>OZ018318.1:53471885-54071885 GCA_963969495.1 Ceratothoa steindachneri
TCTCTCTCTCTCTCTCTCTCTCTCTCTCTCTCTCTCTCTCTCTCTCTCTCTCTCTCTCTCTCTCTCTCTCTCTCTCTCTTTCGTGGAAGCGACTCTCCCTAACCTTTTCCATGTGTCCCTCTATAAGAGCAGACGCAGCAACAGGAGGATTTCTCGCTCGTGTGCAGAATTGAGGGTACTGTTAGATCTCTTCAGTGGGCCAGTGAATGAATGATCCTTTTGGGTTTTTACAAGTTGGTTCTAGGTCAGTGCGTCGGTTCGCAGGAGATTCGACGGCAATAATAGGGGCCAGTTTTGGCACTCCCCCAGCAGGAATTTCAACATCCACAGATCCTAAACGGAACTCGGGACACCTAGCGGGAGAGATATCCTTATGAAGCACACCCCCCTCAAGTTGACAATGGGAGTAAGGCGTCCCCATCTGAGGAGACAGAACTTCCATTAGGGTGGACCAGGGCTTGAAGGGAACCAAACCAAATCCGATCAGACTCTTGGGAAGGTTCATGCCAGGGGTATTGAATAACTTCAAGAAAACAAAGGGGAAAACAAAGGGTCTTGCTCCTCCGATGAAGCTCGGAGTACGGATGGATCCTTCGTTATTTTGACCAACAACTAGCCTGAGGTGGGTCCATCTGGGCTCGGAACCCTTTTGGACGGTGTGAGGAAAGAGATGATAACCTTACTCACCTCACCAAAACGGAACAACGATAATAAGATTAGGAAAGATAGCTTAGCCCCGAGGACCTAGGTGTCGCTCATTGAGAGGCTGTCGCGTATTCCTTGCCTTTCGGCTTTAAACGGTCCCTAGCCATTCGCGCGGTGATGAAACAAGGTTATGTGAATGAGATATTTTCCGTGATAGCAAGAGCATAGCTGAGTCCTTGGAAAGAGAAGCAGGGCCTTACATATCTGGAACATGACCATTTTGGTTAATGAGGCTAACCTTTCCCAGAATGGCAACTTATTGACCTGAGGACACTCAATAGCACATCTGTGCGCGTGAAGTAACACCCTCCTATGAATTTCAGAAATGGGTTAGTGTGAGCCATTGAACTGGTAATATAATCTTTTGAGGATATTACTAAAGAGTTAGCCGACCAGAGGGAGATTAGAGTTGATTGAGTGCTAAGGAAAGAGACAGCAATCTCTAGACCCACTTCGATGTTCTTCGTGCTTTTGACCTAGATAACGCCCCCGAATCGGTGGATGATGGCTGGTATTGTTACAAAATGAAGCCATTCGTTTAGTAATGGCAGTGTATTATTACTGCCATCGCATTGGTCATAACAATATATGTACATACCTTATCGACGTGCGAAATTGGGTCAACTCAAACCTGATTGAACTCATCTAAGGCCGTGCAAGGCAAATTTGTTTCGTTCAAAGTTAAGTATGTGAAGTGTGGCCTATCGCCCCTTCTTTCCTCGAAGTTTTGCGATCCGTATTTATTTAAAAAGGAGGTTCTGGTTGTCCACCTTTGGACCGAGTCTCTTTCAAAGAGTGTTAGTATACGAGTCTCTAGCGGTCTATGCGAGTAAGCGCCTTCTACGACTCCCTAGTTAGATAAGGACTCTTTGCTCCTAGCACTTCTTAGCTTAGAATCGTGGTAGCTGCCGTGCCCATAGGAACCCTTTATATGGGTTCATTTTTATCAAGGCGCTAGCCAAGTAAAGCTGGAAACAATAAAAGTTCTAGCTCAGCCACGGTCAATAACGTGACCCGAAGCTCCTCCAATTAGTCAGTGGACTCAGGGGAGGTAATTACTATAAAGGTAGTAGTAGCCGCCCTCATTAGAACTTAAAAGACTTAATTTTAAAAGGAGGATAGCAACAAAAGTGTCTCGGCTCCCTCATCCTTGTTAGAAGTCGGACAAAGTGCCCCAAAGACAAAGTCAGCCAAAGACGGGGGAAGTCTGATCTCAAAAGACAAGAGGAAAGAAAAAGAAAAGGTTCGTGGGTATATATGAATCTTCTCCGCTAAGTCTCGAAGGCAATATCGCCACTGGCGAGTTACGCGATCAAAAACCTCGGAGGTCTGACCCCGTGCCGCTTATGGAATACCTGTTGCTAGCTCTTTCTCAAATACGGCTCTAAAAGCTTTTTAATGATAGATCCAGAGGGCGAATTTGTTCAGTGGAATCTCTGTAAACCACTGGTTAACTGAAAGGAGCTGCAGAAGCTCTTTTCATCCCGGTCCTGTTTACCTGTCTGTCTCCAGAAGACTACGTTGAGTACATCCCCTTGTCCAACTTCCCAGGTTATACGGGTTTCGCGACCCCATCACCAAGGATTTTGAGGCGAGAAGGTGGGTGCGCAGTTTATACACGATATTATGTCTCCTTTTTTCTTCTTGGTTCCCCAAAAATGCTTTCAGGCGGTAGCAGTCCTACTTCACTTGGATACGAGTGTTTTTTGTCTCATTTTTACATTGTCATACAGGTTCGATAAGGCGAAGTTTCGCCGTATTTTAATGCTGTTAGAGATGCACTTTCTCCTTTTGGGAGACATAAATGGCAGACAATCGCTCTGTTGCGAGTAAACAAGCAATCTCACCGGTTATCCCCTTGCATAACTGATTGATTCGTTTAGTGATCGGTGTCCTTAATTCAGAATAGGTCACTGTGCTAGAATCGCTTCGTTTTTCTTCCTTCACCTATGTTCTTACTCGATACACACCTGAAATTTTTATGGGGCGTAGACGACGAATTCCAGAGAAGTGATCAATTTCCCACTCAAATATCTTCTGCTGAGCAGCTACCACTAAAAAGGTCACCAACATCGGGTATGTTTGGATCAAGTACGGCAGTGGGCATTCGAGGAAATGACTGACTTCTCTATATCCGTTGAGTTCTCCTTCGGCACCATCATCGCTACATTCTAGCTTTTATTTCCCGAACGTTTGAGCGCTTTTCACCACAGCTGTTTCCGTGGTGGTCAGCCCAATGTGAGACGGCCCTTAGAGAGAGGTGTACAATTTCACCCTAACTGAATATGTTTGACCGAGTGACAAATTCCGTTTCTTTTCAAACTACGCTCATCGCTCTTCACTGTGGTCATACGTGTTTTCAGTCAATGACAGGAGCCCTCTTGCAGATAGTAAAAGAGCGTGTAAAAAGGATTAGTGGTGATTTATCACAGAACCCCTTACCATTCTCCGGGTAGACGAGACCACAACCTAGGAACCCTGTCCGTAGCGGAATATTTCGAGACCGCTTTCATCACATTGCTCCATCACCAGCATTCCAAGCATCCTTCTCGGTCGTTGAGGGATGCCGATTGGAGTCCATCTTAAGAGGAGAGTCACCTATCAATGGCCTCATTTCTTTGATCGAGGTGCGTTCTACCCTTGCTTTTTGCGCATATACGGCCCCTGATTTGGAGAATATCTAGTACACCATGCTTCAACGCATAAGAGAGGGGACACTCTACCCTAAATGCTTTCGGCCCAGTTTTTCTAACCTCGTGCATGCGCAATTTGCTGAACAAATTAGTATAAATGTTAGGTTAGCTTAATTTATGTACAACGTAGGCCACTTGTCTTCTGCACGGTGTGGCTTACATAAGTTCCGCTTCACGTTGGATGCTCTGCTGCGGCTGGAGATATCTGCGAGGATTTCCTTCACTAGCAGCATTTTTGGATTTGGCTAAGGCCCATGATACGACGTGGTGACATGAGATCTTGGAAGGTCTCATTCTATAGGAGCGAAGGGACACTACTCTATTTTCACTCTGATTTCTTTTAAGATCGTCGATTCCGCGTATGGGTGGGGAAAGGTCTCTCCTTGCCCGAAAGAAAAGAGGAGCTGGACACGCAGGGAATTGAACTTGGTGTCACTCTATTTTACATGAGCATTAACGATATCAACTCACTACTGATATAAATTATTCTCACTAGGTTCTACATAGAAGGGCTTTCGATCTTTTTTGGCACGCCTCAGATGCCTACCCTGGAGCGACTCCTCTAGGGTAGGCATCGTTTTGTCGAAACTCACGAATTTCGATTTTCTTTGGCCAAAACAGTGTCTTACAGTTCTGCTCGTGTTGTTTTGGTTTTTATCTGATATATTCCTTTGGAGGACTCGTTTGGATATATTTGTACTGCTTAATTTGTCTTGTATTCGACCAAAGCCTCACCTGTGAGGCTCTTATTTGTAGTCTTAAGTTAGGTTGTACCAGCGCATTCAACACATAGAGTGCTGATAGGTCTACCCTACTTGTATTTTACCGAACCTGTGTTTGATAAAAGTTTGGCTATTTATAGGAGATTTAACCCTCTGCATCCGAGCGTGTATTGGGGATTCGATCAACCACGATGGTCTCAGTATGCGGACCGGTGCCTTCTTCACGCCCCAAACAGAGAATAATCTTTTCCATTGCACGGGTGATACCACTCACTTTACGCAGTGTATCATGCGTTTGAATGCAGGGGTTCAGCGCCAGACCCCATTCTTCAACGGCTCTCATTTCGTCAGCGGCAGATCTCGATGTTACTTATGCTCCCGAGATACCGTCATCAATGTGTACACATTTCGTGTTCAGGGCAAAGAAACTTCTTCGAGAATTCGATGGAGCCCTCAAACCAGTAGCGCTGAGGGTTATGTGCAATACGCTACGTAGCTACGTTCGAAGATTTGTCGCCATGCCTCTACTCTCAAATCTTCCACACTATCACAAGTATTGCGTTTGTATTTCTTGGAAGATATCTTTTCACACACGAGCCGTGCTGGTGTACACAAATGCAATCTCCGAAAGGGCAGGGAGGGGTCACCCCCCCTGCTATTTTTCCCATGTTTGAAACCGGTAGAGCTCTTCTACCTGCTGCGTCTATCATCACGGCCGAATTGGTTGTCATATACCCCTCAAAATGTAATAATACGCGCTGTGCCTGGTTTTGAGACGCTTATTTTTATTCTTTGGCCATCACAGAGCAAGTTTAGTGCCCTTGAGTCACTGGACTCTCCACATTTTCTGGTTCGCGGTATCCGTGAGGCCATAGCTCCTACCAGTCTGGAGGACATTGGGATTATTTACTGCTAAATTCCTGCATATGTAGGGATTTCTAGAAACGAGCGCCCTGATGTAGGGGCCAGGCTGTTTGCACAAACTTAGTTAGCATAACGCCCTAGAATTTAAATGTGCGTGCCCATGCACCTCGACATTTTCCCCGTGGGCTTATTTCCCATTGAATCGACAGTATAAAGTCATTTTTTGCCGGCTTCCAAACGGACACACTCGTGGGACGCAGGGAATTCTGATAAACTGTTTTCGTAAACCTTTCTGCGAGGACTTCTTGGTGCCCCAGGCTATACGTCACACTTTGGTTGAATGTCTTATTAGGAGGGGGAGGGGAGTTTTAGAGTGCTGAATCCGTCCCGATAAGGGGACGAGCGAGGCTGCCACCGATTGCCCCTCGTTCTGGTGTTTGGCCCCATCACCGAACTGAGGTGTTATAGAAATTTCTGGATGAGGCGAGCCTCATCCATACTCTTTAATTTAGATTGTAGGCAGCTCGCTTGGGTCCCTGTGGGAGGGGCCTGTCCCTGATGCACTTTGTCATGCCTGTTGCTTTTATAGTTATTTTGATGTTTTATAGTATATTATTATATGAATATTTTAATATTTTGTATTTAATTTTTTCGCCGACTGTAACTTCGTAGGTGGCCGCTAGAGGGGATTATTAGAATGAGAAATATTCCCATAAAGCGACGCTTCAGACATATTTTGGATGCAAAGAAGATGCGTGAAGTCGTACTAGCTCACTCAAGCCATTCGATTCCGACATATGTATTTTAAGCGGCCACCTTGTATATGTCAGTGACACATAATACTTTGACTTTCCTAATTTTATCATCGTGAGCAATGGACACAAAATGCTGAAGAATATTATTTGCATCAATTACAACTTGATTTTTATGCGCAATTAATAACCAATAGAAAATATTTTAGTCATGCGGTATATATTTGTTTGTTTGTGATTCGAAAAAGTCCTCTTTTCTTAAAAGAAAACGGTTTAGAGATAATTTTCGGGGGTAACTTTGCGATATTGACAATTGGATTGCATTTATTGCTCTATAGTTAAATCAATTGGTTGAGAAAAGAGAATAATGGCTGAATTTAAATAGGCATATATTTCCGGTACACAAGAATCTAAAAACGTATAAATAAAAAGTCGTTGAAGTAGAGGAAGGAGTGATGAGCAACAGTTGTGCGACCACTATAATCACTTCCTTTCGATTTGGGTTACTATATATATCAATTGACAGTTATGTTTGTCCGCGATCATTCTTATAAGGCAACTTCGAATTTCTCTCTTAACCCTCAGGTTAGAAATATAAAGTCGATTACCGCAATGTGATATAATTCCATATTTGATTTCTCATAACTCAATTACAAGAGTTGACCACCTTTATTCACCCGGGAACGATGAATTGGAGAGGGAATTCCAGTGTTCCATTGAGTCGGAATCTTTTCCTGGCACACAAGTTGGAATCAAAAGATGAAGTGTAATACCACTCTCTTATTACACTCATTAGTTTCGCAACTATTCTATAGAATCTATTGTGGTAGGACAGGGTATAAATGGGTCTAATTTAGTGGGTGGAGTTTATTATGAAATTGTAAACCAGTAATGAACACCGTGGTAGCACCTCCTGTGTGTGGTTCTTCATTCTCTTTGAGAATCTGCTGCTTTCGCCAATGTATATTTTATCGCAAATTTTGCATGGGATATAATAAACGCACTATTTTTTTATCAGGGGATCTATTTTTGAATATACTATTTCGTATTGAAAGGCAACATTAATGTTGTTGGCCCCTGCCAGTTTTTTAAAAGTAATTAATTTGGGCAGATATGGAAATATAATATAAATATTATTATACGATTTTTTTGGATTAGCTGGTGAATAAAAGTTTGTTCTGGCTTAATAATAACATTTTTACACGAACCATAGGGAAAATTGCAGCTGAATGAATGTTTGGATGATCGTATTTTTTCATCCGGCAGGAAACAAGGATCACATATTCGATATATTCTCAGGAAAAGGGAAGAAACTACGGACATTTTAACAGATTCCTCGTGGCAAGAGAAATAGTGAATATAGGCATTAGAGTTGGTTGTTTTCCGGTAAACAGAACAATATGCTTCATTGTTTACTTTAGATATTTTGACATCAAAAAATGGCAGTGTCAAGAAATGACAAAACCCCGTTCTTTCATAAAACAATCAATTGCATCTCCCTCGTCGTTAAGAAATGCTTTAACAATGTCCAAGAGAAACAACGAACACGAGTTACACTGCATTTTTAAAACAACAAATCTTTGACCAGACTAAAATCGTATCCACGCATTTCTTAAAACTGATTTTGTGTCTGCACGTTCCTTATATTTTAGTAATTTACTTTACTGGCCTGCGCCAATGTGCGTCCTTTGTGGTCATTTTAGGGTATTGCAAAAGAGAGTACATATGAGACATTCGTAGGCCATTGAATAAATAATGGAGGGCGGGATAAATAAAGTAAGGAGGACATTTTAGCGCATTATTTTTCTGGGGAAAAGGCCATATTAAAAAAAAAGTTTACAAAAGCTTACCAATTAACCTATAAAGATTATTAGTAGCAATTATCATTTTTAATTCATCTTGATATAGAAATTTACACATTGAAATAGATATTAACCTAAACTTGTACATAGGTACGTCGGTTGGTTCTGTAAATATTAAAAAGGTAGATTAAGGTAGATGTTGCATTTCAATTAAGCTTTCAACTTCTTCTGTTGTTAAATTAGTGTTTAGAGTTATTTCTCCTTACGTTATAAAATATAGCGGGGAGATAAAAAAAATTGTTAGTTCGTTAAATTTTTTAGATGGGTTTGGAATTTTCTTTTTTCTTTATCTTGTTTGTATTTTTTCAAGATGAGTTTGTAATTTTTTCTTTATTTTGTATGTACTTTTCATTGTACACACATAGTAAAGCGCAAATCCGAGGCTAAAACCAGAAATAAGACAAAAACACCTCTGACGTTTTTCCCGGTCACGCGAAATCTAAATTTAACTTTAGCTCTGTTTATGATATCTTTATTTTCGCCTCCTCCCACGGGCGGCCATTTTTAATTGGCATAACTAAAATAAGAATAATAGCAACTGCCAACGCTCTACATCTACACCTTTCCGAAAAGGTGGGGTAGACTCGCATCAACGCCACTACTACCCGATACCCCCATACTCTATCCACACCACATGGTTTTTCATAATGCTGGGGTGTTATGTGTTGTGGCATCTCTTCCGGTCAAGTTTCATCATGGGTTGACTACCTCCGCGTACGGCCCCTCACAAACCCCTCCATGAACTTCTATCATATACACTACCACCCACGTCATCGTCAGTCAGCTCCTTTTTTTTCTCTCTCTCAACCACTCAAGCCGCTCTGTGTGCAACCTCACACTCACTCGTATATTCTCGTCACAACTCTATTTCCATCCATTTTTCTTACATACTCCACATGCACTGGCGACCCGCTTAGCCACAGCCCCGTTAGGACCCTCTTTTTAACCATCATCTCTCGTTTAAAACTCTAATGTACCATTCGCACACCAAACGTCCCATTCAAATTGTCCAATTGCACTGCTCTCAATCTTTCTCATACAGCTACCAAGCATATTCCACTGTAGTATCACTCACATACACCAACAGTGACACTAACATACCCTCATACACCTTTCAATCCATATTAACTTTTTGGCCCCCCTATACAATTACTTTACTATTTTCTGCATTTACTTTTAATCTTTCTCACATACACCCTCCCCATGGCTTCAATCAAAATGTCCAAATTCCTCACTCTCAACCACTAACACCAGACATCGGCACACACCAGTATAGTCAGAAACCTATTTTTCTTCAAACTCGCACACTCTTTCTCTTATTCACATTTTTACTTCTCTCAGTACTCCATCCATAAAGATGTTTAACAGCTAGTGCGAGTTCACACAGCCTTAAATTACCCCCCTCTTCCCGTGCGTTTGTTAAACTACTCACTTCCACAATCATTTCATCTGAACGCACGTCTCACTTTCAAACTAAAATCTGTTCACTCCATCCAATAGTTTCAATCCACTTCATAATTTTTTAGACCCTACCATAATGTTTGCCTATAAATACACGATCATAAGGTCTCTTTATATCTACGAACCTTACACACACTTTACGTTGTTTATCCCTTTGTTTTTTCAATTAGTTTTAGTGCAATTGCACCTTCTCTCCCCTTCGTACCCACCTTAACCCATCTTGCTTATCCCCTATCAATCCCCCACTTATGCTTCTTATACACCGAATGAGAATTTTCGCAATGCACTCAACAGACTTTTACTCCTCTGGAGTCTTGTATTTATCTCTCTGTTATTTAGACTCATACAACGGTACTATATCAGCATTCTTTTCGTCTTTCACACTCTTTCTATTTCCATACGCATCAAAAAGCAGCCATACTCATTCCATAACATAATTGGAACCACTTTTTAGCATATTAGCGACTACATCACGCATGTCACAGCTTCAACAACCACCTCTGTGAGCATTGTGCGTTAACATTAAACTTTAACAACAAAACCTGCCATTCATGTATAGATAGTTTGATATTTTTTGCAAGGTATTTGCTATTTCGATTCACGTGGTGGCTGTATTATTGCTTAAACGACGCAAATTGGTCTCTCTGGACTTTGATATTGTATTTAGCCAAATAACCATTCAGCAACATATACTAGGCAAATGAAAAGTACCATTCTCCCCCCAAAAACATTACCAACAATGCAGTAGAAGAATAAAGGAAACTTTGGTATCAGTTTCTTCGTTTGATAACAGTATTCACCTGAAACAAAACTCATGTAATCAATATTGCGTTGTATCAGAGGAACCTCTCATCTACAGTAATTGCAGCAAAAATTTATTCGCCTGCAATGGACGCTTCCAGAATCGCAAACACATTATACACTACCGAGCAAAATAAGAGAACAGTTTTCCTTTTTTTAAATATTTTCAAAAATATGATAAGCAGGTAAATGAAATTTCCATGGTACCTAAAGGCATGCATATATATAATATATTTTATGGAGATTTCAAAGGATACAATAGTATATTCAAGAATTTATACTAAATAAACTAGCAAAATAAAATATTGACATGTGCTAAATAAGAATGATCATTCACAGAATTGCTTAGTAAGCAAATGCACTAGAAACAAAAGAAGATTTGACAACGATGAAACTTAAAACCTTAATATGAGATGTTGAAGTCTTTGTTTTCTATTACTTCGGCACAACGACGACCACAGGACCTCACTAGTTTCTTGCAACTTCAGATGTTATTTTGTTCAATTCTATCTCAATTTTCGTCCATAAATCCGCCACAGTTTAAAGCTGCTAGCCTCGAACTTTGTCGCCAATGAGCTTCCTTGAGTTTCTCAATTACGTAAAGGTCCGGACTCTGAGCAGGCCACTCCATTACTTCGATATCTTCTTGTTTGAAATGGTATTTTACTCGCTTTAAAGTATGGTATGGCTGTTGTCCTGCCTGAATACTGCTGGCTGGTTCAGAGATGCTCAGAGTGAAGGTATAAAATGTTCTCGTACGATGTTTAGGTGCACATTCCTATTTACCGTTCCAAATATTCGCGCTAGCAGACCAACTCCTTCAGACCAAAACATCCCCCATACCATGATGCTGCCTCCTCTATGCTTGACAGACTTTTTAACAAATTTAGCGTTGATTCTGTCACCTGCAGCGCGTCTAACAAAGGGTCTGCCATCAGATCCAACTAAGTTAAATTTACTTTCTTATCTAAAATGAATTCTCTCCCAATCTTTATCCCTCAAATAACATGAGCTTCAACATATTCGAGTCTCCTTCTGGTTCTTACTGATACCTGGTTTGGTTGCTGGAGATCGAGCTTTTGAACCACGTGCATTGAGGTGAAGAGTCATGGTGAAACGTTTTACTTCTTTGCTACTATTGGTCTTAATTTTTCGAGAAATTCCTGCTGCAGTCTCGAGGGATATTTCATAGAGAAGCGCCTAATAGCTCTGTCTTCTCGGGCGGTGGTTATGCAAGGTCGACCGACTTTTGTAGGAGATTTATAGGTTTTTGTTTTCATTAAATAACTTCATAACACGAAATCACACGCTTGGACCTTCTCACCTTTCTTAAAATCGTAGACATTGTCCTTTCCGAAGTCTTCAAGTGAACAATTGACTTTCACGTGTAGTGGCATCACTGCAAAGTGAGTACAGCGAAAATAGCGGTTGTACACTGTACAGTTCTTACCTACCGAGAGAAAAGTTGCCAGTTAATTTTTGAAAAAACTTCTAGAATGTTCCTGAAAAAATCGTTTCTTGTTTTTCACAATATTTAATTTTATTAGTTTATTTAGTATAATTTCTTGAATATACGATTATACCATATGAAATCTTCATAAAATTTATTAAATGCATACCTTTATATGTCATGGAAATTTCATTTATCTATTCATATTTTTTAAAAAAATATTTTAATAAAGGAAAATCGTTGTCTTACTTTGCTCGGTAGTGTATGAAACAAATGCGTGTGTGCCGAGGAAGGTGTCAGGACCTGCAGATGTGTCTAATAAGCGCCATGACTCTCTTCCTGTGCGAAATTAGCTTTGACCACTAGTGTCGAATTTGTTTAAAAGTGACAGCAAGAAGGTTCCAGTGCATCTGCGTCCACAGTGAGATGTAGACTTCTGGAAACGGGCTCGTGACAAGGTCAGGAACGATATGCCAACATTTTCCAGGCAGTACAAGATTTGAATGGCCGAAGAATGGAACAAAGTTATTTTCTCTGATTAAACACTATCTCACTGAGTGAGACTTCTGGGAGATCGAGTATCGATATAAAAAAAGGAGAATGCCACAATGATTCCTCAATTGTGCCAATATAGTGAAGCATCCTGAGACTATCCTCATATGGGAGCTACTTCCTATCCCTATTTCTTCCTATAAACACCACTATGAACATAGACTGGTATCGGAATGTCCACGGAGAGCACAATCAGCGAACGAACCATGAGCAGTTTGATGATAATCTCTGCAATGTTTATCATGATTCAATTATTTGGTCCTCGGTCTAGATAATCTTCTCAACTTAATTCGATTGAAAACCTGCAGCCATTGTTTTCAAACAGGGTGGACAAACAGAAACGTACAAACTGTGAAAATCTCCGGGCACGCTTAAACGAAGCATGGAACGCAATCGCTCGGAACTTAGTCCAGAGGGTGATACTTAACATGCCAGAGCGAGTGGCAGAAGCCATAAAGATGAAAGGCAGTAAATTCTAACTATATTGATGAACTTTGGTTTTCATTAGATTAGACTTTCAAAATGTATTTATAACATTTTTTATTATCATGTATATTACTGTAAAGATCATGTAAACAGTATTGGTTAATAATTGGAAGTAGAGGCGCTTTAAGAACCACAAAATCTCTCTCTCTTCCAAAACCTTTATCCATATCTGTCGAGCACTTTGAGAAGTTAACCCATGAGTTTATTTACGTGGAGGTAAAGAGGGGTACAGGGTGAAGTAGAAGTTGTATGGTGTGACATCTTGACATACAACTGTTCTCTTTAAAAGACATTGATGTCATATTCGTTGGACTAT
This sequence comes from Ceratothoa steindachneri, assembly GCA_963969495.1. NCBI lineage: Eukaryota > Metazoa > Arthropoda > Malacostraca > Isopoda > Cymothoidae > Ceratothoa > Ceratothoa steindachneri. The sequence goes on from OZ018318.1 coordinate 53,484,550, forward strand.
TTTTTTTTAGTGAAACAAAAAAATCCATATCCCTCAGAAAGCGTGAAAGAAGCGATATGTAAAAAAAAGGCCTGAAGAGGAAGTAAATATTATGAAACATACATCTCCGTAGGACCTCCTACGGATTGGACTCGGAAGCCAAGCACACCTCCAGATGTTAGCTGCAGCATGTTGAGTCACGCTACCAATGACACCTTCTTATGTAGTGTACACATTGGGATCGGAGGGGGATCTGAAATTCCTCCTGGTTTGTTGTAGCAGCAGGTGACTCACCCCCCGCCCCTCCCCTTTGCGAGACTAATAAAGCTACCCAATTGGTCGTCAAGGCAGCTCATTATCGGGGCATTAAACCTGTGTGTATGTTTGTGTAAGGCCCGCTTACCTTACACTTACACGACAACGCCGAAAAAATATTGCAGGAGCATTTTCCTAATCGTTGGCCCCCCCCCCCCGTCCCTCCCCTTTGTCCTAGTTTTGGTGCAAGAAAAATAGCTGCCAAATTTGAGGTTAACAAATTTCTTGATAGAAATAAATACGCGAACTTTAATCATGAATGCTTTAGACGACTGGCGGCCGATTTTGTGCTCATTTTACATAGGAATTTGTCTTAAAAGACAAAATGTTTTAATTAAATTTCTCTTATTTAATCTTGACGGTCAGGATGGAGTCAGCCCATATTGTGGCTGATTGATTTTCATTTGAAAGTTTTCACTATTTTATCATTCAATATGATTTTCGGTAGATTTTTTAAAATTATTTGAAGAGAATACAAAAAAAGAGCATCACACCTAAAAAGTTTGTTAGAAGAGATATGTCAAGGAAATGTTGGATAGAGATGAAGTAAGAGGCTGTGAAAACTACATATGCGTCGATCTATCTTTGGGTATTGGAACGTCCATGGCACGCATACTCCAGATGTCAGCTGCAGCATGTTGACTTATGCCTCACCTGACACCACCCCTTAACTTAGAGGGAAGGAAGTCCTTTTCGAAGGTCTTCACCCTTTACAAGTTGACGGTGGAGCAAGGATGGAGTCAACCTCTTTACTGAAGTTAAATCCTTCAGCTTGAAGAAAAAGGCAGAGGGAATTTCGAGTCAATAATGTGAAGGGTGGAGAAAGAAAACTATTAGAAATAAAAAAATAGCTAGAGTTTACACGGAACCCGATCCACGTTTGCTTAATCTAACCAAACCCACTTAAGAAGCCGTACCAAATCTAATATAATCTAACTCAAGTTATTTTATTATTACTCATTCTAACCCAAACTGACCTGACATACCACCTTTACTAACGTAACTAACCTAACTTACCTAAACCTACCCAAACTCTTTGTTACAATAGTTGAACCCATCGTTCAAAATCTTTCGTTCACAACCCATCGATCAAAATTCATCTTCCAGAATCCATCGTTCAGAACCCATCCTTATTAACCCGTCGTTCAGAATCTATCGTTCAAAACCAAAGATTACAACTTGTTCAGAACCCATTTTTAGAATCCATCGTTAAGAACCAATCGTTGAGAATCCATAGTCTAGAATTCATCGATTACGAAGCCATCGTTCAAAACCCATAGTTCAGAACACATTACTCTGAACAAATCGTTAGGAATCAATCGTACAGATTCCATCGTTCAGAACCCAATCGTTCAAAACCGATCGTTCAGTACCCATCGTTCGCAATCCATCATTAAGAACCTATCGTTCAGAATCGATGGTTCAGAATCTACTGTTGAGAACCTATCGTTTGGAACCCTTCGTTCAAAATCCATAGTTCGCGACCTATCATTTATATTACATCGATCGTTCAGAACCTATCGTTAAGAAACCATCGTTCAGATTTTGTCGTCTAGAATCCATCGTTCAGAATTCATCGTGAACGATCCATAGATCAAGACCCATCGTTTAGAAGCTATCGTTCAGAATCCATTTTTCAGAACCCCTCGTTCAGAACATATCGTTCAGCACCCATCGTTCAGAATCCCTTGTTCAAAACTTATTATTCAGAGCCCATCGTTCAGAATTCATCGTTAAGGACACATCGTTCAGAATCCATTGTCTGGAATCTATCGTTCAAAGCCCGTCTTTCAGAATCCATTGTTAAGAACACATCGTTCAGACAACAGAGTTCCCAATTCCTCCTTCAGAACTTATCGTTCATTGCCCATCTTTCAGAAACCTTGGCAAAGAATCTATCGTTCAGAATCTACAGTTCAGGATCTATCGTTAGAACCCATTGTTCATACTCCATCGTCCGGAACCCATAATTCAGAATCCTTCCTTCAGAATCCATCGTTTAGATTTCATCGTTTATAATTCATCGTGCAGAACATATCGTTCAGAATCCATCGTTCAGGATCTATCATTAAGAACCCATCGTTCAGAATCCATCGTTAGGAAGACATCGTTCAGAGTCCAACACTCAGAACTTATGGTTCATAACCTATCGTTCAGAATCCATCTTTCGTAACCCATCATTCAGAATCTATCGTAATAAACATACCTAACGGAGGAAAGGTCATGAGGCCTTGTTTGCTGTTACGCCATAGTTTATTGTTGCTAAACTAAAACCAATAATAAACGATAGTGAAATCATCAGAAATCAAATGTCTTTAATAATTATTTTTAAAACAATTTCTTAGTTTGGCCAAGATGAGAATTCAATGCAAGGTCCTTCCTGTTTAGTTAGCACCCTTGGCGTTGGTGCCAACTAAAAGTGAGTCGCGGTACAGCTGTGTCATTGCGCAAGTGCGCGTGTGCAACTATACATGTATACCCATCCTTATGTGAACATTTGTATCGACATCAATGTACACAGCCATGTAAGACATATACCCCCTCGATCACGTTGTAATACCGTTCTTTGGAAATCAATGGGGCAAAATTTAATGTAGAACATTCAAATTTTTTTGCTGATACTTGGATAAATTGGAAGAGGCGGGGGGGGGAGGGGGGGTAGTTTAACAGCCGAAACTCCCCTAGGCATAGTTTAGTGAATTTTGAAATTGTAGGTTTAGTATTTCTGATCATGTTTAGCAGATATGAATCTAGTTTACTAAACTTTTTAGGGTGTTTTAATGGGTTTGGGGAATTCACCTCGTCTACTACTCCCTTACCTGTTCAATGAGGACACTGACTCTATCCTGACACCATATATTAGTTCTTAGAAACAGCATCTGGATGCAAAAACATTATTAAGATTCCCATTTTGCTGTACTGGATGTTTCAACGATGATGGAGTTGCTGCTACTTTCCCGTGTTCTGTGTAAGTAAGATGGGAAAAGTCAATAAAGACTCATGCAGATTTACAATAGCCGAAGACTGATGGTAAAAGACTAACGAGACGAGTCTTTAATAATTTGCCGTGGAAAGGTCGTCAGGCAAGAGAGTGAACTATTATTTTATTCATTTAATTTAATGCAAAAGCCAACGAGGGCATCTCGCTAGAAAAGTTTAAAAGGAGAAAGCTATAAAGAAAGGGGTGAATATATAAAAATTTAAAATATGTAGATGATGTATACCTGCATAACCTCCTCCAGGCATTGGAGCCTAGAGGGCACACAGCTTCTGCCATTGGGGTTAGTAGAGTACGCGATCATCTAAATATCAGCAGTTAGCTTCATGCTCAGGCGGAAGGAAAGTCTACCTCTTGACTCCTCCCTTCGATATAGAGCTGCCAGAAGAAGATCAAAAACTGCGATAAAAAAACCGGACGATGACGGCTGAAACGATAGTTTGAGGTTTACATCTCGACTGAAATAAAAACGTGAGAGATTCCCGGTACAAAGAGAGCTACATCAAATGAGGCAGTCTCGCTATTATCTTTAATCCGTTGGTTTCTTTCGTCTTTATCGCTGTGAGGCTTAGAAATTAATCGTCTATAAAAGCAGCTACCCAAACTTTAACTGACACACCATCAAGTGTGATTTTGATTTGTATGCTGAATGTGTGTATATTAAACGCGTAACTGGTAACTTATCATACAAATATGTATACATTTGCCGAAAAGTGAGCTAGAGTTATCAGATCAGAAAAAAAATCTAGTGTGGCCAGAAATGACACCTCTGTTGCTCATTTTCTAAGCTTAATTAATCCTTTCTCTTTTTGTAACACATCTATAACAATCAAGCAGATTGACATAATTTTCACTGCTTCCACTCGTTATTTTTTTCTGAGGGTTTGATCTTAAAAAATATCAGAATTGTACTATAAATCCAATGAGAATGTCTATATCTAAAAAGTCACGATTTAATAGTTTTTCTTATGTATTATCTTTTTTTATTTTAAAGGCTTCCACCTACTTGTCGCTGCAAAAGTATAAACTCAGATCATCCAACAATCGGAACTCTTTGAAGCAACAGTTCTTCACCTCCTCGGTGAATTCTTATCTGTCTTTAGAACTGCCCTTAACTGGTTCTTCTCTTATCTTCTTATATCGTACTCAATCATAGTGAAATTGATATATTTCAGCCAGACACGATGCGTTTTGTTGTTTTGTAAGGCTGAGTTCTAGTTCCGTTTCTGTTTTGCATCTATCTTCTCTCTCGGTATTCTTATGCTTTGTCATTGTCATTCATTTTATTTTTATGCTGATGACATGAAAATCTTTCTCCTTTTCCACTGCTTCGTGTGTTGAGGCTTATAAAATTTTCAAAATTCAACCATGAAAATCAGGTATTTCTGGCACACCGCAACTCCTAAGGGTGTGGATCGCTGCAAAAAAATATTGCTTCCTATCTTGATCTTGGAGACTTTAAGGATCCCTTTTCCGATAGAGTAAACAAACTTAGCGTCACCTTTCATAGTCTATTATCTCTTAAAGCTCATGTTGCAAACTTATGTATATTGTCTCTTCACTAGTTCCGTAATCTCCGCCGCATCCGCTCCCACTTTGACAACAACACCTTTGAGATTACCATACGTGTCTTTGTCACTTCCCGCCTTAAATACTGTAACTTTCTTTTCGCTGGATTAGGGCTTCCACTCTTCGACCTATCATACTCATTCAAATTTATACACCCTATATTCTCTCGGTTGTTTCTTTCACGCATCCGTTCTCATTTTGAACACAGCTTTGAAAGGGTCATTCATACTCTCATCACATCCCACCTTGACTAAATATAACACCTTAAATGCCGCAGTTCTCTCAAACCTGCCATCCTCACGGCCCCTAACACCCCATGAAAACTTTCCTGGCTCTGTGCCCCCCCCCCCTCTCCCACAATTTATAGTGCATTCTCTATATTGTTCTCGAGAATGTGAAACGATACACCCATTGTGATACGTCCCCCTTCGATCTACCTCTTCAAGCCTTTCCTGACTTGATAGACAGATGCTTTGTGAAGGCTGATGAACTAGAATGGCGCCATACCAATGACCCCTATTATGATCAAAGGAAGAGAATATTTGACAGAAAAAGGCAAATAATACGGATTCGTGGTCTTTTGAAACAGGTCTACTTAATATATTTTAAATAAAATCTTCATCACTTTCCTACAAAAGTAGAGGCAGGAAATGTGTATAAATGTCCTATAAGGTACTCTTTCCTTACCACTTATTTATATCATATTCAATACAAAACTAACAAACAATATTTCTCGCCAAGTAACTCTTCATACTGATGAGGCCTATGTGCTTTTGTATCATGTCAAAAAGGGTTTATCCTGTGGCAAAAGGCTCCATGGACTTCCCCAAACATTTCCTACAATCCCTACATTCGCTAATGCACTGATCATCTCTAAGACATCGATAAAAATTATATCTGTCATCCTGGTCTGCCTCACCCTTCCACTATCTTTCTCGTCACACTATAAATACATGAAAAACTTCATTTTCTCCAGCAACGCATAGCAGTTTCTAACATCTCAAACTACTTAATCCTCACCGCCAAAAATCATCATCCTTACCCTTTTGGCATTTACTTTCGCTCCCTTCCCCACCTATACATGTATCAAACGCTTCAGCCTTAATTTCTAGATCATTTTCAACCACTACCGACACAAGTCATCAGCAAACACCAATATCAAAAACACTAATCCTGTTCTTCACCTACACGTATACTTCGCTCAAAACACCATCCATATTGATATTAAACACAGAGATTCATCACACCCCCGTTGAGACCAGGAACCAGAGACAGTTCAAAATCTATTTACAAGATGCGCGACAGAAAAACAACTGAAACAAAATATGCGGGATTCCTGAGAGAAACCCTTCCAGTTGGCGGGGTTCAATGAAACTGTCCGTCTTAGGGATAGACCTTAACCTTAGTAAACCGTCCAATTATATAAAACCATTAACTTCGGCTACTTTCACCTAATACTTAATTTCACCAACGAAAAAAAATATATCTTGTTGTAGAACTCAAACACAGAAATGTCAGTAATTGGCGGAACCACAACTTGTGAACTTGGGGCAAACTTGTGAAGAAAGTCCTCACTCGATCATCAATAATTATTATTAGAAATTCAGAAGCAAAAGCCGATTCTTCTACTTAGAAAATTTTATTACAGAAGTAGAAATTCACAAAGCCAGAATTAAAACGAGCATATTTTTTTCAAGTTGCAATTGTTGTGGCCACTATTGACATTAAACTGTATGCTAGTAGGACTTATTGATTTTACTTTCCTTCATTTCCGAAACGAAAGAGGGCATTGGCTGTTCAAAGCGAATTTGGAGGAATTTGAATGGATACTCTTTACTCTGGAAGATTGCAAAGATAGATATTAGATTTTGTGTTTTATTGGAGCAAATAAGTAATTTAACGATATTAAATGAATATGCGAATTAATATTACCGGTAACACTTATGGAATTTTTTATTTCAATGATAATTGTTACTCAGAATTAAATCGTTCTTATTACACTTAATTTATTCGATTCTCTTTAGGCACTGTGAAAACACAATTTAATTATATATGAACATAATTACGCTTTGCGCCGTATGTTAATATTAATGATACGTGCGAAGTGAATTAAATTAAATTAAATCTGCGGGAGATGTGATCAGACCTATGTTCCTAAAATTCCGTGAGGGGCACTATACACCGGCTACCCCCACAACACTTGCACACACGCAGACAACATGGCCGAGCTACCAGAGAGACTTTCTTTCTCGCCTCCGGCTCAAGCAGAGGACACTAAGACTCTGACAATTTAGGGAGTATGAAAGCACGCTGTCAAGTCAGAGAAAAGTTCAGTCAAGCAAGTCATTCCAAGTTCCTGCACAGGCAGAAAAGGCTAGTAACAACACCTGCTTCAATAGAATTCTCCATCTCTCATGTAATCCAAAACAACGGTCGCCGCTAACCGCTACTCATTCTTCACCGACGCTCGCCAGTCATCGAACTCTACTTCTCCAATTGCCCGGCAAGTTTTAAACACGCGTTTCTCTTAACTTCACAGAACTCAAAGAACATTAAATATACTCTCAGTGAGATGATCATCATCAAATGCTATTTACATGCAGTGTTTTCACAGTGCCATAAAAGTGAATAATTCCATATTTTGCCTCACTCTTTATTATTGTGTATTCAATTAATATATTTTAAATAATTATTTATTGTATTTGTTAATAAAGCATAAATCAACTCTTTTTTAAATCTTCCAGAGTAAACACTATACATTCAACGTCTTATAAATTCTTTTCGAGCAGACAATGCTTTGTTGGTTTCGGAGGTGAATCAAAGCAAAAGTAAATAGGTCTTACTAGCATCAATTTAGGGGCAGTAGCGCAAGTGGCGACTACAAAGTTTTGGCGACCATGGGCAGAAAAGTTCTACCTTAGTGAATTATTGGCATGAAAATCAATTAACTCTAAGTGGAGATCTGCGGAAGCTGATTCGATATTGAAAAATAAATGGCTATTCAGCCAATTAAACTGATCTTCCATGGATTGACAATGCCTACTCAGCAAAACCACCTTGATAACTCATATTTAGCGTTGATATCTGATGCCTGTATTTCTCTTACTAAACCTGAGTAACAGTTTGTTTTAGGGGTTTCCAACTGTTTCCAAAAGAGTCCTAATTTCACTAAAAGCTATTTTATTTCCGCGAACAATTTATGACGAAAAACACTTTTAGTTTTGAAGTTAACGTTAAGTTCATTTAGTTTATCCATAATGTAAACTATGAAAGTCAAATTGAACAACTACTACCTATTTTGCATGTCATATAAGAAGCCTCAACTAAAGTTTGTCATTTCCCAAGCTTAATTAACATACATTATTATGAAACAGTCAGTACATCTGAAAATTCAAATTTCAAGTAATTCAGCTATCTTTGGAACTGTTTGAAGAGGCGCCGCCCACTGACGTGTCGGAATCCCCTGGTACCCAAGTGGAGATTCCGGCATCATCTGAGGCTAAGCTAGCTGAGGCGAGAGAAAAAGAGAAAAAGAAGAAAGGAAAAACAGAGAAAAAAAGAAAAAGAATAAAGTTGAAACAAAAGTAGAACCCAAAATAGAAGAAAAACAGATAAACAAGAAGAAAAAGAAAGATAAGAATGTGGAGAGTAAAGAGGAAAAGGGGAGGCCACTTCCACAAGGGAAGACACCGTCTTCAGAGACCAAGTGTCCGAAAGTCACCCTCATTGGGGACTCGCAAACACGGGATCTGCAGCCGCTGCTAGCGGCCCGCCTTCGCACTAGCGTGAAGATAAGCTGCCTGTCAGGACGGGGTAACCACAACATCAGAGTAGAGGCAGAGAAAGCTCAGATTTCTGAGAATTCAGTTGTTGCTCTGATGGTGAGCGGCAACGACCTCTACCTCAGAGGGAGTCAGGTTGGCCTCAGTGGTAAGACCATCCAAACGGTAAAGGGAGCCGTGGATGACATAGGGCTTAAAACCCGCAAACGTGTGGTGGTTGGAAGGCTTCCGAGAAGAGGTCCATCCCGAACCGCTCACGAAAGGTACGTCGCAGTGAACAGAAGGTTGGCGGATCTCTGCACGGCAGGAGGAGTCTTCTTCGTGGACCCCTATCGTAACTTAATCGGTAGAGAAGACCTCTACCAAAGGGACGGGGTACATCTCTCCTTTAAAGGGAAGGCGTTTCTCGCCAACCTAATTTAAGATGTCGTGGAACGCACCCAAAGGAGCGTTCGAAACAGAGTGAAAGCGGACGTGCGCCAGCACGCCCGTGTCACTCCTGGAACGACCTTCTCGGAGGTCGTCAAAAAGGGTGTAACCCCAAAAACAGAGAAGCAGGGAAACCGAAGAGCGTAGGGAGTCCTACACTAGGGGACTCCCTCAAAGTTCTTCTGTTCAATGCGAGGTCAATCAGGAATAAGTTTCTTGAGCTCCGTGGCCTCGTAGTAACAGAGGAACCTGAGATGGTGGCCATAACGGAGTCGTGGATAAAAACCTCAAACCGAGATTTTGAAGGTGAATTCACGATTCCCGGTTACCAGCTCTTCCTAAAAGATAGGCCAGACAGAGAGGGTGGCGGTGTGATGTTGTATATCAAGGATACTCTCAACTCGACCAGTTGCAACATCGTATCCGACCATGAACTACTAGGTGTTGACCTAGAGATAGGTCCTGCCAAATACAGGACCCTGGTGCTTTACAGACCTCCTGCCGAACTCGTTGAAAAGGACAGAGATCTGTACCAGCTACTAGGAGAATTTGTCGAAGACAGAGTGTGTATCGTCATGGGTGATTTAAACACACAAGTTGACTGGGAAACCAGAAAACCCTGTGGCGAGAACGCACTACTCCTGGAGTTCGCGAACAACGAGTTCCTCACTCAATGGGTGAGAAAACCAACGAGAGAAAACAATATCCTCGACTTGGTTTTCACCTCTGAGGATGACATCGTTGAGGACCTCTCTGTTGGCGAAGAGCTCGGTGGCAGTGACCACCGACTAATTAGATTTGTAGTCAAAGTCCCGAAGGCAGGGCCTGCAACTTCTAAATCGAGGAAACTCGATTTGAAAGGAGCAGACTTTGCAGGTCGGTGGCTGGACTGACTGACGCGAGGCTAGAAGGGTGCGATGCTGTTGAAGAATCGTGGAACAGTTTCAAAACCACATTGATGAGTCTTCAATCGCGTTTCATCCCTCTGAAATGTCCCCGTTGGTCTTCTGTTCAACCAAAGTGGTTTAATCGAGAAATCGGCCAACTGCTTAGGAAGAAGAGAACTGTGTTCCGGCAATCGAAGATCTCGGGTGACTTTGACGAATACCAAAAGCTAGCCAGGAGAGTTAAGTCCAGCATAAGAGCGGCTAAGCGGTCTGAGGAACTCCGAGTGGCGAGACTCTGTAAAGAGAATCCCAAGGAGTTTTTTGGATATGTGAACAGCCGTAAACCAATCCGTCGAACTATTGGCCCTTTGAGAGATGAGGAGGGGACATTAAAACACTTAGATGCAGAAAATGCTAACCTCCTCAACGACTACTTCTCTTCAGTGTTTACTGAAGAGTGTGATCCCATCCCCCAGCTAATGGATTCCTACTCGGGGGAAAAGCTGGAGGATATGGACTTCACCGAAAGGGAAATAAAAAAGAAGATCAGTGACATAATGACGAATAAGTCACCTGGCCCGGATGGGTTTCTACCTAAAGTGTTAAAAGAAGTGCGCGATCAAGTGTCACGACACCTGAGTGCAATCTTCAACATGTCAATCCGGACCGAATGCGTTTCTAGAGACTGGCGTGAAGCGGAGGTGACTCCTATCTTCAAGAAAGGAGACCGTAGCCAACCGTCTAACTATCGACCTATCAGTCTGACTTCGATAGTCGGTAAACTCATGAAAAGCATGATGGTGGACAAAATGACGTCGTATTTAGAGTCAAACCTGCTACTGAGGAGTTCCCAGCACGGCTTCCGAAGGCAACGGTCATGCCTGACGAACCTTGTGGAATTCTTCCACTTCGTGTTCAGTGAGCACGATCGGGGTAAGGCGGTGGATGTGGTCTACTTAGACTTTCAGAAAGCTTTTGATAAGGTACCACACCGCCGCCTTCTCCGGAAAGTGCGAGCGCTGGGCATAGAGGGAAAAGTAGCCGGCTGGATCGAGAACTGGCTAAGTGGCAGACGGCAACGGGTGGGGGTGAATGGACAGGCTTCTGAGTGGGTGCCCGTTACTAGCGGGGTGCCTCAAGGTTCTGTCCTGGGAACACTACTTTTCATCATCTACGTCAACGACATGGACGGTGACATGGTTGCCAAGATTTCCAAATTTGCCGACGATACCAAGCTTGGTATGAACGTTGCAAAGGATGGAAATACTGCCCGCCTGCAGGAAAATCTTGGGAAGATTGGGGAGTGGTCGGACACGTGGCAAATGCCTTTTAACATGGGGAAATGCGAAGTGATGCATATCGGCCACAGAAACCCCCAATCTCAGTATATCCTTAAGGGCACTGCTATTGATTCCACGGACACTGAAAAGGACTTAGGTGTAACAATCACTAGTGACCTCAAGTTCTCTAAACAGGGCATTGAGGCGGAGAAAAAGGCCCAAAGGATGCTTGGTTATATAAACGCCAGTTTGGATATCGGAACAAGGAGATTGTACTGTGTTTGTACAACTCACTTGTCCGACCGCACCTGGAGTATGCCGTACAATTTTGGAGTCCTTCATTTCGTAAGGACATCGCGAGATTGGAACGCGTACAAGCCAGGGCAACCAAGCAGATTCCCTCTATCCGACATAAAAGTTATGAGGATAGACTAAGGGAATTAGATTTGTTCTCGCTGGAAACTCGTAGACTGCGTGGTCAGCTCATCGAAGTTTTTAAAATACACATGATCTAATACAAATACAATAATAATATGATATAATAATATATAAATACACATAATATAAACGTACACATTACACAAAGCGGGGAGCCCGCCAGTGTTGGCGTGCAGTATGACGCGGCGGGGTGTCCACGCGTGTCTTGTCTGCTGCAAGTGGATGGCGGCGGTCCTCGCCACCCGTCGCCCGGTTGGGCGCGGGCGGTGATCAGAGCGGAAGGGGGGCTGTTCTCAGCACCTCCAGCAGCTCGTTTGTTAGGGTGTGGCGGACCACCTGGGCGGCTCTTACAAGGTGAGGGGCTGGCAGTGGCTGGGTAGGAGAGGAGGTAGTGCACCAGTGAGAGCCGGGAGCGGCCGCCGAAGTGTTCGCACCTCGCTGCCACAAATTCGGCGTGTAGCTCTTCCCGCGTGGAGTAGCCCAGCCTCACACGCTGTAGCAGCATGCCGTTCGCCCTGGGCTGATGAAAGGATGCGTTCAGTGGGCGATAGGCTGTGGCTGCAGCATACCACCCCGCTTGCCTCTTAGTTGTTTCCCATTCTTTGTGCTGCTGGAGGGCGTTGTGGGCGGCCCTGCGTTTGGCCTGCACCTTGAGCTGCTGCAGGCTGGGGCGCACGGTCCAGGTGATGGTGGGGCCATGGGCGGCTCGCTCGGCAGCCTCGTTGCCGCGCACGCCAACGTGGCTATGAATCTAGGGAAACCGGACCCGCCTGCCCTGTGCTGCCAAGTCCTGCAGGGTGCACAGGATGGTGGTGGTGAGGTGGATGTTGTCCCTGATGTGGACGTGGGCGTGATACAGCGCCTGCAGTCCCGACCGAGAGTCCGTGTGTATCACCACAGTGGCCTCCTGGTGGAGCAGAGTGTGCTGGAGGGCGTACAGGATTGCTATCAGCTCCGTCTGGAGGGTGGATCAGTGGTCTGATGTCCTCCATGCCTGCGTCAGTCCACTCGTGACGAAAGCGGCACCGGACCTCCCGCTGTCGGGGTCGACGGAGCCGTCGATGAAGTAGACTGCGCTGCCTGGCTCCGTGACCTCAGACATGGCTCTGAGGGCGTGCTGGCGCAGCTCCTCGGTGAGGCAGTGCGCTTTGCTGGCGGGCAGCTGTGTGGCGGTGAAGTCGGCGGCTGGGGGCTCCCATGGTGGTGGTGGAACGTAGGCGGGGTTAGGGTGTCGTGGTCGCGCCACAGCCAGTTCCCTGCCTGGTTGAGGGTGTTGGTTGCTAAGCTGACGTTTACTCAGGTGCAGGGTGCTGAGTAGAAAAGAAAAGTTGAGGAAGGAAATAAAAGTAAAAAATAGAGAAATGAAAATGTGGAGAGAGGAAACAAAAGTAAAAAATGTAGAAAAGAGAAGTTGGGGAGAGAAAATAAAAGTAAAAAAGGTAGAAAATTTGGGGGGAAACAAAAGTAAAAAAATGTAAAAAAGAAAAGTTGGGGGAAGGGAACAAAAGTAAATAATGTAGAAAATAAAAGGTTGTGCGAGGTTGGGGAAGGTTATAAGGTTCGAAGTCGGAAACCTCTGGCTGGTTGAGGACTGTCTCTAGTCCCTGATCGAAGCATTTCGAATTAAATTCAGCGGAAATTCCAAGATTTCGTCAGAAATAACTTCGCTGTCTTCCTATTTCTCTATTCTAAATATTTTGTCCTTAAATTTTTTTTCCCCTTCTTGAATGGTTTTCTTTATATCGCTTTTGTTTATTTTTTATTTTGGATCTCTTTTTCCAAATTCTTTTCACGTTTTTCTCGGTAAAATCTTACTAACTTAAGTTAAATTATATTAAATTAAATTAAATTTTTCCTTTTTTAATATTTATATATTTTTCCTATATATTTATGTACTTCCAATTTACTCCTTTCTATTTCATTTAGGTATTTATTTGTACCTTTCATATTTTATCAAGAAACCAACCACTAGTTCAAGAAGAGTGGAACTTTGGAAAGGAGGCATTGCACATGGATAAAGTATGTATTGAAAGAAATTATATACACAACACAGAAACGAACGGTACGTAAGAAAATATAAAAAAAAACCCGAAATTTAAAAATATAAGGAAGAGATAAGAGCAACGCTAATATATTGACGTCACTTAAATGCTTATCGAAGTTTCTCCTTAATAAGTTTTTCTTATCCCATTTTTTGACGGCTACTTGATTATAGATCCATTCGCTATGACGTCAGTGAAAGTTGTTTGACATAAGAGTTTCCTTTCATCCTCGTACTTTCTTCATTTCTTCATTGTTTTACTTCTGATATTTGCTGTTGTTAACAGTTTGTTTGTCTCTGCGTGTAAATATTGATAAATACTCGTGCGATTACTTGATATTAGTTCTTTTTTTCTGATATTAAACTTAAATGATCAGAATTTAAGCCTGGGGAGTCCAAATGACGAAGTGCAAAGGAGTTGCTGTATCACCGTTGCCATTTTATAGATATTAATAACTTTGTTAAAAATAAAATGGAAACATATCGACTGATGTACATTATTATTTATTTATTAAGAAACAAAAAATAGTGTAACCAACAAGGTACTATATGATTGAAGAAGAAAGTGGGGAGGGGAGAGACAGACGTATAAAGACAGGAAGGAAAATTGCGCTGTACGCAATGATGGTATGCTTAGTATAGCTACGAGTAGCCACCTTAACGCTGCACCTTGGGGCGCTCTTCACCCAAACCAAACAAGTAACTGTATCCAATACCTCAATTTATCATTCTTAAAAAACACTGTATTAAGTTTGTATTTTAACCTTCATTGCTATACTAATTGCATACCATCACTGCGTACAGTAAAGTTTTCCCTACTATTGTAAGGTAAAGTGTGCCCCTACTGTTGGGTGAAAACGATCCCGTGCCCCAACGGGTGGGTGAAAACGATATCGTGTACTGTGATGGCAAAAGTGAAGGTTAAAATACCGAATTGGTAAAGTTCTTCTTTATGGCTGTTAGTTTGTTCTATTGGATAACAATTATAATTGTATAAATGTAAATAACACAATTCAGGGAAATTCAAATGAGGGCACATACTTCATTCGAAAACCTCTCCAACCTTAACCACTGAGGTTCAGAATGGTAATTATAAACCTCCAAATAAAAATTAATTCAAAACTGCAAATTAGAAGCCTTCTGTTTAGTACAATGGGGATAAATCAAGTACATCTCTCCAGTAGCAGCATTGGGAATTAACCCTTTATATGGGGAATCACAACAACCTATACCTTTCCGTATGGCAGTCTTTCACATTTTGGTAGCCAATTTGAGTGCCTTTGGTGATTACCTTCCCATTTAATAATAATAAGTATTTATAATGCGCCCTTCAGGGCTGTTAGCCCTCACAGAGCGCAGGTTGTGTAGCGAGTGTAGAGAAAGTTTACAGGGGAGAGTACGCAATTCTGAAGAGATGAGTCTTCAGGAGACGTTTAAAAGTAGCAATAAAGAGAGAGGATCGGACTTCGGCAGGAAGAGCATTCCAAAGTCTAGGAGCACAAACTGAGAAGGAACGGTCACCCATCGACATCGAGCAGAGGACCATTTGTACCAAAACGAAGCCTAGTTTCTGAATACCTGTAAGGACAAACATCCGGGATCTTTACGAATACCATAGAGCATTCTCTCTCTCTCTCTCTCTATCTATCTGTCTGTCTCTTTCTCTCTCATAGTTTTATGCATTGGTCTTCTTCACTTCAATTTCTAACAAATTGAAACAGAGTAGGAGGCAAGAAGGATTCCAAATAACCAAATAAATAACACCAAATTATCCCCTAGGGCGTTCTGGTAACAGCAATTGCCATGTAGTGAAACAAAGACTAGTACTTATTGACTTCTTGCTTGCCATTCATACATGTGGGTGGGAGAGATTTGTTGATAAGAGGAATGGAAAAGAAGCAAAAGAGTGGCTATATGACATGTAGCATTTTTCATAAAATTTTGAAATGAGAACTCGGAAGTTCTCATTTCAAGATTAAATTATTAACATGTTCAGGGAACTAAATTCAGATGATTAAAACTCTCATTTAGTTTCCCTGTGATGGAGAGGCTGGTATAGCGCCATAGAAAGGTTCGCCACTCGTTCTAGAAAACAACCAAACGTTGCTAGAAACCACGTATGAAATATAATTATGATGCTGGGTTGGTGTACTAACTACTATGGCTACATTCCATCGTGTACATGGTTTTGTACATGGTTTTCTGGCAATAATACGAAGAGGAACGAAAGACTAAGCGTTAGACCAGGATAAAAAAGTTAAGATTTCATTCGAACCAATCTTAACGTACACAAGAGTGATTATAAAGTTCACAGTCAGCAATTTGAATACAGAAACCAAAAAAGAAACAAATATGGGAGCTAAGATATAAGGAAAGCAAAAATAGAGAAATACAAAGAAAGGAAGAAAAAGAAAGAAAGGGAAGGAGAAAGGAAGGAATGGTGAGAGAGAGGATGGAAGAAAAAGGAGGAAGAAAGTGAGAAAGAAAAGAGACCAAATCGATAAAGAGGTATAAGTGCCACTTTAGAGCGGACAAAAAAGAAAGGGAAGGATAAAAGGAGGAAGAAATAAGGAATTAAAACAAGAAATGAATGGAGGGAGGGAGGACGGAAGAAAAAGGAAGAACAAAGGAGAAATAGAGAGAAATAAAAAGGGGAAAGAAGAGAGAAAGAAAGGGGACCAAATCGATAAGGATGTTAATTTCTCCCTCTCCCCTTGGAGTTGGCACTCAAGCACGGTATGAGTGCCATTTATAATGGGATGCGAGTGCCACCAGACACTGCCAAGGTGCTTTCCGTCACTAATCACCTCTCGCGTATGATTTCCATTAAAAGCCCCCCCCTCCCCCCGCCCCCACCATTCCCTAAATATGAGTGCCAAAAGTGGAGGTCTCTTCGGGTGGTAATCCATTTTATCTTTTCGGTAACTTTTGCTATAATAATAAGGATAATAATAATAATATAAATAATGGTGCATTAAGGGTGACGCCCCCCTGCTACACCTGAAACCTTGAGGAATGGCTCGCCCTCCCGCCTTCAGTGACCTGCAACAGTGTGTCAGGTAGTGAATGGAACCACTCTGCAGTAGCTGACATCTAGAGCATTGCGTGCCCTCAAAGCCCAATGCTGTATGAAGACCCGTGGCTATTTATCTTCCACACATTTTCACCTCACCACTGACTTACATATGCGTCTAACTCATTTTGAAATTAAATATATACGAATCAAAGCGACCATTCATTTGCGTCAGTTTTTTTTATCTCTCTCTTAAGCGTCTTTGGAACGATTTACCTGATTTGACAAAATTTTGGTGCCACAAATCTGGCACCTATTCTATTCCCCTACCCCCTTCCCCTACCATGCTTCAGAAGAACAGGGTGAGCAACTATTAATTTTAATATTACTATTATTCCTTAATTGCTTATATGTATACCGACAAAAATATATATATAAATCCTAAATAACCACACGAGCTAAATACAAAATAAATCCTAAATAACCTCACGAGCTAAATACAATTACAACAATTACTGAAGAGGTTATGGTAGCCGAGTGGAGACGGCGTCAGTCTTTCAACGTTGTGGTACCGGGTTCGATCCCGGCTTGAGCGGACACAAATAGCGAACGTACATATCTGGCTACCACACCACAATGGGCTTACCACACCAACACATGCACACTACTAACACACACACACATGCACACAAAAGGAATCCTCCATATCCACATACCTCTGACACGTAACATGTTCCCCTGGCTCGGGGTGACGAAGTTCTTCCTCGCACGTTGTCTGGTGTCTAAACATATTACTTCCGGCACCCCTGGTGCCAAGGCTAACTAGTGATTGTCATACAGATCTTTCTGTCTATTTCAATATCCGGTCGGGATCTGTCATGGTCAAGGCAGGATGGCGAACTACTACTACTGTACAACCATAAACAACAAAAATAAACAAGGATAAAAAAGTATGGCCGCCCCTCAGGATTGGGGGCTTGCTTTTTTTCAGGACATCTATTCCGTCCCTGACAGGATGCTGCCCTGTGCGGCTGCCCATATTGCTCGTACCTAAATCTGCCTATGGGTATAGAACAGACAGGAGCGGAAAAGACGAAGAAAAACGGGGAAAATTGAAAGGTAGGCTCTTTCTCATAGAGAGAGAGAGAGAGAGGGGCCTTGATGAACTTTACCAAGGAATTATTATTATTAACAACAAAGATGAAGCCTCGATGGCGCATTTGAAGATCCTTACGAACGTTCAAATGGACTTGAAAGTACGGACTTTGGCCGTATCTGAGAGATAAGGAAGCCATTTAGGGAATCTTCGTGTTAAGGGGTTTCCTATGCCCACTATTCAAGGCTCAAGTCCAATGGGGTAGTCATACTGGTGACTATTTTGCCAGCTGGATGCCATATCTTAGATCAATGAACCATCTTATCTTGACCACCACGGTGCCAGTAACTGGAATATGGTATACATTAATGTCATAGGGTGGGAAAAGAGGGATAGAACTTGAAATGAGTAGAAGATAAAATTGCCTGCCTGAACACAGGTCATGGACGGAGATTCCTCCATCCGAATCCACCAAGGCCATGAAAAGCTTTCTTTGACGACACGCCACTCACACCAGGTGGCACATTCTGACATCCTCACCCTAATTGAACACTTGTGTAACAAACTTTTGCGTTGCCATTTGAGCGACAACAAATTTTATTTGCCACTTCTCACTTGAATTTTTTTAAGTAGTTTAAGATCCCTTTTTAACCATATTGAGGTGTATTTAAACAGTGAAAAGAACGGGAAATAGCAGACAGAATAAAACCGTAAATGAACATATAAATTGTAGTGGAAAAACAAAAAGTATTCTGACACTAGATCACACCACTCAGTGCAGTGCGGTGCGGTGCGGTTGGTACATTTAAGCCTCCAGCAACATTTTCGAACGAAGAATGACAATTAGAAGTACGGATTCGAACCTTCTTAAAAAGGGTTGCAATTAAATCCATGCATTAATTTACATATATTAAAGAGTTGATACTCTGGGTTCCCCACCAAAAATCCTTAAAGGCCATAAATTCTAAACTGTCTGTTTATTTGTCTCTCAGTCTATCAGTTAGGATTCGACTTAATGGGATATCATTCGGCTTATCAGTATACAATAGATTGAAAATTGAGTCAAATTCATGTTTGTTCAAATTTAAATTCCAGTTAAAATTTTCTATACATAAACTTACAACCATATATCCTTGTGAATTAACATTAGGGTGTCACTAAAGTCTGGGCACATAGGCAAAATGCATATTTTCAATAAAAAAATGAACTACATTATATTTAATTGAAATATTAATAAATAGGATCTTCATTGTGATTTGCACCATTTGTGATGCAAAGTTGGATGCGCTTTGCGAGATTCACCCAATGAACGCGAGGCATTAACTCCGCACTTCCCTCCATTTGAGCACATTCATTTATGAAGCGCTCTTTCTTCAGGTGTCTCGTATCTTTATTTCGTTGAGTACTAACTACTACACTTTCTACTTTAGCATCATACCTCAGAAAAATAAGTCAAGGAGAGGGGAGGTAATGTGTGGGGAACGAGAAGACCATTGAATACCTTCTCCTTTAACATACCCCAGAAAAAGAAGTCAAGGGGAGGTAAGGTCTGTTGAACGAGAAGACTATTGTGATCTTTCTTATGTCCAGACTTTAGGAACATCCTGTATATCAGATAAACCTCCTTATTCACAGTTAATTGTCTTAAAATCAGACTTTCAACGTGAAACAGAAACTGTTGTCAACATTAATATATATCAAATTATATATATATTTTTTATTTTGGCTCTCCCAATACCTAATGCACATTTCTTAGTTTTCGCAACAATGTATTCATATGCAAATTTTCTTAACTTTAGGCGTTCATTTTATATAAAGAAAATGATCACATTTGGTGAATATATTGTTCGTTTTATTGTTATTGCACTTAGAAATCTTGTATTCTTTTATTTTATTCCTTCCAAGTTGTTTCTTATCAGTTCTGTCCTTAGATCCAGAGGTTGGCTGATCTGGCATTGACTAAAGTTTTACGGTCTCTTCTTCCATGTAAGCCTCTCAAAGTTTTGAAGCCAATTTGAGAAAAAAATAGCATCTTTTCATCATCATTCAAGTGCATTCCTTCTATTAAAACAAGAATTAATGGCACCTATATGCAAGAAGTTATCGAATAGAGGAACTGGATAACGACGCGTACCATCTTTGACCGAATATCAGCGCGCCATCTGGTCTGCAAACATCCACTCCGCACTTGTTTTTAATAGAAAATCACTGTATTACTTATCTTTGAAAAACTCGGTGTAGTTAAAGGAGGCTGCACGTTTTGTGCACCCGGTGAAAGAAGTTTTCTTCTTTTTATGTTGAATGTACCAGTAATACTGGTTATCTTTTTTCTTCAGTACTTAATCAAGACTCATTAAAGTAAACAAATTGTTGGTTGTAATATTTCTTGTTTTGCTTAAGAATGATGCTGTAAGTTTGATTGCAGCTCTTTGCTGAGGAGGTCGTGATTCATCCTTACCCAAATATGGTACAACAATTAATATATATTTTAGATCAACAAATTTGAATTCTAAACTTGCCCACTTTGTTTCCCAGCTACTTCTATTTTTAACGACACAAAGGTTTGTTTCACATAAACTTATATTTTCGCTTTTTAAGAGTACTCAAAATGTTTCAGGTTGCGGTCCTAGGTATACATATTGATTACAACTCGGAATTTAGAGAACCTAATGTGAAATAAAAATGGGTAATAATCAATTTGTCTGCTTTGGTGGTTAAAATTATTAACATCAATATAGATACCTCTCTCCCACAATGAGATTCTGAAGCCTGACTCCTATTCCCTACCTCCACCTCCTTATCGAAAATTACCTTTTGCCATTCAACTTCATTGTCTCCTCTCCCACTCTACCCATTACAAATTTTATGACCAAAGACAGGTGTTTGCGACGTGAAATAATAACATAACATTTGGACTAGATATTCTTTTAAAATCGTCCCCCAAATTGGTATTTCTAAAATGAGTGCTGCGTTTCTAATTTTAATTCTGATATCTTGCACGTAGTTTACCGATGTCTCGTTTGGGTTCTAGCATTTGGCATTATGGTGATGTTGGCAATTTAATTCAAGCTAATTTTTGGTCGAGACCTTTCAAAGAGGAAGCTTATGCCAGGTTTAGGCTAGCACTGCCTATTTGGTGTCCCGTGTCCAGCGGTCTAATTGGATGTCGGGTTCAAGGAGGATAGATTCAAATTTATTTTCTAATTTTCCTTACCATTTGGGGTTATTTATGATTAAAAATATTCAACCGGTTGCTAGATATTTTTAATCACAGTAGAAATATTGTAAATCAACATAAAAGGGAATAGAGGTTACATGGTTGTAATCACCATATCTTTTTCTAGTTTTACCACTGAGTCAGACTTGGTTAGGGGGAGGGGGGCTTCCGGGTAGAGACTCCCAATTTAACGCGGGAACTTAACCCCGAGTATCTCCATAGGGGATGTGGTTTGACTTTGCCCAGGGTGCCCCAGCAAAGGGGTGCCCTATTCAGACTGTTACACCTGGTAACTGGAGGAGGGGCACAACACCGGCACCAGTTCCCCAAACAATCCCAAACTAGTTTGAGTCTACCTTGGCTTTATTCCTTCTAGGTACTTCGATTTTACCTTTCTTTGGCCAGTTTCTTTAAAACTTCTTTTCTGGTATTTCACAGGCTAGTCGCCGACCAGCGTTCGTCCATTCATCCTCGGGGTCAGGAAACCTGTGGGGAAGGGAGGCTAGTTATTCTCTCCTTTCCCTTAGCTCGGTTTGGGATGGTGGGTTTTAACATCTCTCATTGTTCCCACCTTTTTCTCTTTCTACTGCCCCCACCCCCCATCGTTCCTTCCTTGACTATATCTGTAGGTTTATGTACCCTCCTGTCCCCAACATCTGCGTTTACTCGCTCAGCCCCAATGAAGATTAACGACTATAAGTAGATCTTCCACACATTTCACTTGCTTTAACTTCACCTCTTCTTATTTTTTAAAAGTTTCCGTTTAAGGCTTCTGCGCGATTCGCCCTCGTTGCTATTGTGCTTTCAAATTCGAAGGGGAGGGGGGCTGAATTCCCTGTATTTATAAATCCAAATTATTTATAAATTTAAATAATACATAAAATTAATCCCACCTAATTTTTTTATCGAGATTTAAAAAAGAATCGACACAAATGGACAGAAAAGGTAGAAAATTATCACAAAGTCTAAATGAATGTGAATTAAAGATAACTGGCGTAACCGAGCAAAGACTTTAATAGGAAGAATAAAAGGATAGAAATAAGGAATATGAAGGGATAATACGAATCTTGCAAAAAGGAATTACTGATAAAGAATGAAATGTTTAGGAATTAGAGGTGATGCGAACCACCTAAAAAAATTTCGAACATTTCTTTTTTTAAATATCATGCATCTGGTGACTACCAACAAGGTCATAAGTCGCCGTCATTAATTTTAGGCTAATATATAAAAAAACACACAAAACAAATCAATAAAAAACAGAGAGAAAATCAACCAACAAAAGCAAAAACAAATCCAAAGAAGCAAACTACAAACAGAACAAAGGCAGAAGAAGGAAGCAAACTCCGGCGGCGGGGGGGAGGGGGAGATAAATTCCCTACAATGAGGTTGTTTTTGTAGGAGCGGATGACCTCCGCTTCCTGGGACCGGTTGGGAGATTAAGGGAGAAAGATTTGAAGAAGTAAGAACTTCCTCAAGGGAGAAATATTTGAAACTACAAAACAGGATCATCCTCAAGGGAGAAAGATTTGAAACTCCAAGTAAGATCTTCCTAAAAGGAGAAATATTTTAAACTGCAAGTAAGATTTTCCTCAAGGGAGAAAGATTTTAAACTCCAAGTAAGATCTTCCTCAAAGAAAGAAAGATTTCCAAGTCCAAGTAAGGATTTCCTTAAAGGAGAAAGATTTGAGGCTTCAAGTGAAAACTTCCTCAATGGAGAAAGATTTGTAACTCGAAGTAAGAACTTCCTCAAAGGAGAAAGATTTAAGGTTTCAAGTGCAAACTTCTTCAAGGGATAAATATTTTAAACTACATGTAAGATCTTCTCAATGGAAAAATATTTGAAACTCCAAGTGAGATCTTCCTCAATGGGAGAAAGACTTGAAACTCCTAGTAGATTTTCCTCAATGGAGAAAGATGTGAAACTCCAAGTAGGATCTTCCGCAAGAGAGAAAAATTTGAAACTAATGTTAAGATCTTCCTTAAGGGAGAAAGATTTGAAACTCCTAGTAGGATCTTCCTCAATGGAGAAAGATTTGAAACTCCAAGTAGGCTCTTCCTCAAGGGAGTAAGATTTGAAACTAGAAGTGAGATCTTCCTCACGGGAGAAAGATTTGAAACTCCAAGTAGGCTCTTCCTCAAGGGAGTAAGATTTGAAACTAGAAGTGAGATCTTCCTCACGGGAGAAAGATTCGAAACTCCAAGTAGGATCTTCCTCAAGGTAGAAAGATTTGAAACCATAAGTAGGATCTTCCTCAAGGGAGTAAGATTTGAAACTAGAAGTGAGATCTTCCTTAAGGGAGAAAGATTTGAAACTCCAAGTACGATCTTCCTCAAGGTAGAAAGATTTGAAACCATAAGTAGGATCTTCCTCAAGGGAGTAAGATTTGAAACTAGAAGTGAGATCTTCCTCACGGGAGAAAGATTCGAAACTCCAAATCCGAACTTACTCAAGGAAGAAAGATTTTAAGCTTCAAGTGCAAACCTCTTCAAGGAAAAGAGAATTAGAACTGCAGAGAATCTGAATAAACGAGAAAGGAAAGAGTTTTTAGAATGTTGAGATCAGGATAAGGAAGTAAAAGGAACCGCGAGAAAGCACAGGAAGAATTAGTTTAAAGAAGTGATTGTTAAGGATGAAAATGGTCGGGCTTGACCATGTAAAAGAAAGTAGAATCTTTAGTATTGGACTGTTGATGTGGAACATGCAGTGTAGAAACTTGAGAAGTACATAGGTTCAGATGTTCCAACGTGTAGGGTTATTATATTGGCATTGATGTGTACCAGCCCCACGTTATGCGCTTCTCTTGCGTCCCTAGTGCCAAAATGAGGTTCATTTAAAGGCCACTCGAGTTATGTACCTTCATATTTTACTTCATCACATCCGTCACAAACCTCTGTTCAGTAACTACACTATAGTTCACATTTTCACGATAAAGGACAATAATCCTTCAAATTGACTAAGTATAAATAAGCAGTCCCGAAAAGTGTTTTGGATGATAGGAAGGGGTTTTTTTTGTGGGGAGGGTTATAGCTTTTTTGATAAAGGTGTTTGGGAAGTCGAGTTATGGAGGTTGTTTTTATTTCTTTCTTTTTTTTTTACCTAATTTAACCTTATAATGACAAGCAGTCCCAAAATTATTGCGTATCTTTCCTTGATTCCTTCATGATTTTAAACTCCAATTAAAAATCAAACCAAAAAATCAACGGCTGTAACATTTCTTAGAAACTATAACCAAAGAACTTCAAGCCCAAATATTGTGAAATTAGTTTAATAATTGTAGTAGACTATTAGGTTACTATCATTAGACTATCCATTCTTAATGTTTTATAGAATTATAGTCTCGATTCTATATCTATATAGGGTAAAAATGAAATAAAATGTAAAGGGTAAAAGCGAACACCGCCTAAACATTTTTAGGCCATGGAGGTGTATCAGAAAACGGCTCCTTACAGAGCTATAGGTATGAAAACATCAAAGGCAAATATTATTTTTTAAAGGTACCACCGTGTAATATTTTTAGCAAAACATTAATTTAGAGAAATTGTTTACATCAATTTAACAATTGTTTTATTAAAAGTAAAAATGTTTAAGCGCCTTTGGGCAAGTGTACAATGCTAAGGCTAGGGAAGATATATTCAAAGTATCTAACACTCCACCTCCCCTCTGCCCAAAGATTGATTGTTATATAGTCTACCTCTTTGCTTTCGCAGAAAATGGAAATATTTCTAATTATTTCCAGCGTTGTCATCGCTAAATGCAGTTCTCAAATTTTACGTATCTGTAAAAACAACAATCTCAAATGCAAACGGAAAAAGGTTTCTTTAAAGGTATTTTTTTAATAGTTAAAACCAACGATTCTTTAGTTTAACGAAGATATTTTCAATTGTTTACAAAGTCAGGTTAACCTAGTCTGTTTTTTTAAGGTTCTTTGCATTACTTTGAACAGAAAATTATAAAAAAAAGGTCGACTCTTTCCGTTTCAAGGCTGAGCAAGTCACTTTTTATAAATAATGTGTTTCGTCAATCAAGAAACGGGAAACACAGAATTATGATTTTTTTCCTAAGATGAAATCATTTAAAAGGTGATGAAATATGATTGAAATATGTTACTAATGATGAAATCGAGTCAAATTTACCTTTTTTATACTGGCGAGGTAAAAATTTATATAATTTTTTAATTTGATTTAGCTTAAAATATGTTAGAATTTCTTTTATCCGGTAGGTTAAATTTCATATGTATTTATATTGATATGGGAAATTGGTTCTCTCTTTTTGCACCTCCACTAACTTTTCCGCGCCTGTATAGACCCGACAAAGGGTGAAAGAGTATTAAACTTTCTTAAATAATAATAATCCGAGGCATATCTCGTGGCAAGAGCCCTACAAACGAGTAAGCTATTCCCTGATAGCGGATCAGGCATATGGGCAAACGTCTAAATATGGCTGTGAAGGCGGGTGAAGGTTGAAGCAAAGGAGCTACTCGCGTGTCGTGACCGACGATGGGTCGCATCCTGCACACTTTAATGAGAAATGTATGAAAGGTGCACTACCAAGGCCCTAGGGATAGGATAATTAGGGGTAGGGCCCCCGGGAGAACTAAAAGTTGTATGGGCGGCACAGCCCCCTGACCCCGATGCAATAAGAGAAAAAACGTCCGAAATTAAATGAACGTCCAAATATTCTTCCTGGATGGATGCGCATCATTTTGGACCCGGAATGGTTGCCGACGAAGACGACAGAGTTAATTTTAGGTAGAAAAGTTATATTTTTATGCAATTGGAATAGCGATGAGTAGCCATCTTCAGGCTGCATTGGGCAAGCCTGGGCAACGCTCTTCATCCACGCCAAGCAAGTGAGGGTATCCAATAAACCAATTTACCAGACCTTAAATAAACTGTATCAATTGTTTAGTTTGACTTTCAGTTTTGCCGTCACACTACACGGGATCGTTTTCAGCGATACGGGGTGGGCACGGGATCGTTTTTACCCACCCGTTGGGGCACAGGATCATTTTCAGCGATACGTGGTGGGCACGGGATCGTTTTCACCTACCCGTTGGGGCACAGGATCGTTTTCAGCGATACGTGGTGGGCACGGGATCGTTTTCACCCACCCGTTTGGGCACAGGATCGTTTTCAGCCATACGTGGTGGGCACGGGATCGTTTTCACCCACCCGTTTGGGCACAGGATCGTTTTCAGCCATACGTGGTGGGCACGGGATCGTTTTCACCCACCCGTTGGGGCACAGAATCGTTTTCAGCGATACGTGGGGGGCACTGGATCGTTTTCACCCCGCCGTGGGGACACGGAATCGTTTTCAGCCACTTGTGCTGGCACGCTTTACCTTACAATAATAAGGAAAACTTCACTGTACGCAGTGATGGTATGCAGTTAGTATAGTAATGAGTAACCACCTCCACCTTCACCCCACGGGTGGGTGAAAACAATCCCGTTGCCCCAAGAATGGGAGAAAACGATCCCGTACCGCTACGGGTGGGTGAAAACGATCCTGTGTACTGCAACGGCAAAAGTTAAAATACTTGAATGATGCAGTTCGTTTTAGGGCTGTTATGATACAGTCACTTGATTGACCTGGGCGAAGAGCGTTCCCAAGCCCGGCCCCGTGCAGCGCGAAGGTGACTAAAGACAACTGAAATGAAACACGAATTGTAAAGGGATTGTTTGACTGATACTGAAACCCTATCGCTACCTACCATTATATAGTACTATTGTGATGAACCTACCAATTGATACAACGGCATTAGATGCCAGTGGAAAACGTCCCCTTTCTCTCTATTTCCCCCTCGATTTAATAGCGTAATAGCAACGAGGCCGCATCACGCAGAAAGTATGTAGAGGAAGAGCTGTAAATTAGTGAAGATGAGGAAGTGAAAATGTGTGGATGATATATAAACTAAAGTCGCGTGCTCTCACTTATTCTGATTTATGATCTTATGACCTTCAAAACCTTCAATAATTCCCGGATTAACCTTCGGGGGACCTTGCCAATTAATTATATTATTCTAGAGAAGATGCAAAACAGCATAAAGGTTTCATATTTCGTTAGAATCGGCCGAATAGTTATGATTTTATTGTCATATAATTCCCAGGCTAACTTTTTGAGGACTTTGGCAATTATACCATTCGAAAGAGAATTTCAAACAACATAAGGGTTTAAAATTTCTTTAGAACCTGCCGAATATTTATGAAGTTATTGCCAAATAATTCCATGGCTAACCTTGGCAGGACTTTGACAATTATTTCATTTGAAAGAGAATGTAAAACAACATAAGAGTTTCAAAGGGTTTCAAATATCGTTAGAATCAGCCGAATAGTTATGTTGTTATTGGCAAAACAAAGTAATTCCCTGGCTACACTTGGGAGGACCTTAGCAATTTTATCATTCGAAAGAGAATGTAAAACAACATAAGGGTTTCACATTTCGTTAGAATCGGCCGAATAGTTACAATGTTATTACAAAAACAAAAAATAGCAAAACAGGGACCGAACGTCATAGTGAGATGTAGAGTCACCCGCGACTAAAAACTACATAACTTATGGGTTTTCCTGACCAAGAGAATGTAGGGAAATTTTCATGGTTAGCAATCGGAAATGAAAAAGAAATTGGTGAGTTTTTTAACTCCCGATCTGCAGCACTCTATCTGCACGCTTTCTGCACGTTATCGCAAAGGGTTAAGATACATTTATTTATGCTTTAGGTCCTATTGTTTAATGCGGCTCATTTCGTTAAAATCGGAAGCCATGATGCAACTCGGTTAAGTCGTTGCCCTAAATCGGAAAAGGATAAAATCATGTGATGACACATTTTTTGGACACATCGAATTAGGGGTGAGGGGTAGGATGTAGATTGGACAGTGACCGTACAAAAAGCAAATCTATTTCCAATGGATCCATAAATATTTAGTTTATAATTAATTTTATGTCCATTCATTTTGGGGTAAACCTGAAGATTCATACCCCGTGAGTTTCCCCGCTCGCGTTCCCATAATATTTCGTCCATTTCCCAATATGTTTCACCTAACTGTCTCATTAACTGTCGTTTATTATTTCAGTTTTACCTAATGTTTTATTGTGTTTGGTTAGTGGAATTCGATTTCGAGCCATACTATGGGTTTCTATCCCCCCTTCCGCTCGCACTCAGGAATAACTAATATAACTCAGTCAATGGAGCTGGATTTTCAAAACTATTATCATGTTCTGCAGGATTTGACATTTAGTGGGGGTAGGGGAGTAACTCTTATACTCCAAATGTGTAAATGAATTAAGAAAAGCGAGTGAGCTAACCTTAATTTGGGAGAGAGGAGAATTTATTACATTTAAGAGCGTATGTTTTTGCCTGTCCTGAATTCTGTAAAATGACGGTCTCGTTTCCATAATGAGTTTTTGGTCGTTTACTCAAATAGACCTTGTTTATAACAATGTATTTTCGTTATCCTTTCTTTTTGTCTTTGTTTTTGTCTTTGTAAGGGCAAACGTGGAACCAAGTTCAGACGTCACTATAATACTTTCACAAAATAACAACAAGGTCGCCAGAATATTTATTCAAAAAGAAACCAAGTTCACTTCGAGGCAGCCAAAAGGTCGCGCCACTAAGCTACACTAAGTAGGTTACTGTTGGTTACCAGGTGGGTCCTAGAGTATCAGCGAGGAAAAAACGAAACAAGAAAAATTCTAACCTTATAATTTAAAGAGAGGAAATTCTTGATTACAAATACGAAATATATCTATTAAATAACAAAAATAAGATTTATAACAAATCAATGCCACATCGGCCACAAACGACCCAAGTTGTTATATAAAAGGGGAGAATCTTACAAAGGATTTACGTCGTATAAAGAAAGCGGGAAATAATAGGCTTCACTCCTCGGGTACGAGGCACACAGGGAATAACCCCTCGTCCTGTCTTACACCCTTTCCTACGATGCGGAGGGAGACTCGAGACTTACTCGGAGGCCTAGTAAGGGCGCAAGATGAAAGAACTATTCCAAAGTACCTGATACTGAAGCAGTGGAGGGACACCTTGGATGATGGTAATCCAACGGAGGACGAATCCACGGATGGTGACGGCGGAGGTGATGATGGAATCAATGGAATTGAAGATGATCCCGGTGATGAGGGATCCCAAAGGTGGTACGGCAGAGCAACCAGTGTACCCCACGGGGATAATCTTGAGTGGCGAAACTCCAAAAGCGGAAGGTGGTGGCGTGACAACAAGAGGGAGAGGGGGAGGGAGCCAAAACGAGCCCACGATTTTCAGACTTCCCAATGGAGAACTGTCAAACGTCCAAGATTAGCAGCACACGTACAGCAGGTTCGAAGATCAGCGTTAAAACTGGCAGGAGATAAGGCAAGGGTCCTCGCAGTACGGACTTGAACAGGTTCTTCCTTTCGAGACAAGGAAGCGTTTTTTTATACGGGTGGACGTGACCAGCGTGACGTAATAGCCTCATGCGCGCGCCACTTTTCTAGGATGACAATCGAGCACGCACCGACCAACGGTGCAGGGCTCAGAGGCGAGAAAGTGACTTCATATGGGGGCGCCGAACTTTGTCGCCCTTACAGTTTTTTATAATTTTCCTCTTTCGAATCATTCTCTTATTTATAGGAAACTTGAATTTTAATATTTATGCGCCTCAAAAAATTCACATATTTAATAATTTTTTTCTTATTTTAACCTTCAAATGTCATAATTTTTAAAAATTGTCATTACCAAAAAAATGGGATGTGAATGGGTTAATAAAAGACTCGCATTGCAAGTCTTTTATTTATAGAATTCCTTAAAATAAAAGATGAAGTCATTCGGATCGTGTGACCAAAAAAAGGTTTTATAAAGGAATTTCAAGAAAAGGAAGTGAAGTAAGGGAAAGGAAAAATTGGGGTGAAGTATTTTGCCCGTGAAACCAATAAGAGAGGATACTTTCATGTCTTTTATACTCGTATTACCCAATAAACATAGGCAATTGAGTTTATAAAACCTAGCCAAAGTTTAGAATTTTCCATGATTTTTTTCGCCATAATCGGTAAATCCTCGAGTTCAGTGATTGATAAAACGAAGCTCCACAAGTTTCCATCGGGTAATACATGTTTATGCCAATGGGCATAAGGTATAATATATACCAACACCTCATAAAACCCACCGTGCTAAAATAAAATGCTGAATGAACTCCCGAAAGAACCTCTGACGTAATAAAATTTGACATAATTATGCGATCCTTTTAACTGTGAGGAGAGTTAGCGATCTTTATACATTTATTTCTGTCGAAATGAACTTTTTAATTTTATCTTATTTTTCCCCGAAGCCAAAGAGATGGCGCAATATATATTTCCTACACATAAATTGTAAATATAAGATTTTGTGTCTTTATGACGAAAATGTCTAAAGCTTGCTCTGTTATATTAAAGAAATTAAACTTTGTAACTAGGTTAATCATTCTTATATGTAGATACAGAAGGGTTCAAATTTATTTTATAAGTCGGCATTGATACTTATTAATAATTAAGGCAGTTTTCCTACTGAAAAAATAAGAATGCTTAATTTTAGTTTGTTCGCATCTAACTTTATTTTGTCTGGCAGGGGGACAAAAACTCTAATTATAATTTTGATAACCAACTGAATTTTTAAAGAACTTTTAAATTATTTTCAGCTGAAACGACTGAAGCCAGAGATAATATATTTTATCCTCTATTTATTACAGTCGATATATATATATATATATATATATATATATATATATATATATATATATATATATAATATATATATATATATATATATATATATATATATATATATATATATATATATATATATATATATATATAAGAAGGCAGGTCCCATCTTGAATTTCAACGTTTCGAGTAATTACGAAACCCATCTTCAGGAGCTATAAACAAATTCTAAATCAGTACATGGAATAATCTAATACTAAAAACCTAAAATATAGCACAATTTCAATAGTATAATACTATAAATCTGAGAAAATAACATATAAACGACGGTAAATACTAAAATGAACGTTATGTTAATGAAAAAGGCAACAAAAGCTAACAAAAAACTACTGAGATAAAGTACAACAGAAAATATTTGCAAACAATTATATTAATCAAACGCAAAACACTAACTGAAACGTAATAGTACGATATTGAACATTTTTAATAGAGAAAAGATAGAATTGGATACATATACAGAGGGCTATGTGGAGCTACATGAGATTGTGGTTAAACCCTGTCTATAAAAGGTTGCTGTTTGAAATGAAGGTCATACTTCCGGAAAGAGTCACAAGTGGTTGTCGGAGAATTTCTACAACTTCACCAGCCTCACTTTCTGTACTCCTAAATCCTCCAATTGTAATCCTATGGGTTACTGTGTGGGACGAGGTTGAGAAAGACACCAACTGCTCTGCCTGCAACTCTAAGACCGAGTTGGTGGCCAAGATCAAGAAGACGCTCGAATATCTCCCCATGGACGCAGTGAGGAACGCAAGCGCTACGTTCCGGAGCCGTCTTGAGAACGGGGTGAAAATTATCTTCCAGTCGTAATCTAGAATCTAGTTGATATTTTATATATATATATATATATATATATATATATATATATATATATATATATATATATATATATATATATATATATATATATATATATATATATATATATATATATATATATATATATATATATATATATATACGAAAACTTGTAGCTGAACGGTGTTTATTGTAATCTTTCGGTCCTATGCTAATTTTTTCCTCAGATTCATTCTCACTATTAGGTCTAAACTGAGAATAATATGTGGCATTTACATTATTTCCATTTGATAGATAATAGAAATAGATGTAAGAAAAAAAGCGAAAGTATGTGAGAAAGGAAGGGTGTTTATTTTTGTATACTTTTCGTTTTCATATTTTGTTTTGCGTTGATCTTTATTCATTTCCATTCACTTTTTATATTTTTATCATAGTTTTGTGCATTATTTTAATTGTTGAATATATGACCATATTTGTATCCTTCGGTTTTTTTGTTTTTATTGTGATTTTGCTTCTCTTCTATAAGGCTGAACCTCATTTTGATCAATTTTCCTTAGACTACTTGAAAATTGCTATTTTGTTTCTTTCCCTTGTTCTATTTTCAGGTTTCGTATTTCCGCTTTTCCGAGAATTTCTAAGATCTTTTGCCATAGTTATTTTACTCCCTCGTGGATGACCAAATATTTAGGTTTTAGATGTGTCTTCGTCCAATCTTCTGCAGTCAGCTGTCAATTCGTTAGGTAGATATTTCCCTTGTTCCTCAGGTTAAGATTATAGAATCTAATTAATATTCACAAGTTGTTGTTTGCTTGCTTTATTCTCATGTTCCATTGACTGTATCCTGTGGATGTTATTATTACTCCTATAATTTTTGTTTTCGCTGTCTTTGCGCATTGTTCTTTGCTAAGTAGTATATAATCTGTTCTTTTTCTGCTAAGCGGGATTATATTAAATTCGGTTGTATTTATTTTGATCTTCCAGTTGTGTTCTTAGTAGCTAATTTGTTCAATTTCTCTTCTAGTTCTAAGGGTAAAGATTTGGGTTGATCTACTGGACGAATCAATGATTTAGGTGACGTCGTTCGCGAATTGAATATCGGTCATTTGGTAATAGATGAACACTGGGAAATCGTAGTGCGAAAGTGAGTAGAGGATTGGTGACAAGCAGCTCCCTTGAGATAAGCTCTCGTTCAGTACGAATATTGTACCTTGATTTTTTACAATTTTGATGAAACCTTTGAAGTCACTTCTACAATTCTAGAAGAGCCTAATAAAATTTTCTGGTATCTCAACTCTTTTCAGTCTGTATTTTATTCCCTATCGCCATCTTATTATCAAATAGCTGAGTTGCATAGCCAAAACTACGTCAGTTTGGGGATTTGAGGCCTTTGCCTGTGCTTTTCTTTTGGGTAGCAAAAATAAGGGCACCCCTCTTCCCGTTTTTTTTTTAAACTAAATATGCTGGTCATTATATAGTTCATTTTCTGCCATGTATTGCACTTTACAATGGCAAATTCTTTTATCGCTGCTATAGTTGAGTACTTCTGTGTGAGGCTTTCCAAGTTTAGGATAAAAATCACCTTTGCTATTTTAAATTTTGACAGGAAGTATCCTATATTCCATCCTTCGTTAAATAGACTGTGTATTGCTTTGATTACATTATCTGGTAGATTCCTAAGTTTGTATATGGTAAGGCTCAAATTGAATTAAGCGAATTATTGGTCTCTTCTTTCGTAATTATTCTAGTCTATTAGTCGATTTTGTCCTAGCTATATAAAAGGGAATTAAAATTTAGGTTAATGGTGGGTTAGTATTCAGTTCTTCCATCATTTCTATCTCAAATTATAAGTTGTATTCCGCGTTTTTTCCCTCTGAAATGTTAAAAACTGCTTCCCGGTGACTACAAACGTTCGATTTCTGTTTCGTGAGTTTTTATGGTTTCTTGGTCGTGAATTTCCCTTTAAGACTTGGTTTTGTAATATTTCATATTTTCTGTGAACTCATAGTATCATTAGGTATTTCCAGCTTTTCTTTTTCTTTTCGGATGTCTGAGTTGTATGTATTTTTCTTAATTCCTTCTACTAACCTGTTTTTGTCTCCCAGGAATACTTTTTATTTGTGATATTTTATTCTCTGCTTCCTTGTTATACTGTTACTCTTCCCGCTGTCTGCGTTCTTGGCTGATTCCTGCGAGTTTTTTGTGTTTTATTTCGGTTGTTTGTAATATTATTATACCTGTGTTGCTTATTCTTTAAAAGGGATTCATAATATGTCCACTGAAGGAAGATTGGGTGTATGGCCTCTTGGAAATGCCGTTTTCTCTAATAGGTTTTTCAGTTCTTCATAGAAGCAACCTAATTTTGTAAGGTTCAGCTTATGCGCATACGCAGATTGGGAAGTTTGTTTTTGCCTAGTTAATTGATGTGTTTTTAATGTCAGTATAAGTTTTTTCCCTTTCCCAGTTTTTATTTAAATGTTTTTCTTTCTTGGATTTCATTGTCTTTCTCTTGGAGCATGATATGGCTATGGTGCGGTGGTTTCTATCACAATTCACACATTT
The DNA here is from genome assembly GCA_963969495.1 of Ceratothoa steindachneri. Taxonomy (NCBI): domain Eukaryota; kingdom Metazoa; phylum Arthropoda; class Malacostraca; order Isopoda; family Cymothoidae; genus Ceratothoa; species Ceratothoa steindachneri. The sequence continues at coordinate 53,518,700 of OZ018318.1, forward strand.
TACTTGGTGATTTTGCAACTATCATACAAGTAACCAAGATCTAAACACTCAGAACATATATGTGATTTGATGTCGAAGTTTAAATAACATTTGAGCCCAATTTGTATCATGTGTGGCAACGTTGGCCTTGGGATATTTTTGTTGTTCCATTTGTTCCAGGATTATTCGGAGGTAAAATCCGAGAAATCCCTAATTTAGTGTTTTGCATGCCATTTCGGAGTCCTTGGAATAATTTTTGGTACATCGGAGTTCTATTCTAGTTTGACTACGTCTTTCACCTTGGCCCAAGTCTGGTTCCTCTGAATCTCGTCTAGGGTTTTATCTTCATTGTTTGTGGTGAAAGCATAAATTAAACTTCGCAAATGATTTTCCTCTGCTCCTTAATTTTAATCGGAACCCGTGTCTCTAAGTCGATCATTTGGAATTCTAGTTTCGCTTCCTCTGTTACCACTTTTTCAACTTACTCGTTATGGTAAGAAAGTGTTGCATATCTGCTTGAGATTTCTATCAGGCCTATCGTGGTATCCAAGAACCCGCCGCCTCTTTGCCTGTGCGAAAGAGAACAGTCGTTTATGCTCCTCTTGAAGGAGAATTAGTGATAATGATGCGCCATCGGAAGTTTGCATATCAAAGCTGCTTCTAGCATACAATAAGTAAGGGCTAGATATCTCATTCGATATCCTGGCAGGGAAATCAGGGTAGGCGTTAGAGACATACCCAAGAGTTGCTGCTCCTTTTCTTGGAACTTTAGCATTGGGTTTCACAGGGAGCCTTTTCTCAAATCGGTTTTCTCGTCGTTTCCATTTATGCCTTTCCGATTGAAGGGCATATTTGAATCAAGGTGAAAAACGGCGTTTTTCAATGCCACGAGTATGGGCACGACGGGAAGGGAGATGTTGGTAGGTTTAAGTTTTCGTGGGTATGGTAATAGCGAGCCTAAAGTAATAAAACATATCTGCGTATGAGAAACTTAAATACGGCACATACAAAAGGCAACACATAAAAATAATGAAAAAATTCACACCAAGCACTTAAGGGATTTTTTTCAATCCAAGGAATCCATCGCCAAAAATTACAAAGCAGGGTTTTTTATCCTTACTCGCCTCTGCATCTGCGATCTGGCCCTGCCCCCAATCTCACATTACTCACCTATCATTATTTTGACCTCTTTGGAAGCAATATTCCTTAGTACGCGAAACTCAGGCCACCCACGCCTTCCCACCCCAGCTCTTACTATCTTCCAAAAAATCATAGCAAAACTCCAAGAACATACTACACAGAGAAACACCAAGTAATTTTAACTCTTCGAAACTATACCACTATCGCCCGCAAAACAATTCGCATACACATGGATCCAAATCACCCCTTCAACGCCATTCCATTGGATATCAACCTAAAAGAAATACCACACAAAATTAAACCCTGACTTTCCTATCCGATGCAGACACCTCCTCTCGTTGGCACCAGGAAAAATACAGATCAACACACATTCACAACATGCTAGGCACAAGCCTAGCATGGAATAGACTTTAGCTAGTCACAAATTAAGGACATAAATAAAGAAAAGGCAGATTTGCTCATTACTTAGTAGTTTTATCGAAGTTGTTTCGTCAAAAGTTAAGCCCCAGAAAATTTTTAATGTCGTAAGTACTTAGGTCGAATGGGTTAAGTGTCTATATTTGTTTTACAGTATAGACATTTGTGCTATATATTGTAACAGAATGTAGTACACTGAAATACGCACCATTGTTTGTAATAATGCAGCATACACATGTTCGCATCTTTGTTTGTAACATGTAGTGCACACGCGTTTGTATCTTTGTTTATATAGTGCACACATATGTATACCCGTTTCTTTATTTGTAGCGGATGTTATGTTCACACATGTGTTTTTGTTATACACATCCACAGGACTATGCGAATGAAACTGCAGATATGTGCATTATAAAGCAACAGGGTTTACTCATCAATGTTTCTCTACTCTACTGGGCTATCGTTCAGGGACTGCTAATGCATTGTGACGTGTATCTTTATTAATAGGAAAATAGCGCTATCATTCTCTCAGGTATTTGAACGATTTGTCGGATCTTTACCTTTGAATGATTAACATAAATACACTTTTTTACCTAAGGCTGAAGGAAAAAGAGATAAAAAATAATGTGGGATCGAATCGCTCATCACCGGAGGTGTAACACATGATGCTATCGTGACTCAGAAGTCAGGTTAGCAGGAAAAGGGAAGATGTTCTGATTGGATTTCTCACTTCTCCCTCGATTTATTTAATAAACTTAGACGCGTTAAATTGTCTACTGAAGTAAAACCAAAACCAAATAAATTTCTAAACGCTAGTAAAAAAAATAAGAGAAATTTTAATGGCATAAATTTACCAAATTTATTCTCAATGACCGAAGACTTTAAACTTTCGTTGGATTATTATCTGCCTCCTTATGATCGACAAACGAGACAAGAAAAACTTGCGCTTCGCAGGCAGATATTCGATCTGTGGGCTACGGCCTATCTGGCCCAATGAACAGGGTTTTAGTATGAAAAAATAAAAGGTTTCCAGTACATATTTCTTAATAATTTACTTTTGGTCTATTTTTAGTCGCGTGCGACTCTATATCACACTATGTCGGTCGATCGGTGGTTCCGTCAGTCCCCGTTTTGCTTTTCCTTTGTTTTGGTAATAACATTGTAACTATTCTACCGATTCTAACGAAATTTGAAACCCTTATGTTGTTTCACATTCTCTTTCGAATGATATGATTGCCAAAGTTTTCCCAAGGTTAGCCAGGGAATTAATTGTTTTGAAAATAACATCATAACTATTCTGTGGATTCTAACGAAATTTGAAACCCTTATGGTGTTTTACATTCTCTTTCGAATGATATGATTGCTGAGGTCCTCTCAGGGTTAGCCCGGGAATTATTCTTGTGGGCAATATCATCATAACTATTCAGCCGATTCTAACGAAATTTAAAAACCTTATGTTATTTTACATTCTCTTTCAAATGATACAATTGCCAATGTCCTCCCAAGGTTAGTCCATGAATTATTGAAAGTTTTGAAGTTCGTAAGGTCATAATTCAGAATAAGTAAGAGCACGCGACTTTTTGGTCAGCAGACCTTGTTTCTCAACTCTTGATAGAAGCTTCCAATATACGAAAAACCAGCCTTAATTTTAATAATTTGGAAAATCTCTTTAATCTCTTTTTTTCTACTCATTTTTCTTTAAATAAAACAACTCCAAAAGATTAATATTGCATTTAATTTTAATAAATGCTATTATGTTAACTCTTCGTAATAAAACTACAATAACATACAAAGTCACACTTGAACTAAGAAATTTTTTATTTTAAATATTAAAACTTTTCAAAAAAGATCTTCCTAAAATATAGTGTTGGGGATCATTTTTTCATTTTAGTAACTTGGATTGTGATTATTTGCTTAGAGATTGAATTGAAAAAGGTTGCTGTTCGTTGTAATATTACTCTATTCTTTCTTTTTTTCTTGTTTTATTTACCTCTTATCTTTACCTTTCCTCCGAACATTTTTGTCCTCTTCGGCCCATGTTGCCTGTGCCTTTAAATATATATTTTTTTATTTGTCGTGTATCTTTGTTTTCTCAACATTATACTCATGACAGTTTTTCGTGAATATTTACGAGTGACATGTGTGGGTGTATGTTGAGTGTGACCATTGGTTCCATTTTTGCATCTTTTTATCTGACAATTTTAAATGAATTCTATTAATACATGCACCCATTTGCGTCTTTTTTGGCCGCGTGTATGATTGCGCGTGTGTAAGAGTGCATTCAGATTTCTCTTTCATTAGTGCGCTCTGGTTGGTGTGTGCGGTACGAATGGAGACCAAGTTTGTCCAATTAACATTTACAGTGAAATTTTAATTCATTTTTCTTGCGTGAGGCGAAAATTTTAATCGAACTGTTACTATAATAATTAAAATTGTACAAAACTTAAAATTATTATTAAATAGATCAATAATTAATCTACATCAAGGTATTGGTATTATTGTTTTTATATTTTCGTTATCTTAGGGTAGTACGTATCAATTGAAATGGAGTTGGTGAGTGAGAGGTGAGAGTAAGAGAGAGATTTGGAATTAGTGATCAAAACCTGTGAAAGGGTGTGTGAGAGAGAGTGTCTAAAAGTGAATGCAAAAAAATAGTAAGGTAATGGTATTTAAACTGGGGAATGGGGTGTAATATCCAAGTCACCGGTGTCCCCCTTGAGCGAGTGCCTGGTTTTAAGTATCCCGGGGTGTATTGTAAGTGATAGTGGTACACCATCTTGGTAGTGCAAGGGGACTTGTTGGTCTCTCTCTCACTCTCTCTTTTCTCTCTCTCTCACTCTCTCTCTCTCAACCAAGCCTCCAACACAATAGGTCCAGTGGGCTGCATTCTGGAGAGTTGGGAGGCCAGATGTTCGGAGTGATGTGTTCAAAGAAATTGTCTGACAGCCAAGACTGAGTCCTCCTGTTTGCGAGGCATATGTACGACCTTCCAACAACCGCATACTATGGTTGTAAGCAACACCAGCACCTCTAAGCACTTGAAGTAGCGCTTCCTATTTAGTCTTAGGTTCTCGGGAAGATAACTAGGGGCATAACGTGCCCCTGATACCCACCACCCTAAACTTCATGGTGCGAATCGAAAACTTGGTCTCCATGACTCTTTTTGAATCCCAGGGGAGACACAGCAAGCCAGCGGTTGTTTTGCGAGTTCAACACCTATTTCTGGCAGAAATTCCCCTTGTCTTGGAAGAACTCAAGCATGCCAGGCTTGAAGGGTGGCTTCACTTTGTTCACAAGCTTTCGCACCCCATTCCTTCCGCTTGACCTTAATCTTTTTCGACAGAAGCTGGAACTTTCTCATCTTATATGACTAGTAGCGGATGTTCTCATGTACTTACACCCTGATGATATACTCTGATCCTCCGTGGTCCCTGGCTATGGACCTCATTGACTCGGTGGGATCACTGGCAATGAGGTCATGTATATCCGCGACAAATTTGTTAGTTGATCTCCCCCCCTCCCCCCCCCGAATAATCCTGACTTAGCCCCATCCCACTTTTTTGTTTCCAAACTTTAAAGAAAGCATTAGTAGCACTCGTTTTTCTTCTGCTGATGATGTTATAAGACCTGTTTTGACTTGGTTCAATTCTTGGACTCGTCAATTTTATAGAAATTGCTTAAATGGATGGTATCATCACTTGCAAAATTGTTTCGACATCAATGAAGCTTATGTTGGAAGAAATATTTATTGTTGTTGTTTTTTATAATTATATTCTATTTTTCTGCGAAATTTTTTAATACTATTTCATGAATGATGAAAAATCAGCCTCCACAGGAATTTGGACCCGCGACAGCACGCGTGTGAGAAATGTGCTTTACTCACTGATCCATGGTAACGCATCATCACGTTTCCGAAGGAAGGAATGTCATATAAAAATACCCATCTCCCCTCAATTAAAATATAGATAATGGAAAGGGTGGCCCAGAAAGTCCTCAAAGTCACAGGATGAGTTCATCAAAGTAACATCTCCACGAAACCGCAACCTTTTGCTGCTCCAGAAATAGCTCGGCAATTAAACAGTACCGACAGAGAAAACGTCTCCACAAGAATGGTGCAGAGGAGGCCTAGAAAAGCTGGAGTTTATCGGTCGAGTGACAGCAAAAACTTCTCTTTTGAGATAATTGTAATAGAAGAAAGAAGTTAGCTTGGGCTAATAAGCACCAAAACTGGGTGATTGGTGAGTGGAAAAAGGTTCTTTGGACCGATGAGTCAAAGTTGAAATTTTTGGCTCCAAACGTAATTTTTATAAGGATTAGAAGTGGCAAGCGAATCGCTCCTCAGTATATGGTACCTACACTCTAAAGTATACCGGTAGTAGTGTGTTAACTTGAAGTTCTTTTGCTTGCAATTGATTGCGAGATCTTCTTTATCAAATATTAAATCAATTAAATCAATATGGATATCATTCCATAAACAATCTAAAATCACTCATATCTTTCCAAATTATATTTTGCAGCAGTATAATGATCATAAGCACAATTTCAGTCTGTTTTCGTTATTTAAAACATGAAGGAAAACTTGAAATTATGGATTGGCCATCCTTGTCTACTGATTGCAATCTTTTCGCACTCTTGTGGTATTATCTGGCTAGGGAATGAGAGAAAAGCAACCAACAAATATACAGAAGCTATGAGACTGTTTAGTTGAATGTTGAAATGAAATTCTACAAGAATATTTAGTTTCTCTGGTAAATAGGGTGCCAAAAACATGCTATGCAGTTATCAAGATAAAAAGTGGATTGTTTGATGAGTAAAAAATGTAATTCTAATGTTCTCTAAATCTGTATGTTTTATTATGTTCTTATTGTTTACATTAAAGTTGATCTATAATAACTTGACTGTTTCATTTACTTTCTTTTTCATATGTTAGTTTGTGTTATATTTATAAGTTTAGAGAAGAGCTAGGCTATTTGAAAATATGCAAACAAAGGCGCAAAAATGCCACGAATAACAAAAGACATTTGTTTCTCTTAAACACTTCAGCGTCGCTAAACCGTAGGTGCTTCGCAAGAATATAGACCATTACAAATGAAGAGAAAAATGTTGATTCTCGATATGAAAAAAATAACTGAGTGACGAACTAATAAATATAAAAAATAAAAAGAAACGTAAAATTACAGGATGCTTATTGCAGCTGTAAATCGTTTATTATTCTTATTTGTTAAGGATCTTGCAGATCGCTGACACACTAGGGACAATACTATGCCCTGTAGCTCCCTTTCGTTCGTTCGTTCCCATAAAGAGACACGCATCCCAAAGGCATAAGAATTTATCCCTTTATCTCATGTATTTACTTCTTTCCCCTCTGTCTCTCTCATTTACTATATAAATATTTGAGTTTAATTTTTAAGATACGCGTTTAGATGTTTCTCTCCTTTTATTGTTTTTTTACGAAAATGGGTAATAATTCAAGGCATCTTCCCGCTTCAGTGCCAAAGGGCTACAATTGGTGCCAATAATCTATGACATATTAAATCGAAGCGAAGTGAGTCATCTGTGTTATGGTCTCTCTCTCCCTCTCTTTCTCTCTCTCTTTTATTCTTTAGTCTTCAGACACAGTGTGCTTATTTCCTGTCTTTCTTAATATGTTTCTCCGATTAGCAGTCAGTCTAATAGAAGGAGAAGGGTTAGAGATAAGCAAGAAATTACATGGTTGGAGGTATTTTCAGGTGGTTCTAACTTCTAAATTGCTGGGAAGTTTTAATTGGTTAGTCAAATGGTATTCATTTGTGAAGGAGTTGTGATTTGCCAAGGGTATATCTATGGTTTTATGTAATCACGTGTACATGAATTACAATAAATGGCAAAAAAAGAAGTAATTTCAATTCTATATAGCCCCTTTGGGGCCACTTACGAGGGCAAGGCCAACGATGTGAAAGGAACAATTAATCAAGTGTTAACAAGAGCGAGGAATATAAATACATTTTTAAATGTAGTAGTGATCAAAGTTTCCAAATGTTGAAGAAAAAACAAGAGGCTTCAAGGGTAGAAGTGACCTGAGGAGAAAATGTAGTTACTAATATAAAGGTGATTCGAGTAATGTAGTGGTTATTCAGAAGTACAAAATACAATGCATAGGTTTGTGAGAAATGCAAACAAAAAATAATATATTTTTTGTCTCCTAGTGTTTAGGTACCAGGAAAAATGCATCGGATTAAGAATCCCTCCTGACTTTCGCAAAGAGTATCAGGACTATGGACATAATACATATGCTTAAAGATATATTACATAATTATAGCAATATAGTAATATTATAAAATATACTAATTTAAAAATATAATGGATTGTTCCCCGCGTTTTGGCTTCTAGTCAGTGAACCGCCCTATTTATTCCTGCCTGTCTGTTTACCTCACCTCTCACGCAGATACGAAAGAAGCTGTGTTACATTTAGGCTCTAGCACAATCGCGATTGGGCATAATGCAATACTATACATGGTGGCAAAGGGGTGGCAATGTTATATAGGATTACGCTGGTGGTTTTTAACATCTTCCCATGCGGAGGGGAAGGGGAAGGGATAGCTTGTGCGGGCTTCTGTGTATAAATTTGGGCAGTAGGAATCGCTGGTTCTAATAGCTCACTGCAGCATATGGCCAAATAGTTGCTGCTGCACAAATCCACCTGAAATGAAACTCCATCCATAACCCTGACGCTTAATTTCGTACAACTGAGATGTAGTATTTACCTTCTGTCAGTTCTATTAGACTGACAGAAACTTATACGAAGTCCTGTCTTACGTTGTGTTCTTCCTATAACTCCCCCTCCCGAAAGGGTAAAAGGGGGAAGCGCAGCAGAGAGCTCTGTGGTTCAGCGGTAACATCCGCATTTCTTATGCCAGAGCTCATTGATCGAACCCAGTTGGGACTAGAAATAAAATCTTTTATATGTGACATTCGTTAAAATGCCTACAGAATAAATGAAAACAATTATTCCAAGCGCTTTTATTTTTATTCACGAACACCTCACTTTATTAGGTTTTTCTACCGTCTTTATTATATACATTGATTTTATTCCTATTTTCTTTCTCTTACTCTTTACTATTTCACTTCTATAATTTTCAGCCAGTTTTGGCTTTTCACTCATTCTTGGATAGCACCGTCTCTTGGTCAAAAGAAACCGGGGTTCTTTTTTATAGTCTGTTGATGCTTGAGAAACTTTGGGTTTTTTTTTAAGTGGCGTTTGTTTATTGATATCCTCTATTGAATCAGTGATGTCATTTTTTTTTATTGCGGATTTGTTTATAATTCTGCTATTGTTGTGGATTCCATGTTGTTAATGTTGGTATGGTGTTTTATATGATTTTTATGTTGTTTGGTGTGGTGTTTTTTTGTACTGTCGAGTTGTAATGTTTTTAACTCCCAGTTTTACGTCCGTTTCTTTTAGTCTTAATATTTTTAGTAATTAGGCTTTGAAGTTTTTTGTCCTATTTCAACTCAAGTTTGTTTCTTTGTTATTTGTGTGTTCTCTTTTTGCTCCTAAGTGTTCTTGTGCATTTTTGCACCCATAAATTTTCTTTTCTTTAATGAATTTTAAAAAATCCACATTTTACCGTATTTTTTACTCTTTATTGTCAAGTGTTCTGTTTTCTTTCGCTTCGATATTCATTCCACCAATTTCCAATGCAATCTCCTAATCTCATTTGTTCACATTTTGTTATTAGCACTTACCCAATTCTCTATTTTTACTTTTCTTCATATAATTTCCCTATTTCATTACACTTATTTCTTATTTTTGTTTCTTTCAATTATTCTAGTCTCACCAAAATGGTAGTTACCTGCCCTTCTTTCTTTGCACATCTATTAACATGATATAGGTCAGCTTATGCCATTGCTTATGTGAGCTAATTCTATTATCCTAGTATCATTTCGATCAATTACACCCCACCATCAACTGAATGGATGTGTTAATTATACTTTTAATACTGCAGAATTTAACTCAATTATTATTATTATTATTATTATTTAAATACATTTTACTTTTCTAAAAAAGCAATAAAAAATTATCGTTTGCATTGTTCACACTTGAGCATTACTTGTCATCTTTATCCCTTTATCTACATCTACTCTTCCTTTAAATAAGAGCTTTCCTTGTTTCTATCTCCTTATTTTAATTTTTCATAGTATTTTTATATCTAGAAGTCTAAGATCAAATTTCTAGTGATCTCAATATCATTATTTTGATAAAATCAAAGAGAAGATTTCTTTCAGAAGACAAATTCAATCTTTTATACAGATCCATTTTTTGAGTCGCGCTCCGTCTTCAGTTATCGAAGGAAACTTCGTTAAAAACTTCTTAAAATATGTCAACAAACCTTGGCATGCTTATCTACGAGGATTCCCTCTAATTTCAAGGTTAAAACAAGCGTCGTCCGCTAATACAGGGTGGCCCTAAAGTCTGGGCACTTAGGAAATATCACAATGTGCTCTTTGTTCAACGGAACTTACTCCCGTTGACTCCTTTTTCTGGTGTGTGTTTTAGGACAAGGTAACAGCAATGACAATTTAAGATCCAAGACACTTGAGGGAACCCGTCATAAATGAATGTGCTCAAATTTGGTCAAGTGAATCTCGCAAAGCGCATCGAACTTTGCATCATAAATGGTGAAAATCACATTGAAGATGTTATTTATTAATATTTCAATTAAATATAATGTAGTTCAAATTAAAAAAAAAATGTGTATTTTTTATCGAAAATATGCATTTAAATTACGATTGGCGAAGGATTGACGTAGGGATGATTCAACTCCCAGAATCCTTTTTTCAATCATAGCAATAAAACAAAATTGTGATTTTTTCTATATGATTCGATTATTGATTGTCAAGGCAAATTTCTTTTTCGTACTTCTTTATGCGTTGCTTGTGAAATGCAGATACTTCGGCCCATATTACGAGTATATAAGTCACAATCGCCATGGGATGAGTTTATACCTGCTTGAATTACGAACATTTATTATCGGATTTGTTTTGTCTTAATAAAGTCTTCACAAACCATTAAAGGTCATTTATCCAAAACTAACTCGGTAATAGACCATTAATTGGGCCATATAAAGTACTTTGTGGCGTCGTTTCAGACAAATCCTACACCATCCTGAATAATCACAATTTATAACAACGCATAAGGAACACATAAATATAGTTATGGAATCCTACTAACGATCTAAAAACGAAGCTCAACAAACTCATTAGAAAAATAACACCACCCTAATTGAAAGTGACTTCAGGATGGGTTACGCCTACGGCAATGTAAAAACGCATAAACCTGGAAATCCCATTCGACCAATCATAAGTCAAACACCAAGCGTGACTTATCACCTGGCAAAATTTCTTAACTCGATCATCGTGCCTTACACCCCATCAGACTATACGCTGCCTTCATCTTCAACCCTTCTAGATATCCTTCAGACCTCTCAATCAACAGCCGTAGTAGCTTCTATGGACGTAGAAACTCTATTAACAAATTTTCCCGTTGATGAAACCATCGAATTGATAACCAATGCCATTTACCATACTGAAAGCTCCACACCCCTCACTATTCCCGAAGACATATTGCGACAGCTCCTCCAAGCATGCACAAAAGAAGCTCCATTCTACGGTCGCGATGGAAAAATGCACATACAAATCGATGGCGTCGCGATGGGGTCACCCCTTTGCGTCCTCTTTGCCAACTTTTACATGGGCTCAGTTGAGAACAAGATCTTCAAAAGCAATATAGCGGCCAAGCCTCCCATCTACGCGCGCTATATCGATGACCTAATTTTGAATACGAATAACCACGAACAAGTGAACGGCCTATTGAAACATTCAACAACAACTCGTGTTTGAATTTCACCCACGAAACGGAAGATGAAGGATCCCTTCCCTTTTTTGATATCCTCATAAGTGCCCAGGAGTCTAAATTTGTGACATAAGTATACGTTAAGGCCACGAACTTGGGCTTCTGCTTAAACAGGTCTTCTGATTGTCCTGAACGTTATAATAGATCAATCAGTCATCAATGCCTTAGTTAACAGGGCAATTTCCCATTCATCCTCGTGGACGGCTGTTGATCACGAACTTGAAGAGGGTTTTCCGAGTTCTCGTTAACAACGGCTATCCACAATAATCCACGACGCCACCATGAAGGAGAAAACTAACTTGGCTTCTGCTCCTGGCGTCAGGTCACTCCAGAGAAGAATAATATCGACCTTTATTACGAGGCCAATATGAACACCAGCTATCGTGAAGACGAAAAGGCTCTCAAAGACATTCTCCATCGTAACATGACCCCAACCGACCCTAATACGGATATAAATCTAATTATATAATACAAGACCAAGAAAACAAGTAGTTGCATCATGAGGAACAGCTGTCTCTCCCCGACGAGCGAACTCCAGGAGACTAACGACGTGTACGAATACGAATATTCGTGCAAAGTCGATGACTGCGAACACCTCAATTCAAAGTACATCGGCGTAACCTCCACAACCCAGTCAAGGCGACTGAGAGCTCAACTTCAAGATGGCGCGATTAAAAAACACGCCCACTGTCATGGCACTACCTTAACTCGCAAAAAGCTGAATAAGGACACATCCATAATCCTCAGACTCAAAAACCGCAGAAGATTGCGGATGGCCGAAGCCTTCATTATTCAACTGAAGAAACCAGCAATTAACGTGCAATTTCAGCTAGAAACCATACTCCCGACAGCTCAGAGTCTCCGAGTTGACCGTCGATAAAAGAAGCACGTTTTCAAACTTCATTTTTCTTTGCCTCCTTTGCCAGATAACTAGATCAGAGCGACAAATAATCAGAAATGAAATGAAATGAAATGGAAAGAGAAGTGGGAGACAAAGAACAATTCTTCCGACCCTCACCCCGCTCCCCTTGACCCTCGTAGAGCGGCCAAGAAGGTAGGAGGGGGGAGGCCCGGTACTACTTTGTAGACCCCCATAGTCACACTGTCTAGAGCCAAAGTAGGCCCCAAGCCCTGTGAGTACGGCGGATAGGAGTGAGAGGGAGAGGAAGAAAAAAGTTTTAGTATAGGACAGCGAAGAAAATAGTAGGAGACAAAAGTGGACTTAGTTAGTCATGAGACCTACAGCTTAACGTGGAATCCGAAACACGACGTGTCGCTTGTCTCTAACTATAACTTTGCAGTTTATCGTGCCCCCTGTCCCACGTATCTACTGTGAGTCCCGTGTGCGGATGTGATAGTAAAAAGAATAGATGTTGAAGGCTGAAGGAAGTAAGAGGTTTGCAAAGAGATTCTAGTTGCCTGGAGGTCAGGCTTATATCTGTCCATTATAGGTAGTATAGCAAGTGTGATAAAGTTAGAAAATTTGCATTTGCGTGTGTGTCCCGCATTGCTGTTTTTTTGTTTTTTCTTTTGTATATGTATCTATTTTTAATATGTCTAAGCATCGTTTGTATTTATGAAGCGTTCAAACCGTTATTAGTAATTATTCCTACTAAAAACTGGTTTAGGTTTCTATCTCTCTGTTTATTCTTTCGTATTCCTATCCTATTATAATTGACTATATGTTATTCTCTGGTAATGCTTCAGTTATTTAATTACTCTTAGTCGTCGTCGAGTACTATTATTCTCTTTTTCTATGTGTAGATTTCTTCTTCGTCCTCTTCTCCTCCTTCTACTATCTTTGGGAAACTTGGGAATAATCTGTGTGATGTCCATCCTTCTCTTTGGGCAATTTGGTTGGTTAATTCAACTCCTACTTCATTCTGTCTCTTCTATGACCCTCCTTGCTCTTTTTGCAATTATTCTGTTAAGTGGATTTATCTTTGTCTCTCTATGCAGGTCTCATAGTCTTCTTCTTTCTCCTCTTCGAGTGATGGTAATTAAGTAAATAGCTTTGTTTTGGACCCTTTGGAGTCTTAATAGGTTACTTCTCGAGAACGTGTACATCGCTATGGTCGGATAAATAACCGCGGACTCTACTATTGCTTGATAAATTTTCCTCTTGTTTTACATGCCGAGGTTAACTAACTTGTGCAGTAATGCCAGGCCGCTTTTCCCTCGATTTACCCTCTCAGTTGCGTGCTTTTAATAACCTAATTTCGTAATTGTTAGTCCAATCACCTTACATTCTTTGTCGTATCTGTAGCGCTGTCCTTCTACATATACATCTGAGATGCTCCTCCTGTACACGGGTACCATTATAAATTTATCCCTGTTGGTTTTAATTTTACATTTTTCTTCGCATCTTTTAATGCTTCTTATCTCTTCTGCAGTCATCCTAGTTTGCATCGGTTCGTTCTTGTAGGGACAAACTATGATGTGGTTGACGTCGCGGCAAATTGGATGTTCAAGCAGCTCTCATTTCTTAGTGGTGCTATATCTGCTGTGTAGATTGAATAGAGAGACGGACTCAGACATCCGCCTTGAAGCAAACCCGCAGTGAACTCGAATATTTCTCCCTGATGTCGTCCTATTTCCACATAAGCACGTCTCTCCATTACCTAATCACATAAAATCCTTTAGATCTTGTTGTTCATTCCTAATCTGAGTATTTTGAATTGCATACCCGTCTGCTATACTTTGTCGAATGCCTTGGACACGTCCCGGGATACGATGTATACGTTTATTTTTTCTCTCTTCTTTTTTCCGTGCTTCTGTTTTTCCTGATGCCAAATTGGCATCTGTTTCTTCGGCCATTATCATCGAGGAATTTGGACAGTTTGTTATTTATTATTTTTTCCAATACCTTACTGATGAAATCTAGTAGCGAGACGGGGCGGTAGTTACCCACTTGATATCGAGTTTTTCCCGCCCTGGATATGAATATCATCCTCGCCACTTTCAGTTCATCAGGAAAGTATCCCGTGTTCAAATACGCATTGAAGACGTTTCTCACTCCCTCCAGTATGTTCGGGGGTGCTTCGATGTAATTTAATCTTGCGAGTCTCGATCTGCCTGAGGCTCTCTGTCTGAAGTTCCTTATGGTTTCTTTTAATTCCTCAGATGTAAGGATTGCGTCTATTCCGTCCTTGTTGTTTCTCCTTTCCTCGACAAAGTGGAAGGGGTATGTCCTTTCGATTTTCTGATTGAGTTCGTCCACGATGTGATGTTCTAAATCAATGTCATAGCCCTCATTCTCTTCTTCGCTAATTTTGAATACATTTCTCCAGTGCTCTCTAAATAATGCCTCTATTTCTTCTTCATTTTCTAAAGTGTTGTTCCCTGCATCCTTAATTTTCATTTTATTCCTTGTTGTCCGAGTATTTAATCTGTTAATATGTTTCCAAAATTCCCTTGGTGATGTTTCCACATCTATTTTCTCAATGTGCTGATCCCATTTTTCTTTCTGATTTTCATAAATTAGTGCTATTAGTTCTCTCTTCTGTCTCCTTAATGCGTTGTATGCTTTTCTTGATGTTCCGAATCTTCTTATATGCTCTGCCGCCCAGCCGATCTCCTAGCTCAAAGTCACCATTTCTGGTGTCCACCTGAATTGTTTAATGGTTTGGAACGAGTTAATGGGGACGGCCCCATTTTCTGCCCTTTTAATTTCTTCTCTGATCCTATCAAACTCCCCGTCGTATTGTTTTGTACTGCAATCCTTGCTTGACAGCTATTGCCGCTCCGTCGTGTGATTCTCCTGAAGGATTTGTGTTAATAACATTGTAGTTCCATATCTTTAATTTCTCAATATCCATAATCCTTGAAGTTATATTAATTCAAGAAAAGCAACTAAGGTTAACCATACTTCAATTTTCACGAGATACTTCCAAATGCATGAGGACGGAACCGAGCAATGGTGCACTTATATATATATATATATATATATATATATATATATATATATATATATATATATATATATGAGTTGCAAATTAATCAGGGAAAAAAACTTAACTTATGTCACCTACCCTTCGCCAGGAAGTTTCCACCTTTGACCTGCCCCTCTCACCTGCCCTGATGGGCCTTAGATTGCTTACATGCTTCCATGTTTTTGTTTGTTAGGAAGTGGGTAACCATATGTTGTACTGTGGAAACTCATTTGTTGTAATATTTGTCCACTTTGCCTCTGAAGATGATACCTGTCGTATCGAAACTCGTCAGTGTAATAAAATATTGTGAAAAAGTACATTAATTTACTACTACCTTTCTTAAGATACTAACTTTTTTTTTCAATGAACTTCGAGGACATTATTCATGAGTTGAACCAAGAATAGTAGGTGAATATACGAAAAATTGAGAAGATTGAAAAGAAAATTATTAATACAAAATTAGCGGTGATTTCAATAAAAATTACCATGCTGAGCATATACTGCAAAATTTGCACAAACACACACACACACACATATATATATATATATATATATATATATATATATATATATATATATATATATATATATATATATATATATATTTATATATATATTTTTATATATATATATATATATATATATATATATATATATATATATATATATATATATATATATATATATATATATATATATATATATATATACACGAGAAGCGGTCAATAAGTTTTGCGAATCGGTAAGGCAAAACAGAGGAAGGGGGATGGCTGTTTGTTGGGGTGTTAGGACAAGTTATGACAAGTCAGGAACTGCAGCCGCACGCTCCTGCCTCGTCTATTTAAGAATCAGTAGCTGATCGCAGATCGTCAGTCACAAATTCTTCAACAATGGAGAAGGTTGAGCACCGCGCAGTGATCAAATTTTTGAGCAAGGAAGGCAAGAATGCAAAAGAGATCCATGAACGCATGGTTGCAGTGTATACTGACACGGCCCCTTTCTATGCAACCATTGCTCGCTGGAATAAGGAGTCTTGCCATGGTCGTGAGTTCTTTGAAGATGACCCCCGTCCAGGACGCCCGTCAGACGTGACCAACGAGGACAATGTGGCCTTTGTGGAGAGGATGATCCTCGAAAATCGACAGGTGAAGGTCAAAGAAATCGAGCGAGAACTTGGAATATCACATGGAAGTGTTATCAACATCATCCACGACAATTTGGCCATGACCAAGGTCTCTGCCCGTTGGGTCCCTAGAAACTTCACGCCCCATGATCGACTTCAACGTCGTGAAAGTCCACAAGGCCAGAGTTGCACAAGCTGCCCTTCCCGAGTGTGGATTCGAGGAGCTCAAACATTCCCCCTACAGTCCAGATCTGGCTCCTAGCGACTACTTTTTATTCCGCCAACTCAAGGCTGCACTGCGTGGACGCAGGTTTGGATTGAACAGCAATCAGGAGATTTCTAGTTGTCGGGAATTCGAAGCCTCAGGGACAAGTGGTGCAAGTGCATTGAAGTCGAGGGTAGTTATATTGAAAAATAATAAAACACTTTTCCTCATATCTCGTTTCCTTATATCCGAATTGCAAAACTTATTGACCACCCCTCGTATATATATATATATATATATATATATATATATATATATATATATATATATATATATATATATATATATATATATATATATATATATATATATATATATATATATATATATATATATGCGGTTAAAAGGCTATTTTGGGCAAACACAGTCTTCCTCAAACCATCGGAAGTAGCTCTTCTCACATACACGAGAAAGTAAAAATTAAAATTAGCGTTCTCTCAGATAGCCAAAAACTATTTTTCAATTAGCCTTTTCAAATGTCACCCCTGCTTATCGAAGAGAATGGAAAATTTGTTATTCTCCATTTTCGCCACACCTTATAAATTAAGAAAATTATTGTAGTAACGCAATTAATTATGCGGTTAAAAGGCTATTTTTTGGCAAACCCAGTCTTCCTCAAAGCTATAATTTTTCTTAATTTATAAATATAATATATATATATATTAATAGTAGGGTTTTTACCACCGATCTGCACTCATTTAATATGCCTTTGCTTCTCAGTGAGGCCCTACTGATGAACGTTGCCTCCGAACCACAGGTATTTACAGTGTATGGCAGTTGCCGGGATGTCGACAGAAACTGGGACTTCATCCTGCACCTAATCACCTTATCTTGCTCTCATTTTTATGTTATAAAATTACAACATGTAAAGAAGTAACCTAATTTTTTTCTAAATAACTCCTTTGCAAATTTACTAAACTATAAATTCTTAAAAGTTTTCTAGACAAGTGAAATTATCTAAATTTTTCTTACCTTTTGCACCTCAGGAATCAAAATATTTTTAGTTGTAATTAAATTACGGTTAATTTAATATGAATAAAACTTCTCATTCTTTATAACACAATTACCTTTCAATCAAACTAAGATTACAATCACATTAAGAACCAAAATAAGCTACCATCCTCCAGGACTCCTCCAAGTCACTAATTGTCTCTTTTCCTCAACATAGACCAGGAAGATCCCAGCAAGTGAAGGAACCCGAAATGGCAGCCGATTGCCAGTGGCAGAGAGGCGAAAATTGGCGAAGGAACAGCGGCAAGTGGGGAAGTCAGGGTTGGGAAGGCAACAACTCAGCCTCCAGCGGAACCCCATCAGTACTTAAAGGTCCACCTCCAATTCCTGCCCCTCCAACAGATCCACAAGATAACCTTGCTCGAGTAAGCATCCAAAGAATCATTTTGTCTCTTGTCCCCTTCTATCTAAATCACTGTGTCGGTCTATCTTTCAAAATGTCTATATTTGCCTATCTATTTTCCATTTTAGGGCTGCAAGAAGGTTCCATAATTTTAGATTTAAATTAAATTCCCGATTGGGAGCAAAATTACAAATAGTAATTTAAACTACAAATATAAAAGAGATGTAAAGTGTAGTTGTGCCTTTTCATGGATCTAGGTAAAACTCAAGATCATGTAGATATGGAGGACTTTTCACCGGTTCTAAGAATACATAGAGGTAGGGATAAACGGTCGAATGGTCTGCAGAGTATTTATATGGAAGTAAGGTATGCGTTCAGGCAAAAGATCCCTGAAATGGTTCGAGATCAGGTGGTGGTAAATAGTATGTGATTCAGCCTTTGGCATGAATTGAATAGCGAGAGTAGTACAAAAAAGAATGAGAGTAAAGAGGTGTGAATTTTGGTGAGAAATTGTGAGGGGTCAGTTCTGACTATGTTGGGGTATGTTGATGACTTGATGTTAGTGTCTGAGAGGGAGAGGAGGGATTTGGGAATTTGAGAATGTTGATCAATGCCTTTGACAGGATATAATGGTTTTACATGGTAGGAACAATCAGAGTTAGGGAATGCTAAGGGTTTGAGAGTGAGATTTGCCAGGAAACTGTATGAGTGTGCTGGTGCCAATGTTACTGTGTGGGAGGGGGACTATAATATGGAGGAAGGCAAAATCTCTGGTGAGAGCAGTGTAAATGGACAATTTGAGATGGATGCTTGGTGTGTGAAGGGTAGATAGAGTTATGAATAAGTAAGTAAGATGTATTTTGATGTAAAAGAAAAGAAGAAATGAGGTTATGAGTGAATGTTCAGAAGTCGTATAGGCAAATAACAATTAATGGATGGAAATATACATGTGAAGAGAATCTACGAGAGTGAGAGTCAGGTTGTGAGAAGGGTAGGAAGACCGCTTATGGGTTTTACACCGATCTTTCATTCATTTAAGAACCCTTTTATTTTTTTTTAGGAGACCTACTGATTAACGTGGGATCCGAACCACGGCTGTCTACACCGTATAACAGCTGCCGTGAAATCAACCCAAAATGTACCTCCATCTGTTGTCTAACCACACATATTCTGACATCCTCGAAATCCCACACAAAATGTGGGTTGATTGTATGAATATGTATTTGAGAGAGAAAATGCTGACTGAAGAGGAATTGGATGACATTGTGTATGGTAGGTGTGGATGAAGGGGTTTTGTGAGGGGGAGGGATGTTTAGGGCTTTCTGCCCATCAATGAACACTGAGTGGAGGAGATGCTCGAACACATAACACTCAATCGCTATGAAGGGCTGACTATTACCTTGTTGCTTCTTTAAAGGGCATAAAGCGGTGGAAATGGAGTTGGGGGATGGTCAAAAGTTGATGTCGATTGACCATTCAATTCCTCTTCATCCCTGACAAATAAACCTATACCTCCGTGATGGTGATTTACTGCCATAAAGACTGGATTAATCAATAATTTCGAATTTGTCGAATTAATTTCTTCTTCAGGAAAATCTATCTGAGCTCAATGTTGCCCCCCCTCCTCACAGAGGTAATTAATTATTAATAAGAAAAAATTGCACAAGAAACGGGTAAAACAGGTCTGTTAAGGCCTGCCTTTAAATGATATGAACTCTTGCCCTGAATACCAAAATAAATACCCCCGCTCCATATTAAGACCATATTAAATATTTGGTACTGAAACGAGAGTTCGTAAATTTCCCCCTGTTTGCTTGGTTTGTGCCCTTGTAGGCATTCGCCAGATAGGCGCCAAAAAATGCCCGGTAATTTTGTTTTTAGGAAACTTTCCGCATATTTGCATGAAACCGTAATAAGACTATTGATTTTATTTAATAAAAAAAAGCCCCAAACCATCAAAGGCATTCTGCCATTAAAATTCGAGAAAAGATATTTGTCAAATAGTAAAGTTAGGGGAACTGTTATAAGGTACAAAACCCGAGTAGTGAAACGAGAGGATTAGTTGAAACTGCAGGGAAGAAGTGAATGCTAGGATTATGTCGGGGAATAGGACTCTTAAAAACTTGCTTCCGAAAAAATATAAATACAAAGTGAAACACAACACTAATTAGAAGTATTAGGAAGATTTACATCTAAATTAGTAACAATCTCCAGGAATCGTCAATGAATCTATTTGAGTCATAAGCACCAATTAAATGAAACATTGGAACTGCTCACTAAAGCTAGAGTAATGATATGAATACAAAAGAACATAAGAAAGGACTCTATAAAAGGATAATATCAATAGCCTGTACAAGGCAGCTCCTGTTCCAATCAGTCCTCACTGAAGTTCAGCCCCACCTAGCTTCAACATCCATAAATCTATCTGATAATGTTCTTTTGAGAGCGCCAGAATTAAGAGAAGGATTATCATGGGGTGAGTTTCCGTGTTTCCCTTAGGGGGAGAGATGGGAGTCAATAGGCCCTCTAGCCATAGCTGGTTGCCGTTCTAGCTCTCTGGTAAGAGGGCAGTTAGGCAAGGACGAAGACGCGGGCAGTTTGAGGAACAGGGCAGGAAAGAGAAAGTCTAAATTCGTATCACAAAAAAAAAATCAAATCAAATCTATAATTACCGATAACAATAAAGTAAATTATGAAGGTAGTTTCAAAAACAACAAACATATTTCTTATCAATCAACCAGGAACGTCAACCATAACAATTTCGCACTTATCAGAACCATATATACAAGTTATCAGAACCATATGAAGGACGAAGACTAGTTTGTTTTTCTTTTTAATCTGTGTGAACACATAGACTCATAAGTACACCATAGGACTAACCTAAAGATGAAAACAGAAAAACTTGTTACTGTGAGTGCTCAGTAACACTACTTGAAAGGTGATATGGGTAGGTTAGTGAAAACGAATGGGAGAATTCAGGGGACTCTCGTTAGGAATCAAATGCAAGAGATCTTTTGTTCAGTAGCCTGAAGGAAACGATAAGGATAAAGGTCGTATGCCACTTGTATGTCCAATGAGGGGAAACCACATTTTATTGAGATTACTAATTGAAAATAATATTGAATTGGGGGGGGGGGAATCATAGTTAAAAAATAATGAGGAAGTAGTGGTGGAACTCGATAGAAAGGAAAAACATTTCCCTCTTTTTTCATGATAGTTCCCGATCTAATTTAGTCGTCAAATGGCACGTAAACATTTATGCACTTTGGCACACCGCGAGGTTTTCGCAGTGTATTAAATATGTCATGACGTCACAAATCAATCTTGCCAGCTATCACCATAACATACATTATAAAAATTGTGTCGCTATTAAACATCTTTAAAATATGGAGATAACTGAATTAGATTTATATTACTTTATTCTGAAGGTAAAACAGAAGCTCAATTTCACTATTTTATAATCACATAGGAGATTTGTTCATTTTTCACTCGTGAGAAACGAAAGCGAGAATGGGAGATAGAAGATGAGAATTGATTTAAAAGTGGCAAAAATAAATAAAAATATGTAGAAATGCGATAAAACACCTCGTCAATTTCAAATGTTGGGTTAAGAAAGGTGCATTAGTCTCTAAAAAATAACTGTGCATAAAAGGGTGGCAGTATAAAACAACCCGAATAAACAAATCGAGCAACATAGTACGTTATTTAAAAAAATAGAGAGTAAATGGATTTAGACAGAAGATAAAAAAAAATCTAGGCTAATGGTTTGACTAGTGGACCAAACAAAAACGGGGATGATTATTATTATCCTATAAGAAACATTTTAATACTAGGCGTTTTAATACACCCAGCCAAACTAATAAAGCGAGTGCTTAGAGTCCGGGGGCAAACATCGTTAAATAACAAGAGCATAAAATATGTTAATCAATCGCCCTTTCATTAAATAAATCAAAATTGAATGTTAGCTTTTACAACGGTATTTCTCGGTCTTCAGCTTTCTTTTCTGGAGACACACTCGTTGGTGTTCACATTGATTTTTTTAAAATTAATGTACAGGCTGGGACACTACAGTTACAGTTACACACAAAAATTACATTTTTTTTCCTTTAATAACATAATTTATACAAAAGTTGTACGTGGAGTGTCCTGGAACTTATGGTCCACCCGATATATACATAAAATACTACAATATATCTCTCAATTCTTTCTGTAGAATATAGTTTCGATGGTTCTTAAAAATTGGTCCAAATTACCTTATTGATTCTATCGATCATTTTACCCCTTAAATTAAGTATAAAGAAGCGATGCTCAATAACTCATAGATAATATGGAAATGTGATACACGAGTGATTAAGGGATGTGTGGATGGTATTCTAGTGTTTAGCGTGTTGACCTTAAAAGCGATGAGCGCGCGAGGAAATAGGTTCCGTTTATTTCACTTTCTATAACGGATAAAAAGAGTTTAATATTACTTTATTCCGTTTGCCATCTCTTTTCCTTTTTCGATCATTGTATGATCCCTGTTTGGCCTTATAAGAAGACGAAATCCCTCGTGTATTATCTTTCCTTATTTCCTAGTGAGCATCTACTGTATCACGTGTTATTGTGATTTCCCTTTCATTTATGAAGCCTGTGTGTTTCTCTCTTTACTAAAAGGCTTTCGTCTTCAACCTACAAAGACTCCTAAACTGCTCCGCTTATAAACTGACTATGTAGCTGTTAGCAACCTACCGGCTTGTGAGGTGGCCTGAAAAACGCTTCATGGCATGGGTTTGAACCACACCTATTATAGAACTTTCTTTAAAGGGTGAAAGAGTTTATATAATTTTTAGTCCATTTGCTATCTCTCTCTCCCTTCTCTCTTAATCTTTGATTCTTTGGTTTGTCTTATAAACAGACTATATTGTTTGTGTATCATCTTTCCTTAACCTCTATGGGTTGATGAGCATTTACCGTGTCACGTGTTATTAGTGATTTTCCGTTCATAAGGAAAATCAACGACCATTTGCTATTCTCAACAACTATTTTTTGCACATGCTTCTTTTAGAGCCGATTTTCATTTTATTTCATCTATCTTCATTTTATTTCATCTATCGATTTCATAATTTCCTCACTTGGGATTTGGATTTTTTCCTATAATTTTGTTTATATATAAAGCTGAATTATTTATCTCCTTATACTTCATTCGAGAGGTAAAATGATCGATACGTACACTAGGGTAATTTAGACCAACTTTTAAGAACCGCCGAAACTATATTCTAGAGAAAGAATTTAGAAACTTTGAGAGATATATCGTAGTGGTGTTTTATGTAAAATTTTTAATTTTTACAAATCAGCGTAAGTAAAGGATTAAATTTTCTCTATATGCGATACCATCATATACACGTTCGTTAATTTTCTTTTGTGTATTTTTTAAAAATTTTACTAAAAGGTTTCAGTTAATTATTACAAAAGAAATCTAAAAGTTTTCCTCCCGTTACCAGGTCATTTTCGCTTCATATTCATCCCCTTTCCAAATAGTTGTTTTTATTTTCCACTCATCTTTTTTTATCCCATACATGGTGGTAATTTCAAGTAGGTTTCCGCTAATCTCTTTTATTTATAATTTGATAAGAAGCAAATAAATCACAGGACATAACAGTGATTCATATGAACTACTAAAATTCTGAACTATATGATCCATTTTGGAAAATAAATGATTATCACTCAATCATATTACAAATGCATATTATTTAATATTATTTTTACATTTTAAAACTCTCGATGGAGATTTTTAAACTTGTAGTAAAATGTATTTATGTTTTATCTAAACAGAGAACCTCGCTAACACAGAAAGAACCAGAACAAGAGGTAGGTCCTGGTATCCTGGTTCAAGAAAGAAATCTGGGAACTTCAGCCTCTAAATAAACCTGTAATTGTGACTTAGCCGACGTAAATGAACAATCCCTAGACCTAGGAGACGGGGTCAGACAATATCTAAACTTAGACACTCTACATCTAAATCCTAGGCCATTAGGTTCACTTTTGGATGGAGATGACAGACACTCAGTGTTGATCACATCAATAATTATCATATCTTGTTACACCACCACTGGGTCCCGCGTGGGGCTGAGTAGTTTGCTTCGAAAATGTCTTGGTCAGAACAACTTCGTCCCAAAGAGCATTCAAAGAGCATTCCATAGTTTGGATGGGTTCACCACAAGGGCCCGCGACATTTGTAGTGAGTCCTCATTTAACAAAGTTACTTCCCTATTTTACCACCATTGGATATTGGGATTATAAGATTTTTAAGGACTTATTTATCTGTATCTCCAGAAATTGATTTGTACGAAATATTCTGGCGTTAGATTTGAATGCTGAATATTGACTTAAAAAGGTGTTTGATCGGCAATCCCACACTGAGCCATTCATAAAACGATACCAAACAACATTTCACAATATAAATGATCGTTTAGTCTTAAACAACACTTTTCGTAATATACGGAACAATAACAATTATAATTAAAGCTTAGGCAGGTATTTCTTTGAATTGAGAACACTAATTAAAAATAAAAACTTAACAATAAAACGCTGGAGAGAAGTAAAGGTGATTCTGAGCAATTTTATTTTTTATTCATAATACCACTGAAATGATTGCAAATAATGATAGTTTGGGATAGGTTTTTTATTCTGTCCACACGGTTTTAGCCATACTTTAAAAAACATGTACACACACTAACATGTACGTCATACATGTAACTTTTATTTGGGTTCATAAACAAAGCTTATGCCTAACCTCTTTTATTTTGTAACATTTACTGTATTGCTATATCTTCTCTGAATTCAATACAGTTTTTTAATTAACACTTAAAATGCAAATTTTCATTTACTATAAGTTGAAAATGAACTATGTAATGGGTGAAGTTATAAATGTTAAAGTTTTGCTATTATTTTTTTTAAATTATTATAATACTTTAATAGGTAACTAATCGAAATTTCAAGTTCTAACAAACATTCCGAGGCTAACCTAATCTTTTTACATTATATTTTATTTGTTGCTAATGCAGAAATAAGTTGCAAGTTTTGCTTATTGTTTGCAAAATGTTTTATTTACATAACAATCGTAAATTCGACTTGGTAAAAAAGTAATGTATTTACCATAACAACATTCAATTTTATTTATGCTATTTTACCATAGATTTTCTTTTAATTTTTTTCTTTGTTTTTGTGCTATTATAGAAAATGTCTATCCCACGTTACTGGAACGAAAATGAAAGCTCGGTAAGAGTTATATTTTTCTTTTTCTCCATTTTATATTCTAAATATAGACATGAAATTAATTTAAGTCATGACTAATTTATATTTAAAATTGTTGAATAGATATATTCCAGAGTGGGACGTAGACTATGTTTAGCCTGTGTCAACAATATGTTGGCTAGAATTTTATATATATTTCTTTGATTCTTGTAAAAAGCATCAACTAAAGTATATATATTCTAAAAGGAAACTACTTAATTTAATAATAAGTTGTGCATTTCTCCTTGTGATCAATGATTATCTTCATTAGGCCTCATAATATGTACAATTGCGCATTTAAGCGGGAGATTTTCAAAATTCGAATAGATTTGACGGTTAAATAGGTCGTGTGTTTCTCATTCTTATCTCTCATTAGAAAGAACGTACCTAAATAAATGCACATGAAATATTTACACTAAAAAGAATAAAAGAATTCTACTAAACATTAACATTGAGAATGCTTTAAATTATTATTTAATATCTAATAAATCACTTAATAATTAACTAATGGTTTCTAATTTTTTTTCTTTCTTGTTGTGTTGTGAAATTTCTGTTGGTGTTTGTTTTCGTTGTGAAATTGTTTTTTGCTTTCGCCCAAAATGCTTCCATTGAAAATGCCTCTCAGACACCTTTTTGGTGGGAAGAAGATGACACAACAAACGAAAATAATCCACCCACTAATCAAGAAAATGGCCCAACAGACGAGACAGTCGAGAGAAATGAAGAAACGAGGGAAATATTTCGGTTGGAAAATGACACTCCAAGTGAAAATGATACTAACAATCCGGAGAATATGGACAATGACAAAGAACGAGACTTTAAAAATGACCAATTATATTCCAAAAGTGATGACAAAAATTGGTGGGAAGAAGACAATAACGATAATGAAAATGATCAGATAAATGGTCTAATTGACAAGACGAAAAAATCTGAAAGATTTTGGTGGGAGGAGGACTCGGACGATGACGGTGGTGACAGTGATCAGAAAAAGACTTTGAACGACTCTTACACTAATGAAAATAAACGAAACGAACCTGACTGTGATAACATTAGTGAAACGCGGGACTTTTTCGGAAATGAGGTAAGTAAACTTGAAATATAGGACGCATTTTATTTAACAATTTCCAATAGTCTTTTGACATAGTTCTTAGCCAGTAAATTAAATATTTCAATAGTAAAATTCGTGCAATGCTATTGCCAAGTCATTCGAGGTTATAAATTGAGTCAGGGTAATTATTTTATTAATGGAAATTCAGTGTACTCCAATTCACTGCGCGATATTTTAAATGGGTCTCAATAATAACTGAAAACCAATTTTGAGTAAATATTCTTTGTTACTTTTTTCTGTCCAATTAATTTCTTACGATATTAGGGTATCCGTAAAATCTATCTGATTTTACGGAAACATTGTACTTACCGGATGGCAGCAGTGTCATAAATATATATTCAAAGATTATTAAAAAAAAAAGCAATTTCATAATACCACAGGAATTTGATCTATTATTTGTCATTCCATACTCGATCTAGGCCCTTGAAATCTTCCTTACGTATTAAGGCTTCAGCCAGAATAGGATTTGATTAAGGGTACGATATTGATCTCGGTCGGACTACATTTCTTTTTTTTACTCATTAAATCAGACCCAAATTATTGAGTAAATGATAGAAGTAATATCCAGAGAGTTTCAGAGTGATTGCGGTTGGCATCACTATTTTTTCTATATTATTTACTAAATTCTTCTGGGTCTGTAGAAGATGCCTGTATTCCTACAGTATATTTAAATATTCGCGTTACTTATAGATGATTCTTCTCAGGGGCTTTTAATTGGTCCCCATCTTGGTAAATATTTGAAATATTGGAGCTCTATGTTATAACAGTTCTTGTCATCTCAATTAATAATTTATTACCATCCATTTATTTGGCCCCACCCAAACGCTTACACATACTGATGAGTAAATGTTCCATTCCTTTCTTTCATGTATAATCATGTCAGAAACATGTATGAAGGACAGACTTTCAACATGCCTCTGCCAACTAAAGGAATTTATGTCTTTCAGAATCAGATTACTTGGATTAGACCTCCAAGAGCAAGGGTAAGATTAGTCATTGAACGGATTTTTCCAGATTTTGGAACTGAAATCCTCATGTACTGTCTAGTCTAGCCTTTTGCCAGTGTTTAAAAACGTGATTTCGACTTGTTTTTACAGTTTTTAAGGGGTTTATCTCATAAAACGTGATGCAGTGACCCTTCTATTTTCCTGAAACGAGCACTAAGTTCATACTTTTTTTAGTTCCCGAGTTTGTATACTAGTTCAATTCCATAACAATCTACATACTGATGGGGTTTGATGCTGTGGTAAATATTTTCGTATGATTTCCTTTAAATCATTACATTAACTTCCCTTTGTTTATTTTTGTTGTATTTTGTGGAGGGGTCCCTTCTCCCTTTTCTTACTGAGTGTTAATTTCCCCAGTTACGAGCTTCAAATGACCTATTTTTTAACAATATCAGGTCCATTTCTTCTCGAGGTCACAGATCACAACAGCAAATTGATCCAAATGCGACAATAATACGACGGATTACCATCACCTTCACATTTGGTTTCCGTTACCATGTTTACCCTGAACAGGATGACCAAATCTTGCTAAGTTGGTAGTATAATACCTTCATCTCAACCTTTTTATACAACCTTATCACTATGTCTTTGTAACAATGTACACTACAGCTAAGAGACAATCCTAAAGACGTTTCAAAAAGTTTTCGACATTTTATAAATTATCAGTTTGGGAAAAAAACAAATCTGAATTTTCGAACGTTAAATGACTCATTTTCGAACGTTAAATGACTCATTTTAATGAGATGTCTTACCAATATTTAGAACATAAATACGCATATCGACCAAAGATACACTGGACCCACAGATTGGTGCATCTATTCTCTATTATTATCATGTTATAACGGTCATGATTACTTTATACGTGATATAATGTGGATACATACCATATTAAAACAATACATCTTTATATGCTTGTATGTGATGGCACATTTGGTCCTAACCTCTGTATGCCAATAATACTTCTTAATACGCCGATGCATTAAATCCAAATCTTTGTTTATAAATGTCTTACATAATAAATCTTCTTTATCACCATCAACCTGCACAGCGAATGTGTGGTATGTCATGGTCGTGGTTTTATTCATCACCGCGGCCCAGTAAAAGTACAAAAAAAACAAAAACACATTAAATGGATTAAAACGAAAATGACATTTCGTCTATTTTTCAAACTCTGTTAACGGCTATCTTGTTTATGAGCTATTTAGACAAAAGATCAATGCCATTTTAATTTACCAGAACCTAATTATTCCACAATATAAAACACAACCTTGCCTAACCTTACTTCAACACTTGAAAATTAACTTCATTAAAATGAAGCTGGTGAAACCTTCCGTTTCCTGCTCCTCGAGATGAATTCTAATGTAAGCGAGATTATGATTTGGTTATTGGCCTCTTATATATAAGCTTCCAACTGCTTTTTTATGCTAGACTAGATTAAAGTACAAACATTGAAAACACACAACGAAACAAACAAAAGCAAAAGGAAAAAAAACAAACAAACTAAAGAAAACGAAGCGAGAAGAAGGACGCACACTCCGGCATCTTGGAATGGCTCTAGCAATTGCTGCGAGGGAGCGATTCGACCATGAAAAATAGTCAAATAGGGCCTGAAAGTGATTCCAATTTACATTTGGGACAAACAACGGATGCAGAAATTATTGTGTGCTTAAATAACAATCGCAAAGACTTTTCATTGTTCGTACCAATGGCGCAGATTGAGACATTCAAACCAAAGGCACATGATTTACACATATCACTTTACGAGAATTGAGAGATGCAACTAACGAGACGCATAAATCAGCACTTAATATATGTATCCCTTTAAGCCTGTGCCACATTTTTCGAAATCTTCACTCTGCCTCATGCCCAACCTGATAGCTTTTTCATTTTCTCGCTCACCCATTTGTCCCCTATTTGATAGACACGTCTACTTTTCTTAAATTGATATCACGCTAATAAATATAATTAAGATTAGCCATATTTTAATAACAACAGAAAAAAATAGTTTAAAAATAATGAACAGTAAATAACCACAATTTGCTCCCTTTCCTGTTCTTCGCTCCTACATTTTTTGAATGAGAGTTTTCAAAAATTACTGCAGTTTGGGACACACGTGTGTTCGTCTGTTCGTTTGATATTTTTCTATTGGCGGCCTCCCCGTGTGAACACACCTTCCCCCTTCCCCCTTCCCCCTAAGCTTCACCCATGGTTCCGTTACGCATGGTCGATTTGAATTGTGGACCGTTATTTTGAATTCAAACGTGGAGTGTCGAAGATAACATCGTTGTTGCTATAGTATATTTAGCACTACATAATGCAACTGTGTTAACTACAGCAAACAATGTCCAGGTAAGTACTTTAATTTTGTTCGAATACAGTTCGGTTTAGCATGATTATAAGTTGCTTAGGATATTTTCTAGATTAATAGCATGTAGAAATTAGCTAGAAGTAGACTTTAGATTTTTAATTGTTTTTCGGTCGTTTGTTTAGTTTCCTGGTACCAAATTTTGTTTTTTTTATTCTCAGACCGAAAGTCCAATCAATTTTCGGCGAAATAATTCGACGTCTCCGGTTCAGACAATATCTAGAACTCGGAATCAAAGGGTGAGTGCAGTCCCTGAATTTTCCCTTTACCTTTCGCCAGCCATACCAGCCTACCCCCTCAAGTGGGTTTAAGTTTGTACCTTTGTGTTCCTGGGGTCATCAAAAAAACTTGTCCCTAGAGGTTTACAATACGCCATCTCGAGAACAGTATGTAGCTGTTGACGAGGTTGGTTACCCCAGTCTTTGCCATCCTCAAACATTTCCCCTTTTCCTATTCCATAGGCTTTTTATTGCCTCGCTGTTTTTGTTATATTACTTTCTCACTATTCATAATTTGGTATAAATTCTCTTGTTGGTTATACCTGTTTGCTGTCTTTAGGGGTGCCCAACCTCCGATCCAAGGGCCGCATGCGGCTTTCGCATTAATGGGTAATTATAGAAAATAGTTTAATTTTTATTTGCCTCATTGTTCAAATCCTCTTATAAGTTCTATGATAAAACCTGATCACTTTACTCGGGTTGCATCATCTGCCTTCCAATATAATTATTGATTAATTATCTATAATGCTATACGACTATATTTCTTTCTCCAAATCCATCTATTTGCATTTTTAACTCTTATAGTTATAGAGGGTTTTCTAATGTGAGTTGGGGAATTAAAGGGTTATACTAAATACAGTTCCCAGTTCTATTTAATTTGGAGCCATTTATATATTTACTCGAAATGGGGTTTAAATTTTCACTTTTTAGAGTCTAATTTCGTTGTACGAATTTCTTCATAGACCCTTCCAAATGTGCTCTCGTGGCAATTTGCCTTCGTTTATTTTTCTGTCCTATCTTTTTCTTCTCTGTCATTTTTCTCATCCTCGACAAGCGCTTTGATAGATCTACCAAAGGGTAAAATAAAGCCATAAGCCTCTTCCTCCAAAGAAAACTGTGAATTCTAAGCATTATTAAATGGAGATTTTTTCTGTCATTTTATAAGTTAATTCCAGCAAAATCTCAACACCTACCAAAAAATTAAATTAAGCTTATCCTTAGAAAGTTAGAGTACTTTAATAAAATTAAATAAGGCTGATAATGACCAACCTGACTTGGAAAATACTCAGAGTGGATGAAAGATAACAAAAGAATGAGCAGAATGGTTTCTCGTATCAGCTATGAGAGAAAATAAGAAGGAATTCCAAAATCTAGAAATCATGTTTCGTTGGGGCAAATTTGGGTTAATCATTTGCTGTAAGGGACTATACGCCTTGTCATATCAACATAATTGGTATGAAAGTTTTTGTTTTAATGAAACTACCAGGCCTTGCAAAGGTTCTGTTACACTCGTCACGTCGCTCTCCACAAATGACACAATGATAGTTTCGATGATAGTATTGTTTGTGTTTAAATTGTAATATTAATCAATGTGGCCGCCCTCAGCGGCGAGCACACGTTCCAGGCGAGACCTAAAGGCCTCGTACATGTTGCGGACGAAGTCCTTCCTCATGGTGGCCCACACGCGGTTGACGAAGGACTTTAGCTCGTCGAAGTTGCTGTGGCGGAACTTGCAGGACTTGCCCTCGACATGACCCCACACACTGTAGTCAAGGAGATTGAGGTTGAGCGACATTGGTGACCAAAGGTCCCTCGACCAGAAGTTCATTTTCGACCCCAATCACTCTTGCGTGGTCCTGGCCGTTTGGGCCGGTGCACCGTCCTGCTGAAAGACGCAATCTTCCTTTTTCGCGATCTTTCTTACCCAGAGCAGGACTTTTGTAGCTTTGATATCCCCCCAGTAATCGGCTGCGGTGAGCTTGTAACCGGCCACGAACCACACTGGCAGCATTTTCTCACCATTCAAAGCCACGACGCCGAGCATAATCAAGGAGGCCGTGTGCCTGGTCGCGGACACGTAGTGGACCTCGGAGACAGCCTAGCCGAAGCTTACTTACCTCACGGTCGTTCTGCTTCGACTCGATCGAACGTTAAAATTTTTTCATCAGAAATAAAAGAGAATTCGATTGCCATGACTCTTCAAATCGTTAAGAAGGCAACGATAGCCTTCCCGATGTTTACCTTGCATTAGGTCAGTGAGCGCCTTTACAAGTGCCTCAAGCTCTTGCCGATCTCCTTGATGGCTTTGGACACCCTAACCTACAAGATGTTTGTCTTCTTCGCGAGAGCTGTCAATTTTAGCTTCGGAGCACTTTCGAATGCCTTTCTCACAGACAAATGGTTGACAACTTCAGGTCTGACTGAACGAGGTACATCTTTGAGGCCTTTCCCATTCTTAAGCCTCTCCGTGACTCTGGACGGTCATCCAGCTGACGTTCAGCCGCTTGGCTTTGTCGGACTTGTTGTAGCTCGCACCCGGGAGAGCAGAGTTCTCGTTTCTTTCCACTTCCATCTCGACACAATGGAAAAGACGTTTTAATGACACGTGCATGAAAAGTAAATCTTTAGGTTTGTCTGACCAAACTTTTTCTATCACACACGTAAACCTATCGAAAGATAAAACCCACCGGGTGTAACAGAACTTGTGCAAAAGCCGGTATTATAGCATACAAGCTATAAAATACATTATTCCAAGATTTAAAAAATTAGTACAAGACTTGTGAGAGATATTGAATTTGAAAAGTAGAAATATTAAGCATTTACGAAAGAAGCGATTCACTTGGCTAAAAGAATTTTTCTGTTGGATTGAAATTAAATTAATTTAAGTCATTATAGCCAGGTGTTTCTTGAAAATCAAAATAACATCATAGTTATCGAGGAAATAATAGCGATTTAATAAATCTACTCACAGGCAGGTGCGACACATCGCGAATTCCTAAGACGAGTATCCCGCATTTTCTGCCGCCTAAAACTGCTTTTAATCTTGTCATTTATGTTTAACATCGAAGTTTTCAAACAATGTTTCCTTGTTCAAAACCTTGACTTGCCAAATGAATTATTTAGGGGGACCTCTGAACACACTGAGATATTTTACTAAATTTGAAACTCTTACAAGCTGTACACCTAATTTATTACTAAAGAGATTGGTGGTAAATATTGATGAATTAAATTAATTTTTACTCTTATTTTAGAAAAATATATATATAAATTAGTGGATAAATAAAATAGATTGTGTATTGAGAAGGAATTAAAGCAGATTAACATTATCAATCATAAAATGTTTTATTAAATTTAAAGGAAATATTTTATAACTAAAAGTGTGTAATCTACGATGTTTTAGCGATGTATTTAATGCAAGGAACCCCATTCATGTTAGTTTCGGTCGTTTAGTGAGAGGTGGGATGTTATCTGGCATTTATCAGATAATAAAGAACAGTGGACATTCCAACTCTCACCAAGCGACCGAAACTAACATCAATTCCTTGCATTAAATTTATATTTTTATTCAGTAATATTTTAAGTTATTGTCTTAATGGGTAAATAGATTTTTAGAAGTGATTTAATACAATAAAAGAGAATCACAGTTCCGTGAAGTGGCCTAAGATTTACTATGACTAAATAATAAAACCAAACAGTCTCAAATTTATACGAAATTTTATTTAAAAGGTAGTAATTAAATATATATATATATATATATATATATATATATATATATAATAACTTAATTTCGAAAAAAATTACTTTAGAGGGGTTTAGCTTTAGTTTTTGATGATTTTTTTTTTCGGAATGTCGCAAAAAATTTGAAAACACTTGAGACGCGGTAAATGCGTGTTCTCTCCGCGACTGACGAATAACATAAAATATAGGCGTACACACCATTAGTTTGTAGACATCAAATTAATAACGTTTTAGTACGAGCACAATCATGCTGGTTTTGTTCTTAGTACAGAAGGTATTTGGTCTTTTCCCGAGGGAGGGAAGAATTTTTTTTCCACATTTTACAATCTTAGGGGTAGGGGGCTTCTCGCTTTTGTGGGGAGGCTGTCTTTTGTGACTCTTTTACTTTGTGCTGTAGTTATCGTGTGTGTGCGTTTGTGTTTCAGTTGAGAGCAGAGGAAGATCCGTCTCACACACGTGCATCTTCCGCTCCAGGGCTTGAAAGACGTCGGCGAACGGTGAGTAACACACACTTTCAGTCCTTTGCCATCTTTGATGATTGTTTTTCGCCCTATTCGTTTTTTTTTTATTTTATTTTGGTAGTTTTTAGTGGTTTCTTTATTTTCATTTACATTTTATTTTCGTGCGGTCATTTGTTTGTATTTATATATGTCACCTCTGCTGCAGTGATTGCAAATGCTGACGCCCTTAACGATTGGTTTTCAATTCGCGTGTCCCTCTTTGCAGGAGAACCCGCCCGATTCCCTGACAGCCGATCCAAGATCCACCAGTTGGAGCTCGAGCCCACTCGAGGTGAGTAACGGGGCCACTTCAAGTCCGAGATTCAGGTGGCTCGAGATTCAGCAGTACTCCTCGAAAATGAGTACTCTGGTGATACACATTAGGGTTTGTTTGAGTACAATTCAGATATCTTGATTGTCATCATCATTACTTTTAGTAGTAATAGTCTTATTAATATCCATTGTTTATACATTTCAATTAACCTAGTTTTTTAGGTAGGTTTGAATTTTGGGCTCCTTTGTGGCCTATTTTTTTGTTCTTGAGGACTACAATATTTTTTTAATTCCCTTCTCCATTTGGGATCTATGGTTTTTATGGTTTCTCATCTAGGACTAGTTTCTAGGACGCATTGTCTTCGTGTACATACCTACCAAAATATTTGTTTGTAGTTCATAACACGCTCAAGCTGTCACTATTTAGACGGCGTTTGCTCTTCTTTCATTACATTTTCTTTTTTCCTCCATTTTGAGCATTTAGTCGAGATGTTCGTGTTTATCCTCTGACATTTACTCTTTTTTGTCCAAAATTTCCTTGTTTATATATTTTATGAGGTTTTTCTTTTTTTTCTCTGTGTTGGTACAAATATGGATGTAACTGAGCGTGATGTGGCAATGAATTGTTATCACTATCCAGGAATATGTGTGGTGTAGGATATTATGAGAGGGAAAACAATTGGTCGTAAACACATCTACATCTAAACCAGCCAAAACATTAGGCAAGTTTACGAGTATAAAATAAGATCTATTTTAGTTCGAAGGTAGAAATGAATTTGTAAAGAATTTTTAAGTGCTTATGACCACTATGTGCACTAAAGTGAGACACAAGTGTTATCTAAGTTCCCACTTTCACTATTTTTCCTCACTTTCTGCCACGGCACAAAAAAAAAATGTTCGTCAAGAGATACTAACGCTTCGGATGAATTACAGACATCATCAGAAGGTCGGACAAGTTCCAGAATGAAAACTCACTCACTACACGTTTAGAAAAAAGGACTTAAGACTTAACTCGTTGTAAGAGAGAACTAAGTTTCAAGTGGTGACTTCTAGTCCTATCACTATCCCTTCTCTCAAAGATCTTTCTAAAATCCAGCTTATCCATGCAAGGAAAAAATACAATCATATCTCCTCTCACACAACTTTCAAATGAAAACATATTTAATACCCTCAGTCTATCTACAGATTAAATGTGCTTCAAGAAGTTATCAGGTTTGTTTCATTTCTTTGCACTGAATTTATTAGGTTTATAGCATGCCTAAAATGAAAAGTGAAATGTTAAGATGTAGCTTAACATACGAGTTATGAATTTTAAGGATAACCTTCTTACCTTTGTAGCTTTCGTCTTTAAATTAAATTTCCTTATCAATCAATATGTTTTGTTACTAATCCTAATAAAAGGAATTATCAGCAAGAGTATAGCGAATGGGAGTAGATCAATGGTGTCTAATGTGATGAAATCGATTAAGTGAAGATCCACGCCATTTTTTTCCATTTGCAAAAGTATGCGTGTCCATTTCTTTTGAAATTTTGCCTAGCTATGTTTTACTATTTGTGTCATTGTTTTTTAGAGTTATTTTGTACACCCTTCTTTTTGTATGTTTTTTTTCGTTTTCAGTTTTATTTATTTTGGTTAAGATCGCGTTACGTGTATTTGTTATTTAAAATATCTGCCTCTCGAGTCTGATTTATTAATTTCTACCAAGTAGATACTAAATTTCTACGTTTTGTTGACATTGCCGACAATTTTACTAGTTATTTATTTCATATTTATAATTGAAGTTCTTTACTTAAGTGATATTCGTTTCTGCTCTGTAAGGTTGTTAGAGTACAGGCTTCTTTTCCAGAAGACCTTGTTCCTCAGGTGTTGGAGTGCGTCCTCCATGTGCTGGATTTATTCATATTGAGCATTGTTATGTTCTTATTCTTAGTTCTTTTATTCTCCTCTCCATTTTTCTTATGGTGTTCCTGGTTAAGGGTCCTACCAACAGGCCACCAGTACTAGAGAAGTTCTCTCATAGGTCCAATATTGCACCCGTGTCCGCTTTGAGATATGTCTTTGGCCCTGGTACCATTGAGTACAGGTATTATATTGTTCAGTGGAGGACGGGGGGCGATATTTGAAAGCATTTAGTTTGGTATAGTAACCACATTGTACGCGGTGTAGGAGAGAGGTTTTATGTCGATGTCAGGTGGAATGATGTTTAGGAGAGGATTTTGATAAAGCTATTGGAAAACCTGCTGTAATATATTCATGTGGATTATTTAGTGTATATTGGAAGCTTGGTTATGTGATGGCGGAAATTTTGGCGCTACTTCAGTGTAGTATATTTTTGGATTCTTTCGCATATTTAGTGGAGCTTGAATATAATGTCTTAGGTGATTCTGTTTTCGTATATTGGAAAGTAATTGTCTTCCCTGAAGGTCTTGCTGATGTCTTATGCTCACGACTTTCGTATCGGAGTGAAAGTTGTTAATTGTAGAGTTACAGATTCAACCAACGTTGAGGCATAGTGCTCCGTATTGTGTCCTTTGTAGTGAGTTGCATTGTGTGGGAAAGGGAAAGGTGAGTGGATGAATTGCTTGTATGTGTGGCTGATAGAATTTTTTGATTCAGATCAGATCAGATTTTGTGTGGAAGTATCAGCTTTGCATCGGCGTTTCTTTTATTAGTTAATGGTAATATTATCTATTATATCTATTTTATACATCACTGTAATTTAAATAGAAAAATATTATACCAATTATTGCTACTAGGAATCATGTCATTCTACTTCTCTATCTGATCAGATCTGATTTTCTTTGGAAGCAATGCCTCAATGTGGTGCCTGTGCGTGGTTGGAACAGGTTATTTTTGTGTTTGTCTTTTTAATGTGTTATCAGAAATTTAACCTTGTGCTAATGATGACTCCGC
This sequence comes from Ceratothoa steindachneri, assembly GCA_963969495.1. Lineage (NCBI taxonomy): Eukaryota > Metazoa > Arthropoda > Malacostraca > Isopoda > Cymothoidae > Ceratothoa > Ceratothoa steindachneri. The sequence continues at coordinate 53,555,978 of OZ018318.1, forward strand.
GTACAATTAGTGTTTTATTTATGAAGAGTGGTGTGCTTAATACAGTGATCCGGGGAGTGTTTGTTGCAATCTATTTCGTAATGAGTGTAATGGAATATTTTAAGAGATACACCACCATCAGCTTCTTTGCAGCTACACTTCCAATCTAGCGATGTAGCGTTGTAAATCATGGGTTGTATATATGTATTTCGAGCGTTTGAAGGATATGGTAATATTATGTGCATAGTTTTAGGGTGTAATATTGGGTCGCGAGGAGACGTGTCATAGAGGATGTTGAAAAGGATGGGAGAGAATACCGGTACCACGAGATTCAATTGTGCATGAAATGTGTTCATGATGTTTTGCCATGGTGTGTTGCATATACGAGTTGGCCTTGATGAAATTAATGAGACAGTTTTGGGTAGTTTGTGTTAAATATATTGTTTATGAGACTGTGTAATGCTACTATGTCGAAGGAATTAGTTACATAATTCTTCTGTTATCCGCACTGCTATATGTGGTGGAATGAATTAATTGCAGCCTTCTTGTATGTTTGTGTGAGCTGGGTGTTGTTAGAGATTCAGTACTTGTTGAGTGCAGTGGACAGAGGATTTCGGGGGATCTAGTTGAATAAGAGGGTTCACTTGCTTAATAGAAGATGCCCCATGAGTGATAGAATGTAAAAATTATAAAAATAACGGGAAATAATGCCTGTTACCTGGGTAGTTTGTTTGGCTTGAAAATTGAAAATGAGTATGATGTGGACGAATTTCCAGATTAGAGTTATGTGAGATAGATTGGGTGAGGATTCGTGTAAGGGTGTCGATAACTATTGGACTAAAGTGTTTTGGGTGTATATATTTCAAGGCCAGAGAAAGATGAGTGGCTCCGATTTTAACTCTATTTTGCCCTAAGATACCATTTCAATAGTGAATTGTGTAAGGATTTTGTGGGCTATTGCAAGTATAGGTGTTTGCTATTCTCTACGTAAACTTCGTTTTATGTTAGTCATTTTTACGTTATGTTGTATGACAGTATGTAGCTGTTTGTTAAATTTGGGTTTGTTTGAGTTAATAGCTTCATGTATGTGTCGTTTGCTATTAGATTTGGCGAGTCGCCATGGTCGTTTTCCAAAATTTATTAATGTTTTTCGTCGTTTAAATTGCTTATGAAGGTCTAGTACTGTCGCCTATTTGGGGTGCTGGATTAGTGCTGCATGGTGTATGGTAGGTCTTTGATGCTGTCACTGTTGTCTTAGGTTAGCGTGGGTTATGTACGTTTTCCGAGAATTCTCTGATCTCAGGGAAGTTTAGAATTCAGTTTTTAATGCTACCTCTGTATATGCTATTGCGTTCTTTTGTATGTTGGTAAAGTATGTTGTGTTTATGAGGTTTATGAAAAGTTTCTAGTTGTCTCTATCGGAATTGGTGTAAATGCGTGGGGTCGCTGCTGTCTGGGCACTCTCAAAGGCGATTTGTGTGATAATTAAGAGAAGGTTAGAAAAAAGCACAGTGTGAGATTTCAGGGTTGTTTTCGTGGCTAAATTTGCTAAACAGGCGGTAACATCTGCAGAGATGTCTTGCAAAGAGGCATTGAAGGGTTTATGAGTTGGAGTGGAGCTTTTAATTCAGGAATAGGTGGTTGGGGAGTTTTGAGATGCACGTAAGATCGTTGGTGCTGTTTTTTTAGGAGCCCATCTGGCGACAGCCTACTTGGGCATAAGTTGCCGTACTCACTACACCTCAGTGCTGAAGCCTCCCTCAATAAAAATGTTGTTTTGTTGCGTTGAGAGACGGTTCAGCACTTGCTCGTAGTCATTCGGTCCTATATATTATTTTTACGTGTAATTCTTCCATTTCTTTTTTTTTCTTATCGAAAGCCTTTTATAATAAACTGATAAATAAAATGTAATTTCTAAGTGGTTCAGTGATGAAAATGGTACGTAAAATTGGTTTATCACTCTAACTGATCTGTGATATATTGTTTGATTTTTTTTCTCTCATGCAGACCAGTACAGAAGATGTTTCATACTGTTTACCTATTCGACGAAGATCCAGAGCTAGTCCGAATGAGGTAAGCTTTGACATTCAGATCTCAAACGTTGACGTTAAGCACGTTCGACAGAGACTTCAATGTACTGTTGTATATGTGGACGACCACCGAATGTCGAAGGAAGCCAACAGCATTGCAATTTCTGATCATATTAAAAATATGTTTATTAATAAGAGATGTTATAATTGATTTTTTGTGCTTCCCAGATCAATGTTAGTGGCATCTATTGATATTATCTGGTATTTACTATGCAAATTATTGTAGATTTCTTTTGGATATGTTTTGGCATGTGTTTGATTTTTGCCTGCCATTACATTTAGGTGAATATACCTAGAAAAAGGTTTTTGAATACGTCATTGATAACGCTTTATGCGGAAGTATATAGAATTAATTGTACTGCCTTGTATCGATGGCTGTGTTTTTAGGTAACTAATTTGGTAAGCATAGAGCATGCAGGAATGCTGTTAATTTTCAATGTTATGGAAACTCAGGCAAATATTGTGTACCCCTGATATTGATGGTGTTTCTGGAATCAAGCTGGTTAGCTTTTTCCAAGTTAGATTCTCAAAGTGTCTCCTTATGTAAGAATTTTATCTCAATTTCACAAAAGGATAAAATTCATTTATGTTTTTTTAAAAAAAAACACTCTCAGTCTTGGGAGTTCAGATGTGAAAATGTCTTCTGGTCGCTTAACAGTTTCAAATGAACGCCAAGATCTCCTCCTGGTAAAGTCTGAGCTCAATGATCGGGTTGCCTCTAGTGCCAAGCTTGCTCACGATTGGAAAGAGGCAAGTTTGAACGCTTCAGCTCATCCGCACACTCTCCATACCTGTGGCTACTTATCACCTAAAGGGAACTGAAGCACTAACACTTCTGCCCAAGCAAACTGCCATCAACTCAAAATGATACGAAAATGTGCTTCATCAGCCCATTTTCCCAACAGTTCAGGACCAATTTGAGAAAGAGAACCGTATTTTTAAGCATTGAGGGCGCAAAGTTCTTGAGTGACAATGACATCGAATTTTGGGACTTTGCTCCAGGAATTCGCCGGATTTAAACTGAATAGATAATTTGTGGACGATAATCAAACGGCTGGTTGATAAACAGAAGCCATTCCATCGTGAGTCGTTGCGGTTACCTTTTGAAGAAAAATGGAGCAATATCAGTCATGATATCATCTCAAATTCGCTCTTCAGCATACCAAAACGAATGGAAGAAGTCCTGAAGAACGAGGGACATCATTGTAAATATTGACCGTGCGCATCAATTGACTGTATTTATTTATAAAATGGATTTGGGCTCTTCTTTTGGGGGGTATATTTCACCTTCAAATTATGTTATAAACATAATGAAACAAAATAAGACGTTTTATTAGTTCTATTAATTTTCTTATAGGAAAAAATATAGTAGCTACCCCATAATGTCAAAATTTAGGTAGACATAATTCTATCGTTCGGAAAGCGATCTATGATCAAATAACCGATGCAACTGTATCAATAAAAATATAAGTACTAGTAATAATTGAAAGAAAAAAACGAACGCTCACTCACCTGGAAATAACAATAATTAATTAGTTTTGGCTGTTAATGGTCCAAAAATTGTCTCCAAAATCATATTTCAGAAAAGTCTGTGATTTGTTGAGCCTCTCGCGGCTCCTATACAAACTGACAATTTTCATGGGGTAGCTGATCTTCAATAGTCCATTTTTTCTTGAAATCTCTTCCAAGTTGAATCTACCATACATTGCAGAATAACAATGGTATCCTAAATGATACCACGGATCGCGATGATCAGGACGAGGAAGAGCCTAGAGTAGAACACCACCACCTGGGAAGAGAGTTTCCGAAATTCGATAGACAAACCAACGAGGCAAATTCTTCTGAAGAAGATGAAAAGTTACTAGGTGCTATTCACGAGGAAGATAAAAGGAGATGTGAAACACTCATGAAAAGCACTTCTGAAAATAAGGTATATGAAAGCTATTTAAAGGCTTTTTAACCTTTTAATTCGTTCTTAGGTGTTATTTATCTTTTTTGACTGATATTGCGTCATTCGTATTCAGAGAAGTGAATACTTGTAATGACTAAATGTCTAAGCTGGCAGAGTTAATCATTTGGCATTTCTCGAATTATTAACTGTTAGTGCTATTGAATAGAAACTCAATCGCATAAATTAGCAGAAATAAAGAAATTTTAAGCCATGTTAATGGGTAGAATGGTTGATTTGTAAATTAATTCACTGCTACAGCGATAAATATGTTTAGTACTGTGGACCGGGAAAGAATACCTATACAGACCTGTGGCACATCTCATAAAATGGGATTAAACCTCGATTGGGACAGTGGTCCGAGAAGCCTCGCGCCTTAAAATCTTATTCTGTACAAGATTTGATCCACTTCGGGAATGAGCAGGGGTGTCGTAGAATTCGCGCAGTTAATCCGCGTCGAGTGGATTGAAGTGACTTAGGGAATGTGAGGGTTATTATATAATGCGGAAGAAAAGGAAGAGGTAGTGTCGTAGAATTCTTTCTGATAAGAACCCTACTTACCTGACACCTCTTTTGTTTAGTGTCGTAGAATGCCCCTCCTTTTTGTTCTATCTCTAAGAGTGCTAAGAGTGTCTAATATATATTGATATTATAAGAATATCTTAAAGAATAGAGCCGTTACCAAACACGTCAGGATATAAAAGAAACGCCCACTAATTCACAAAATAAACTTATATTTTATCTTTAACCATTGAATACACAACCTTTATACTTTAACTACAGCAATACTCTAAATATTATTATAAACAAGAATTAATTAAATTAGTTTCCCCACAAAAATTGGTTAACGTTTTCTCTAGACAAAACAATAATATAAGAATTAGGCTTACGGACTCATGTGGAGTTTAAAGGGCCTCAGAAATATTTACTCTTGACGCGTGTAGATGGGCGGAATTCCACGGTCGTCTTGGCGAGGGTAGCAGCTGGGGCGTCCACACGTTCTTCCGGGGGGGAAGGGTTCTTCAAGGACGAGAACCAATACGGTGCTCTATGCAACACCCAGGCAGTCGTGGTCTCTCTGGCGAGAGTGAGTCGAACTTGGCTCTTAATTCAAGTTAACTTGGAGTGCGGTGTGATCACCGAGTAACGAGCTCGAGGGGGAGCTTTTTTCCTTCGTTACTAATTTCCTTATGGACGAGGACTGAACTCGGGGAGGGTCTTCTTCACGGGCGAGGATAACGGAGGGGTGTTTCTCTGGCGAGAATAAGTTACTTAACGTTTGGTGTGGCCACCGAATAACGGGCTCGAGGGGGAGCCTTTTCCTTCTTCTTCTTAATTCCTAAAGGACGAGGAATACCCCTGGTGTTTAAGGTGCACCAGGATATGAGGAGTCTCTCTGGCGAGAGTAAGTCGAACTTACCAAAGTTCACTTATCGTTTGGTTTGATAACCAGGGACTTAGCTCAAGGATGAGCTTTTTCTTAGCCCCTTAAGGTAGCTAGCCCTGCCTCTCTTGCAGGGTGCTTCTTGGTCTGGCGACACAAGTAAACTACCTCTCCAGTCTCGGTAGCTCGGTTGTGGATCCGAGGACTTCGTCACCTAGAGACTGACGTATACTACCTCGATTTTCCTCAGAGTTCCTCATTTATACCTCGCACCCCCACTGGGGGAGTGGTAAGGGGGAGAGGGGCTTGAGGACGGCCCCAGGAGAGTTCTTTTTCCTAACGGTCTTTCCCACGAAGTCAAACATCGGCTCCTCGTTAGCCATCGAGATTGGGAGAAACCCGTCTCCAATTTCTTGTTCGACGTGAAACTGGATCTCACTCTCCTGGGGGAGATCTTACCTTTTTGACCTTTAGGGTCTTACATGGCACCGAGTTATGCCACACTGTGGTTAAACACTGACCCGCCGATGCCTGGGGCGGATGTCCTTGCGGTAACCGCCTTGGAACTGCACCAAGAGTGGTCGAGGGGGGGGGGGAAGTGACCATTCCCTTACAGGTAGCATGTGTCAAAAAGATGGTTGTGAATAGTGTAACAACGAGTAAGACACCTTCACACTACATCGGGCACGCCTGGGGGACACTCCTACTCATCCACGCCAAGCTATTAACTGCATCAAATAGATGAAGTAAAATTAAATGTTTGGTTAAAATTGAGTGCCATCGAGTGTGACAAGTGGCGAGAGAGGTATACATAAAAGGGGTAGCTATGCGGCTGAAGAGAAATGGAAGGGTGGCGGGTTCCAAAGACGAAATTGTGTGTGGTTGTAGTGTAATTATCCAAACAATGATAGAAGTTAAGCAGAAAAGGAGCGGTTGTGGAATGAATTTTTGAGTAGTGGATGAAATTAAAATCAGCTCTCGGTTGATGGTCGTAAAAAAATATGAAAAACTGATTAGATGAGAGTATAGGAAGTGGAATGACTGGAGCTAGTGCCAGACCTGCCAAGGATCTAAATAGAGAGCAAATGGAAGTTCCTCTGTCAACAGTGCTTGTTTTGGCAACCAGGTTCTTTAAATACAAACATCTTCATAAGTATGCAAGGGTTGGGCGAAGAAGAGATAATAAATGTAAGAATATGATTTGTTTGTTCGTGTTGACTAAGGATATGAAACCCGTGTGAGAGGTATAAATTCTTTTGGGGGGAGGGGGTATCTGACTGCATAATATTGATGTTCAAGCTTATATTCGCTAGCATATGGATAAGAAAACGTGTGGGAGACAACATGGAAGAGGAAATTAAAATTGAGATGGAAGAATATTATACATAGTAGGAAAGAAGATACATGGTGAGAGGGAAGAGTATTGTACATAGTGAGAGGGAAGAGTAGTATACATAGTGAAAGGGAAGAGTACTATACATAGTGAGAGTGAAGAGTACTATACATAGTAGTATTATACTTAATTAATAAGAGGGAAGCGTGCTATACATAGTGAGAGGGAAGAGAAGAGTACTCTAGATATGTGACTGTTCGAGAAGTGAAGATTGGAGGTGTGAAAATAGGGATAGAGCAAATATGAAAAAAGTCTGATTAAGGATATGGTATTGGGTAGTACAAAACTTGTGTGTGGGAGATAAATTACAAACCCGAGTGGAACAGGAAACTTTCTTATAGAAAGAAAGTGAGAAAAAAAATAAAATAAGAGATGAATAGTTGTGTGATTTCAAGGCTAAGAACGGGAGAGTATATGTTAGCCAAGAGGTTCAAAGTAGATAGCGAGAGTAATTTGATGAGCGGTATAATGTGTACATGACTGTGAATATGATTAGCTCAAGGGGGTATCCGGGTATGGAACCCATGAGCATGGAAGAGGGCATTATCGTTGCGAAAAGTCTGAAAAATTAGGGGAGGGGGGATTGGAAGGCCTTTAAAAGTTAAAATGTGTCTGGAGGGCGCAAGAAAGGTGTGACAGTACCAGTTTGTGTAAGAAACAGGAGAAAGGTGAATGTAAGAATTACAGAAGAATAAGTTGTTTGTGCTTTAGCAATATGTATGAATGAAAGGTCCAAGTTGAGTGTTTAAGTAGTAAAGTATTTTTAGTTTGGGTGCGGACTGTACGTTTTCGTTAAGACATCTGTAATAGAAAGTTCTGGATACATAATGTACGGTAGAACTGGATTTATGTATCTGGAGAAAGTGTATAATCGTCTTTACATAGAAGTACAAGGGTAAATTGTAAGAAAGTATGGAGTGAAGATCTTTAATGTTAAAGGTAAGGTATGAGTATGGGTGGAAGGTGGCCAGTATTGCTTTAATATATTGAGGGTATGTGGTAGAAGTTCACCATGCCGTCATGGCAGGAGAGAGTACTAAGTAAACTATGAGCAGTGGTGTAAGAGTATTTATGAATCGTGAGTAGTGGATGCTATGGACTCGGTGTTAGTGTCGAGTATGGTAGGGATTTTTAAATGATTGAAGCGTTTGGCAGGGTATATATGGGCAAGTAATTTCTAGACAAGAAAAGGGGTAAGTTATTTGGGTGGCAGGATGGAGTGCGATGAAAGATGAAAGTTCTTGGTTTGTTCCTAGAGGTATCTATAATATATCGTATAGAGAGGAGGCAGAGTGCAATAACAAGCTTGTAAATTTGGGGGGCAATTGGAACGTTAGTAATTGTTAAAAGTATTGAGTGGGGAAGGTACCAGAAAGTTACATGAAAATATGTTGGTGCCAACCTCAGTGAATGATAGCGATACAAGTGTATGTATGGAAAGAGAAGCAAAGCTGGATATAGACCATTCCAGATAAAGGTTTGGTGACAGGAATTGTAGTTAGTTGAGAAACGATTGGGTGGGCATAGTATAAGTAGAGATACGAATGACGTCGTGGCTGACAGTGTCATAAGGTTATAGGGACATGGTTGAAGAGTAGATAAGCATTTGTGAGTGTGCAGGTGGACGAAGGATTTGAAGATAATGTAAAAGATGCGCTGATTATAGGTAGTAGTGATTTAGAGACGGGGGATTATGAGAGAAAGTGGACGATGCTGTACAAGATGGGGGTACTTTGAGGAGAGTTTTAAAGGGGAGTGGTTGTAATGTTATGCCAAAGGATGAACGTGGCTCTACGAGATAGTGTTACACATAGCAACCCAGTGGTATTGTAATAATTATCTATTTTTCTATAAAGTAAAAATATCAATTTGTTATATTTATCCAAATTGCGTATGTTTAACTGTAATAATATATATAAAGATATAAGCGAGGTTGATAATTATTTGTGATGAGTAACTAAAATATTTTTGAATTTGAATTGGAGATAAAAAAAATTGAAATTTTCAATTTTTACAAAAATAAGAAGAGCGGCTTTGCCACTCCTTATAGGAAAAGTTTGCCCTTCACAGGAAGACTTTCGGTCTGTGGCTTATGGCCTATCTGACTCTAGCAAAAGGATTTTGGTCTAAAAAAAATTTTAAGATGTTCAGTACATACGAGTATCTCCTAATAATTTACTCTTGGTTTAGGGTTTTCAAATCTATGCTTATACTCTAGGCCTAAAGGTAATAAAAATCTTTTAGGGGAATTATTTTGATATACGGAAAACACAATTCTCAGAGCTCTTTTTTTCCGTCTAAATTTGCTTTTATACATGGTGACCCCCCCAAAATGGGCCTGCACACACTTTTTGTGATATATCCTTCATTCATTCACTAATCACCCTTAATTTGCAGGGAATGACAGAAGCAACGGCTGTAAACACAACTAGAACTCAATGGGAGGTCCAGAAAAGAATATACTGCGTCAAACATTACTACAAGAGAGGCTCGTTCAAGAAAGTGCAGGACACTTTCGTGCATCAGTTCAAATGTGAAAAAGACCCCTCCAAGAGCAGAATTTAGGCCTGGGTGGACCACTTTGAGAACTATGGGACAGTGAAGAACCTCAATGTAGCTAGTGGCAACCGTCCAAGCCATTCAGGACGCCCCAAGAAGCGTACAGCTGAGCTGGTCGAGAGCGTGAGAGAGTCAGTTCAGCAAAGTCCAAAACGTTCTGTGAGCAAGCGAAGTCAGTCCCTCAGTATATCCCGTGAGACTTGCAAGAGAGTGCTAGTAATGGATACAAAGGCCTACTTATACTAAATACAGACGGAGCAGATCCTTATAGCCTCAGACAAGGAGCAGAGAAAGGCTATGGAAATCAAGATACTGGAGAAGATTCAGGAGACCCCAACCTTCCTTAACCTCCTTTGGACTTCAGATGAAGCTCACTTCCATCTTGAAGGAAAGGTAAACTCGAAGACAAATTTCCAGACTAAATGAGATAGCCACCAAATCCCTACACTACCCTAAGTGCACGGTATGGACTGCAATCTCAGCCAGAGGCAGCATCGGACTATTCTTCTTCGAGGAACCTGGCGCGACAGTGACAGTTACCGAAGAGCAGTATGTTGAGGTCCTCAAAACCTTCAAGAAGGAGCTGCAGACCCTGTTCCCATCGCCTATGCGGAAGTTCTGGTTCCAGAAAGATGGAGCAAGCTCTCACACCTCAAACCTGTCCCGAGATTGGTTGAAAGAGAACTTTGGTGGCCGTATAATCAGTCTCAAGACTGATTTTGAGTGTGTACCTCACGGCCCAGACCTTAGCCCCCCAGAATTCTTTATCATCTGGGGCTATCTTAAAGACAAAGTGTGCGCAGGAAGACCCAGGACCATCACAGAACTCAAGGAAGCCTTCAGGGAGGAGATCAGAGCCATTAGTCGGTCGGTTTGTAAGGACGTCATGGACAACGTTGTGCTGCGCCTCAAGAAATGCACAGAGCTAAGTGGAGGTCATCTCGAACACGTGTTCTAGAATAAAAAAGAAAAGTCCAAAGACTCTCATGTTTTGATATGATGTTTTTAAACACAATAAACTAGTTATCACCAAAGTTTCATTCAATCCTTGCAGAAAATTAAGAAATGAGGCCTATCAAAAGTTAGGGCCTGTTTTGAGAGGGGTCACCCTTTATACTAAAAAGTACCAACAAAAACTGAAACATGTCTGAATTTTTATACATTTTCTGAACTTCACGACTTGGAATTATTTTTGTTTTAAAAAATTCCAAAACATTCGAGATTCATATTTACTTTTTCTGGACTTTTAGAAACAACTTTGCCGGCTGTTTATTGAATCGTAAAGAGAATCTTAGTAAAGAGAATCTTAGAAAGAACTTGGATAAAACCTTCCAATATTCGTAGGTGACTCAAACTAAAATTCAAACGATTAAAAAAATGCATTTCTAAAATGTATTGCTATGGATAGGAAATTATTACAGTATGAAGTGTCTGCTTTGCGGGCTGAATAATTTCGCTGAGTAACATATCTATAAGCCATTGAGAAGATGCTTTAAAGGGCTGGGAGGAGGCTCCTGTTAATGGTATTGATGTGTAGTGAGGCGTTATGGTAAAGTGGTATATGGTGATGATAACTAGATTCAAACTAACTCAAATGCATATAAAATTTCACATTTTTTAAAGAGGTTTTCTGCAGGATTTTTTAGGAAATGATTTTAATGGTGATGCAAATGTAAAATAGAAAGAAAATTCAAACTCTTAAAAATGGTTTCTTTAATCTTATCCATATTTTACATAGTAACCAAGTTTGAGTACTGAGATTAAAGCGAAATTTTCCAATTAATGAGCAAAATCAAATAATGACTAAAAATATTCCATACAAAGAAAATCACAAAATATTTGTGTTTCTCTAAGCTAAAATAAAGGATTTAAGAATCCTTCCATTTTCTAAAAATAAATTTGAGTCTTTTCATCACTCCTTGCTTTATTTATTTTAGCCTTATTTATATAGGATTTATGTTATTTTTTAAGCTAATTATTTAACTTTTTTTATTCTTTAACACAAGTGCGAAACAGAAGGCGGCGTAGTTGACAAAGCCGAGAGTGCGGAAGAAGAAATAAACATATCTCAAGACGAAGAGGCAGACAAAGATAAAAGGCACGAATATTTAATAGATAAAGGCGATGAAGGAGAGGATAAAAGTGGATGGAGAGATGAAGAATTGGTAGAAACTAAGTCATGGAAGGACAATAAAGGCCAATGGGACGATGATGAAGAAAATGACTGGATACCTGAGCAACAAAACGAAGGAGGGGAAGAAGATGAAATGGTAAGTTTTTAGAGATTAAAATAATTTCATAGTTTTCCACTTTTTATCTGTATCCTTCTTCCTTTTTTATAGAAAATGAATTAATCAAAGATAACAAAAAGATAAGGTCATTAATGAACTCATGTTGGTTATTGAACAGCTTGTTGTTTGGAGAGCGCCACATAAAATAATAATAATATATTATTATTAGAAATTTTCAACCTATTTAAATCTCTGGTTGTTATTGTGTTATTTATTAATTAACCAGGCAATGGCTTCGCCACTCCCCCCATAGAGCTTGCGCTTCGCTACTAAGATTAAAATTTTAAATCTAAAAAAAGCAGCCATGGTTAAATTTTTATAAATTTTCCGAACTTCGCCAATTATAATAATTTTAAAAAGAAGATATATAAAAATAAATTTTCTGAACTTCACCATTTGTAATTCTTTGGGTTTTAAAAATTTCCCCAAATTTCGATACTTATATTTATTTGTGAACTTCACCATTTTGTTTTTTGATATTCTAAAAGAATTATTAGAAATAACTTTGATAAAAAAAACAAGTCATAACCAAACTAAGATGAAATTATTATTTAAATACTCAAAAAAATCCCCTTTTTAAATTATAGAGTTAGTGAAGTGATAATGATGATGATGATGATAATGATGATGATGAAGTGATTATGATGATAATATCCCTTCTCAAATATGATAATTAATTCGCAGCTTGGTTATAAGAGTTAAATTAATTATTAAATAACTCTAATTAATATATATTGTGCTTAAGAAACAAAGAGAAGTAAAAGAGAGTAATTTTTTCCCTTTTCACTACCTGTTTTTTTAATGAACTTGTATCTGAAGACTTTGATGCATAGTACTTAGGGTTAACTGGGTACGGCATTGCAGTTTATTTTATTTTTCTTCCTTTTTATCCAGTTTTTCTTTCAACTCTCCTCAATCCGCAAGCTTCTCTAGAGAGAGGCATATTTACTGGTTACACCCTCTTCCTTTCTTTCCTGTTTGAAGAAAAAAAGCCGGAATAAGAAAAAGGAATATGCGGGTCCTATTAAAGGAGAACTAGGAATGAAAGGAGACGAATAAAATTTAGCGCCATTAGAGCGTATACTTGACTAAGATTTGACTAGGTCACCACAAGTAGGAATACATAAATCGTATTTTAATTAGTGCATTAAGTTACTAAATAACTAGTATAATTCCTATATGAATTATATTCTCTAAAACACCTACCTAGAAGCTGCCTCCCAACTTTATATTTGAGGTTGGTATGTTTACCTCACATTGTCACTGATTACAGTACGGCACAATGGTTTTGTTTAAATGCATTTCATGTTTTTGTATGTATTATTTTCCACTGAGTTCAAATATTACATCAGTTTTGACCATCATCAGTATCTTTCAAGATTTTTTTAGTTTTATATTTGATCTTTATTTAAGCAATCTTCCCCGAGGGTGATTTGTCACGTTCATTCTATTCCGATTTTGTAAGGATATTGAGATAGTAACATTTGTATTTAAACGTTTATCCTTAATCTGGGATTAACGAAAGGTCTAACCCTTGTTGCACCTCTCAGCCATCCTTCGAGCTTCCACAGATCATATGAGGCGCCCATTGCTTTTCTCGGTCAACCATGGCCATTCCAATGTAGGGACTTACGATGTCATAATTTGGCGCCTTTCTTGATTTTATGTGATATATGTAAAATTATATCCTTGGACACAATCGGAAGCAAAAAATACATTAATTGTAAAATATATAAATCATCCAAAAGTGCGGTTTTTAATAATATAAAAATCATGTATTTCTGTTACGGTTGATGATACAGAATGAATAGTAACATCTTTGGAATCCGCGCTGAAAATTGATTAATAAACAGTAGAGAAATCATGATAAACAAAACCTTTGCAAAAAATGTCACAAGATGTTTACTCTATATGTGACACATTTACATTCCCTTCAAAACGAGTGAAAGGGAGAGAGATATATATAGAGAGAGAAAGAGAGACAAAGAAAATGGCTGATAAATAGAAACAACACTAAGAGAGAAAAGGTTAATGATATATCTTAGGAATTAAGGTCCCTTTGTCCATCTTCGTTCCATCTATTTCTAAGGAAATAATTTCGACGCTGGACACGATCTAATATTATAAGATCCTTTTGCATATATGGACACCAAAATGACACCGCATACTCCACTTTATAAATGTAAGAATAATATACTTCAATTTAAATGGAAAAATGTCTGCTATGTGTCATGAATCTTATTTGCAATTTTGAATTTTCATTGCATTGTTTTGATAATTTTAACTGTGGACAGTAAAACACTTAAATCCATTACCATGTTGACTATATTTAATTTTTTAATACCCAGATTGTAATCTATTCAAGCGTTATCACGTCTTATATACATTACCTTACACTTGTCCACGTTGAACTGTAATCTTTGACCATTTGACTATGTCCATTTGCAAGTTTTCACTCTCACTATGCTATTTTTTCCTAGTACTTAGTTTAGTCACTTTAGCTAATTTAGCGATTCATGTCAAGATTATATATATATATATATATATATATATATATATATATATATATATATATATATATACATATATATTAATATATATATATATATATATATATATATATATATATATATATATATATATATATATATATATATATATATATGAATCCATTAAACCACATTGAAAGAGAAAACCGAATAATTTATCCTTGCAGTATTATTTTTATTACCCTTTTTCGAAAAATCTGTGCAGGGAAGCGATTCGAACCAGGCACACTGAGGCAGCGAGCACCGCTTTGATTACAGTTAAAAGTATTCCGTTAGTACACTACGCTACGCAGAGAACCTAAGGTAATAAAAATACTACTGCAAGAAAAAATGATTCCGTTTTCTCTTTGAATGTGGTTTAATGGATTCATTTTCATCATTCTCTCTTGCTACTTTGAGATATATATATATATATATATATATATATATATATATATATATATATATATATATATATATATATATATATATATATATATATATATATATATAAATAAATATATATATATATATATATATATATATATATATATATATATATATATATATATATATATATATATATATATATATATATACATTAGGGTGATCCTAAAAAAAATATATTTTAGTTTTTATCTCCACATGCCTGATTGTATTACTACATTGAACAGAAGGTCACATACTCAATTTCATCAAAATCGAACAATATTTACTGGTCGCTATATGGATCTTAACTTATTAGTCTGCTGGTAAATTAATTTTGAGGATATAAATGAACAGTCTTTGCAAATACTAGTTTATTTGAAACAGATCTTGGTGTTGAAAGACAATATTTTTTTAAATATTTATATTAAAGTGAAAAGAAAATAGTTAAATGGCAAATGATTTCTTTTTGGCACAAATTATAACTAAAATTGCTAATTAAACATTAATCCTTTTGTGATGTTTTACCACAAGTCTGAGAAGCAACTGTTTCTGTTCTTCATCTTTTGTTAGAGATGCATTATACGATTTGATAAGTGCAATACCTCTTTTTGCTCGATCGTTAATAACCATTAAGTTAATCGCTCGACGTTGGAATTCTTGAAAGCACGTATTCTCTTCCCAAGAACTTGGGTTAGTCTTCAGGAATGTATCCTCTGCAAACTTGTATCCATCTTTCATTAGAAGACTGAAGTTAGCTTAGTTTTTTGAGCAACCAGTTCATGAAAGTCCAAATCCTCGATGTTTTTTGTAAGATTCAATTGGCGAGCAACTTTGGTGTTTTCATTACGTTGGAGATTGGAGACCATCTTCTGTTTGGTCTCAGCATTAATTCTATGATCGAAAAATGCAAGACCAACAAGATGTTCTCTAAGATACCAAAGGTGTCTGTGAAGGGCTGTGGTTGCTTCTTTAGATATTGTCTGATTTGGGTACTTTTGCAAAGTTTTAAGAAACAGAATGTCATTTAAAGGAGCATTAGTTGATGCTTAAACAAGTATATTTTCAGGACATATATAGCCTTAGCCATCCAGCGTGCATGATGAGTCGCTGCTAGGGCTCTTAATGTAACTAACTTCTGTCTTATCAATGCCCCCCAGAAAGATGAGACTGAATCGCAGCAATTCTTCATAGTCGTCACGCAGCTGACAAGATTTCAAAGCTTCCTGAAAATATGGGACCATTTCTCCTTGAAGATTATGCATTACTTTATTGACGAATAAACTGCTATCCGCCTCTAAAGAAGAATCCTTTTAAAGTGACGACCATTGTTCTTTAAAACGTTTCAAAGAGACTCCTCTTTGGACCACTTGTAGGCCCAAGTAAAATATTGCAAGCACATGGCAACATACTTTCGAAAATATGATGACGGCACGCAATCCAAACAAGCTCCCTTCCTAATACTTTTTCAATTATGGTACAGCCTCCTTTTTGTAGGCCTGTATTTTGATGCAGTTATGTCAAATACAAGGCCTTGAACTTCGTCACGAAGATTCCAGTCATTAATTGATGAAATGCATGCCATAGCCTGTTCTTCTCCTGTTGCTCGTGTTATTTTTGGCACACCAAGAAGTTTTTCCATTCCATTTACAGAAACTATTATTGCAATTCGTTCTACTGTTTCCTTTGCCCAATCAATAGCAGGTAGTAGTTTTCCTTCCCAGTGAAGAAGGATCGGTCCTTCAACAGAGAACGAAGCTTTGTCTTCTTGTATGTTGCCTCTCTTACTTGCTTTCTGTAACGTCGTATAGAACTCCTAGAAAGTGTCATAGCTGCAATATCCTGACCTAAGGCTTGTGCTGTTGATCCAGCAGCCATTGTTGCTTTTCTATCCGTAAAATTTGCACGATGAAGAACAGCAGCCACAGCTAAAGTTGTAAAGATATTTTTTTGAATTAGAAGGACTACATTGTGCATTCTTTTTTCTAGTTGAAGAAGGTGCACAGAAATCTTTGTCTGCCGCAATTAAACTTTCTCCTTCAGATGATGATGACTCAAAATCTGCATGAGCAGCAGCCTCTGCTTGATTTTTAGAAGTATATACTTTTTCTTTATATTGTAAAGCCTTCTCATGTCGATATCTTTAGCGGGATTCTTTGGATGAAGTAATCTTATCACGGCACGACATACTGCAGGAAAAAATGTTCTCTCTCTGTATCAACAGAAATTGGCGGTCTATTTCATTTTTTTTGCCACATTTAAAGCATTTTTTCAGGCTATGTCAAAAAATTGCAAAATAGTAGATTCGAAACTACGCTCATTCATTCTACATGAGTATAGTTCGGTTTTGCGGTTCTTCTTCAAAGAAAGGTATTCTTCATACAACCTTGAGAGTTTCCTAACGCAAGAGTCTATTCGCTGTGTGGGAATTCGAGCTCTTTCCCATACTTTTATGACTTTTTTGCAAGCGAGGTTGTAAATTTGTGTCAAAGTCATTGACTTCACTTGATGGTGGTACTGAACAACACGAAGCACATCACCACATGCTGTTAGTCTTGCATATGAAAACTTACTAGTAGTATGTCCTAAAAGCCAGACTGCTGCAGATGAACGAGTACTTCCAGCCATAATCTGAAACAACAGAAATAAAAATTGATTGTAACTGAGTAAGCTCACGGTTCCCCTCCATTTATTTATACTTAGAAGATATTTTTTATACTCTAAAATATCTAAATATCCAAAATTCATGAAAGAATAAGCGTTCATTTGACATAAATAAATAGGCTCCTGTGTTTGTAAAAAAATACGGCAGTCATGCTTAATCAAAATATATATATATATATATATATATATATATATATATATATATATATATATATATATATATATATATATATATATATATATATATATATATATATATATATATATATATATCTCAAAGTAGCACGAGAGAATGATGGAAATGAATCCATTAAACCCCATTAAAAGAGAAGACGGAATAATTTTTCCTTGCAGTAATATTTTTATTACCTTTTTCGAAAAATCCGTGCAGGGAAGCGATTCGAACCAGGCACACTGAGGCAGCGAGCACCCGTTTGAGCACAGTTAAAAGTATGCCGTTAGTACACTACGCTACGCAGAGAACCAAAAAAAATTCTCTGAATAGAATAGCTTTTAAGGAACACTTTCGCCAGCTCGAACGGAGACTATGAAAGAAATAGAAAATAAATTGGGAATTCAAAGAATAAATGAGGAATAGGTAAACGCGTGGCAGATATACAAATGTATATATCTCTCAAAGTAGCACGAGAGAATGATGGAAATGAATCCATTAAACCACATTGAAAGAGAAAACGGAATAATTTTTCCTTGCAGTAATATTTTTATTACCTTTTCTATTTCTTTCATAGTCTCCGTTCGAGCTGGCGAAAGTGTTCCTTCAAAGCTATTCTATTCAGAGAATTTTTTTTGGTTCTCTGCGTAGCGTAGTGTACTAACGGCATACTTTTAACTGTGCTCAAAGCGGTGCTCGCTGCCTCAGTGTGCCTAGTTCGAATCGCTTCTCTGCACGGATTTTTCGAAAAAGGTAATAAAAATATTACTGCAAGGAAAAATTATTCCGTTTTCTCTTTCAATGTGGTTTAATAGATTCATATATATATATATATATATATATATAAAGAAGAAGGAGCAAATGCAAGTTCTGCGGGTGATAACAACCACCACAGGGCTTTCGCCATATTTATTTTCTGCCTTTCAAAACAATTTTGAAGACAGAAATAAAGGTGCAGAAACCTTGCATTGCAGACTATATTACAATATAGTACAAGAAAGAGAAAATTGGACGCGAATGAGCGATGAGACAAGAAACAGGAGTTTTTTAGAGGTAAGAGAAAGGGACATTAGAAGAAGACTAGAATCATAGAGAGCAGAGGGTGGCACAATGAAGGCAATCCTTTACCGAGAAGACAGAGATAACGCCAGGGGAAAAATGTTTGAAATTCCTGGCTGGGACTCGAACCCGGGTCTGCTGATTGCCGGTCAGATGCTCTACCGCTGAGCTACCAGGCACAGTGACTCTACTTCGCCCAAAGCGTTACAGAATTTCAAACTTTTTTCCCCTGGCGTTATCTCTGTCTTCTCGGTAAAGGGCCTTCATTGTGCCGCCCTCTGCTCTCTATGATTCTAGTCTTCTTCTAATGTCCCTTTCTCTTACCTCTAACTCCTGTTTCTTGTCTCATTGCTCATTCGCGTCAAATTTCACTTTCTTGTATATATATATATATATATATATATATATATATATATATATATATATATATATATATATATATATATATATATATATATATATATATAATATAATATATATATATTAGGGTGGTCCAAAATATATGCAAAAAATTGAAATTAGTTGGAAATGTTCTCCACATGGCTAAAATTATGTTATAAGATGTTAAAAGAGCTGATGCAAAATATTGACTAAATTGGTGAATATTTAGAGGTCGCTATGTGTCTCCATATTTTAAAATTCCAGTCAAAATATATATATATATATATATATATATATATATATATATATATATATATGTAGAAATTGGAACATCCTTCGGAAACCTCGATTTTAGTATGTAGGTTAAAGCCAGAACCACTATTCGGAACATATATAATTTAGAACATTTCGAACATAGCAATGTTCATCTCCAGCCTATAATGGAGTAAAACAATACGAAATCAAACACCTTAAAATACATAAAGAGATATATGTATTAATGACTGACAATAAGTTGAATTTGAGAGAAAATAATGCGACAATGTAATAATGAATATCAGAGTTTAGTAAAACTTTCAAGAAAACAATGCAAAAATTACCGAGAGGGGACAATGCGAATTTACAAAGAAAAACACTGCAAAATTATAAAACAAACTGAGAAAACCAAGCAAAAATTAATATGAAATAAATGAATGAACACTTACCAACTTGAAAGAAAGAAAGGAATCGAATGATTTAATATGTGGGAAATTTGAACTGAGCTAAACATGGTAGTTGTTTAAAATAACTGAAATATGGTTAAATAACTAATAGAAAATTATAATTATCGGGTCATTGAGTGAGTTTTTATTACACTTTAGATAAAAATGAATTATAAAACAAACTAAAATTAAGATATTTGAATTAATAGATGTAAAGGGGTGTGGACCACTGACTCGAATTTAATTCTGGATTAAGTATTTGAATAAATTGAGATTCCAAAATGTTGAGAGTCAGAAACATCTAAGAGAAATGCATATAGTGACCGATCTCCATAATGAGCTATTCTCATTTACAATAACACTCCATACGGTTTTCCCTACAGTCTTCAATCCATTTTACGACACTACCTCTATACCGTGCGTTTTTAGCTTTATCAAGTGTCTTTTAGTTAAGCCTGAGTGTTTGCGTCGAAAGACGCGCTGTGATTCATGTATTAAGTTAGTTAACTCCAGATGCTACGTGATCCTATCTCTACCAATTGACCGCGAATTTACCAACGCCTCAAGTAAAGGAAATGGGTCAAACATTTCCAGGATCTGTCTTTATGCCTCCTTGGAAATTATTCCTCTTTATTATTTGGGGGGGATAAAAATTGCATAAATGAGCTTTAATCATTCACCTCATAATTAATAGAGGTTAAATAGATTTTATTAGCGCTTGAGGCTTTGGAAAATGTCATTAAATGTTTTCACCAAGTAGCCTGGAACGTCGCTTGGGAGGGAGGACTCTTTTGTACGAAACTACTTGGCATTATACGTCATTGCGTTGAACATCAACTCAAGCTGAAAATTCCTTGTTGTTGAATCGCATTAATAAAATATTTATAAAATGTGAGTATTTTTCTTTCAGACAATGGCAATGAAAAGATGGATTCAGAGCCAGTCCCAAGATACTGAGGTAAGATAGCAACAAAGACGAAATTCCTCTTATCTTTTCTTACGCAGATATTTACTCCTTTTTCTCAATTTATTTTGTCATTTCCTTGAATTTTTTCCTTGAATTCGGTGTTATTCTTGCTATTGAGAGTAGTTGTCCTATAATATTTTCGCATTTCTATTTTCTTTATCATTATTCATCTGCCTCTTTCCTTCTCTCTCCTTTTTTGAACGTCACGTCATATCATTAGTTGTAAGTACTTATATATATATATATATATATATATATATATATATATATATATATATATATATATATATATATATATATATATAGGGATGCTCAATTAAAGCACCGCCTTAGACCATTTCGCTAATGCGTGTGAACAAAAATTCTCACGAATAGACAGGGTTTTAGGACTGTCTATGTAATCAAATTAATCTTTCTACCAAGTCGACATTTTGTATTGTCTCGATATTTTTTTCTTTTATTCTATAATCTTTGCTCACCTTTTGATTTTAACTTGATTTGGGAATATTAAAGAATTACGAACCAACAAATCTCCTAAAATCCCCTCGATGCTTGTTCAAGAAATTAAGAGAAAAGGTGGAATTCAGAGGTTGTGGCAGGTAAAAGGGAGGGTAAACATAAATAAAGAATTATTTTAGCTATTATTATTTCTGTAAAGTTATATTTTAAAGTAATATTTATCTATTCTATTCTTGAAAATATTCACTTTAGTCCCTTCAACGACCTTCCTAGTCAAGTTATTCCAAGTTTGTGTTATTTTATAAGAAAAGAACTTTTGTTCTATCGCAGTGTTAAATCTTTTGTTTTTTAGCTTGTAGCTCAAATATTTAGTCATAATTTATATTAGTGATACATTTATTATTTTAAATACTTCAATAAGTTAGCCGCGTAGATACCGATCTTTCAGAAAAAGTAAATTGAGGTGGCACAGTATGTCTAAATTCAAATCCAATTTCGCCGCTCGACGCTGATCGCGTTCCATTACTGCAATGTTCTTTCGCAAATACGATCAGCGGACAAAAAAGTAGTCACATAGTTTAAATTAGTTTAAAACACGCTACGTGACTAATTTATTTGTCTGGTCATCATATGTTTGTAGACCGGAATTGCCCTTCATTCTCCAAATGACAATCTTAAAAGCGATTTAATAACGGAAGTATAATAACCTTCGAATTAAACACAAAATGTCTGGTTATACAGCCTAAAACGCTTCTATTATTTTGAAAATTTTAAATAACTGTGGATTGAGACACCTAAATCTTTTTTCATGTTGACCGTATTTAAAATTCTCCCTCGGGGATTATCTTTATGTGCATTACTTTAGATTTGAATCTGTCATCTTTCCGACCATTCAAATATTTAATTAAAGTCTTTTTGCAAGTTTTCAGTCACTGCGATACTTGGTCTAGTACCTTTAAATTTGACATAATAAAAGTCAAGGACATTTATATTAAAAAAGCAAGGGTCCAAGAACAGATCCCCGAGGTACCCCGATAGTAACCGGTATGTAAAGTTTTGAATAAATCGATTCTTTTTCTCCAAATTTATGATTTAAAGTGAATTATTACCTTTTTCTACGGTTTAGGAGTTAATGTCAGCTATTCCAATAAATTTATTAACCTATTTGTGAATCAAAACTAGACAGCATTCTACTGAATTTTTGTTGATCTAATTTTCTTTTTCCTATTCTTAGTATTCAAGACGCACACTGCTTAACGTATTCACACTGTATTTTATACAACGACTGTCCATCACATTTTAATTGTAATCTCTTTTCAGCTTGATAACCAACTTCTACCACAAATTGAGCAGGACCTAACTACTTACAATGTAAGTGAATTATGGTTTAGTTAAAGTGGCACAAGATAATAACGTATTTAAATAAACGTTAGCTTATATTTTTTTTTGTTTAAGGCCAACAACTTGTAAACCAATAATCAAATCTCTTCTTCTTTGTGAGAATTGGTGTGGTAGGTGTGTGTGAAAGGTAGTGGTATGCAAGAATAGTGGGTTGGGGAATAGTGGTGAAAATTAAGGAAGTTTTAAGGTGGCAAGATTTGCAAAGGGCCTGGAGGTCAGGCTAATCACTTTCAGGTTTGTGTCCTTGTTTGTTTTCGTTGTTGTTAGTATATATATATATATATATATATATATATATATATATATATATATATATATATATATATATATATATATATATATATATATATATATATCCAAAGGAAAAATAATACACAGAATAAGCCCGAGTGCTTTCGTGACAATAAAATAAAGAAATAGTTAATCAACATAGAAATGTGACGTCATTCAAACCTACCGACGAACAAAAATAATCGTTTAGGCGAAAAAAAACAACTGACGAACAAATGAATAGCCCACCTGCGGAATTACAATATATAAATCAATTCAACAAATTAGATTTATATTGCAAACAAATATTATTCGTGATACAATTATCTAATTTAAATAGACCCTCACTTAAATTTAAATTAATTTTATGGGAGAATTCGATTATGGCTGATTCCATTAAATTTCTTTCAATAAAATTGGGCGCAAAAATAATTGATTTCGCATTAGACCAATCTATTTGATGATTCAAAGTAGATTGATAGATAAACAGTGCATTTGAAGTTTGCCCCGTTCTACGACAGTTCTTATGTTGTTTAATTCTCGCATCTAGGCTTTTTGTTGTCTGGCCTATGTAAAAACCAAGACAAGATTTGCACGGAATTTTATAAATGCAGGCTATTTTATTAGGGGGAGAATTTTTAATCACTAAGTTTTTAAATGTGAAATTATTAGAGAATACAACATTAACATTAAAATAATTTAATAATTTCGGAATATGGGACAAGTGTTTATTAAAAGGAAGCGTTAAAATATTATTTCGCGTAAATGAG
The DNA here is from genome assembly GCA_963969495.1 of Ceratothoa steindachneri. Lineage (NCBI taxonomy): Eukaryota > Metazoa > Arthropoda > Malacostraca > Isopoda > Cymothoidae > Ceratothoa > Ceratothoa steindachneri. Next base: position 53,579,420 of record OZ018318.1, read on the forward strand.
TGTTTAATTTATTTCCATAGAAGGACTGATTAGCTCTGCGCAAGGAATCATTTAGAAAATAAGAAGGATAATTTAACTTTTCACTAATGATTTTGATTGATTCTAACTCTTCATCGATAAATTCTGGGTCACATACTCTAAAAGCACGCAAATACAAGGAAATAAAAGCCGATTATTTTAGTTTTTTGCGATGATTCCAATACAAATATCCGGATGCAAGACGGAACATGAGTTGGCTTCCGGAAAACCGAGAACTTAAAATCTTGCGGCGTACGGTGTATGTACCATGGTGTCTAAAAAAGATAATTTTCCGGCTTCTTCTAATTCATGAGTGAACTTAATAGAGGGTACGAGGTTATTTAGGACACCAAGGAAATTAGTTATGTTACACTTAATAGGCCAAATACAAAATACATCATCTACATAACGGTACCGAATAGCATTTTGGGGATATTTCAAGCATCTTAGATCAGGTGTTTTTTGGTGATTATTTTTGCATATATATAAATACATATACACATATGTTCACATATATGTTGATTTATGGCGTTCAAGCCTTGGAATTCGTTTGTTTGTATTTCCTTTTTATGTCCTTGACGTATACTTGGTTTTTCTCTGTTGTCAGTGTGTATTTCTTTATGTTTTTATGTTGTTTGAATACTTGTCCGTTTTTGTTTTCAGCAATTTTGTTTTATGGTGTTAAATTTTGTTATTGTTTTGTGTTTCAGTTGTTTGTTTATTATGTTCTTCATACTTGCTGTTTTCTTCTTCCTGTTTCCTCATGTTATTTTGGTAGTCATCTTGGGTTAATTTTCTCTTTTTCGGTTAGGTTTTCTTGTTCAGGTGTTTGGTCCATTTCTTTTGGGGATTTTCTTAGTTGGTTGTCGATTAGGTCAAGATTGAATTCTTCATCTTATGCATAGAATGGCACATTATTCTCTTTCAGATTTGCCCATTTATATGGAGCTTTGCAAATAGATTGTAAATTAAATTAGGGATTTAGTGTTTAGTATAGGAAAATAGATCAATGCTAGATTTTACGATAAAGCAAAATTAGGAAATTTTAAAGAATATGGAAGAATGAAAGTAAATCGTTCATTTAATTCTCATTAATGATAAAAAAATTCCATTATTGGTTGGTTTACGGCAATTTTTTTTATTGAAAATATCTAAAAGGGGTTAGTTATAAGTTATGGTTATTTATAATAGCGAAAATTTCAGATTGAGACAAGAGAAGCTAAATATAATTTTATTTGTAGGCGCCTGTAGAAAAGAATTGGTGGGATGCTGATTCTGAGGAAGAGAGTAGTACTGAAAAGGTAAGAACTAGCGTCAATAGAGAAATATTATTATAAAATTGACTGTGAATGTGTGATAGTCCTTTTTGTCTCGAATTCTTCCTCGTATATTCCACTAAAAGGAAATCTCACATTTTTTTCTTGGGGGGGGGGGATCTGTTTTATGAGTTCGAAAAAATGGATTGATTTCTGTAGGTATTTTAAATTATCGCTCTAATTAGTTTCCATTATCGTCAATCACTTTTCCCTTAAATTAGGGTTGGTGTGCATCAAAGCCACGAAACACCCAACCCCAGCCTTGCCTTCACGCCAAATTGGCCTTCCATAGAGATTTGGGTAGGTCCAGTCAGGTTCCTGCTCCGAGCAGATGGGGTACAGTGTGCTGTAGAATCTCGTCCAGTCAGTCTTCCTCCTTTAGTACAAGCCCCCCTTCCCCTCTAAGCATGCCCCCTTACCTACCTTTTCGAATCGCATTTATCATCCACTTGTTCCTCGATCAGACCGTTTTCTCTCAAACACACAAGCAACCCATTTTTTTTAACACCATCTTTCAACCCATTGCACACCCTGTAGCTCACTCTTTGTACAAATATACTCCCATTTTTTTTTAAATGTTCAAACAACCTTTAAATACTCTCAGTGGCAGCATCGTTCGCACCTTTCCTAGTGGGCGCCAAATGAGCGGACAAAACAAAATAAAAACATGCCCTATAATTTTGATGTAATTTGGATTGTCCTGTGATTTCGATTGCCATGTGATTTTGATTGTCCTATCATTTCTAATGTCATAAAATTTTGATTGTTCTTCAAGATGCCCCAGGAAGAACTAAACTTCTTTTTCCTTCCATAGTCTCACTTCTAAACATTAACATTGACAGCAACATACTCTCATTCATTTTCCTTTCATATTTTACACTCATATCCTCAGCATTTACTAACGCCCTGATTTCGCTCTGAAACTGTCCCTTACCATTCAAAAGTATTGTGATGGCAACTGTTTCAAACGTACCACTATTATTCAGAATAGATTCTGACTACTTTAAACATCGCAATTGTCCAAGGACCACACAGCGGATCCCAATATCAGGCCTCACCCCACCCTTACCTCTTTTTTGTCACCTCCACATCCTCTCTCTTGTCACTTCTCCATCCTCTATTTTATTACTTTATTTTATCCTTCTCCTCACGTATACCCTATCAAACGCTTCGATCAACATCGTTAGATCCCTCTCGTTCTCAGCCACTAATACCTACTCATCAACATATACCAGCATATACCAACATAAATAGACATTCTTCACCATTTTTCATCAGTTTCACACCGATTTCTCTCATTTATATTCATACTTTTCTCACTACTTCATCCATGAGATACTAAACAACCGCAGTCATCTCAGATACCCTTGCCATATACATAGACGAATCCCATCTTTTCACTCCGGTTATCACCCCCCCCCCAACACACACTACAACAACAACAAAATATGTTTACGCTGTCTAACATTTTAGCTACCACTTCATACATTCTTATAACTTGGTATAATGCTTCCTTTATACGATCACCCATTTTCTCCAGAGCTGTGAACCGAGGGCCTAACATACAGTTACATGTCTTATTCCTTTGTTCTTTCACCTTGCTTTCCCAGAGCAAATCACCTGATTCACACACACATTACTCGCTCATCCTTTTTCAATCCCTCAGGTTATCCTTCTTATACTCCTAATCGATTTTTTTCCATACATCTTTACTTACAATATTCGACAAACTTATTCTCTGGCAGTTACTGCATTCACTTGTCTCATTTTTAGTTCTGCACAACGATACTATCGATGCTTTCTTCCAGGCCACTGCCACATTCAATTACCTTAAAACACAACCATCAGATCCCTTCCATACAGAATTACCACTAATTTTGGGCATCTCAGCGACTATATTGTCGATTCCAGCTGCCTTCCCATTTTCAGACTTCTCTCAGCACTAAAAACCTCTTATTTACTTATTGGTTTCAGCACCTAGTTTGTATACTCGAACCAATCATATTCGCATTCGATTCATTTTCCATACCCAGTTTATGCAAATCATTAAAGTATTCTCCTAGTTTTTAAAATATTCAAGAAGAGTTGTAGGGGAATTGTTGTGATTGTGACACAAGAACATTATACTAATGACTCTAAAGCATTAGCATATATTACTCCTATTTAATATAAAGGGACGAAACTACGTATCGGTGCTCAATTTATCTTAGAAACTCCTCTCAGGTCTCCATAATTGATTTAATTTAGTTTCAATTACTATATAAAGAGAATAAATTTAATTTGCTTGATTATTGCTGCATGGAAAGATGTGTAATTTGCCGACAGCAGATTCTCTCAGTGGCCAAAAGAGTGGGGATTAAAAATAAAATAATAGAATCAACATGAACAGAAAAAGAAAACCAAGAATGAAAATGATTAAAGTAGGAACACAACAACCCATCTGCTAGGGACAGTAGGGCTAAAATAACGCCTCTCAAGGCAAGTTCACACAGATGGGTGAACAAGTATGAATTTGCATGGTGTTGTTGATAACTAAATTGTAAATCCTCTTATATGTTCTCTCTATTCCTACCCGTCTTTCCGAAATTCTTTTTATTCATGGACCTAACCAAATTTATGTATCTCTATTATTTAGATGTCCTTTCTCAACCTCTTATTTTTTCATATTCTCTAAGTAAGATTATGTGCTCCCTCTTGTCATCGTACGCCCCTAATATATTATAACTCGAAACCACCAAACCCCTAAAAATTATAATGTTTTATATCTCCTCACTTAGTCTAAGCCCACTGCTTCTCTTGAAGAATGGCCAGATGAACCTGCAGATCAGGTAAGCTGACTAGCCTGTCAATGATCAAGAAAGGAAACTAGTATTCATAAGTAGCGATCAAATTTTCTAGTAGGACTGAGTTAGCAAACTAAGAAAAAACTATGAACACCAAATAACACTGTCAACATAACAAGCAATAACCAGATAATGATTCAGTAACAACAAAAGGCGATGCTGGTAAGCTTTGCTGGAAATATTAGACCACAAAACAAAGAACGAGAAACTCTAGAAAACGATCAAGAGGCTCGAAAACTCTACCAACGGAGAACAATTGTAGAAGAAGGAGAGTAGGAAAAAGGGCGTTCGATCCCAGGTCTAAGCACCATTGTAGATAGAAGAGAGTAGGAAAAGGGGCAAAGAAAAGTAATAGTAGGCGAGTTGCAAACACTTTCCCGCGTCACTGGACCCCTGTTAGCGAGCGGCGAAACCACTCACCCATCCTGAGTCTCAAAAAAGACTTATTCAAACGAAGCTTTTAAGCTGCTTGCCTTTACTTCTCGTACGCTACACAATATATACACGAAACTATTAACTCAAACGGAAATACCTCAACTTTATTAAACACGCAAAATCCCTCACTCTACAATATGCAAAAAATCAGTGAAGGAATACATGATCTCACGAAGAGAACCTCAAACACACAACTACACATATGGCAACATACCACAAAACTCCTCTTTAATTCAGGGTAGAAATGTCATCCTAAGTTATGCACCAGGTAAATGTTCCCGCCTATGGCCCTAACAGCACATCAAACATACATCTGAAATACCAAATCCAAGAAGCATTGACTCACTCACATAAAACTTCAACCAATCTATCTTCTGCCACTTCATTTCAAGCGTCTGTAAGTGTGACCACGTAAAACTCTTATTTAATCAGAACAAATCCCACACGAGCCTCACCTCATGCCGCCTTATCTTCTTACCCTTATACCCTTCCAAAATCATTGGGTATCTATCAGCTTGAGTCATAGTAATTTCCGTTTATTGGAAGAAAAATGTAACGTTGCACTTCGCCGGTCATTCTTTAATTAGCAGTAATAAGTGTGCATTATAATTTAACTAAAATATCATGCCCTAAAATGGAGGGACTAAAAGGTTTTAATATTCAACATGTAATGTTGCGGGAGTTTAAGAATAACAAAAACGCTTCAGAAACAGCAAAGAAAAGTTGTAGTGTTTTTGGCTAAGTTGTCATTACTGACCGCCAAGTCCGAAATTGGGTTTCGAAGTTTCGTTCTAGCAATCAATCATTGACTGATGAACTAGGAGCATGATGATTATCAGAGTTTGATGAAGATGTTTTAAAAAAATTGCTGGGATGTAAACTTATACCTTCGACAGCTGCAACGTGTGGATGAAAATCTTTTAAAGAAAACGCCCTTCGCGCGTCAACAGAAGACACGTTTTGCTTCTTCATGATAACGCCAGAACACATACAGCGAGCATCACGCAGAAAATAATTTGTACTTAGGCTGGTCTGTTTTACCTCATGAACCACATTCGTCAGACCTTGCACCAAGTAATTTCCATGTTTTTGTTCACTACAAAATGCTCTGAATAGTAAAAAGAAATAGGAAGAAGACCAGGTAAAAATGTTCGTGGGCAACTTCTTGAACTCCAAACCGGCTGAATTTTACATCAGAGGAATCAACAAACTAAATGGCAATAGTTGATTGAAAAAAATGGTGAATATAATATAAATGGAATTATTTTATCGTTCAGCTATTCATGAATAAATATATTTCATAAAAACGGAAATTACTTATTACTCAACATGATAGTTCTCCACATAATCCAACCACACATAACACTGGACTCACAACACGGATTCCCCTCACTACACTTAACTAGCAACGTGGTTACCAAATACACCAAACTCGTACAAGATGGTTTCAATGAACCCTTGCCACCACATAGAACCATCATAACAATGATAATCATGAGTAAATGATCCGACTCATTACCTCAGCTTATACTCATCAACAAGTTATTCCACACTACACTAGACACCACCTAAAAAAAAATGCTTTCCAACTTCCTTAGGACGAGATGTGCTAAAGAAATACATGACTCAAGCATATCGCGGACAAACCTCATATATAACAAGCTCCTATAGGGGTATATCCCTTTCCCCACCTACTTCAACTTCTTCATCCGTGACATCTTTTTAAGGCGAACCCAACAACCCAACATTAGAGCTTTGCACATACTCAGATGCCAACACGATACTCTCTCAACACAAATTAAAAACCCGCCAACCGAGATTTACATTAACAGAATCAAACTTTGTTTCAACCGGACCTAATGGCCATCTCATCTTGAAACAATTCCGTAACTTCCTTCACGACCTACAACATGGTTTACAACGGTTATCTCCATATCAGATTATCAAACATCTCACTTTCTTTAGGCAAAAAATAAACACACAACAAAAGCCAAGGCAGGCTGTGTTTTTAGTCGCGTGCGACTCTGCATCTCACTATGACGGTCAGTCGGTCGGTCCCAGTTATGTTTTTTTGTTTTTGTAATAACACTGTAAATATTCGGCCGATTCTAAAGAAATTTGAAACCCTTATATTGTTTTACATTTTCTTTCGAACGATATAATTGCCAAAGTCCTCCCAAGTTTAGCCCATGAATTATTTTGTTTTGGCAATAACATCATAACTATTCGGCCGATTCTAACGAAATTTGAATCTCTTCGATTGTTTTACATTCTTTTCCAAATGATATAATTTACAAGGTCCTCCTAAGTTTAGTTCAGGAACTATTGAAGGTTTTGAAGGTCGTAATGTAATAAATCAGAATAATTGAGAGCATATGGCATTTGGCCAGCAGACCTTGTTAACCTCTAGCTATCCTGTACGAGAAGAGAAAAAAAGTTGAAGAGTGGTCAGTCATTCCCAAGTGGATATGACGCAACTATCCCACCTTGATAGAATCCTATATTGGGACCAACCCATTTGGATGTATCCCGCGTAAGGTTAAGTTACAATTGAACTTTCACTTCCTAGCTGTTACATGAACCGTTAGTACAAGAAGGTGTTATAGAATTTCCTCAGAATGCAACAGCCTCTCTACACTCTAACCAGGTACCTCAGGACAGCATCACAGAAACCAAGGCCCCACTTAATTGTGCTAACGTTGACAAGGGGCCTACAACAAGGACTGTCTGATCAAAGGCTATTGTCCCTTAATCTTCTAAGAGGTCGGACGGGGGGAGGCAGAGGTCATCTGATCCCGAGGAGCAGTTAAGAACAAGAGCACAAAACAAATACAACAAATAAATAAAACAAAATCTGATCCCGAGGAGCAGTTAAGAACAAGAGCGTAAAACAAGTACAACAAATAAATAAAACAAAATCTGATCCCGAGGAGCATTTAAAAACAAGAGCACAAAACAAATACAACAAATAAATAAAACAAAATCTGATCCCGAGGAGCAGTTAAGAACAAGAGCGTAAAACAAGTACAACAAATAAATCAAACAAATGCTAAAATAAATTCACTCTGCGAACTCACAGGCACGTCATTCCTAACCCACGCATACAAGCAGTACAGCTGATGCACACTACTCACCGAAGTCAATAGATGAGTGTAGAATTGATGTAGTGTGGATGACTATTCTTTTACCTAATATTGATGATCGTTTTGTAATTTTGATTCCAAATGAAGATCTTTAAATATTTATATTAATAGCCACCATTAGTCGTTAAGTTGTACCTTTAAATAGCTTATTAGAACTTAAGAAAGTTTACTAAATAATTTTAGTGATATTGGTATATATCAATGCCTAATTTTATATTTATTTACTAAATAATTTTATTGATATTGGTATATATCAATGCCTAATTTTATATTTATTTACTAAATAATTTTATTGATATTGGCATATATTAATTCCTAATTTTATAATTACTTTACTCACAGTTTTTATTTGTTGCAGTTGGCTGGAAACTCATTGTCATTTTCTTCAATCAAATTGCGAAAAACTACTGTAAGCCTGTGTAAATTGTTCAATAAAGCTTTTCAAATTGTAACATGTTATTATTGAGCTTTAAATAAAACTATTCATTAATAATAAAGAAATTCGCAAACAATTACATAATCGAATATCCATTAGTTTTAAACTTTTTCCATTTTAATTTATACAGAAATCACTTATACATTTAATTAACTAATCATCTTAACTACTACATAATGATTATGTTAACTTACAAATTTTACCGAATTTTTATGTTTTTTAATTTATTTTATTTCATTTTTATAGCTTAAATCTCCTCCAAACACACCTAAATCAGGCAAGAAGTTACTGGTAGGTAACAAGGCCTATGTGAATGATTTGAATGAGTTTACTTTCTGTTATGTTTCGTTTGATTTGCATTTTTTTACAAATATTTCCCCAGTTGTTTTGTTTTTATTTTTTTAGTTTTCCTGGTTTTGAAGTTTTTGCCACAAATTTCTTTTATGTTTAAACTTTACTTCGTTTATTGTTCACCAAATAATGCGAAAAGAATTATTTGTTTATTCTCAGTCCAGAAGTAGTTTTGAATGTTTTCGATCTGGTTTTCAGCTGTACACAGACACATTACAATAAGGTATCCAATAATGTGTAGATAATCTTTTTATTTATTATTGATAAATCCGAGAGTTTGAAGATGTTGAAATATAGTACTGTATATTTATACCAATGCGCAGATCATATTCATGTCCCAAAATGGATTAAAAGAAAGTACGTTCTGTTCACAACACAATAATCTCGCAATGAATATAGGAGAAATTTTCGATATACTTATGATGGTCTCGGCCAAGAAATAAAACTGCTATATAAAAATTACGAACCTAAAGATACATTTTAGGTTCCCTGGAACCATCAGAAACGTGATAAATAAGAGGGAAGATACCGTCGCAACAAATGGCGGAACACATCGGATACCGCGTACAGATTACAGTAAATTACTGTATTTTAAAAAGATATCCATTATTTACCCGGTGACCATCGACCCCGTTTTCAAAAACGACTTTATCGAACCATTTGGAAACACGAAGAAGAAGCAAATCTTTTGCATTTTTGAAAAGTTTTGAAAATAATAGATTTACTCTGATCCCTTTGAACAAAACTAGAGGGGTGCACACATGTACGCTGCGCATACCTGCATATATGCAAATTCATGGACGGAATACTTATCATTTACATATAAAGACTATAAACAAAGGATAGATAGATGAATTTTTTTTCTAAAAAGGTTTATAAAGAAAGCGAAGTAAAATGGTACATAGAAAGGACATAGAGTATCAAAATGGAGAGCAGATCTTCTGGATCTGCCGCACTTCGTAATGGAGGCCAGGACCATTCGAGGACAATAATAATCTATACTATTTCACTTTTATCCAAATTTCACTGTACAGCTCAAAGATGTGCTGAGTGGCCTCGAAACTCTTCTTGTAATCCTAATAAACTAATAAGCTTTTACGCATTGCAATCATCCTCACTTCACTGGCGTCTACAGTACACTTTCAAGTACATTTTGTTTGTTTTATTGTTTTACGCCCAAAATATTATTTTAAGATACACTGCTAAGAATAAATATAATATTTACCTCATTACCAAATAGAAGTTCCGAAGATAATTTGAAATCGAAGTTTCATGTAATATTGTATTTTATTGTATTACCCACATAACAAAATTCTGATTAGTTTCAAAATGATAATAGTAAACATTACCATTACATTGTATATAGAAACTAGAAAGCATTATTACATCTCCAGTATTATTGTAAAGTACTCCAACGCTGGATATATTCAAGTTAAAAAATAAGTAGAGCAGAGTTTTAACAAACAAATTATAAACAGGTAATCAAATTTAATTCAAACGAAAGACGAATTTTTATCATATAATTTTCCCAGATCCCGAAGTATGTGGGTATTTTCTTAAAATCTTAAAAAAAAATACAGCAAAATTCGAAATTATGTCTAGAGTTGTATTATCATAAGTAAAATATATATCATAACATTTTAAAACCCTTGACCCACTCATATGTATATGGTGTTATGTCCTCCATGAGAAAATTGAAACTCCAATGACTTGGCAGCATTATTAATTATCATCGTTATCACACCTTGGTATTAAATGGTTAGGTGTGTGGTTGTTGATTTGAATATGGATCCCTAGAAGATAGATTTTTAGCTTATGTCGATGATATTTTCTTCTTATTTGTTTTTGTGGTAGTTTTTCTTTCTTTCGAGATATTCAAATTTCTTTCACCTCCGAAGCAAACTCTGACTATCATCTATCTCCGTTTAATTATCATTTTTCTTCTCTTTGTTTTAGTTGTGTTTTATTTTTTTGTTTTTCTGGCTGTCTTTGTTATTGTTAGCTTAGCACATTTAGCTTTCTTAGTATTTTTTACTTTAACTGTTTTTTTCGTCGGCATGTTTACCGTTTTCGTCCAAACAGAAGCCTTTGGTTAAGCTTCGAAAGGTGTCTGCACCTGACAATAAAAAACATGAAGTAGCTACACCAAACATTCAACCACCGACAGTCCCAACCAAACTGCCACCTAAACCAAATTCACCAAAAGATGTGGAACCACCCAAGGTATTTTATTACAGTTTAAACCTGACTTGAAGAAATATAATTCAAAGCACCCCCTAGATTTTGTCTTTGATATATATACAGTTTGTCTTTATTAGTATCAAATTGTAATATTATTAAATTTTAGTGCTTTCTTATGTTCTATTCAAAGGTATCGAAATATCTGGTATTCTTAGTATTACCCAAATTGTTAAATAAAACGAGTTTGCCAACCAACTGAGTTTGCAGGAGTAAAAATGCCTTATCGAGTCATTAATTTTTCTCTCCTCCAGTTTCAGAAGCATGACGCTCCTTCCACAGCAGCGCCTCCTCCTCCACCACCCCCTCCCCCTCCCCCTCCCAAGCTTCGTCCCAATTCCCAACCTCCCCTTGCCCCACGACCACCGGGTCCACTAACAGATAAAGAACTTAAGATTAAGAAGAAACGCGAACAGATGGTAGATCAAATTAAAAAGGCTTCCAGGAGTCGGCCAGACTGGCATTCAGTGATGAAAGATATTGAAGTAAGTACAAGGCTAAGATCCGATGGTTTGAGACATTAAATTTAAGTCAAATTAAATCTGGTAAGACCTAGTTCTCCGGATATAATGGTAAATTTATATATAAGAGTAATCTTGAGGTAATAACAATTTGGTTTTATTTAAGTACACAGGAAAAAAAGGACGTGTATATTGTAAAAAAAAAAACACGAAAAAAACAACATGTAATGTGTGAATGGAAAGGATAGTAGAAGATTATGAGCTAAAGAATACTAAGAACAAACCAGTTTTATTTGCGCCCTTTAATGTGCTCTTGAAAACCTCCTGAGGAAGAGCAAACCTAAGAGAGACAGGAGAACTCACCTTGTATAGCTTTAGGTCTCTGATGGTTGGTTGTTTCACTATGTTTTGGCAATAATTTATGGGATTTCAATAATTATTATCTATTTACCCCATTAATTAGGGCGGAATCAAACTTAGGAAAGTGAGTAGCAGTGATAAGCTAGATCGTTCTCAACCAATCCTTCCCACTTCCAAAGGAAAAGAGGGAAAGGTAAGCATTATTCTTGTATAACTAACCTGATTATACTGGTCTGCGTCATTTTGGCTATCAAGGTGTTTTAAATTGATTCTACTTTTTTTCAATATGTCGAATTCAAATCTGAAATAATTTTTCTCTGATCAGCTCAGGTTTTTATCTATCACCTTTTGAAAAAAAAGTGCTCAATTTCCAGTTTTTGTGCTTTTTATAAAATGAATTATAATTTATCAGTGCATAGAGATCTCATTTTTAAAGAAGCTACACAAAATTAAAAATGGTTTCAAAGAATTTAAAAGATAATACCTAGAATTTGTTAACAACTTCCCCTTGCATCTGGTGCTGATAGAGATTTCACCTGAAAACGTTGCAAATGTTTTCGACATTGTATTAGTGTTCTTTCATATATCATAATGAGTGGAATTGTGCAGTTCATTTTAGATGTAAAAGATAAAGAAGAAACACCCTGTTGTGTATCCCGATATCCCTTCTTGTATAAAGCAGTGGCCACATGGTTCAGAAATTCCGATACAAACAGTACTCAAGAACATATGCTTTACTGACGATACTGATTCAGAGCTTGAATATATGGACACCACAGCATCGTATCAACTTTGAAAGACTGATAAAAAAACAACCGAATTCTTCGAATCATGCACAATTGAATGAGATTTAGCTTGTTCATAGAGTCTGTTCAGATCCTTGGTTCAGGCCATGATGGAAACATTTCTTGTATCGCAGAAGAGATGAAGAATTTGGGGTGGGGGTGGGGGTTGCACTACACCACAATACTAATAGCATTGTGCAGTGACACTAAAGGATTAATTTAAACCTTAGATCAGGCTTATTATCCAACAGAATGAGAACTCTCCATATATCCATCGCGAATAAACCTAAAAACTGCATTACTAAACATTGGCAATACGGTTATATCTGTTATTGTAGTGAATTCTGTTCAGTTGACTAAAAGTTATGAAAATATGAAAATCTTACTCAATGATTTTAAGTACACTCGCCACAATTAGAAGATCTGCGGAGATTTACAGGTGAACTATATATACTTTTATTTTTATGATCAGAATGAATAGCATGATAATTCAACATTTCTATTTTTATGTTAACAGGTAGCACTATTCTTCTCTATATTTTTAAGTGATACATTTATCTCTTATTTCTTGAATTTAAATTAGCATATTTATTATTCTTTTATTTATATCATAAATATTCATTATGTTCCATTTATATATTTATTCTATTTTATAGATCTATTCTATTTTTTCAAGTTGTCTCTCTTATATTTAGAATGAATGAGGTTACATAAAATAGATGGAGCGGATTTTTAAGTAACGACGATCAAAATTTATCTTTATTAACAAGGTCATGTTGGACTTCTTGGTTGCCTCAAGTCAGGTGGCTCGCAGCTCGCTGAAATGGGGAGCTTTTTGGAGGTTGATATGAAGGCTGGCGGCGCTTGGCGTAGATCATAGTGGCAACGAGAGAGTTGTGTGAATGACCATAAGGCGCTTCTCCGGAATGTTAGAATAAGTAGGTCACGAATGTCGTGAGGTTGCCAAATGTAGCCATCACGGGATGCCCAGCGATCACTGACTGCCCCATACCCATGCTTTCCTTATTTGAGGGAGGGCGAGTAGAAACACAGCACATTGAATGACCATCTCGAGATCCTTTCCACCGAGCTTCCTTAAGGTGGTTGCTGAACCTCAAGTCATTCCTTCTCAGATTTTGCTGCTGCATTTCATTATAAAACTTGGGTTGGTAAAAGATTTTGTTTATAATAAACAAAGTACATCATTTTTTACATAACAGAAAATCTACAAGTCAACGATGCTAAACTGATTGCAGGAATTCTTATGGCTCTCAGATTAGAAGCCTAACGAAAGTTGAAACCACTGAAGTTCAGAATGCCGGAGCATTGCTCAAGAACTAAGTATTTTAAGATCTTACGAGCACGTACTGCACATATGTCAACAAAAATAATCTTCTCAGATCGCATCTTAATTATTTCCCTAAGAACTGTACAGACTATAGTGATGAAGAAATATAAAGATTACTGTTGTGTCCAAAAACGTGATGTCCAGTGAAAATCGCTAATGAAAAATCAGTAAAAACGTCTTTTCTTCCACATTGGTGTATATTCTTGTTGATTTTCATTGTTTATTAATCCAACTTTGCAACGTTTATTTATCATTATCCTTTTTTAACTTCACTTTTTTACAATTCAAAGCAGAAATTTTACAACAAAAGGTTTATTAAAAACAGGTGTAATTAACAAAACCTGAGCTGATTTAGCAAATTATTGTTACTCAATTCAACACAAGTATGTTTTTTAGATTCCCCCTCAAAAAATTAGAAAAACAAACATACGCAGGCCTGTGTTATCGATATAAATAGTATCTAAATCCATCTCAAAAATAGCAAATATTTCTTTTCTATTTGAGGGTTTTAAGCTGCTTAAAAAAAAAAACTGTTTTGCCTTCGAATTTGCTGAATTGGATTTTGATTAGTAACTCCGAAGAATAGTTTGATTACACCATACGGGACTCTGTAAATTCTATGAATCTTCAATGACTTTACGATTATTTTTATTCCCAGTGACACTTTCACAACAACTCACTGGTAAAGAGAGAAGGAAAATAATAACTGAGGTAAACATATTTAAAAGCAGAAGCAGTTATAAAACAAAATATAAAATGAAAGAGTGAAATCTAGAACGCAGCCATGTACAAAAGCAGTAAACACTCGACCTAATTTGTAATACTTTTCTTTTATTATCTTGCAGATTAGTACGGTATTTATACTAGTTCTTGTAAAAGGCTCTATGGAATCATAACCCCCCCGACTTTAATCGGTCCGACCCTACTCATACTCAAACGACAGTGGAACTACTTTATTTTAAAGGGATTTCGCGACATACTTTATGCTCCGGACTCAGCTATGATTTCATTCTTGTCAAATTAGATAATTGTTAATGATCTAAGAGTTTTCGTCACTTAAAACCCGATAGGTGTTTGTGTTTTTAGAATAATTAGCTGTGAAACGTCTGACTGCTGAAGAACTACCCTACCTAGCCCCACCCTCCCCGCCCAAATAGACACTACATATAATTGTGAAGAATTAGCTGTGAAACGTCTCACTACTGAAGAACACCCCTACCTAGCTCCATCCTCACCACCTAAATAGACGCTATAATTGTGAAAAATTAGCTGTGAAACGTCTGACTACTGAAGAACACCCCACCTAGCCCCACCCAAATAGACGCTATAATTGTGAAAAATGCTTAATTTGTTTTTTCAACACATATATAAATACGTAATATATTTATTTCCTACTAGGTTACAGCTCGATAATGAAAGCTAAATTATGATTTGAGTAATCGAAATTAGCATAAATGTAGCTTGAGAATCACCAAGGTGTCCTTTTAAAATATTACTTATTTATATTACATTGTATATATTCTTGTACCTTCTTTTTCAGTAACTACTAAACTTAGACTTGTTTCGTCCGTGAATTAATATGAGTTAGAATTTAAGTTACCCCTTAAGCTGTATATTCCAAGATGAAAAATTCTTTTTCTTTTTTTTTTTAAATACTCTTTTTGTTAAAAAATAGTAAAATATTGTTTTTCTTTTAAAAATATAAACAGTAGCTTAAAATTTTAAGTAGTTTTTTTATAGTTTTACTCTTTAAATTTAAAAAAGAAAATATATAATAAATTAGTAGATCTTAAAAAGAGTCCATCCAATAGGTTCCAATAATGTTTTCAGTCTCTGTGTGGATTTGATTACATCCATTAGTTTCCAATAATATTTCGGAATCTCTCTCTAGATTTTCTATACCCCCAGTTTCGATAATATTTTGAATTCCTTTTCAGTTTATCTACGAGTCGGAAAAGCCGATTGGTCAGAATATGTTGCTTGGAGAAATTCACAAAGGAGTAAAATTGCGCCATGTTAGAACTGACGACAGGAGTAGGCCAGACTTTATGAAATTAGGTAAGGCAACTTTGGTCGCATGGAAAGTGGAGGTGTGAGAGAGAGTGAAGTGAAGTTGTATGGAAGGTAGTGATGTGTGAGAGAGAGAAGTGAAGGTGGTGATTTGAGAGGGAGAAGTGAAGTTGTATGGAAGGTGGTGATGTAAGAGGAAGAAATGTAGTTGTATGAAATGTGCTGATGTGAGAAATAGAATTGACGTTGTATGTAAGGCTGTAATGTGAGAGGGAAAGGTGAAGTTGTATAAGAGATGCATAACCCGAGTAGCCAAAGTAAGAAAGTACTTAGTGGAGCGGGAAGACCCGAAACGCTCCCGAACACATACACATACACCCGTCTCCCACTCCACATTGCAAGCAGGTTAGCTATCGAATTTCTGAAGGATTGGCCAATACAAATCTACAGGCAAAATTGTACTGCATATAATCTCAAAGGAAAGGTAGCAAGAAGCTATAAACCATTATTCAAGTAGATACTAGTTACTAGTTTTACCCTAATATTCTCAGCTAGATTCCAAACTACCAAAGTAGCGGGTTTTATAGTACCCGATGTGCAAAAAAAGATTTTTCATTTTATTGAGGAAGAAAAGACGATTGGTTCAATACCATGACTAAAGAATGATTGATGGGTGTGTACAGAAAAGCAAAGGAAAAGATGAGCAAAAGGAAAACTAATAATGAAAGAAAAAGGAACATAAAAAAAGAAGGAGTCTGCAAAAAGCTAATGAATAGCCTTCCCGAGCCAGCTCCTGTTCCCACCCCCAAATTCAGCCCCACATAGCATCCTCATCCATAAACCTATCCTATCTCTTCTTAAAACTTTGCAGGAAGGATGCTTATATTACATAACTAGTGAGCTTATTCCATTCATCTATCACTCAATTTGTAAATCAATTTCTACCAATCTTTTTCCTAAACCTAAACTTACCCATTGCTTTGTGTTCTATCATGTTCACTCAAAATAAAAACCTTACCATTGTCTTCCCTCTTATAACCTTTAACCCTTAAATAACTTGACCGTTAGAGCTTATTTAAAGTTGCCGACAAACAATTCATTCAAACGTCACACAACAATTTGATGAAACGTCACAAACACACTAATCTTCGAAGTTGAATCTCTTGGCGGGGCACAAGGGTGTTAAACACCTGGAAGTTCATATAATTTCCTCTGTTTATGCTGCGACTTGTTTCGAAAAGACAATTTTGAGCTAATGTATTCAGGCTATAAGCTGAAGAAGAGCATATAGAATTGAAAGAGATATTCGCTAAAATTAAAATAACCCATATTTAAAGTTTTCAACATTATCTTCTTTTTATCTGATGCTGTTGCAATCAATCATAAAGACATACAAAACTATTACCATAACTTCAGGAGAACAATTTATAATATTAATCTTTAAAATTAAATTATTCCTACAATTTTGCGAACCCATATCTTCTTTGGAGCATTATGATAGTTTCTTAAAGTTTATATTATAGTCAACTTGATTAAATTGACACACCCATTTAGTTTTATATTTCTTATCTCGTAAATACATACATACTGTAGTCTCGTTCTCTTTATTTATTGCGGGGCCTCTCTCTTATTAGTGGATAAACTGACTCTCATCTTCAGGTCTTCGAAAACTTCGTCGTCAGAGAACAGTTGAGGAGATGAAACGTCTAGATCCAGATGGAATGGAAGCACTACCTTCATCTTCCGACGAAGAGGAGGACATTGATCGGATGAGAGACGACCTCTCCGCCACGAAGGCCCAGCTCGCTGATGAAATAAAAAAGGGTAAAAAGCTCGAAACGGAACACAAAATCTTGAAAATTGACTACGAGAGTTTGAAGTCAGAAGTTAGGAAGCTAAGACGAAAGCTCAAAGAAGCCGGGGTACACGAAGTAAAACCTCTTGCTAATGGGGAGGCCAATGCGATTGCACCAAAGCTTTCCAAATCGATGAGTAAGCTTCGCATGATGGAGGATGAAGTAGATTTCTCAGAGTTGGACGTGATTGAAGAAGATATTAAGCTACTGAATGACCAGATTGAGGCTCAGAGGAAACGCGCTGAAAAGGCTGAGCAGAAATGCGGAGATCTGAATCAAAAAATGGATGTGGCCAAATCATCCGCTGACGAATGGGAAATGCGATCTCTCTACTTTGAGAAAAAATACAAAAACATGCAAAAAGACCAAGGTATCGATCTTCCTGACATTGACTGCATCGGAATACAGACTGATCCGGTTGAAGTTGGTCCAGTAAAGTCAGAGAGCACTGGTGGTATATTATACGCTAGGAAATCATCATCCAAAAAGTCAATTTCGGCGAGTTTGACTCGAATGCAGAGCTTCAAAGAGGAAGATGAATCGGACGAGGAGTCTACTTCATCAGAGGAAGAGGATACTTTAAGCGACAACGCCGAGGAAGATGAATCCGAGGAAGAAGAGGAAGAAGGAGAGGTAATAAGAATTGTCGAAGACGATGGGCAGAACAAAGCTTACCAGGGGGTGACTGAGGCCGATAAAGACGAGAAAGATTTCATCATGTGGACAAATAAATTATCTCATACGAAGGACAAAGTAAAAAATGTAAGAAAAGAGAGAAACAACTTAAGAGATAGGATCAACAAGTATTACAGAGACATGAGGATTGAAAGAGAACAATACTTGAAACTAAAAGCCGAACTACAAGAGCTCCTGGAATCGGTCAAAGACCCTGAAGAAAGCAAAAACATAGATTCCGATGATGAATCAGATTCGGCGGATGAGAGGAATAGCGAAGACTCCTACGATGAAGATGATGACTTTTCTACAAGAATAAAAAGGCAAGTCAGAACTAAGAAGAAATCCAAAGCATCCCAGGAACCCGACGAAGATGAAGAAGACGAAATCTGTGACCTCTCCGATTTACAAGATCCAGAGTGGCCCGATAGCGAACAAGAAGAATCTGGGACAGACGACGAAGGAGAGGAGGCCGCTGAACGAGTGAAACGCTTAAAAGAACGAACGAAAAAATATGAAGAAAACATGAACGAAAAGAAAAAGGAAACCTATTTACTAAAGGCAGAACTTGAACAGTTTGATGAGAGACTCGGGGACGAAAAACGCAGACACGCTCGTCTGGAAAATGAACTTCATATTCTCTTAGCTGACTTATAAACCAGCGATATTTTTTTTTAATACCCTATTATAAGTAAAATTCAGAGATCAATTTGACAAAGTCAATTTTAAAGTAATATGGAGGTTAGTAAAGTTATTTTTAATGCTTTTAAAACTTTCTTTTCAATCTTATCAAAACTGTAAACCTTCCTAAAAAATATTAGGATTTTTTTACAAAGCAAAGAAAGTAATTGGTTCATGAAATGATTTTGAAAAAAAATTTCTTCTGCTTGTGTCTCTTTGGCACTTTTTAGTGTTTGTTGTTCTTTTATTTACATAATCCCTTTTGAAATTTTGTCTCTACTAGATTTATATTCTATTTCGTCCTTTTCTTACTGACCTTCAATTTTGCCTACATATGCTACTGGGTGATAGTGGAATTGTTGAAGAGTTAGGCTATTCATTATTCAATGAATAAATTCCTGCAACAAAATAGAAACTAATTTAGCGTCATTATTTTTAAAACACTTGAAACTTTATTTCAATTTTATTAAAACTATTGCCATTTATAAGAAAAAAAATCAAAAAATTAACAGATATAAAGTCAGACGAACTTTTGAAGGGCATTTATTAATAGCAAGATAGCTATCAGGTAAAAAAGGCGGTTAAAAAAATCGCGTTATTTACTTCAGAAAATGTCCATTACTTTTTCTTTTCGAGTGTTGTATAAAGTGTCGCTAATTTTATTTATAGGATAAATAGAAATGTTTTTAACATTATTCTTTCTCCGTAGAATCACGAGCGAATAAAAGGTGTTTAGCAAACTCACTACTGTTGTTTTATCAGTGGATTTTCAATCATTTTTGTTTCAATTCAAAAACCTTCCTGGATACTTTTACAAGACCTCAGTACTACTCGTAAATTTTCTCAAGCCACACTGGCCCTTCTCTCTACTCTTCTTATTTCAGACCATTGCTCTATTTAGAAATACTTTGTTTCTAAAAAATCGGATGTAAGGATGAATAGTATGTTACGATACGATTCAAACTTCAGAATTATTAAGTTCATTTCATTCACAATTATTTTATATTTTATTTCAAATTGCATGTCTAATAATACAAGAGAAAGTTTAGTCTAGTTTATTATAAATCCCTGGACCAACTGGATATTATATCAATTTAATAGTTAATTTCACGTAAACGCAATGGATTAATTAGTATTTGTCCTTTGTATCTGCATGTCTTTAATAATTTCCGTCTTTACATATATATATATATATATATATATATATATATATATATATATATATATATATATATATAACGGGTGGCCCAAAAGTTACTTCACATTTTTAAGAATTAATAACACAAAAACTAATTAATTTATAAAAGTGAGTAATATATAAAATAAAAGAGGAGAGCTTGGATTTTTATTATTTAAATATAATATCCTTCAAATGTTCTCCATTATTGTTAAAACAAAAGCGGATTCTTTGCACCATATTTTCCATGAAATTTTCCAAAACATCAGGAGTGATTTTGTCGATTTCTTCAATGATGTTTTGTTTCAATTCTTGAAGATTATTAGGTTTGTTTACGTATACCTTTTCTTTAAGGTATCCCCAAAGGATAAAATATGGAGGGGTAAAATCAGGTGATGGTGGTGGCCAAGAAACGTCACCTAAACGTGAAATTAACCGACCAGGGAAGGCTGCTCTTAGTGTTGCCATGGTTTCTCTCGCTGTGTGTGGTGTCGCCCCATCTTGTTGAAACCACGTATCGTGCATATCCAAATCTTCCAGTTCTGGCAATAAATAATCTTGTATCATTTCTCTGTAAGTGTCCCCTGTTACTGTCACTGTTTTTCCGTCAGCATCCTCGAAGAAGTAGGAACCAATGATTCTCGAACTGGTTATGCCGCACCAGACCGTAACTTTCCCTGCATTAAGAGGCTGCTCGTGAATTATCATGGGGTTTTCAGCACACCAGAATCTGCAATTTTGTTTATTAACGTATCCCTTAAAGTGAAAATGGGCTTCATCGGACATGATTAGGTGCGAGGTAAAAGTCGGATCATTTGTTAGTCCCAAAAATGCGCGTGCAAAGTTTATTCTTTTTTGATGGTCTGCAATATTTAATTGTTGAGTTATTTGAATTTTGTATGGATGAAGCTTCAATTCTTTTGTTAAGATGCGTTGCAATGGTGTTCGAGAAATTCCTAGTTGACTGGATATGCACGATATGTGGTTTCAACAAGATGGGGCAACACCACACACAGCGAGAGAAACCATGACAACACTAAGAGCAGCCTTCCCTGGTCGGTTAATTTCACGATTAGGTGACGTTTCTTGGCCACCACGATCACCTGATTTAACCCCTTCAGATTTTTTCCTTTGGGGATACCTTAAAGAAAAGGTATACGTAAACAAACCTAATAATATTCAAGAATTGAAACAAAACATCATTGAAGAAATCGACAAAATCACTCCTGATGTTTTGGAAAATTTCATGGAAAATATGGTGCAAAGAATCCGCTTTTGTTTTAACAATAATGAAGAACATTTGAAGGATATTATATGTAAATAATAAAAATCCAAGATCTCTTCTGTCATTTTATATATCCCCCTCTTTTATAACTTAATAAGTTTTTGTGTTATTAAATTTTTAAAATGTGAAGTAACTTTTGTGTCACCCGTTATAAATATATATATATATATATATATATATATATATATATATATATATATATATATATATATATATAGGCACAGTGCTAGGATCAATATATTTGCAAAACCAGATTTCGACGGAGACCTCCGTCATCTTCAATTGCTGGCAAAATAATGAATACAGAAGGATGCTTAGTCTAAAGGCACACAAATTTACAAGTCGGAATGTAATTAAAGGGGTGAGGGATAGGGAAGCAGCGGCATTTTTGAGTAGAGAAAGGACAAATCTTCTGCTTATCAGGGAATAGTGTAGAATTTTCCTTTCCTTTATATAAGACCTGATTCTATTAGACGCCTATGTACATAATTGTGAGAATTCTAAATTATTTGTGCATTATCAATATCAATTGAATGGTTTTCATTTGACATGTGGAGAAACAGGCTAGAAGAAAGGCTTCCACGGCGCATGTTGCATTTGTGTTCGTTCATTCTCTTGGAGAATCTGCTGGTTTCACGAATGTATACTTGATTGCAAATTTCGCTTGAAATATAATAAACCCCCTGTACTTTATTGGTGTATCGACTATAGACAACCTATTTTGGATCGTTTTTTTCGTATTGATAGGCAGCATTGATGTTGTTGGCCAGTGCCAACTTTAAAAAAATGAATTAAGTGGGGTGGGTATGTGAATTTAATATAATTATTATTACATACCTTTACCTTAGGATTAGCTGATGAGTAAAAGTTGGCTCTGGCTTTATAATGATATTGTTCCATGAACCAAAGGGGATACTGCAGCTTAATAAATGCTTGGATGATCCTGTTGATTTCATCCTGCAGGAAACAAGGATCACATATGCGATATGCTCTCAGGAACAGGGAAGAAACTATGGACCTTTTAACAGATTCATCGTGGCAATAGAATAAGGAATGTAGGAATTAGAGTCGGTTGGTTTCCGGTAAACAGAACAATATACTTTGTTGTTTACTTTAGATATTTTGACAGTAAGAAATGGTTATGGGAAAAAAACAGCTGATTACCATTTCTCGATGTCAAAATATCTAAAGTAAACAACAAAGCATATTGTTCTGTTTACCGGAAACCAACCAACTTTAATGGCTACATTCACTATTTATCTTGCCACGACGAATCTGTTAAAAGGTCCGTAGTTTCTTTCTAGTTCCTGAGAGATATCGCATATGTAGTCCTTGTTTCCTGAAGGATTAATTCAACAAGATCATCCAAACATTCATTGAGCTGCAGTACCCCCTTTGGTTGATGCAACAATGTCATTATAAAGCCAGAACCAACTTTTACTCACCAGCTAATCCTAAGGAAAAAGTATGAAATAATAATGATATTACATTCCCATACTCACTTCAATTAATTAATTTTTAAAAGTTGACATGGGCTAACAACATCAATGATGCCTTTCAATATGAAGAACGGTCCAAAATAAGTTGTCTAAATGGATCCACCGAATAAAGAACAGAAGGTTTATTATATTCCATGCAAAATTTGCAATCAATATACATTGGAGAAAGCAGCAGATTCTCCAAGAGAATGGAGGAACACAAATGCGACATGCACAGTGGAAGCATTTCTTATACCAGGTTTTTCCTCATGTCAAATAAAAACCATTCAATTGACATTGATAATTCAATAATAATTTAGAATTAGCACAATTATATACATAGGCGTCTAATAGAATCAGCTCATATAAAGGAAATTCCAAACTTTAATATTTTCGATGGGCAATTTAACACTAATCCATTGATAAGCAGAAGATTTGTCCTTCCTCCACTCGAAAATAGCGCTGCTCTCCCATACCTTCCCCTCCCCTAATTACATTTCCCAGCGATTGAAGATTACAGAGCTCTCTGTTTAAACCTGGTTTCGTAAATATATTGATCCTAACACTGTGGTTTCTTTCCTGCATTTACATGTAAGTTACCGTACTTCTTTGGATATATATATATATATATATATATATATATATATATATATATATATATATATATATATATATATATATATATATATATATATAAGGTCCTTCGACTCTATCCCATTTACGATGAAATAATTAAGCTTAAATTAGCAAGATTATAATTCGTCTACATCACATAAATATATTTATACTTTATCATCCGCCAAGTTATTTTTATTAATTTATATTCTTATGCTTTCGATTAAAATTACTAGCTATTTAAATAATAAAGTTACTCCATAAAGCAATGCAGGGCGTTGTTAACCTAAAAGTTGCTCATCATAAGCATTAAATAATTATAGTCAGCGTAAATCTTTGGTTTTCTTTGAGTACTTTCTCATTTTTAAGATAAACTATGCTGTATATTATATACATGTAGTGTTAATTATATAAAATCTTAATTTGTATTATTATATATGGAAAAGATTAATTAATTTTTTTTAGAAATAAATGTATACTTATTACTGAATTTAATATCAATACTATTTTTGTTTTTTGAAAAAAATAAAAACTAGTAGGTTAATGAGAAAATCAAACCTCTATTGTCTTCAGTTTGTGCTTTAAAGTCGTATGTAATATGCAAAAACCTGCTCAGAGTTCACAATATTTAATTAAGTAGAATATGATAAAAGAAATTCACCTGAAGATCATTTATCGCAAGCCAAAACTTTTGAAATAAATTAACTTAATAAATATTCTCTGTGAATTTTACTATTTTACAAATAGGATTAAAATTCACTAGATTGTGCCTAACTAGTGCTTTTTTAGATGTAATCTTACACTTCGGCTAAACATTTATTATAATAGATTTTTTTTGTCGTAAGGTTTCATTTTATATTAAAATAAGAAATAAATTGAATAAACGCTGTTACTTTTGTTACCTGGTAAAAAGAGCCAGCGGTGATGTGGCGTCGTGCTACAGGGCGGATCCTTGGGGGGGAGGGGGGCACTGAGGGGGCTGAAGCACCCCTAAATTAGTTTGGTATTGCCCATATTTTCCCAATAATAATAATTCATTTGAAAGAAAAAATTCAATTCCATATTTACCTTCATCTTTTGACTTACACGCGTTTGTGCGCGCAAAGATTTTTCAAGAATATTCTGAAATTTTTTGCTGATTCTGGACGTTCGCGCGCTTAGAATATCGTGGAACGTTCTCGAATGCTGTCAGTTGTATAAAGAAGGAATTCAGGCAGGGTAAGGGAAGTCTGAGTTTAATATGCTAGGCCGTATTTTTTTAATTAATTTTGTTTCTCAGGTACATTGAAGTGAAGCGATCAAGTGAACCTCAAAAAATCACTGCATTTTTTAATCCACGGCCTAAACGCGTTCAACAAGATAATACCACCACAGAGGCAGATGCTCCGAAGAAAATTGATTAAGACTGCTGATGTCCCTCACTTGTCACGGGGAGGCAGTAGTTGCAGTGGAAGCTCCTCAAGCACCCAACTTGACATTGCTAATTTCGTTGGGAAGAACGGAACAAATAATAAGAAGATGGCCATCATCCACCAGAAAGCCCCAGCTATCGAGGATATTTCTTGAACTATGAGGGTGGTCAAAAGAGGCGGTTCCAGCCTACCTGATGCTCAACATACCCATGGCTCAAGTTTTCAATCTCGAAAAATGGAGGATACTGCGTCGCTTGTGCGCTTTTCGTCCGAATCTCTACCGAGACTGGAGATCCAGGTTAAACTTGGAAGTCTCGTTTTGGAGCCTATGTCCAAGTGCAAGAAGGCCCTTGAAGTTCTAACAAACCACAAGCAGAACAGCTACCACACTGCAGCCACGACCCGAATGGAAGCCTTCCTCGACATCATGCATGACCCTTCGAAGGCCATCGATGGAATCATTACCACAAAGAAGCAAGGACAAGTTAAAAGAAACCGCCGTTTGCTAGTTCCAGTAATCGAGGGTTTCTCTTCTGCGATCGCAACATGCTTCTCCTTAGAGGACACAGTGATGATGGCCCTTTGGATCTATCTGTTCTCAGCTTGACTGGAGAAAGAGTCTTCCAAACCCTGTTGCATCCCGTGCCAATGGAGGGGATTCTGACCTAATTACGCTCCTCACAACCTCAGACAAGAACTGCACTCTCATCAGGAAAAAAAAAAAAAAAAAATATATATATATATATATATATATATATATATATATATATATATAGTAGACAACTATTGAGATTGGATCATACAATAAAGTAATCGGGAATAAAGAAATAAAACGTCATATTAATGCCATCTTCTTCCCTTCCTTATTTATATCCTCAGTCTCTAATATTCTCTACCCTCTTCTCTTTTTTTTATTTTCTCCATCCCTTCCGTTGTTATATCCATTTAGCTTCACAAATGCACTGTGACATACACACATACATACCCAAAGATTATTAGATTGTAAGGAAGGAAGTTTAAATTATTATATCTTGGTTTGAAGGGCAGCTGGTGCTAGAGGAGGTGGTTTTATCCGTTTCTGGAAGTTTGGCTATCATGATGGACGAGAGGACTGTCATTTCAATGAACTAGCATGACTACATTTGCGTCTGTAACTTCAGTATACGCCACGATTAATGAAGTCGTGGCGTATCACAAAAATACCCAGGAAGCTGTTCTGATCAGATTCCATTACGTCTTCAAGAAGGCAGAGGAGCTTCTTCAGAAGATCGACTCATCACTTGACACCATTCCAATGCCTCGAATTTGAAAACAACAAGCGCATCGGGCATATGTACAATTCCAGACAGCTGAGGAATATTATCGCCGATCTGTCTACGTTCCTTTCCTTGACTAGATGTTGACTGACTGTTGAACCGATTTGGGGTGATACTTTTCGGTCGCATTCAACATCAAACTTCTGCTCAGCTGCACCAACGGAGATCTTGCTGCTTTAATGAGTGCGTCAAAAGTATACGAGGCTGACATCGAGGCTTTGAGCCTTGTAAAGGCAGAAATGGAGCGCTGGTTATCGTCCACAGTCAAGTTTGACCGTATTAGAAATGCCCTTACTCACGCCCAGAATCGAATATATCCTAACCTGGCCAAGCTTCTTAAAGTTCTGATCACGCTTCCAATCTCGAACGCGGAAGCTGAACGCTCATTTTCAACCCTGAAGCGTCTGAAAACATATTTAAGGAATATCATAGGTCAAGAACGCTTGAACCTCCTGGCACTATTCACTGTTCAAATCAAAATTGAAATTAAAATAAACAGTATAATCAACCTAGTTCCCCAAAGAAACAGGAGGTTGATGTTCGTGTGAAATAATAAATAGCGAATATAATATATGCTATTGCTATATTTATAATGCTATTTTTGTATTGCTATTTCTTTATTTTACAATAAAAAGCAATCTGAAAAATCTTTTATTTAGTTGTGTTAAACCTCAGACTTCTCAGAGGACGAAATTTTAGTTAGCCCCCCCCTAAATTTTATCCTGTATCCGCCCCTGCCATGCTATGAAGTTGGAGGAGGACTACATACGAGAGGTTTACATAGACCGATGTATAAAGATAAGAAAAATAGGATTAAGATGAAGATAGTCCACATTGTGACAGGATAAATCGCTCCTAAACAATGTAGCCACTTTATTGTTCATCTTTTATCGCTCAGTGAGAAAATATATCAAAGATAATGAGCCCATGAACATAGAGCCGATGACATAGTTAGCTAGTCAACGCCAATCTTTCCCTGATACTGGGAGGATTCCCGACGGGATAATGAAATCTACATAATGTCAGTATGACAATCGCCGGTCAGCCCGAGGGCTCCGGGGGCTAGTCCTATTTGGGGGAGAGGTGCCAGGAAGTATCGTGTTTTGACACCAAACAATACTCACGTGGAAGCCTTCGTCACCTCGGGAAAGAGTGACCTGTTCCGCGTCAGAGGTACGTGGTTTTAGATACCCATCTGCATGAATCATTGGAACAGAGTGGTGTGTGTATGTTGTGCTGTGAAAGCGGAAGAGGAAAGAAAGCAGTGTTGTGATTGGCTATGTGTGAGGTGAGAAGTGTAAGATCTACCCACCCGAAAACGGGGTGAGCACAGCACGTCCACCAATCGGTAGCCAGATCTCTACGTGCGATGACGTTTATGTTCGCTCATGCCGGGATTCGGAATCAAACCCGGTACCACGACGTTTAGAGGCCAATGCCGTATCCGCTCGGCTAAAGTGAGCTCTACCGATGACGTATTTATCTCATGTAGCCAATGAGATTATTTTCACTTCGTAGAGAAAAATTGAGGCAGGAGCAGACAGGTGAATACAAAAGATAGATAAACAGTGAAAAGGAAATAGGGGTGCAAATACGACGTTCGAATAAGTGCCTTGAGAACACAAACCATCTTTTGTTTGGTCTGAAGCTGATTCCCCAAAGAGACAATGAATATCATTGTACTGAGATCTATAAAGAAAAACAAGAGATTGATGCCAGAGATTCTGCAGTCTAAAGATTATTTTTTTTATTTTTATCAGCAATAAAAAATCAAGAATGACATCGATTCATATTGGCTAGAATTATACTTTAATGATAAGTGGAAATCGATATAACAGGTCGCCTACCTTACCTGCTATATAAATCATTGGACTTACCCCAATGTAAGGGGACTTGTCTCTACTGGCTAATACAGAGCTTTAGGGTAGGCAACCTACTCCAATTTTATGCTTGGCTAAGTTAATTGACTTTCTAGAGATGCTTCGAGACGAAGTATGTCCCAAATTCGCTCGTTAGTTCCTAGTAAGTTGTAGTTTTTAGTTAGTTAAATATTTGAAATATTTCAAAGTTTGAATTTGAAGAGAGGCTGACGTTGCAGTCTGAAATAGATTTGATTGATTTGAATTCATTCAAGGGAACGTAACTTCGCTACGGAATTTATTGGAGTCAAGATTAAACCAAGTCAAAATAAAGAAGCTAAGCTCATTTCCACCCAATTGTGAGCGGGTAAAAAGATATGGTTTAAAAATCCCTTGGAGGTTCCTAGCTTAGAGAGATACTTGGTTTGATAGGGTAACGCTTTGGGTAGAATTTAGTTACTGTGCCTGGTAGTTTAACGGTAGAGCATCTGACCGCATGAGCAGACACGGGTTCGAGTCCGGGTTGGGAAATTCAAACTTTTTTTCCCCTGGCGTTATTTCTGTCTTCTCAGTATGGATTGACTTCATTGTGCTGTCCTTTACTCTCCTTGATCCTTGTACTCTTCCAATGTCCCTGTCTATTGCCTCCAAAAACTCCTGTTTCTTGTATCATTGCTCATTAACGTCAAATTTAGTATTTTAAAGACTTCGATGAATTAGCTCCGCAAACGACGATTTTTCAGTCGAAGTAAATCCAGGTCCCTCCGTCTAATTTTATGTCTTTCATTTCTAAGTTCAGAGATTAATTTCGTCGCTTTAAGTTAGACGAACCTTTGCTTGGAATTTGCATCTATATGTCTCCCTCTCTTCTACACTTCCCCCCCTTCCTTTATCTTCCCTACTTTATTTACAGATTTCCCCCTTCAAACTGCCTAGAAGATAATCTTCGTTGGTTTTTGCTTCTTAGTTTAAAGTGGAAACACTGCGAAGTTAAAAAACATTTTTGATGATTATTTACTGAAAGGGAGTTTCGATTCGATCGACTTTTTGGCTAGGTTCTCACTGAGATATGGATTGGACAGTGCGGCCAAGGTATCTATGCCTTCACCTGCATATTGAGTGCAGGCCTGTGCAAATATTTTTCTTAGCTGGCGCAATGAAATAATTAAACCTATTTTTAGGAATATATGGATAGAGCCTATATGTATATGCTCATATCAATATTTATTAGCAACACAAAATCTGGTGTATTGAATAAGAGTGGCGCAGCGGTTTTAGGCTGCTAAAGCCTGTTATACTGGTTCTTGTCATTGTAATAGTGCTCCTGGAGTAATATTCCGATGGCGGAGAGGATCAATCGCACTTTATCAAGGAATAACATGTTAATACTTAATCCGATTCTTCAACTCCAGAATTTTTCTACGATGCCATCTTGAAGTCTCACGTGACGCCTAAATTACGTTCGCGCCTTTCTTTTTAATTTTAAAATTAGTTAACTTTTTAGTTGCGAACGAAGATGTAGAAGAAATACCAAAAGTAAAGGTCATAAGTAGCCAGAAAAGGTTCGGTTAGGTTAGGTTAGGTAAGGTAAGGTAAGGTAAGGTTCGGTTTGGGTTAGTTAAGTTAAGTACGGTTTGGTTAGGTTCGCGATTTATGAGTGTCATTGTCTCCGCAAATCGCTTATTTTCGCCGAAAATTGCTTACTTGTCGTGGTAGCTTTGTTCACATAAATGCGAACCTAACTCGATGGTAAGCATAAGAAACGTCCTAAAAAATACCTTTTATAACCAAACATTGTGCGAGAAATGTTCTGCAAATGTTCCGTAAGGGCGCGAGCGAACCTAACTTAGTCTCACTATCAAACAAATCGTGAAATGCGCGCACGAACGTTAGCATTTCGGTCAACAGACCGAAGTCGCGTGCTCTCAATTATTTAGATAATTTTGAAAGAAAAATAATTAGAAAAAGTATTATCAATTAACAAACATATCATCTGACCTTACGACCTTCAAAACTTTCAAAAACTCATTGAAAAGTAAAGTGGTTACCATCCGAACCACCGACATAGTCGAGTGCACGCGACTAAAAACAAACGGTTGAACGTATATTAGGCGTCTCATGCCAATTCAAGATGGTGGCGTGAAAAACTATTGGGTTTTAAAGTCGTGTTTAAATATTGATATTTTGTGACTTTATAAAGAGTGATAGACCCTCTCAATCATCGGAATATTACTCCAGGAGCACTATTACAATAAGAATCACTACATAAGGCTTTAGTAGTTAGTCTAAAGTGGGTGCGCCACTCTTATTGAAAATTACCAAAAATCCTATAATAAATAAACATTAAAGTTCTTATAAAATTAAATTGAGAAGAATGGAGATTACTCAGTTAAAATTTTACTCCCATCAAGAACATGAAGCGATTTTCTCCCATTATGTAAACGCAATAAAATATATATTTTGAAATATTCATAAATATTGAAATATTTAATGTATGCAACCTCTGATGTCCTTACTAAAACACGAAAATCAAGTTCTCCATGAGAAGTTGCAATTCTTATAACGGCCTCAAGACTATCGTCAATTATTGAACTTCTAAGTTTTGATTTGTTATGTTTCATCAAGGTAAAAAACTTGCTCACAAAGGTATGTTCTTCCAAAACAAAACCCAAATAATTTCTTAGCTAGTTTCTTCAAGTTAAAAAAATACATTTAGGAAGGCAGATAAGTCAATATGGGGTACGGACTTGTTTTAAAGGTCTCCACCGCTTTGAAGTTCACTGATTTCCAGTTGTATACCAATTAGCCCCTTATCACCAACAACTGAGAAAAGCAATGTTTCTAGTTCAAAGTCATTCTCC
Organism: Ceratothoa steindachneri; assembly: GCA_963969495.1. Lineage (NCBI taxonomy): Eukaryota > Metazoa > Arthropoda > Malacostraca > Isopoda > Cymothoidae > Ceratothoa > Ceratothoa steindachneri. The sequence goes on from OZ018318.1 coordinate 53,610,379, forward strand.
AGTAGCTTTAAATAATTAAAATGACGAGAAAATTTAAGCAGATAATTCTTCCATTGTGGATATATAACATCCTAGTTTGAATCCAATCCTGGGCCACTGTAAGACTACTCGAGCGGCGCATGTGGCCCGCGGGCCACAGTTTGTCTAGTCCTGCTGTATATATTAGTGTCATAGGATGCTTTGTAGATCTCTGCCAGCGTTATTCAAGTTGCCTTTTAATCAATAAATGCGAGTTTCTTATACTATTTGAATAGGTTAAGCTGGATATTACTGCATTGGGGTTAAAGTAATTTTGGCTATTTTAACCTAACAAACCACCCCACTTGAAGAAATGCCAACTCGAAAAAAAACGCCCAGGCAGATGATTTACCAGAGATCCACGTCCTTTAACGAAACTTAGATAATCACCCATCGTATAATATTAATTTGCCTTCTTTTTGTAGTATTCTTGTATTAATGTCTTCAAACTCATGCAAGTTTAGACACCTTTGCGTTACCATAATATTCAAATCAATTCTTTTTCTTTCGTTCCATCAAAGTGTATTTCAAGCCTTTGTGATATTTTTATTAAAACTTGGCATCTAAAACTTATTTATTTGCCTACTATTTCTAACAGTACGGTACGATTCCAACAGGCAAGACTATATTTTTTAAACTCTAGCCACCATTGTAAGAAAAGAGAAGAAGAGGTAAAGGGTGGTGAGTCATTTTCCAAGTGAGTATGACACGCCCACACACGTGGATGCAATCCTGCTGGCGTTGGAACGCCCCAATTGAGGTTAAGTTGCAATTGAACTCACACTTTCTAGCTGTTGAAAGAACCGCTATCACAGAGAGGTACTATAAAATTCCTACAACATGCAACATAATCCCTACGGACAGCCTCGCAAAGGCTCGGCCCACTTGTGGCAACGTTGGTAGCGCCGACAGCTGAGGTTGTAGGATAAACAGGTTTCTACCTTAATCTGCCAACCAGTCGGAGGGAGGAAGGTCATTTTCTGCTTGGCAGCGTTAAACAATAACAACATTGTACTACTTTCCTATCTTCTGCTTGATGCAGTATTTTCTAACTCACATCATATTTCCTCATGCTTATGTTATAAGATGAACATACTCATATATGAATGTTTTCCTATAAATTTGGGTTTTTACCCAATATTTCGTCTTTATTATTGGTCGATTAACATTAAAAATTATGATAATTTTTATGAAATCTCGGCCAATCAACCAACGGTTATGTGGATCCGACAATACGTAACCCAAGTAACAAAATAAGAGTACTTACGGCGCTGGAGAGTGTGATTCCACGCTAATTCCTGAACTGTTTACTTTGAAAAAATGTTTAATGTGCAAAGATTAATTTTCTTTAGATTCTACTATGAGAAACACTTATCTTGGAAAAAAAAAAATATTACCTTTATTACGATTAAGATTACTAATTTGCATGGATTCAGTAACTTATTTCTTAAATTCTTACTCAATCTAAATTTTGTCCTCATCATTCTCAGAATGGATCGGTCAAAATGGGACAGTTTCGTATGTTTCTCCATTTTCACTCCATCTTAAGCAAGAAAGGTTTAAATCCATTCAAAGTCAGGCATACATGAAGCAAAGAAAGCTGAGTGGTTGATAAAAGAACGATAACATTTCGAAATAAGGGTGTTCCAAAACATAGAGAAAGTTAGGTAAAGGAGGCAACGTGATAAGTAGCCAAGGATATAAGCTAATATTCAAAGTCAGGCATACATGGAGCAAAGAAAGCTGAGTGGTTGATAAAAATACGAAAAAATTTCAAAATATTGGCGTTCCAAAAAAAAGAGAAAGTTAGGTAATGAAGGCAACGTGATAACGAGCCAAGGATATAAACTGAGACTAATCGTAATGAATTAATCACGGGGATCGCGAAAAAAAACGAGAGAGTGAGAGAGATGCTAGCGCAGATCCCATCCAACTAATTAGGACATTGATGCACACCACCCCCAATTTTGCAGATAAATGATGGAAGCGGTGTTTTGATGTGATGTTTAAAATCAATAATTTGTCATAAGCTCTCACCATGTTTTCAATGTAGATAAGTCTTATGTTGTTCTATATGTAATGACCATTTGGCACAAAATTCAAATGTGACGAACAACCATTTACTATTAAAAACCAAGATAATAAAGAATGAAATTTATATGCATTTATATGGGTGTGACATTTCCTCAAAAAGTACAACCTGTAATTGAGAAGTGGCAACTGAAAAACTTAACAAAATCGGTTGTAAAAATGTTATGCCCCTAGTTCTATTTTCTTAGGAATATTAGTAAAAACAGGATTTATAAAGGATAATGCCGTTTATTTTCTAGATACAGCGAATAATATCAATTTTAGTAACATACTTTTAAATCTTAATATCCAATGTTTCTAAAAGTTATAGATCTAATTTACTTAGCTATCACACATCAATGGAATGGACATTCATGATATAGATCAATGATGAAAGCATATTGTTGGACATTAAATATACTGGGCACATACTAATAGAATAAATAAACAATTACATATTGTGATCTTGTTTGACGCATTTTATTGCATATCTTTTTAATTCAAGTTCACTAGCCCCAAATTCTGAAGATAATTCATCCTCATTTTTCTGGATAAAGATATACTTTTAATACTAACATTTTGTAATTAGTACCCGACGTTAAACATACTCCGTGGACAATCTTCTGATGTCTCAGAGACATACTTAAATAAATTATTTACTATTAAGATACAACCGTACTCCATCATACTCTTTAGCCTTTGAAATGAAAAAAAAGAACCGATTGACATTAATTAAATAGTTGAAAAGTACGTACATTTACAGGGGACGATAGCTTAGAATAAGTTATAGAATTAGAAACACGATTTTACATAATATCGCCTCTGAAATTGATTCATTACATTTCTAATTACTGTGACGCAATTTTTAGAATGATCTTAGAATATCCTCACTGCATTTATTGAGGTTATATTGACATTTTTTATAAACGATATGGTATTATCAAACTTGTAGTGAAGAGGTTCGATAATTTCAATGACAGACCTAAGAGTTATGACATGCCAGTATTTAGAGATAATGGACTCGACCATTCTAGAGCAGCAATCTTTGGTTATCAACTCAAGCTCCACCATTATCATATTCTCATACTGGATTATTTAAATAAAATAATTTTTTAAGTAGGATTTTATCAGCGAACTTCACTCTTTTATGCTTTCGCCCGACTCACAAATCCGAACGAGTGATCTAAGATTTGTATCTTTGATGTTTTCGCTTAATTTACAATATTATTGATACTTTTCATCTACATCTTTCAGCTTTCAATGATTTTCGTCTTTAGGTTTGCATCATTTTTATTTTTATTTCTATTTTCTCGTTCTCTCTCTGTATTTTCCCATACTTCGGAAATCATCAATAAAAATAATCTTAAATAGAAAAAAGATGACATTTTCTCGTGACAAAGAGGAATTACCGACTTTTTTATCTTAGTATATTTTCTATTTGTCCTAATGACACTTGGCACACATAAACAGAGTCGTAAGTTATCCATTGATCACGAACTTGACTCCGATTCATAGATCTTCGTCGGTACACAAAACATCCATTTAAATTCATTTCTATTAATACACAAAACATTCATATGCATACAAATTACAAGGGAAATAATTGGAATATGCATTATAAAGTTGCGCCCAGTGCCTAGTTCGATAGTGCAAGGCGGAGTGAGCTAAGAAGTAGCCATAGCTGTGCTGAAACGTCGTTCACGAACCGATTAGCTGAAAAAAAAGAGAAAATCTCGAAATGTTGGAATTAATCTAAATAATTTTTTTTTAAATAAAAAATGTTAATTTCCGAATTATCAAATAGTAGTTTTTTTTTATCCCTAAAAAAAATCCTTGTTTCTCTTTTATCTTTAATTATTATCCTTGATACTTTGGCTACTTAGCCTTCTTCCGTCTAAGAGGCAGGCCAAAATAAGAAGAAGAAATACAGACTGAAGGCCAGCAAGAACCTCGGAATCCACTCAAGGCCAGCTCGAGAAAGAATAGAGTAGATGGAAAGCTCTAGCAAACGCAAACTACACCACAAGATTCACCACACTAGTTACATATCTTCCATTTAAAAGGGGAAAAAAAAATTTCCCTTGACTCTATGGTTAGGTATAGGCCTACTTATGCAGACTTATCTCCATGTTTATAAAAATATAATTATGCTTTGTTATTTTTTTTTTAAGCTAGGCCTCTGACTACTGATAGAATTCTTCACGTAAGCAATTGCCTACCAGTGGTTGTAATGGAATAGAAAGGAATATAGAAAGCGCATTTATATTTATTCTTTTCAGTTTCCTTCTTTGTAATATTAACATTTGAAAAATCCTCAAGTCGATTTTTAAATACATTAACTGAGCTGTTTTCAACAATTCGGCCCGGCTGACTCTTCTACGTTTGCATGATATTAGGATTTAAATCCATTTTGACAAGTCTGGTTTATCATCATCTCGGATTGTAGCCTATACTATTTCTGAGTCCTCTTAGTATTTTAAATATTACACGTAATCACCCAATTGCGACTAAGATCGGGTGGTGTTCAATTTAGTTGCCCTACACTGCACTTATTGTAACAAGGCCTAAAATGTATTTGTTAAATTGTTGCGTAAACGTACCATCGCTGCTCTTGAGATAGTTTGCCCATTCGGGCAATTGCTCGTCTGTCACAAACTTGTAAGAGGCTGCAAATCCTAAGCCATTGAGGCGATCGTTACTTCGGAAGTTTATTCGGAAATACGGGCCATCAGATATCACTTCCTAAGCGAAGAAATAAAATGCGCCAAAATAAAAATAATTGTTGATAAAACGCAGGATAGATTAGCCTAAATTTATTTACGGGCTTAACCCTATGAAAAAAAAACTACTTACCATAAGTTTATCTAATGTAGGTCTAACGACGGGGCTTTCATTACCAAGTTATTAAAGCTAACATTCACACATTAGCTTACAGTAATTTTAGCCATGCAATTTCAGCCGCATCAACCTTACCAGAAATACCAAACTTTGATTGCCATAATTCGATTTAATAACAATAGAAATATACAAGGGGTTTCAGGTAAATCGATACAAATTGTACAAAGGAAAAGAAAACAAGTTATGTACCAAATAAAGTAATATATTCCCATGAGAATTGCTAATTCATTCTAAATGGTCACCATCTGTCTTCACGACCTCCAGCCTGGACCTGAAACGGTTACATGCCCTAGTTAAGAAGTGTTTGGCAGTGAATGATATTTTACTTCGACAATGGCGGCCTTCAGAGATCCTAAAGTGTTGTGGGCAGCCTTGTTGACATCTTTCTCAACAACGCCCCACACCAAATAATCTATGGAGTTACAGTCGGAGAAGTTAGGTGGCCACAATTATGGGGACAACGACACCTGTTTTCGTTGCCTTGTGTGAGGAAGAAGAGTCCTGCTGGAAAACTTAAGGGTGGCTACCTGGTGCCTCCATGGCTTGAGTACTGTCTCCAGCACCTCAATGTAAACATCCTTATTTACCTTGAGGCTCTGGGTGAAGATGTAAGGAGGCATAACGTGTCACTCGCTGCTAGCCACGCATAGAATCATTAAATATGCGGGAAGTTTGTTCTGCATGACCGTAAGAACTTCATCCTTACTCGTAATCTCGTCATACTATTGTTTCACTTTATAAACGAAGTTCTTCAGGTAGTTAAGCAAAGTCACAATCTCCTTCACGCTTCTTGCGGGGCGGAACCGTTTTTGATTTTAGCTGGCATTCTCAATAGAAACCGCATGTGCTGTTAGCGGTATGAAAGTTAAACTCTTTCTGACTGTGTCCAAGGTCAAGTAACCAACATTGGTGCGTTCATCAGCCCTTAGGCACACTTTCAACTTTATATCGATTTACCTGAAACGCACTGTATGATACCAAACTTAAACGAATCTATTCAACTTACTGAAAATTCACCTAACCGACCACAACAAGCCAAATCAAGAGGATATCAACCAAAACTATATCCTGGTTAGTAACTAACATTTTTTTCAATTTAATCTATTGTTTTATTATATTCCAACACCCGACATTTAATTTTTAAAATACGCTGCCTGGCCAAAATAAAGGTCGTTCACTGAGTTTTGATACATTGTATTTTTTTATCACTAATTTGTTTCAGAATCCTTTAGTTTAGAGTAAGCCTATATGGCAACATTCAGTAGTGTTTCTCACGTAGGAACCACCTGGTATAGATGTTGTAACTGTCCTAATTTTTACAGGAGCTGCAAGAATGAAGACGCGGGGAAAATACATTACACCATTTGATAAAGGACGCATCGTCACCTTCCATGAATGTGGCGAATCAACACGTTGCAAATTGGCGTTGCTCGACGCAGCAGTTAACTAGCATGTTCTGTGAAGGTCCAAAAACGAATTCAACGAGGACTATGCGTCGGGAACTGAAAAAAAGGCATCTACGCAGCTTCGCCTCAATCAGGAAGCCACTTGTGACTGCAACAAATCGAAAAAAAAGGGTTTCATTTCGCCAAAGAACATAAAAACTGGAGTGTAGAGGATTGGAAACGTGTCATGTGGTCCGATGAATCTAGGTTTACCCTCGTTCAGAGTGATGCGCGCATTAGAGAGTGGCGAGAACCTCATGAAGCATTAGATCCATCATGCATCGCCCCCTCCGTGCAGGCTTCTGGAGGTAGTGTAATGGTCTGTGGCTGTTTTACCTGAGTTGGTCATGGATCTGCAACCCTCTGCAGCAACAAGATGAAGTCCCGCGAGTATTTGCACATCCTGGACGATCAAGTTACCCCATCAATGGACTTCTTTTTTCCTAATGGCGATGGAATGTTTCAGGACGATAACGTGCGCATCTACCCGTCTAAAATCGTCAAAGACTGGTTTAACGATCATGAGGGATCTTTTAGGCATATTGAGTGGCCACCACAGTCCCCAGGTTTAAAACCCGTAGAGAATTTATGAGATGAGCTTGACAAAGACCTGCGTGCCTCATCGCCTCTTCCGTCATCATTGAACAAATTGGGTCTACAGCTGCTCGAATTGTGGCCAAAATTGAAGCTACAGAAGATGCAAAAGCTTGTAGAATCAATGCCAGATATGATGAGATCTTTAATTCTATCGAAAGGAGGTACAATAGCTTATTAAATAATGATTACACTGAACGACCTTTATTTTGGCCAGGCAGTGTACATTCCTTCTTTCTCTCTCATTACCACCTATGTCTTATCATCCTCGCAATATTTGTAACCAAGTCAGTGAGTATTAAGTAGCATTTCTAAACTTCCAATAAACCCAGGAGGTGGGGAAGATTTGGATTAAGAATAATGCCAGATATGATGAGATCTTTAATTCTATCGAAAGGAGGTACAATAGCTTATTAAATAATGATTACACTGAACGACCTTTATTTTGGCCAGGCAGTGTACATTCCTTCTTTCTCTCTCATTACCACCCATGTCTTATCATCCTCGCAATATTTGTAACCAAGTCAGTGAGTATTAAGTAGCATTTCTAAACTTCCAATAAACCCAGGAGGTGGGGAAGATTTGGATTAAGAATAATGATCATATCTATGGTTTTATGTGTTTTTTCAAAGAAAATAAAACCTTATTTAATCACCCACCTGCGGGGTGAACCTCCCACACCTGCGGGCGGGAAATGGGTCATAGCCTGGTAGGTTGCTGAATTCTAAGAAGTCGCTCCCACTCCGCGCCGTGCACCTATCCAGACACAGTGACATGGAAAGAAACATACTTGTGCTTAATTGAGGAGTCTGATATAACCATCGAGACACTTTTAAAGCGAAAGAGTTGGGGGTAGAAACAGACAGAGGAAAATAGTAAAGCCTTCAATAACAGACTTCCTGAACTCCTTATACTTAGGCCTGGCAAGGTGGTGGTATAGCATGGACAACCATACTGAAGCTGACATCTAGAAAGTTGCCTGTGTCCCCCCAACCCAAAAGCCCTCATGGGTCTGCGGCTATATATCTTCCACGCTGAGGATTATTTAAGTTCTAACTTTTAAGTCGCTCTTTGTGCCAACCTTTTCTTGCGGGATCTAAAATTTCCCCTCACTACTTCCTCCAAATTTTCTGACGGTTATTCCCCTGTTAGTTTTCGCTTTTTAGTTTTAAGTAACCATAATCTACATATCTTGGACGAGAGTGCCCATCATATCCGGTCAGGAACTAGTTCGTAGTGGATTTAGGTGGATTTGATTACATCAATTAGGACAGATGAGATTCAAATTGTATCAAATTGATAATAAAATCAAAATTTATTTCGAATTTGAATTGAAATTGATTTCAAATAGGCTCATTGGAAGCTAGGTTAAATTGAATTATCTAAGGGAAATTTAGATTAGGCAGCTGGGCTAAAATTATTATTGGTTGTTTCCCAGGCGGAATTATTTCCTCTTTTCTCGTCTCTTGAAGCCGACTTACGGTTCGATTCCCTCGAGGTCAAAAAAGTGAAACTTGAGAAAGACCCTTTCCAAAAAGGTGCCATCGAAGATGTAGCTGCAGTTTGTGTTGGTCGGATAGATACCTGCAAACACAAAACCATAATAATAATAATGAAAAGAAGATGAAGATGAAAATTGTCACCCAGCGAGGCTTATTTAAGTTCGAACTTCATCGGCTTTGAGCGAAATTTTCTTGTAGGCTTTGAAATGCTCCCTCTCCCCACACACACTCACTCTTCCTCGTCCTTCCATTCTCCTCTTCTTTCTTCATCCATCCATCATAAAGAATGCAACTTCGTTTTGCAGGCAAGTCGTCGACCGGCTGCCATCTACTCATAACTGGGAGGGAACGAAGGGGGAAGGAGTAAAGTCAACTCTCTCTTGGCTCCCGATGGGGGAGGCGGGAATATATCTTTCTGCAGCCTCCATTTTTTTTCCTTTTCCTAAGTATAGTTTGGGCAACGACGCTATCCTTGAAATCTTGAGGATTATGTGTCCTCCGGCCTCAAGGCCTCATAGTTGCTTGCCCTCGCAGACTCAATGCGGCACGGGCAATTCCGCCAAGATGGCGGAATTGTGAATGTTCTACTCTCTGTCCGAACATTTTACTCGTATCTACTAAATGGTGTGTTTAAAGAGAGATGAATTGGATAGCATGTTTAAATAGGAAGGGATTAGATGGCGTGCTTAAAGAGAAATGAATTGGATGGTATGTTGAAAGAGGAAATGATTGAATGGCGTGTTTAAAGAGGAATTGGGTTAATAGCGTGTTTAAAGAAAAAGGAATTGAGTAGCATGTTTAAAGAGGAAATAATTGGATGGCATATTTAAAAAGGAAGAAATTTGAGGGCGTGTATCCTTACCGCCGGGGTTCGGGCTGGTGATGTTTCCTTCTTTCTTCTTAGTCGAGTCGTATTCGAACTCGCACATTCCCTCCTTGATCTGCTTGCCGGAATTAATGCCAAAATCTGCCAAGATGGCGGAATTGTAAATGTTCTACTCTCTGTCCGAACATTTTACTCATATCTAATAAATACACTCACGCCCCTCCCCACATCCCACAAACAAACAAGACAAACACAAGTAGATATGCAGAAGAAAGGAATCACCAAAGTTCTCTGAAAAATTCGAATTAATTCATCTTTAAACCCTTTTACTGCGGGTTTAAAGATGAATTACATGAATGGCGTGTTTAAAGAGGAATTGAGTGAATGGCCTGTATAAATAGAAAGGAATTAGATGGCGTGTTTAAAGAGGAAATGATTGAATGGCGCGTATAAAGAGAAATGAATTGGATGGCGTGTTTAAATAGGAAAGGATTGGATTTCGTGTTTGGGATTGGATGCAGGGATTGGATGGCGTGTTTAAAAAGGAATTGAGTGAATAGCGTGTTTAAGGAGAGATGAATTGGATAGCATGTTTAAATAGGAAGGGATTAGATGGCGTTCTTAAAAAGAAATCAATTGGATGGTATGTTTAAAGAGGAAAGGATTGAATCGCGTGTTTAAAGAGGAATTGGGTGAATGGCGTGTTTAAATAGAAAGGAATTGGATAGCATGTTTAAAGAGGAAAGAATTGGATGGCATATTTAAAAAGGAAGTAATATGAGGGCGTGTATAAAGCGAAACATATTGGATGCCAGGTTTATAGATTTATTAAAAAATGGTCGTATTTAAAGAGGAATTGACTGGATGGCATGTTTGAAGAGGGAGGGATTGGGTGATTTGTTAAATAGAGAGGGTTTGCCTGGCGTGTTTAAAAATGAAATGATTGAATAACTTGTTTAAAGCGGAATTGTTTGAATGTCGTCTTTGAGTAGGAATTGATTGGATGTCGTGTTAATGGAGGAATGGAATGGATGACATGTTTAAAAAGGAAGAGTTTGGATGGCTTGTTTAAAGATAAATTGATTGAATGTCATTTTAAAGAGGAAGTCATTGAATGGTGTGTTTGAAACTGGAAATTAATTTTATGGCGTGTTAAAAAAGGAAGGGATTGGATGGCGTGTTTAAAAAAGCAGCTGAACGGATGACATGTTTAAAGATGAATTGATTGAATAGTTTGTTTAAAGTGGAATTGTTTGCATAGCGTGTTTAAGTAAGAATTGTTTGGATTTATTGGATGGCATTTTTAAAAACGAAGTGATTGGATGGCGATTTTCAAGAGGAACTTAGCAGATAGTGTGTTTAAATAAGATTTGATTGGAAGAAGTTAAATAGGAAGTGATTAATGGCGTGTTTAAAGAGGAATCGATTAAAAGATCTGTTTAAATAGGAATTGATCAAATGGCCTGTTTAAAGAGAAAGGCTTTTGAAGGAATGTTTAACTGGGAGTTGATTAAATGACTTGTTTTAAAAGGCAGTGAGTAGATAACCTTTTTAAAAAAGATAGGATTCAAGGGCGTGTTTAAAGAAGAATTGAGTTGAAGACGTGTTTAAAGAGGAAGAGATTTGATTATATGAATAAAGAGGAAGAGTTTGGATGGCGTGTTTGAAGATTAATTTAACAAATGTAGTATTTAACTAGGAATTGATTGGATGGTGTGTTTAAATATGAATTGATTGGATGGCGTGTTTGAAGAGGAAGGGATCGGGTGACGTGTTGCAGAGGAAAAGATTGGATTTCCAGTTTAAAGTTAAATGGTTGAATTGCGAGTTTAAAGAGGAATTGATAAAATTGCGTGTGTAGATAGAAAGGGATTGGATAACGTATATATAAAAAATTGTATGGATTTCGTGTTGAAAGAGAAGAGGACAGTATGAAATTTTAAAAAGTGATTGGATGGCGTGTATAAAGAGAAAATTATTAGATGTTGCGCATAGAAAAAGAATTGATTGGATATTTTTTAAAGAGAATGAGATTAGAGGCGTGCTAAACAGGAATGAATTTAAAGAGTGTTTAAAGATGAAGTGATTGAATTACCTTTTTAAAGAGGATTGGATTGGAGGGTGTTTTTTAAGAGAATGAGAATAGATGGCGTGTTTAAACTGGAATGGATTAGAAGAGTGTTTAAAGATGAAATGATTGGATTGACTTTTTAAAGAGGATTAAATGGGATAGCGTGTTTAAAGATGAATGGATTGAATGGCATTTTTAAAGAGGAATTGATTGAATGGCGATTTTAAAATGGATAAATTTGATAAGATGTTTAAAGAGGAAGGGATTGCATGGGGTGTTTAAAGATAAATTGATTAAATGGCCTGATTATAGAGGAAGGGATCGGATGACTTGTTCAACGGGAATTGATTGGATGGCGTGTTTAAAGAGGAAGGAATGGATGACGTGTTTAAAAAGGAGTGGTCGGATTGCGTGTTTAAAGAGAAACTCTAGATGGCGTGTTTGAATAGGAATCTACTAGATGACATATTTAAAAAATATAGGCAATAGGTAGCATGTTTAAAAATGACTTGAGAGGATGACATATTTAAAAAGGTAATAATTGGATGAGGTGTTAAAGAAGAACGATTGCATAGCGTGTTTAAAGAGTAATTGTTTGCATGGCTTGTTTAAAGTGGAATTGAAAGGATACTTGTTCAAAGTGAAACGATTGGATGGCGTGTTTAAAGAGGAAATGATGGATAGATTACCAATGAATGGCTTATGTTGAAATGGAAGCAAGGACAAAGATCGATTTATCGATGGAGTTGTGGCAAAAGCTGAGTATAATCAATGTTCTGTTGGTACAAATCCCATAAATTTTCCCTAAATCATTGATGATTTCACTCTTCCACACAACTCCACTAAGAATGCGATATTTTTCCTTGCTTCTATTTTAACAGAGCTCATGTTGCCTGAATAGAAGCTCCCGTTTTTATAAATCGTTATTTTTTCCATACTTATCCACCAAATCGCTTTATCTTTATACACATCATCCTGGTATGAGTTTCTCATCTCTGGGAAGAATTGAAATTCGATACTTAGTTGTTGCTGTTGTTGTTGTTGTTTGTTAAATCGCATTTTCCAAAAACGTTTTCTATCCCCTTCGTAGATGCACATAAACAAGCACATTGGCGCATGAATATTAAAAATGCAGAAACTCTGCTTCAAGCAGGGAGCTTATGACTCTTTTAATTGGTGTTAGACACCTTTTTATGGGGAGTTTTTCCCATTATTGGAGGACGTTGATTGGTTAGTTTAACTCAAGTGTGATTTGATTGGGCGAGGTGTGATGAGGCTGGAACTGAATGGGTTGGAACTTAGGTGGCGACCCACTTACACTCATTCTCACACCAAAATGCCTTCAATGGTTTCACTTTGATTAAAAAAAACTTTGTTATCGACTTACTTTTGACGAAATAATATTTGGCCGAGTAACCCCTGGCCCCGACTCCGGAGGTGTGGCTGGTGAGTTTCAGGGACATGTAAGGACCGGAGCTCATCAATGGCAGTGGCTGTCTGCCCCCGCAGTACTCGCCGATCAGCTTGGCACCCTCCTTGAGGCCGTCGTAGATACTTAGCGTGTCCAGCCCGTTGCACCTTCGGATTGGAGAAGGGGGGGGCGGGCAGAAATACATGCTTAATGGAGCACCGGGAATTTGTGTAATCCAACCGCGGGAAATACGAAATACGATCTTGGGGGTGGTTAGGGCAAGTGACCAAGGGGGGGAGGGAATACTACTACTGAAAATAATATGTACTTCCTCAATTAAATTAAAGTTCATATTTAATATATGTATTAATATTTGTGATAGAACGTGTTAAAGCTGCGTTTAATTTCAACTCCTACCCCGTATTATTTAAAACCACGATGCTGCCCACGTGCATCTTCGATTCGAGGCTTGGAGTCTTATCTCAGCTACCGGATGCCAATGTTTAAACAAGGAGGTTATCGTCCCCCCGTTCGCCCCCATACGCCGACCTCGCCAGATCGAGTTAGGCTTATTATTATTATTAAAGTTCCAAGCCACAACCCCAACTGGAAGAGCAAATAGCTATAAGCCCAAGGGCCCCAGCGGGGAAAGAAACCTGGTATGGAAAAAACGAAACAAAGATTAAGAAAAACATAATAAATAAATAGAAAATTAAAAAAAAAAAAAAAAAAAAAAATTAAATGCTATAATGTTAAAAATATTATAATATTATATATGTGTGGATAATGAATAAAATATTAAAGTTATAAGTTTCTGTTAATTAAAAATGTATTAGCACCCACTTTAAATTTCTGAAGTTCCAAGGACTCAACAACAACACTAGGAAGTTCATTCCACAGTTTAGTTGTGTTAGGAATGAAACTTCTTGAAAACTGTGTTGTGTTGAATCTCATAGGCGTAAAGGCCCTACTATTGGCATTTAGTACACCTCTGGTAACTCGTTGAGGGGCATATAAATTGGGCAGATCGTGATGCAGTGGATGATCTGCATTGTTAAAAATTTTATATAAGATGCATAAGGAGCTTATTGCTCGCCTGTGCCACAGATCAACTTTGAGGTCAGGAATTAAAAATTTTATTGCTCTCAAATTTTTATCTAATAAATTAAGATAAGAGTTGGCTGCCGAACTCCAAACAGGGGTGCAATATTCAAAACACGGAAGAATAAAAGCATTAAAACAATTTTTAAGAACAGTCTGCTCTCCAAATACTTTGTAAGATTTCCTCAAAATGCCAATTTTTTGAGCAATAGAGGAGGAAATAGATCGAATGTGATTCTCAAAAGTAAACCTAGAGTCAAGCATAACTCCAAGCAACTTAAAAGAATCACATATGGAGATGGGAATGTTATTTATTAAAAGATCTGGATGGGGAGGATCTAGTGTTCTGGATCTGCTAACAATCATATTAATACATATATTAAATATGAACTTTAATTTAAACAGATAAGGCATTGTTCGCCGGCCCGGCTGTGCGTTCCCTCCACGCTTTCACTCCATTTTCCCTCACGCCAAGGAGATGTCCTGGCTATTTATATGGAAACTTTACCACTAAGATCAGATTGGAGATCCAGATTTTCGTCGCGAAACATCACCACGACCCTCTCTCCCTTTGTGCGCCAAGGGACCTCGACCTCGAGATTCACCATCACTTGTCCAGAAGGAGGACAATATTCCTTGAGTGCCAAAGGTTCGAGCCTTTCCGACGACAAGTCCCCAAGGCTTCCCCCCCCCTGTTGTTCAAGGAGAACAGCATTAGAACAGCCATTGTTCGTTTTGAGCCCTTCGCCAAGAAACGGTTCTCATCCCCCCCCTGTTGTTCAAGGAGAACAGCATTAGAACAGCCATTGTTCGTTTTGAGCCCTTCGCCAAGAAACGGTTCTCATCCCCCCCTGTTGTTCAAGGAGAACAGCATTAGAAGAGCCATTGTTCGTTTTGAGCCCTTCGCCAAGAAACGGTTCTCACCTCCCCTGTTGTTCAAAGGAGAACAACATTAGAACAGCCATTGTTCTTGAGCCCGTAGACAAGAGACGGTTCTCATCCCCCCCTTTTGTTCAGAAGAGAACAACCTAGAACAGCCATTGTTCTTCAAGCCGTTCGTCGAGAAACGGTTCTCCTTCCCAAGACGCCTCGTCAGGATCCTTTTAATCCCCCCCCTTCGGCTGGAACTCGCCAGCGGACCGAATATTCCTTCAAGTACCTTCCACTGCACCCTAATGAAAAGTTACGTAAGCCAAACGTCACCTTTGAAGTATTGATCCCTTTTGTCAATTCTATCCTGTGCTTTAAATTGTTTATCGAACCATCCCATCTCTTTAACTCTATATTTGTTTTACCTTTTTTTAATCCCTTAAATCCTTGGATTAGCCCGAGTCTCCACGACCCTTTCCATTCTGTTTATGTCAATATTTTCCGTTTTTGTGTATTGTTTATAGTTATTATTAATAAAACTCTATTTTATTAATGATAGCAATATTATTATCCTTGAGCTCAGTTCCACTTCTTAAGCATTTTGAAGATACATAATATCGGCCGCCAGACAGTAAACGCACTCTAAAGATAATTAAGGAAGTTCCCTCAACGAATAGTGTAATATATGGTATCGTCGGGAGTCATTCTACGACAATATTTTTTTAATACAATAATTTATTGACAATCTAATACAGGGTTTCCGAAAAGTCATCTATGGCTATCAAAAGCCATAGTTCCAAATACGTCTAGCAAGAAGCTGTTGTTTGTATTATTGAAACTATTAACTACGCATCGGTACTTTGAGAACACCTTGTAAATAGGCCATTTTGTATGCGGTGACAGAGAATCTAAATAATGACCACTATTTGCATTGGTAATAGGTATGGTTTTTCCTCATTGGGCCAATATAATGAAGTAACCAACGAGGAAAGTTTCACTTAGCCGAGAAAAGAATAAGAAAAACAAGTGTGCTGAAAGATGCGAAAGACTACGATTGAAAACCCCATCAACCTTAAATCCTGGTTCCAAGGTACCATATTATTTATTATAGGGGGGCTCACGTCACCACTTTATGGCAGGGAAGGTAAAGGTAACCGTCACCAGCTTATGGGGTAATGAGGAAACCCAGTTTATGGGAGCGGAAAGACGTCACCAGTTTAAGAAAGGACTGAGAGGGATCACGTAAAAAATAAATGTTTAAATCCAACAAACAGTCAGGAAAGCGAGTGTTACGGGAACAAGACTTAGGCAGGTACAACGGGGGCTTCGCTACGCTAAACGAACCGTAATTAGTTCTTTACTCTCGATCTTCTATCTGACTTAACTGTCTACCCAAGTGTGAATTCATCTACTTCTCCAATTTGTTTCTATAAATAGTTCAGGGGGCGTGGCCTCTAGGATCATAATGTTTTTAGCTCCGCACACTGGGCAGGATATTACTGGTCCCATGGTCTCCGAAGGTCATCGTTAAATGGCGTCTACAAATTTACACTTTCTCGATATAATTTTATCCTCCTCTAGACGCAGACAGCTGTCTCGGCTTAATTTCATTTCCAGACGAGAAATGTTTGTTTTTTATTATACTGTCGCCGAATTTTAATGCTATCTGAATTCTCAGTTCACGCTTACTTCCTTGACCGGTTTACAAATAAATATAGCTGTACATATACTCGCAAGGACATTTGTTACTATTCTTCTTATTCCTGCGAGGCACTTTGCTGGTGCAATTTTAGTGCAAATGCCATGCTCTCTACAGAACTCCCCCGCCAGTAATGGAATTACAAAGAGAATTGCACATCCTAACTAGACAAGCGGGTATATTTTGAATATAGGCACAGGGCAATGAAATTTACATCACTTATACATGGATACAACTGTGCTCAGGAGGGCCTGTACAACCTGCTTCTTAAAAAATAAATTCATGAAATATCGCTAAGTTGTAGCTATAAATAATTATATTGCTTAAAGTTACAAGGCAAAAATGGTTCAGAGAGGTATGTATGTATATTTATGCCTCTTTTAATATACAAATTCTAAGGTACATAAAACAAATAACATGGATCAGCGAGGCTTGTATATGTATTTATGTCTCTTATGACATTCAAGAGTGGCAATTTATTGATGATTACGCAATGTTCAATAATAATAATACAAATTGTCCCTGGCAAAGGAAATCCTTTTCCCGAAGAGCGTAACCATTCCCGGCTGCTCCTTTTATTCCCCGGTTCTCACTGTGGTGTCTTGCGCATAGCCCTAGGTCACATCTTTCCCTGATGCAGGTTCTCCACGCGGCTAACTGTGGCTGGTCATCATGTGCCCATCCTGTGTGCTTGTGAGATTCTGATTATCCGGCACGTCATCATCGCGTAAGGTGGGCAATTTCACCGGTTTTAATCGGTCTATTGAGACAGTGTTCCTTCTTCCATCAGGGTATTCCAGCTTCAACCCCTTGCTTCCACGCTCGATCGCTGGAAAAGGGCCAGCATATGGCGCTTCGAGTGGTTTGCAAACGCGGTCCATCCGGACCCAAACATGCGTTGCATTCTGGAGGTATCGGGGGCACTAAAGGCTTATGCACTGAGTGCAGGTGTCCTAAAGATACTCTCGCGAACTCCATATGTGCCATTGGCGATACCAGCTCTTTAATAAACTTAGCATACGATTTAGAAGAGGACGACGAGACTAAAGGTTTTGGGCACAATAGTGTGGTGCCCGTTACTGCCGTGAAGGGAAAAGAATCCCGACTCGGTGGGCAAGGCACGAATGCCCAGGACGATTATTGGCAGTGCCAACATCCAGCCTTGTCGACGGCCATTATGAAGCCCTTCAGGGTCCTGTTGGCCCTTTCCACCATCTCGTTTGTCTACGTTCTGTATGATGTAGTGCGGAGTTGATGAAAACCAACGCAGGCTGGCAACTTTTCGAATAACTCAGATTCAAACTGAGCGCCTCTGTCGGTTACAACGTAGAGTGAGACACCAAATCTGGATATCCACCCGTCTAGGAAGGCCAAAGCAACCGTTATGGCACTTATATCCGGGATCGGTATTCCTTCTATCTATCTTAGGGCTCGGCCGATATACGAAAGTAAATATCAATGGTGCGAGGGCAAGGATTGACCAGGAAGTGTAAAAGGTTGTCCACGTGCCGTTGAAATGTGCTACTTGCATTCCGTATGCCGAAAGGAAGCTTGACGAATATCCACAGACCAAAAGGAGTTATGATCGCGGTCTTCCCTATATTTTCCGGATTCATGGGGATCTGATGATAGGTAGGGAACAGATCCAGCCTTGAAATCAATCCCTAAGAGCGGAGAGGTGGTATCTGCGACTATAAACGACCACCTAAAGACCGACGAAGAATAGGGATCGCTATGTCCGTGTGAACCTCGACGTGCACCTTGATTTTTCCTCCATTTGCTGTTGATATGTTCACGCTGGATTCACGTAATTCACTTGACCTTGCCAATTCCGCCGGGAATATTGAGACACTTGCCCCGGTGTCAATTAAAAATTTGCACTTTTTATCAATATTTTTGCGGCGACGGTGAAAACTAATGGCATACCAGCGGCCGCGCCTGCTAAGGCGTGACTGACTAGTTTTCCTGTGGGACTGGCGAAGATGGCCTGGAGAAGGTTGCATTTGCAAGCGTTTTCCTTTTTTTGGCCACCTGCACCAGGGCTTACAAAACTTGGCCTCCTCGCCAAAGTGCAGGTGCGAGCGGCAAACCACAGGTTTATGTTTTCTCCAGAATGGTCGCAATCCCTCTGGTATATTACGCGCACTGTAATTATCATTAGGCACCGATCGTGCAAAACCCGCCGAATTATTTACGCACTTATCACTCGCTTCGTTAGAAAACGCACTGGACGCGGATACGGCACTGCATCTTTCGGAATTCACACTATGACACCGCTCTTTATCGAACCCAGTAGGTTCATCCACCAGTTTTCCCAATTGGGTCAGGGTTAGTTCTTTTTGTGTAGCAGTTATAGGCGCTTACTTCCACCTGAAGGGCAGTTCTTCGCAGTTCTTCAAGATTGATTGAGGGCCTGCCTGTGAGTGCGGAGGATGCTATTAGCTTTTCGAATAGCTCAGGCTTGGTCTTCTCGAAAAGGCAATTCACTTCCGTTTTTAAACTCTGGTAGTTTTGCTCAGCCAAAATGGCTACCGGAAGACGGTCAACAGTCTCAGGCGGAAGTGAGGCTAATACGTGAAAGAACTTGGTCTCCTTTTTGAACCCGGAAATGTAAAACTGCCCCTTTACAATGCGAAACCAACCTGAGAATGCTGATTCATTGAATATGGGTGGTTTGATGTTAGTGGCGTTCACGAAGTCCCGTTCGCCTTGTCCTGCCTGATAATTTCTTGCAGAGTCCATATCTTCGATGCCTTCACTGTTCGCAACGTAGGGGTCACAACTTTATAGGGGGCTCACGTCACCACTTTATGATAGGAAAGGTAAAGGTAACCGCTACCAGTTTATGGGGGAATGAGGAAACCTAGTTTATGGGAGAGGAAGGACCTCACCAGTTCAAAGGTTTAAATGACGCGGATATTTTGGAAAGGTCCCTCAAGTCCCACTAGTGAGGTAATAGGTGGTGTTAAAAATAAATGTCAAATTCCAACAAAAAAACAAGCCAAACAAAAGAGGGCTCCTGTTTACACGATTACGGTCATGGAATATTTTACTCCCATCAGGAAAGCGAGTGTTACGGGAACAAGACTTAGGCAGGTACAACGGGGGCTTCGCTGCGCTAAACCAACCGTAATTAGTTCTTTACTCTCGATCGTCTATCTGACTTAACTGTCTACCCAAGTGTGAATCCATCTCCTTCTCCAATTTTCTTCTTTAAATAGTTCAGGAGGCGTGGCCTCTGGGATCCCAATGTTTTTAGCTCCACACACTTGGCAGGATATTCCTTGTCCTATGGTCTCCGAAGGTCATCGATTAAATGTCGCCTAAAGTTTACACTTTCTCGATATAATTTTATCATTCCTGAGACGCAGACAGCTGTCTCAGCTTAATTCCATTTCCAGACGAGAAATGTTCGTTTTTATTACACGGTCGCCAAATTTTACTGCTATCTGAATTTTCGGCTTCTCGCTTACTTTCTTGACTGGTTTACAAATAATTATATATGTAAATATATCCGCGAGGACATTTGTTACTATTCTTCTTATTCCTGCGAGGCACTTTGCTGGTGCAATTTTAGTGCCAGGGCCATGCTCTCCACATTATAACTGTACATGAACAAGATGGGTCAGCGAGCTCAGGACTCCGAGATAGAACGTCAATACTGATACAACGAGATTAAAGGCTTCTGCTGTCGACCCTAGATCTATGGGTCCTCTGACACGCCCTCGCAACAGGGCGTCAGGTGTAACATCGGGTATGAAGATTATTACGTGCCCCCCATACCCCGACAGCTGCACGTAAATCGGAATCTATATATCTTATTATCTTCCACACAATTCCACTTCCTCCATCTTCGTTTATTAGTTTTAACTAACAACAATCCTCTGGCATGCGAGGTTGAAAAGGAGGTCACACTTCGAGGGCCTCTATTTTCTTCATACGAACCTGTTCCTAGCCCCAGAGTCCACATTGTTACTCATCATCCACTTCATACACTTGTCAATTAACTTTTCTCTCCCCACCACCTTTCTTTCTTTACTCCCTTAACCACCCTTCATTGTATTACCCTGTTTTTATCCATTCTCATTGACTAAATAGCTGTCTTATGAGTGTAGGTCATGGTGGATTGGATTAAAACGTATGTTAAGTAATCGATATATATATATGTCTTGGAAGTAGGAATAAAAGACGTGGTGAGAAATGATCAGGATGTTATGATGTGTTGAATGGATAATTGGAGTGGTGAGTGGAGTTTAGTGGATGTGGTTGAGGGCAATATGTTAGACAATTGTGATGGAAGGGCATCTAAATTTCCCCTGTTAATTAGAAAAATGTTGGAATAGCTGCATTAACTGGAAATGTGAACAAACCGATATTTATATATTTAGGTTTAATTAACTAACTAGGGCATATTCATCTACAGCAACTAAATAAAAAATCAAGAAAACCGAGGTTATCATGATAGAATATTAATTTATACCCACTAATTGTAAAAATAAACCAGAGCATAGGTAACCATTAAGAGCATTTGAGGCCAGTGAGGGGAGAATCTGAGGGTAGGAAAGACCATTGTAGGATAAAGGTAGGGAAATAGAGAAAAGGAATTCTGAACAAAATAAGGATGAGAAAGCGAGTAAAGGCAAATCTCGTCAACGCTAATGAGGCCAGAAGGGAACGTTATAATCCTCTTGGAACAGAATGGAATTAGAGGTAGGTACAAAATTCTCACCCCTTCCGGGGATGTTAGCCCAGAAAGTTCCAGCTTTACATGCTAACTCGACAGTGAATGGTGGTGGATTGGAGTCCCAACGTTACAAGAGAACTTTTATGGTGGATGGTTGTGAGGTGGAGCGTCAGGCTTACACTATGAATTTTACAGTTGATAGTGCCGAGATGTAGTGCCAGTTTTACAGAAGCACTTCTACAGTGGATGATAGTGAGATGGAGCGTCAGGTTCACCAAAGAACGTTTGCTGTTGAGGGTCGCGAAGTGGAATGGTGCAGCTTTTATGGTGGATAGCAGTGAGAGGGAGTGCCAACGTAAAGGAGAACTCAACAGTGGGTGGGAGTGAGATGTAATGTCATCTTTACAGCATACCCTTTATAGTGGATGGAGTTAAGTAGAGTGTCTTAGTTTACCTGGCGTGTTTTTGGTGGTGTTGACCGAAAGGGTGGAAGAGGTAGAAGTCCTCGAAATGGAGAATGACTCTGTGGTGGCTGTCTCCGTGGAGTTCGACCTTGCATCGTCTTCTCTCCGGGTAAGGGTTTGGATACCCGAGAGTCTGGATGCTTCCATTGACGGCCTGGTTGATCGAGTAGATGGCATCGCAATCAATCACTGAAAAGAAGATACGCGAGTGGATTCCTGGCTGCCTTTCGAGAAACAGAAAAACTGGTTGGGTTTGTGTCGATTAATCGCAAGAAAAATAAAATATTTCCTCATCCGAAATTATAAATTTTGACGCTATTTTTTTACAGAACCGAAAATACCTTCAGGGACTAGTTTTCATGGTTGGGATTGCCTTCGAAGTACTCGGCCTTTCCCATTATTATTTTTTTTACCTTCATTTCCTCCGTTGGATTACCAAAGATCTGGCTTTTCTATCGATACTGCAGTGTATCTAAAACGTGTATGACATCATATATTCAATATTTGGGAAGAATCAAAGACAATATATTTTTACAATTAGCCACGGACAGAAAATTAGCAACCAGTGTGATCAAAAAGGTATATTCCATTATTACCGAATAGCTAAGCCAACTTTTCAATATGATTTAGGGTGTATCCTTGTTTTATTTATTTAGTATAAGTTTTAATTAACTAGCCCATGCGCTTGGAATGTTGTAAGTTATTTCCGTGTAAACTTTAGTTACCAAACTCACATACTTAAGGTGGTTTAAGGATTTCTTTCACTATTAGTGTGTTTCTAATAAATTACAACTAACTAACCTAATTGCTCAAATGTATATAGCGAGTAATTAACTGTCCTAAGTGCTTAAAATTCTGCAGTGGGTTGTTTTCCTAGAAATTCTAGCTACTCAAAATGCTACAAATATTTTCCAGCAGCACTAGTGCAATATTTAATGCAGTCCGCCATAAGCTGTTCGCCTTCATAAGGCCTTTAATGAAAGCAAACTTAGGCTTAGCCAAATTGTTCAAAAGAGCGTTCGCGGCAAAGCAAAAAAATATTTAGCTGACTTACAATACTTTGATCAAATAAATTTTGAATTTGCTGGTTATTTGTAATCGCTTTAATAATATATTATCCTTTTTACCATAAACATTAAATATAGATGCTATAGTTCCTTTGAAACTTTTTTATCGTCCTTATCCGTTAGAAAATGAAGAAGATTTAGGGTTTTGTGAGGATAATCTGGGCAGGGACAGAAATTATGTAAGAATTGTGTTAGAGATGTGAGTGACACACGTTAGGTGTGGGATTTGGGAGAGAGCCAGGATTAAGTGGTCTACCTTGAGGTATAAAAGGTGGTTTGGTCTCTCGGCGAGATCTGGGAAAACAGGGTGGACCAGAAGTGTCAGTCTAGCCACCTGTAGAAGGAGGATGAAGAAGTGGGAAAGGATTCGAAGTGAATGATAGATGTAAAAAGAACCAAAAGGAGGGAATAAGAGTAGAAATACAAAGAGTAATAAATATTGCAGGGCCAAAGGCAAGGTTTGAACTTTAATCAGACGCACGTTTTTTCTGTAATTGGTTCGAACAGTGGCAACGCGGAAGAGTACTGCCAGGGAGATCGGATGTTTGATTCCATTTGGAAGAGAGTGGTTTAAGACCTCATACATGAATAAAGGCGCAGGTTGCCAGTCGATAAATGGGTATAAGAATGACAATAAATGGAGGAGAAGAGAAAAGGTTAATCACACCCCCAAGTGATTTTAAATGGTACTATTTCTCCTTTGACAAGTCGGCCATCTTTGTCCCCTTTACGCCATAGTAATTCCATCCAGTGTGTGTGTGTATGTGTGTCCAGTCGCCCTGTCAAAAAACAGTGATCCCCTCTTACCGTCATTTTTCCCGTATCTTTCACCTGAGATAGAAGCTCTCGCTAAGAAGAGAACCACGGCAACCAGTCTGAGGGTGATATTGAAAAAGCAACCGGTTTTACCCCTCGAACGCTTCTCTTCTGGAGAAAAGAGAAAGAGTCGATCCGTTGCCATGGTGATATCCCATTGCGAGGATAACGAAAGCACAAAGAGGGTTGGTTCACGGCCAGATAGGAAGCGTTGTCATGGAGATCTCCATCTGAAGGAAAAGTTTTCTTTATAATATTTCGACGGGAGAAGCCATTTTCCGCCTCTAATATTGCTATTGGGGGGGGGGCGATGTTAAAAATGACATCTTTCTTGTAATCTAATCGAGATTCCGAAAGGGATGACTGGGAAATGGGATAGTGGAAGAGAAGGAAAAAGAAAGAAGAAAGAATGATGTGAGATAAAAGAAAAAATAGAGGTGCAGTGGATAAATTAGTCGTAGATTGAAGAGAGACAAAGCAAGGCGGTGGGCGGATGGGGGAGGGGCCTTTCATTGAGGGACGGAGGCTACTTCAAAAGAAACACAAATTCCAAAGTTGTCACCCCCTTAAAGGACTCCCACACATTTTTACATCCATTAACTACACCAATTTCTTTACCAAGATATATTCAATGAACTACAAGGCGGCAATGTTATCTTCCTCTCTCCCTAATACATAAATAAAATGATAAATAATGAATAAATAAATAGTAATAATTGAGTAGGGATCAGACTTCTACATAATTAAGCCATGATGGATACCAAGGTATTCTAAATGACCAAAATAATGTATTCGTGTTTGAAATTATTAAGACACACTAGGGCGGTTAATCTCGATTTTGGGGATGGGACCAAGGACTGCATCGAGGATCCTATAGCTCAAAGTACCTGTAGGACTCGAGTGGGTCGATGCCTCGGCTACGAACAAGGACTGAAGGAAAAGCACAAGGACTCAAAAATCAATTAAGAAATTTTCACGTTGAGTATTTTGAAGTGTTCTGATTTTTCTTTACATAATTAAGAACAAAAAGAAATAGAAGAATTGAGGCCACAAGAGACCGCGTAGTTCCCCATAGTCATAGCAAATTACTCATTCCATATGTATGTATACAGGAGGCAGTAATATAAGTAGTTCTATGATAGACCGAAGTAGATAGGTTAAACTATGTTAAAACATTTCAGTTTTACTCAAATACTTGTCAAGGCAAAAAGGAGATAAGTGATGTGGTATTTTGAGCATTAGAGAAGGGGGAGGGGGATATGTAGCCGATTGGTTACGGCATTAAGAGTTGAGTTTTCTCTCCTTCATGAATATGCGGGAGAAAAACATTAATAGGGAATTCCCTATTAATTTCTCCCTCTTTCATAGTCCCGATCGACCTTGCGAAGCGTACCTTAAAAGCTTGTTTATTCAGAAATTTTTTTGTCTTCTGCGTAGCCAAATAGTTTAATGGACGGTTTAATTGAGATCAAAGCGGTAGCTCGCTGCCTCAGTGTGCATGGTTCGAATCCCACCCCTATGCGGATTTTTTGCGAATTAGGAAATAACATTCCAGAACAAAAATTATCCTGTTTTTCTGTTTCTTGCGGTTTGCTGGATTTATTTCATCATACTTTCTTCACGGTCATGATATATATATATATATATATATATATATATATATATATATATATATATATAAAGGGTGTTCCATTAAGACGGATCAAATTTAGCAGTAAATAAAACGGTGTTATTGGTGAAAATTTATTGATTAAACTATTGGATCATCTTATTTGAGTCATGGCAATTATGTGTCAAAAATAATATCGCCTAAATGTCCGCCAAGGCTTCGGCGGCACACCTCCACTCGATGGTCAAAATTTGTGATGACATCTCTGCATAGGTGCTCCTCGATCTCATCAATATGTCTTATTATCTCATCCTTCAGCTGTTTAATTGTTGTTGGCTTGTTGGCATAGACCTTACTTTTGAGATGACCCCAAAGGAAGAAGTCTAAAGGCGTCAAGTCACATGATTGTGGTTGCCAATTGACCTCACTGTATCGAGAGATGATGCGACCTTGGAACTGCTTATTCAATAAAGCCATTGTTGCATTGGCTGTGTGGCATGTGGCGCCGTCCCGTTGAAACCACAAATCTTCGACATCCATAGAATTCAATTCAGGCCATAAAAAGTTGGTTATCATGGCACGGTATCGCTCACTGTCGCCTTAACGGAATTCCCAGCATCATTTTCGAAGAAATACTGCCCAATGATTCCGCTAGCAAAAAATGCATACCAAACAGTGACCTATTGTGGATGCAGTGGCTTTTCAACAATCTTCCTTATTAACGAATCCACCAATATGAAAATGGGCTTCATCACTAAAGATGATTTTTTGCGAAAAATCATTATCGGCTTGTCTTCGCTCGGGCACCCAATTGACGAATGTACCCTGCTTCAAATGGTCAGCAGTCTTCAGTTCTTGTATCAATTTAATTTTGTAAACGTGTAGAGACAAATCTTTTGTCAAAATTCGATGTAACGTTGTTGTGGAGAGGTTCAATTCTTGCGCGCGATGAAGAATAGAGGTGTCTAGATCTTCGCCACATTCTCGCGCACTGCAGTAATGTTTTCAGGTGAACGGCGTAAACAAGCACGCAATGGCGTTTTCTTATCTTCCACCGACCCTGTTTGTTTGAATTTACGAACAATTTTCCGAATTGCACTCTCGGTTGGTCGATTATGTTGACCAAAAAAATCGCGAAGTGCCCGAAATGCCTTTTTGTTTGAACGTCCATTTTCTTCATAGACTTCGAAAACTTTAACACGTTGTTCAATTGTTAATCTTTCCATGGTTGAAATTGCTAAAGACTGAAGTTGTTAAATCTGAAAGAAAAAGAAAAAAATCATTAGACACTTAAACTTAACTCACATTTAAAATCGGTCCAAGTTATTGGAACCCCCCTTATATATATATATATATATATATATATATATATATATATATATATATATATATACTTGCTTAAATTAAATTCCATTTGCCATTTCTCCGCCCATTGCGATAGTATTATGGTCACTTCACCCTCTAATACCTTAGCATAAGACTCAGACCTTATTATCGTACCTCACTTAGTATCATCCACAAACTTCCTCAGGTCTCTATTTATACTTAAGAACACCGACCCTTGAGGAACCCCACTGATAACATTCCCCCACTCACATTTAATCCCGTCTATACCAACTCTTCACTGTCTTTCACTAAGTCACACCAGAATCCACCTAAAAATCCTTCCATCGAAAGCCTTACTAAAATACAAGTAAACAATATCGTAATTCTCATCTCTCTATCGGCAGCATCATACACCTCTATATAAAAAAACAGTAAATTAGTCAAACACGATTATCCCCTAGTACAACCTTGTTGAGATTCATTGATCAACTTATTTATATTTATTTAATTGATCCCTAATAGATTTCACTATTATAGATTCCATCATTTTCCCGGCCACTGATGTTAATTAAACTCACTGGTCGGTATTTATACATATTCATTTATTCCCCCTTCTTAAATATAGATATCATAGTAGTTTTCTTCAAAGCTGTTGGTACAATGCTAGTCATTAATGATTTTCTAAATAGGCATACTAGGGGGCTCACTTAACGCATTTTTGCATTCCTAAAAATCCTAGGAAAAACCTCATCAGGGGCCAAGTTCTTTACCAAATTTAATTTTATCTATTTCTTTTGAGTCTATTTACTTTGCAATTAAAATATCCTCTGAACATCACATAAGCATGCAAAGAATAGCGATGATGTGTTCACACGTACGTAGCCAGTAATGATAATAAAAATATTATCGTATCATTGAGTTCACACGTCAGTACACATTGAAATATCACAAAGCTGCGCCATTACTCAGAAACGATTCAAGATGTGATTTTTTGTCAAATGCTGTTTCGGACGGATGACTTGACGCGGAGAGACGGTGTATTCCTTTTTTACGCATATGCCGGTCGGTCGGATCATGTAGCAGTGACCTAATATATATATATATATATATATATATATATATATATATATATAGAAATTGGAACATTTCGAACATTAGCTATGTTCATCTTCAGCCTATAATGGAGCAAAACAATATGAAAGCAAGCAAGCTTAGAATACATAGAGAGATATATGTATTAATGACTAATAATAAGTGTTCGGGCTAAAATTGACCGGATCTTGGGGGGACCCGAATTACGCGAAGAGAAGCATGCACAGGGTGATTCTAGGTTCTGTGTTTGGTACCAAGCCACAATTCTCCTCCATGTAACGTCCTGTTATACACGGCTGGGTTGCTTCCGGGACCATGTCCATCTCAGGGAAGGGGGGCGCACCATGTGGTGACTATCCCCCTCGAGCCATTACGATCCCAATCGAGGACTATCTGTTCGTGTTTTGTCGACCATTGCAGGCTTAAAATGCATGAGTGCAGGACGTTGAATAGCACGCACCGACGGGCCCTGCTCTCCCTTCTCCCCCTAAGGGGATTGGCTCTCTCAAGCCGCCGCCACGGGGAGCGGTCAATTTTGGTCTGCCTGCCTTCTCTCTTGGCATTCATCTGTGGTAGGAAAGGAAGGACTAACGCTGGTAAGGAAATGGACTCGCCTCCAATGAAGGTAATGAAGGGAAATCTACCACACCCGTAGGGCTAGAAGAGGAGTAAACCTCCTCTCCGGTATAAGAGGGTTGGAGGGGCCCTTGAGAAAGCACATGGGGTGCTTCCTTTTCAGGGGGGAAGCTGCCTGAGAGCTGCTCCAAAAATGGCAAAGGGAGAGCCCCTTGGCCGGATGCGGATGATGCGATGGGAGCCCCTCCATCGGTCGAAGGGTTGCATCGATTTTCCACGTCCTCTCCGACACCCTGGGGTACCGAGGCCGCGCTTGGAGCTTTCGCATTCTCGCCTTCTCTTGTCACCATAGCCTGAAAAATAAAAAAGGGGCTCATGGAGAAAAGTCTCCGTAGGATCAGAAATTCCGGAATCTGGTCATTTACACGTAATCGGTCCCCGGTCCAGCGTTGATGGACTTTGACAGCCCGGCTCGCCATTTAGGCGAATTTGTCCTCGAAGTGTAACCATAAAGGATGGTACCGGTGTAGCCACCTTATATGTGTACCGGAGGAAGGTGGGTAGAGTCAACGGTCAAGCACAGCCCATACCCAATACTTGCCCGAGCCAGCGGGGTTTTGGCACTCGCAGCAGGTAGGAACCTCACACTACCACTCGACTAAGGTTCCTAGGAGGACGAAATTGGACCGAACAACCGGAACCTCTGTGGATAAGAGAGCAAGTGTGGAAAGGGGTAGGAAGGTATGTAATGAAGAGAAGTAGAGATAGATGGGTCCACTAATAAGTAGGGTGGTTGATCAATAATTATTATCATACCTTGGTGCTAGATGATCCCAGGATGGCATGTAGTCCCCCAAAGCACCAGGGCTAGCGGACCGAACCCTGTACCGGTGGAAACAATCTTCCTGGTACAAATTGTGGGTAGAGAAGGTTAAGGGAATAACCGGAATGATAATAATAAATAATAATAATAACTTATACTATTACTAATAATAATTAATACTAATACTAAATAATTCTAATAATAAATAATGCACAATAATAATACATAATAATAATAAATGATAACTAACAATAATATATCATAAATACTAATAAAATACTGTAAAAATTATGATAAATAATAATATAAATAAACAATTAATAATACTAAATAATAAGAATGATAATAACCATAATAATAATAATAAAAAAGGTAAAGTAGTGGTGAGAGGGGGCGAGGGGAAAGCGCACCAACAACTTCCCAGGCTCCATCAGAGAGTTTAAATCAACCCAGTGACGACAGGGCTTCCCTAGAGCTCTTGCTAGCTAGCTGAGTGGACAGGGCGTTAGTCTGTCAACGTCGCGGTACCGGGTTCGATCCCAGCACATGAGCAAACACAAACATCAGCGCACGGAGAGATCTGGCTACCGATTGGCGGATGCGCTGTGCTCAGCTCTGTACTGGGGTGGGTAGATTTTATACTTCTCACCGCACACATAGCCAATTACAACACTGCTTTCTTTCCTCTCCCGTCTTCTCAGCACAACACACACATTCTCTGTTTCAAGAAATACTGCCGATGGGTATCTATAGCCACATACCTCGAACGCATGATCGGGTCCCTCTGCCCCGGAACGACGAAGGTTCCACCTGAACACTGTTGTTTGGTGTCATAACCCAATATTTACTTCCTGGCATCTATCCCCAAAGAGGGCCGGCCCCTGGTGCCTACAGCCAGTGTCATACTGACATTTATATCTATTTAATTATCCGGTCGGGATCCACCTGGATAAAAACAGGTTAGCGAACCACTACTACTAAGTACAAGGCTTCCTTAATTTGCACTCAGGAAGGAGGATGTGCAGCTCCTCCAGGTACTAAGTGTAACAAAGTGTAAAAATGCTTGGTAGAATGTTCTTGCTTTCACACAATTGGAGTGGATTATTCTAGGTGTTTCGGTTATGAGATGTGAGTCTGCTTCCATTGATTTGGTCTATATTGTTTTATTCACTTCTCTCTTCACAACAAAGTGCAGCTTTAGGTTGTGGCGGACTATCATGAGACGCCTGTTGCGTGAATTCCCTCGAATTGTCTGGCAGATTTCATTTCTCGAATAACAACAAGCCTATTTGTTTTTCTACCACATTCAATATTTAGATATAGGTATAAAATTCCAAGATTCTCTCCGTTATAGGCGCGAAAACGGTGCCGTTAAAGATCCAGAAATTCATTCATCTTAGGAATTTTTTTTCCGGCGGAGTCAAGTTTCATGGGTCGTCTCGATAAGCTCGAGGGAAAAATCAGGACCAAAAAATTGAATTTTTAATTTTGATCCGATCTATTCTCAAAACGGGTAGCCAAAATATAGAGAAATATTCTCATTTTGCTGCATTATTTTTCCAGGCGGAGGTGATGGTAAATTTAAGTAACAATACATGAAAAATAACTATACGAAAAAATAATCATAAATATTATGCACTCAACAAACCCAAATAATTATCTAACCTAAGAATCCTAACAGAACGACCAACTTATAATCATCTAATAAAATCAGCAAACCCAAACAACCTGATCTAACCTACATAACAAGAAACAACCCATAACCATCAAATTAAGCGAATAGACCTAAATAATTTGACATAACCTACGTAACAAAGCAAACAACTCATAACAATCAAATTAAACCAACAGACCCAAATAACCTGACAACCTACGTAACACAGCAAACTTATAACCATCAAATTAAACCAACAACCCCAAATAACCTGACCTAACCTCAGCCACACATCAATCTAATCACAATCACCAAATAAAACTAAGACACTTAAAGAACCTAACTTAACCTAGCCGAGCCTAAACCTGATACACGCCAAATATCCTGCTAGTGAGTAAATATTCCTCCATTGGCACGGTTTGGATGAGTTTGGGAGCGCTTCGTCGTTCTTACCAAGTCCTACTCATGGAGAGCCCTGGGCAGGAATTTTATTGCACTCGACGAGCTTCAAGCTATGGCAGAGTCGATTAGAAACAGCTTCCGATTACATCGAAGTTAAAACACACCGGTTCGGTAAGTTGAAGGATAGGGCGATTTCACAGTAGCCGACACATGCTGTAGATACACAAAGTTTGGATGCCACGTTTAACTGTACTGTATGTTCGAACAGAGAAATAAAAGACCTCGAAACGAGTTCAGGTCGATGGTAAAACTCATACCCATTTTTTTCGATGAGCTTCAAGGTATAATGGTAGAAGAGGACACAACATTGTGATGGCGTCGACGTCGGTCATCGATGTTCCTGCTTATATCATGTTGTAGGCGAGAATATCGACGACCGGCGTTGGCAACCACATAAGTCGACTGTGGTTACTAATTGTTCGCCATTTCTGAGGGATCCTTTGACCCAGATGTATGGTATGGAGAGCGTAAAATATCTTCACATTGATTTCTTAGCTTAGAATCAATTGAATAGTCATTTTGGATGCGGTGGCGAAGGAATTACTTCTCTTTGCGAAAGAAAAGGCGAGTATGTTTCGTACCCGAACTTTTTCCCTCAAGAGGAAGAATTCTAATCCGTGACAAGAACCAATCAATCCCTTTTGAAGTTTTAAGAGCTCTTATATTGCATTAAAAAGATTGATCGCCACTCTAGGCCAGCCCTCCTGCCAGACTGCTAATGACCAACTTACGAGGCTATTATAAAATTATATTACTAGAGAAAAAATACAAAAATCGATATTTCTTAAAAAGTATTTGTTTAATTTCCATGAAAATTACCCGAAATATTCTTTGAAATTTTCCTCTGATATTGTCCAAGTTTCAATTCAGAGAACGTCAAATAAAACGAGAGGAATATAATTTGTATTTGAAGGAAAGACGCATGCAAAACTAGAGAACGATAATTATAAATTTAGCCATAAGCAGAAAACAACATAATTATCTTATAGACAATTGAACATTTAAAGTTTGCAGGCCCTTGTTCTGCCATCGTTCTGAATGACATAAGCAAATATTCGAATATAGGACTTGACCAATTTGCTGCATTCTTCGGATGTAATTTGATTACATTCTTCTTTCATGATTTGACAGAGATCTTCAACATCAGTCGATTTCCGAGCTTTTACCATCTTTACCGAATATCTTCCATTATAGGTAGTTTATCGAGTTTACATTAGGGAACTAATTCACTGTATTTGCTGTGTTGCATGAAACATTGTCCTGCATGAAAACAGGCCCAAAATTTACATTTAGTTTCATATTCCAATTAATATTTAGGACTTCAGCTGTAACCGGTTAGCCCATATCAATTCAATTAAATCTGTCAAGACTAAACGAAAAAATTATTCTTCCATTGGAAAGCTTCGTTTTTCCTGGCAACAAAAATTATCTTTTGAGTTTCTCTCATCATAAAAGTGGTTAATTTTTGTATATATTTTGATAAAGGTCTTTATTATTTTTGCTCCACTCAGCCTCATCCGCTAATAATTTAAATAGGGATTAGTACTAGATTGGATAGCTTTTCATATCCCCAGCCGAATCAATTAGTCCATTGGACAGTCCTACTTATTTGAGAAAATTATTAGGCGAGAGATGCGTGCCCTCACGTTTCTTGATACTTCGATTGATTTGTGCTAAGCTAAACCTCCCCCCTAAGGAAAATAAAATACCTTCATATATTGCTGATAACCTACTCAAGGTTTCTCAAGCAATTTCATCATAAATGTTTCGTCGGTGCACATAGATATTGTTTGCAATTAATCTCGTTTCAGAGACCTGCAAAACACCCAACCCCCCAGATAGAATCAGATTCCAAGTACTTTCGTCTTTATTTACAAAGAACTCTACAAAGAATGAAAAGAGACAAAACAGCCTAAATAGTAACATTGAAACCCTCCTTTCCCTCAACCCTAACTAAGCACGGGGGCAAATATTCTGTAAAATTTTAATTTGAGACTTGATATAGGATGTAATAATTGGGTGTAATGGAAACAACCTGAGGTCGATAATGAAATTGAGGAAACCGTAAATACACATTAAAAAAGTGTCGAAAAATGTAAATGTTACATTTAATGATGAATTTAGTGTTATTCCATTGCGTGATGACAGTAAGAAGTGTGTATAAATAAGGTACTCGTAGATTGTCCTAGCCACTCACTTGTATTGTTAACCATCCTCTCCAGTAGTTTTTCCTCCACCATTTTCCTTTCTCACTTCTGAATCTCTTTGGTTCACCACAGTCATCCCATTGCTATTCTTTCTATACCGATTCGATTCTATGGTTGCATACATTTGCCTGGTGATGTTTTAAGAGTACTTCGAGTTCTTTCCCGGTTTTGAACAATCAATTAATCCTATAGAAAAAACAACTGAGGGCAGGCAGTGCTTATACCCCGTTTTTCACATTTTGTTCTCTTCCCTTCCTCGTCTACTTATTTACGGGTTTGTTGCCATTTTTTTCGTTTTTTTATTTAATCACTCGAAATTTAAAACTTAGCAAATTTGTTTGTTTTTAATTTAGGCCTTTCACCAGTGGCGGATCCGGGATAAAAATTTGTGGAGGGAGGATGTTAACCTGAATCTCTCCCTCTGAGTAGTCTTAGAAAAGATAATTGATGATTAATAATTTTAATGTTTATCATAAACGGGTCTGAAATTTGGGGAGTTCAGCTCCCTAGCCCCCTTCCTCCTTCCTGGATCCGTGCTTGCCTTGCACAGCCGATCGAAGGTGAAGATGCAGTCACTTTCTTAGCGTGGGTGAGGAGCGTCCACCAGTCGTGCCCGATGCAGCATGAAAGTGGCTACTTATTGCCATGGCAACTGCATACCATAACTCCGTACAGTACAGTTAAGGCATAAATCTACCACCTTCGCAGATATTGGTCTCTGACCTTTTTGATTTCTCAGTCAGTCTGTAATTTACATTTCTACGTGTTGTCATTTCTGTCACCTACGTATTGAGTTGAAAAATATTTAAAGTTTAAACATTCCACTTCATACAATGGAAGCTGTTATCCATACTCTTACAAACATACTAGTAGTAGCGCTTTTTGACACCTGGCTAATCTCCTCTTCGAAGTCGCTAACGTTTGGTCTTCTTGATGGGCAACTCGAAATATACACTCCCATACACTTTCACTTTCATTAATTTCATTTTCTTTGCCTGACTATTTTAAAATATATAAAATGTGTACCATTCCATTAAGTGGTACGTTCTTCTTATTGCTATCTCACACTAATTATCCCGATGCGCGTTTCTCCGCTTCTCCCTGTGACCTCGACAGAGCTTTTTAGGGCATCACGTGGAGCAAGCTCGAGCCAGCTGACCAGTGATTTCGCATAGCTGACTAGGGGTAGGAGGTAAAAGCTTTTTGACCTTGAGTCCTCCCCACAATTCAATTACCCCATCTACTTTCCATATCTTTATCCTCTTCTGTTCAATAAGACCATACTCGAACCTTATCTGTCTTGTTTATAATATCGACCATACTTCGATTACTGCAATTCTTTTTAATTACAATATAATGTGTATGGACATCTTTACATTCGGGACATACTATTTAGTTCAACTCCGCAATTGTATTCTAAATCACCTCGAGCGATACTTCTGCGGCCGTTCTCCTAACACCAATGCATCATCTCCACACACTCCACGGTCCACATTTCAGCTTCTGTGGCCTTGAATTCAACACTTTCTTCTTTTTTTTTTACTCTTTAATGAAGTTGTCTATTGCTGGTCTTTGTTCTCACACACTACATACAGACACACTACTTCATCATGCATAATTTCCATAAGAAACTAAACATAATGATACATTACCTCTCCCGCATTTATACACCTCCTCACAGATATTGTAGCCCTGCACGCTTTCTGGAAACCATGCCACTCCTTCCCCAGGCATACTCACTTTCGTGAGTGTATTTATTCCTTTTTAAATATTAATTGGCTAAAAATTGTTAATTGCATTGAGTTGAGAGAAAATTGGATGACTGAGGAATGAAAGAAAGCATGAATCTTGTGATGTTTGTGCTAATGGGGCATGGTAGGAGTAGGGAATGCTTGTGTTGTATATGAGCTGCAAGAATGTGTATTGAAATTAGAGGAAGGAAGAACGCGGGATTTGGAAAGAAAAGCTCTGTTGTACGAGTTAGTCACTGAGCTAAAGAGGGATCTCAGCACTAGTCTCGGGGTGGTTTTGGTGATCTTAAGGTTAGCCCATTTACATTAGCTAGGAGTTGGACTAGTAGAGAGAGTAGTGAGTGGATGGCGGTAAAGGAATGAAGGAATCAGGTAGCTAGTGAAGCATCTCATCTTCCAAATGGAATTAGGGATGATGGTGCTAAGGGTGTGTGGATAGTAGACCAAGTAGAGAGTGTAGGTCTGCGCCTATTACTTGTAGTGATAGGAGACCTAGGAGAAAAGGTGAAAGGGATGGGGGCGTTATAGGCGCATGTGAAGCAAATGAAGTGCCTGAAGTGCTTGTGGTGGGCGATTCATAGGTTAGGTATTTAGGCATGACTTTTTGTGAGCGTGAACGCAAGAAGAGGATGCGAGTTTGTTCGCCCGGTGTACATGTAATGGGTGAGTGATAAAATTCAAATGATAGTGGATGGGGCTGAAAGGCATGCAGTTGTTGTTTTACATGCGGGAGTGAATTACATAGGAAAAACTAGGTCCGAGGAGCTAGTGTCTAGATATAGGGATTTGTTAGGAAAGTTTCGAGATCCATAGTAGTAGGAAGTGTGTAGTGTCAGGAATCTTACCTAGGCTTAGAGTAGGCAGTGAGTTGATGTCGCATGTAGTTGGGATAAATGAGAGAGAGAAAGTTTTGTGCGTTAGTATGAGACTTGTGTTTTGGATGCATGGAGTGAGTTTTTTTGGAAGGGAGGATTTGTATGCAATGGATGGGTTTCACTTGACTCGCAAGGGTGTGAAAGTGTTAAGTGACTGTCTCAAGGAGAGTATATGTATAGGCTGTCAGGATAAGTATGGTGAAGCAGGTAGGAGTGAGGGCATTCAGATAAATTTAGAGAGAAACAGACAGGGAAATAAGCAGACAACTAGGAAGGTAGTGTAGTTGTGGTACTGGAACCACATTATAGAATCGGATTTGACTCAAAAGTACCTCAAAAATGAGCATTTTGAAGTTTTATAAAATTCTATAATGGGTTCACAGTAAACCAAAATATCATTCCATGCAAAGGGAAATCAATAAGTATTCTGAATGGAACAATGAGATTTTTAATCCGCCATTTAATGATTGATTCTCTAAATAAAATGTAGTATTTTTTTTTCTTAAGTATGAATAAAAATTCACCGTTAGAATGTTATCCTTAGTCGGCGGAGCTCACAGTACTCTACTAAACGAAGGCGTTCTTCAGACTTACCAAAACCGTTACCTCCTTTACCAGGTAGCGGGATGTAAATAGCCAATGTACTTCGTTCAAGAATTCTGAGCAGCATAAAATAAAAATCTTGATTGCAAATTGATGTAAGTGTGTATATATGTATAAGGAAAAAAAGGGTGTGTGGATTGATAGATGAAAATCGACAAGTGGTGAAAAGAGAAAGTAGTGTGGTAGGGTGCAAAGAGATGCTAGGCGCCTGGTAACAGGCCTATCACTTTCATAAATATTATTGTCATGTGTTTCCCTTTGTTGATTTCGTTATAGTTTTTATTTTATGGCGTTCAAGCAATTTGTCTTAATTTTTAATGTTTTTTTAATATGTAATGCGCATTTACTGTTGCTTTGTAATATATTACTTAAAATTTGTGCTTAGTTTTAATTGTATTTTAATTATTTTGTTCTATGTGTAATTCAGTGTTTTCTGTTTCTTCTTGTCTTCTTTCTTCGCGTCACATTTGGTTTAATCGAGTCTTGTTCGTTGTGCGTTGGTCAAAATCGGTGATTTTTATGGAATTGAGGTTGTTATGGCTTCATCGGTTTATTGTCACATTTTTTATGTTTTTTTACATTCTACTCATGCGTAGCACGGCACTTCGTCTCTGCCAGCCACTAGGCGAGCGGAGCTTAGAAATCTGGCGCGACATATAGCTCTTCTGTTCTGGTTAATCATTTGAATGATATCCTTATTCAGTTTCTGATTAACCTGTTCTTGCATTTTCCGAGTCCGTTTTTCTATGACTTTGTTAATAGGTGTTATCCCCGCTTCCCTGTGCAGCTCTTCTTGGCGTTCTCTTTACCGCCTACGTGTACCCGTAATTAGGTACACGCATTTATTTTGCACTGTTTGTAGTCTCCTCTTTTGTGTTTTCGAGACACAAGAGAGGACGGAAGCAGGATATAGCAACGTAGATCTAACAAGAGCGTTGTAGATCTTTTTCTTGTTGCTTTCACGTAGATTTCTAAACATATACAGAGTCCTGACTTCGACCCAGGCTTTAGAAATTCTATCATCGACGTGCTTCTTTCCGAGTACATTGCACTCCGTGATATAGGGATAGCGTGTATCCCCCACTTTGACACCTGCTAGTAGTCTGCTGCCAAGGGGGACTACTTTGAATTTCTCTTGGTTCGTTCGGATCTTCCATTGTGCCTCGTAGTTGATCAATCTTTCGATTTCTTCCGCTGCCATACGAGCTTGCCAAGGTGCATTCTTCCATGGACAAGTGATTATCTGGCTGAAATTATCGGCATATTGAATGTTGAGGCAAGAAGATTTCACAGGGGCTGGGACATCTGCGGTTATATGGCGAGTATAGAGTAGGGGACATCCACTCCCACTGCGGGAGGCCTGCATTGTGTGGAAACTTCGGACCGTCCGTGCACCCTAAACTGACATACACCACTCTCTCCATGACATATACACAAAGAGTCCTTTCTAAGTTTTCACTTAGGCCCAGACGTAGGATCTTAAACTGCATTCCCCGTTGCCACACCTTATCAAACGCCTTTGAAACATTCCGACAAACAATGTCCCCGTAACTCCTTTTCCGTTTGGTTTGGGTAAGCTTTTCCGTGATGACATTTATCGCCATCTCCGTACTTCACTTTTTTCTACACCCGTATTGATATGGGTTGTAGAGGGAGTTCTGCTCCAGGTGAGACACCAGTCTTCGGTTGAGGATCTTCTCGAAAAGCTTCCCGCCAAATTAAAGAAGTGAAATTGGCCGGTAGCTCTCTCTCAACGTTGGGTCCTGTCCGTGTTTTGACAAAAATATCATCTTTGCCGTGTTATAAGCATCAGGAAAGTATCCCGTATTTAGACACGCGTTGAAAATTCTTCTCATTGCCTCGATGACGTTGGCTGGTGCCTTTTCGAAGTTTAGCTTCGTAACCTCCGATTGTCCTGGGGTTTTTTAATGGAATGAGC
Organism: Ceratothoa steindachneri; assembly: GCA_963969495.1. Classification (NCBI taxonomy): domain Eukaryota; kingdom Metazoa; phylum Arthropoda; class Malacostraca; order Isopoda; family Cymothoidae; genus Ceratothoa; species Ceratothoa steindachneri. The sequence goes on from OZ018318.1 coordinate 53,648,832, forward strand.
GGAGCGCGCCGAGTAGTTCTTCTTCGGTGATCTCGGCATCTACGTCGATTTGTCTATCCACCTGGTGGTGAGGATGCGTCCTATGTATTTGTATGTTAAGCTCGTCTACAATGTTGTTCCCGAACTCTATATCAAAATCTTCATTTTCTTCTTCGGATATACTGAAGACTTTTTCCCAATAACGTCGGAATATTTCTTTTATTCTTCTGTTTCGATGGTTTCGTCTTCTTTTAATATTTCTATTTTCTTCTCTTTCCCAGTTGATCCTTTTAGACGCCTGATTTTATTCCAAAAATCTTTGAGAGATGCATCATGATCGAGGCTCTCGATCGCATCGTCCCAACGTCTCCACTGTTGTTCGAGGATCAACTGGTTGAGCTCTTCTTTGATTTCTTTACTTCGTTGTGCAGATGCAATCGATGCATTTCTGATGTTGATTTCATACATTACTTTCAACTCACGATATAGCTCTTTGATGTATTCAGTCCACCTGTAGGTTGAGATGGACTTATACTGGGTTTGGGGGACACAAGCTCTATCTGCGTTGATGAGATGGTTATTAAGGTCTTCGAGTGCCTCGTCGATCTCCTCGAGAATTGCGTCATCCAAGTTGGGCGGATGGTAGGCCTCAAAATGGGGCGCGTACCGTGCCCAGTCTGCTGTTCTGTAGTTTTTTTCTAATTACATCTGGGACTTGTATAGGGTTCCTGTTGATGGTGAAAAGGATTCCTATATGGTCACTACATGGTACCTGGACTGGTTTTATGTAGGAATTGAACGGTAGCTGACGATTGGCCAGACATACTCGTATGTCTGGTTTTGTAGCACTTTTTTCTCAGACAGAGGTGGGAAAGTCCAGGCCTATCCGCTGGAACATGTTTCTGTCCAGCATAGTGTCTAGGCACCTTCCAATTCCATTGAAGGTCCTGTAGCCGGATTCTCGACAACTGGCGTTCATCTCTCCCCATTAATATGGTGGGGGCTCTTTGCCAAATAGGCTAGCGAGAGAATGGATCGGTAAGTATCCTCTCCTCGGCGGCTGGTATCCGGCAGCGATGACTAGCTTCTCAATGTTGAGTTCGACCTCAATCGCGAGATAGGATTCTTCGAGATTTGTAATCTGCTTGTACTTGATCCCCTTTTTGATGGCAATAGCGGCACCGTCTTACCGCTCTTGTGAGTGACTTGTGACTAACACATCGTAATTCAGATTTTCATTTCAGAATTACGAGTATCGATCCCATGTTCTGAAATCAAGATGACATCTGCATCAATTTTTCTGAATACGTTTCCGTAAAAAGTCTTCTTCGCCGCCCAGCCGTTGGTGTTGGATCCCTGAATTCTTAGTGCCCTTAGTTTCATGATGAGGCATAATTACCTATGTTTTGTCTTATTCTTCTCTTTCTTCTTGGCCTGTGGGGCACTCTTTGTGTGCCTAAGCTTTTCATTCTTTGGTGGAGGACTAAGAGTTTTTGATTTGCTTTTTGGAGCTTTTTATATGAGTGCATGGGCCCTCGTCACTATCCGTAGAGGTAGTTTCTTCATCATCTTGTTCATTGTCATCCTTGTCTTCTTTTTCTTCCTCCTCGGATTCCTTGTATGAGGGAGCTTCGATCGCAGCTTCTAGTCCCGATTTCACTTTCGTGTTGTTCTTGATGACTGAATACTTGAATACCTTAGAGAATTCAGGGTTTGCGGGCATAATAACCGTAGGCAGGTTGTTTGCCTTTAGTAGCGCGCTTAGAACCTGGTTATAGCTCTCAGGCTTTACCGCGTTAGCCACGTTTGCATGCGTGATGCAAATCAGGATTTTTGCACTTAGGTCATTAGTGAAGTTCATTTGGGTTGGGGATGCCATCGTTGGTAGCATCCCTTCGCTTTTCTTCACGGTGCTGGCGTAGGTGTTTATTTTTTTCTTCTCCCTCCATTTTCTTTATAATATCTTTCCGCTTCTGGCAGTTTAGGGCCATCGTCCTATGTCCGCCCTTGCAGTTCACACATTTTTTTCTCAGTGCTTTTTTAAGTGTTGTAGCGGTGTCCTTCTGTGGCACATTCGTTTCACCACAGTTTTCCTTTTTCGAGGCAGTTCTTCGCAGTGTGTGTCTCCATCTTGTAACATATAAAGCACATCTGGATGCTATGAAACCTTTCCTGCTCAATGTTGCATCCAGAGATCCTCATGTAAAAATCGAGGAGTCGTTCCGTTGTGGCCTTGTGTGCTATTTCGGTCGATAGAAAAGTGACTCTAAATATATGCGTGTGGTCGCAGAATTTGAATACTTCTTTGACCTTCACCCATGAGTAGAGTGTTGATCTGGATTTCTCTTTTCACTTCGTCAGTAAAGTGCTCACCAACCCAGCTTTAAACTTTGCGGCAGAAAATACTGTGGTTGGCTGCCACTTGTGAGGATTTCTTCGCTTCGAGGTTTATGGATTTTAGAACTTCGGCTCCCTCTTCGGATAGGAGCCGGTCGACATCCTTGGTTTTCGCACAGATGGCGATGAAGCCAGTGGAAACTTCGATTAGCTTAATGAGGGCTATTCTTAATTCGTCTCGCAAAGCTTGCTTTTTGGGATGCCTTCATACCAGATATGATCCGGAGGGGGACCCTCTTAGTGAGGTTGTTCATGGTCTTGTTTGGTCCATTTCCTCTTCTTTCTTGAATTATTCTTGCATCTCTGTAAGAAAAGTGTAATACTCTGTTTTGGGTGGGAAAAAGTAAGTAATGAGGTGGTAAAAGAGGTAACGGTTAGGTCAGGTGAAGTCGAAAAATGTTCGAAAATTGGAGTGAAAGCTCCCATCCATTTTCCAGTTGGTTCCCTGCTCAGGATGCTTCCAGGATGATGGGTGATGATGGATGGATAGGAAGGATCTCGAGTGGGAACCTCAAGAGGGATGACTTATGGTGGAAGCTACAATCACCTAATAACCCAGCCTACGAAACCAATAAGAGGGAGACACTTCACACCTCCATATAGCAATGATAAGACTATAAAGAACGATACATTGAACATTTACTACACAAATAATACGAACATAAGGAATAAGATGGATTTGTTAAGAGGGTCAGTGAGTGTAGATCATTTTGATGTTATTGCGATAACAGAGACGTGGCTTGATTTGGCAGGAAAGAACTTTAGATCTGAGATCCAGATTGATGGTTATAATATGTTTTATACAGATATGATAGAAGGAAAGGAGGAGGGGCGATTATTTAAAGAGATAATCTCCAGTATAGTGAAAATACTACAATTAAAACAGATGACAACACAGAGCCATTGTGGCTAGATGTTAATTAAAGAGGGAAAGTATAAACTAGTCATGGACTATTATATCGACCACAATATATTAGTAAAGAAGCTTCGTGTTCCCTGTGGCAGGAGATAGAACGTGCATGTAGAAGCAAATTTGTGTGTAAAATGGGTGATTTTTATTTCAGAAATATAGACTGGGAAGCTCTTTTAGGTAATTAGGAGGGTGGTTAGTTGTTGTATGTATACGGTGCAAGAAAAATTCTTAGACAGTTTGCAAGCTAACGCACTTGGTGTGATAATACATTGGATTTAGTTCTAACAAATAGGGAAGAATGTATTAGCTATAACAAGATTGTGAAAAATTCAGGAAATAGCGACCATTGCGAAATTAAATTTAAGTTAAAATGGAACAGGGTTCTCAGTATAATAAATCAGGTTAAAATATCATACTTTAAAAAACAAACAGATTAACGTGGTCTGAGGAGGTACCTAGAGACTGTTGTTTGAGGTCTAGTGAGTGAGGTCAGGTCAGAAAATGTGATGTCAATGAGACCAGTCGAGGGGAAAGATAACTCTCAGGTAGAGAGAAAGAGTGTAGATCAAGAATATTAAACAATGATTAAGCAGTGAATTGCCGGGCAGAATATGAATATGCCATATAGGGAAATTAGAACCAAGGCTTACCTTGATTTCTTACCTTGATGAGGGTCTTCTCCCTCACTAGTCACTGTTGTGTCCTCCAACCAGAACAGCAAAGAAAAATGACAACAAGGAGAGGCGATATAGTTGGCGAATGATGGACACAATGACAAAAGCCATTAAATTTCAAAAAGAGAATCACTAAGGAAGACAGTCAATTTACTCTTGAAAGACTGTAAGAAAGGAGCAGGTACTAACTCTTAAGGAAGAGTGTTCCAGAGATTTATGATCCTAACGAAAAAGAAACGACCTCTGGTGCGAACACTGTCAGTATATGCAAACAAGTGTTCAAGATAGGGTCAGTGGCCATTCAAAATTATCCACACCATGATCAAATCAGATCGCAGCAATCTACCCTTGATAGGGAACAAATTTAGGTTTGTTAAACGCTCGATATAAGGCAAATTGTACAGGTTCCTGGAGTTTCGAATCACCGACATAGCCAGCATTCCAAAGTACACTTCTAAAATCAATAATGGAAGGATCATGAGAAATAAAAACTTATTTCATAAAATCAGGAGACCGGCAAATTGTGCCCCTAAGAATCCCATTTGCAACTCCACTTGCTTTGCTGAACACTTCCCTGTCGACCTTAAATGGATGACAGATAAAATTAAGGATTATATTGTCATTAAAAGGAGCATTTGTTAGAAAATAAAAAAAAACGGTGAGGGTCAATTAAGGCAGAGATACAATGAGCTAATTCGGGACATTAAAAGGTTAATTAGGGTAGCAAAGAGAAATTATGAAATTAAAGTGGCAAATAAGGCAAAGGAAGGTCCAAAAGGTTCTTTCAATTATACAGAACTAAGACTAGAGATAAAATAAGCCAACTTAAACTAGAGATGGAGAGTTAGTAAGTTAGGATGTTAAATAAGTATTTTCTTTCACTATTTACACTCGAGGATAATCTAATTGTACTTGAGGGGACATTGATCTTCAGTGGTAATGAGGAGGAGAAATTAGAAGATGTTTTAATTACAAGGTGGATAGTCTCAAAAGAAATCTATAGAATTAATTTTAATAAAGCATCGGGCCATGAAGAGATTTTTCCTTGGATTTTGAAGGAATGTAAAGATCTATTAAGTGAACTCTTAGCATGCTTATTTAGAAAAGCGTTAGATACTATCATTGTACCAACGTCATGGAAGAAAGCTAATGTGATACCTATATTAGAAAGGGAAATGAAACGATTATGTCCAATTAATGGGCAATAAATTCGATATCAGTGGTAGAGAAAATGATAGAATCTATAATAAAGAAATCTATTTGGGATCACTTAGATAAATATAAATAAGTTGATTAAGCAATCTCAACACGGATTTACTAAGGGGAAATCGTGTTTGACTAATCTACTGTCTTTTTATAGAAAGGTGTATGATGCTGCCGATAGAGATGAGAATTACAATATTATTTATTTGGATTTTAGTAAGGCTTTCGACAGGTTCCACACCTACGAATTTTGAATAAAGTTAAAGTGCATTGGATCGATGGAATTATTTTTAGGTGGATTCAGTCGTGGTTTAGTGACAAACAGCAGAGCTAGTATAGATAGGAGTAAATCTGCCGATGCTACTAAGTTAGATATGATTATAAATTCTGAGTCTGATGCTGAAGTATTACAAGGAAAATTGACCATACAATCCCAATGAGCAGAGAAATGGCAAATGAAATTTAACATAAGCAAGTGTACTGTAGTGACTATAGGTAGGTTCAATCCACTGAAAAATATAAACTGAATGGGAGAGTTTTAGGAAGGTTAGAATGTGAAAGTATCCTAGATATCCTGGTAAGTTCAGACCTCCTCCCTAGAAAGCAGTGCATAAGTGCTAGGATAGAGCTGATAGAGTTTATTGGGAGGAGTGTAAGTAATAGAAGTGCTGATGTCATTCTGAAACTGTTCTTGGCATTAGTAAGGCCTCAACTTGAGTAAGTGGTGCACTTTTGGTTACCCTATTATAGGGTGAAGAGACTAACTCTTCATACGTTAGAAAGGAGAAGCGTTCGAGAGGACTTAATTGAATTTTTAAACTGTGGAAAAGGTTATAATAGAGGAAACATTGATAAGGTTCTTATTTTTATTGAGCAAGAGAAGACACAAGGAAATTGATTTAAGCTGGACAAGTTTAGGTTTAGGAAGGAGATTGGCAGAAGCGTCCTCCCTGCGGTGTGTTAAGAACAGACTGGATAGATTTATAGATGAGGAGGATGGTAGGTGAGGCTGAACTTATTAATGGAAACAGGAGCTGCCTCGTATAGGCAATTGATTAGGCTTTTTTCAAAATCCTTATTTTTAATCTTCTTATTGTCTTATATACATACAGACGCACATTCAGGGGGGGGGGGGGGCTAGGAACCGAAGCCCCTCTCCCCGAAATTTCAGAACCGTTTATGTTTATATTGCTTTTTTTTAACCATATTGTATTCTGCTATTCAGAAAGAGTTAGGTAATAATATAGAATACATATAAAAACTTGTTTTACACCGGTGCGATAGAATGTACCTTATAGGATACATGTATAAAATGCAAGAAAATCTCTAAAGTAATTATTAAATTCAGTATTATACCTTAGTTGACGTCTATTAACTACAAGAAACCACCACAATTCATAATTTTCTGATGTGTAAAAAAATTGGATCTGAGAGAGTTAGTCCTCACTCCTTTATGAGACGCTGTTAGTTATTATTAAAGCTGTGTAAGATTACCATTATTAATCATCAATGCTGTGTAAGATAACCATTATTAATCATCAATGCTGTGTAAGATAACCATTGTTAATCATCAATGCTGTGTAAGATAACTATTATTAATCATCAATGTTGTGTAAGATAACCATTATTAATCATCAATGCTGCGTAAGATAACCATTATTAATCATCAATGCTGTGTAAGATAACATTATTAATCATCAATGTTGCGTAAGATAACCATTATTAATCATCAATGCTGTGTAAGATAACCATTATTAATCATCAATGCTGTGTAAGCTAACCATTATTAATCATCAATGTTGTGTAAGATAACCATTATTAATCATCAATGCCCTTTTATCAGACTCCTCAGAGGGAGGAATTCAGGTTAGCCCCTCCAAATTTTTATCCTGGATCCGCCACTGTATACATACTACTCTATCATCTACATATTTCTTATCCTCATACTACTCCATCATCCACATATTTCTTCTCCTCATGCCTATGTATACCTATACTTACACTCCTTGGCCCTGGTGTATGTTCAGGTATGTTATCGCGATGTAAGTATCATTAATCCCAGTCAGCTTTTGCTTTTGTTCGATTTGAGACGAATAAAACAAAGAATTAATCTTCAACAGAGTCATTTAATAAAAGGGAACAGACAGACAGGCAAATGGAGGGGGCAGAGAGCGTGGTTGTGTACGTGTATGAACACACATGTGCGCAAAATTATTCGCCTAAAAAAATCACGAAAGAAATCGCCGCAACCATTACTTTCCTTGGCCTCTTTTGAACGTTCACACATACATTGAAAGCAATATTGGCAAAGCAGCAAACCAAGTCATGATCATTTCCAGCAAGAGTCAAGGGCAAGATATGCCAATGTGGGCAAGCAAGAGTACAGGCTTGAATATTCGGTCACTTTTTCCATTCAAGGTTATAGACTCGATTTGGGCAAAGCTGTTTTTTGAAAACTCATGCCACCCTGTAGGTCAAAAGAACAGGCGTGATAGAGAGGTCAGCCATTTCCATGTGGATATGACAGGACCTGGGTCCAACCTTCTAGTGAGACCACCTCACTCGGATGTATCCCACATGAGGGTAAATTGCAATGGAACTTCCACTTACTACCTGTTGCGTGGATCTCCAGCACAGGGGGTGCTATAAAATTTTCACAGCATGCAACAACCTCCTTCTACTCTAACCTTTTTCCCCTTCGGACAGCCTCACAGAAGGCGCGGTCTCACTTAATCGGGGCAACATTGACTAGGGCCTACAGCATTAGGTGTAGGATCTAAGCTTTCTCCCTTAATTTCCCAAGTAGGAGAAGAGATATTATCTGCTCCCTGGGAGCTATAAATAACAACTTAGTCGAGTATAGAGTAAATTCTGGGCTCTCTACCGCGCAACACTGCGCTCAACTATGTATGAGTATACATAATAAGAAATATGGAATAAGAATCTTATATATTTATTTAAAAGAAAAAACCGAAAGCAAACCAAGGTGAATATCTCAGTCTATGTCTTTGAAAGGGAGGATTCTCAATTATGTGGTGAAGTTAGTGGGCATGAAATGTATGAAAAATTTACATATAGTGCAGATAACCCAATGAGGGGAGATTCCTTGGCACGAAGGTTAGATTAGATTAAGCTTTGAACCCAAGTAAATCCAACCTCGGACAATTGTGGGATTACTTTCATTTAAAGATTCAAGGATGCCGGTATCTATGTACATATATTTAAGAGTAATATTTACACATACAGGATACACGTACCGTCCATGCATATAGTACAACGTATATTCACAATTTAATATATATATATATATATATATATATATATATATATATATATATATATATATATATATATATATATATATATATATATATGTATAACTGAATCACGAAAATAAGGAACGTGAGGAATTAATGAATAACGTTACAGCCACGAGGAAAATGAAACAACGGAGAACTGCGAGGCCTTTCGACTAATGGTCCTTTACTAAGCAGACTAAAAGACAGGGGAAAAGAGAAAGATATTTATACACCTGATTAATGAAAATATGGGATATAGAGATTAAAAGGGGTGGGATTAGCAGATACCTGGAACCATCCTATTAACGAGATGAGCCGTCAGAGTTTAAAAAAAACAAAAAAAAACTTACGGGTTACAAAAGAAAGGGGGCAGTGTTTAGGAATCACATATGCAATATGAAAACAAAAAAAAGTTTACACATATCTTCTAGTTATCATGTGTAAACTTTTTTTTGTTTTCATATTGCATATGTGATTCCTAAACACTGCCCCCTTTCTTTTGTAACCCGTAAGTTTGTTTTTTTGTTTTTTTTAACTCTGACGGCTCATCTCGTTAATAGGATGGTTCCAGGTATCTGCTAATCCCACCCCTTTTAATCTTTATATCCCATATTTTCATTAATCGGGTGTAAAAATATATTTCTCTTTTTCCCTGTCTTTTAGTCTGCTTAGTAAAGGACCATTAGTCGAAAGGCCTCGCAGTTCTCCGTTGTTTCATTTTCCTCGTGGCTGTAACGTTATTCATATTTATATATATATATATATATATATATAAATATATATATATATATATATATATATATATATATATATATATATATATATATATATCCAAAAAACTACAGTAGCGTACGTGTAACTATAGGGATAAAACAACAGTAATAGGACTTATTTTATATGCGAAACCAGGTTTCGACGGAAACATCCGTCATCGTCAGTCGCTGGTGGACAAGTGAAATACAGAAGTTGCTTAACGTACAAACACACAAATGTGGGACTGTAGCGGCATTTTTGAAAAGCGGAAGTATGAATTTCTTGCTTATTAAGGTATTAGTATTAAATTGGCCGTCGGAAGTACGAGGGGCGGTCAATAAGTTTTGCAATTCGGATATAAGGAAACTAGATATGAGGAAAAGTGTTTTATTATTTTTCAATATAACTACCATCGACTTCAATGCACTTGCGCGACTTGTCCCTAAGGCTTCGAATTCCCGACGACCAAAAATCTCTGACTGCTGTTCAATCCACTCCTGGACGGCGAACCGAGTCGTTAGACTCACAGGAGGCAACACCCCTGAAGTAGGTCGCTAAGGCCATCTTCCGGGGTTCCTAAAGCTGACCCCGAAAGGAGGACAGCAACAAAGGAGCTTCAGCTCCTTCGCCCACGCCTAGTGGTGGAAGGAGTGGCTCGGAGACGGTGGTTCTTTGAAAAGAGGGCCCCCCCGCCCCTGAAGCCACAACGCCCGCCTAAGGTTTCGAGGCGGAGGGAGGAAAAGACTCGCATGGTGAGCCCAACCTCCCACAATAAGTCCTCGAAGGCGACAGCGCCTTCAGCGCTTTGTCCGACCAACAGCGCCCGGGGTTCTGCCCCCGTGAAGCGTACGGCCATTCCCGTGAGGGTCTTCTGTTCGAGGAGGGCCTCCGCGTTTCCTCCGAGCTAGGCCTGGAGGGCATATTCCTTCAATGGAATTGCCGTGGACCTTGGGCCAACTGGGAGGAGCTGCGGAGGCTCGTCTCGTCCCGTTCCCCGTTAGCTATCTTTATGCAGGAGACCATGCTAGGCGCGTGCCCCCTGCCCGCCCTCCTGGGGTATAAGGGTCTTGCGACCCCACCACCGCGGGATGGCCGGGCTCGGGGATGCGCGGTTTACACCCGGCATGATGTCTCCGTTCTTCCTTTCTCTTTAGATACCTCCTTTCAGGCAGTGGCTGTGCAGCTTCACCTGGATAGGAGGTATACTATCATTTCTGCGTACATTCCACTGTCAGCTGACTTCGACGCGGGGGAATTCCGCCACATCGTGGCACGGTTGCCGAGGCCCTTTCTCTTGCTTGGAGATCTGAACGGCAGGCATCCTCTCTGGGGAGATTACTCCATAAATCGCAGGGGAAAAGTCCTTGCCGATCTGATCGAAGAGCTTGAGATGGATGTCCTAAACGTGGATGAGTTTACGCATCACTGTCCGAGAACCGCTTCATTTTCTTGCCTTGACCTATCTTTGTGCTCTTCAGATGCACAGCCTGATTTTGATTGGGGGGTGGTCGATGACCTCCATGGTAGTGACCACTTTCCCATTCAAATATCCTTTTCAGGGCAACTGCCGCCTGAGAGCCCTCCTCGGTGGTGCTTGGCACGGGCTCGGTGGCCTGCATTTCAGGAAATGACTGAATTCTCTATCTCAGTCGAGGATTTTAGGTCGTTAGATGAGGCCGTTGAGTTCTTCTCCGGCAATCTCATCGCCGCGGGCTTGACTACTATTCCTAGAACGTCTGGCCGTTTTGCACGCCGACCACTCCCATGGTGGTCGGCTGAGTGTGATACAGCCCTCAAACAGAAGCGTTAGGCCTGCATGCGCTATAAGCGCCGCCCGAACGATTTTACTGTCGCTGAATTTCGTCGGGCTAGGGCTAGGTCCTGGTATATTTTGAAGCACGCCCGCCGCTCTGCTTGGCGGGCATACGTGTCTTCACTAAACGGGAAGACCCCTTTAGCAGAGGTGTAGAAGCGAGTCAAAAGGATTCGGGGCAAGTTCTCGCAGGACCCCCCTCCCGTTCTCCAGGAGAATGGGACCGCAATCTCGGACCCCGCGTCCGTGGCGGAATCCTTTGCAACCGCTTTTTCCGCATTCTCTAGCCAGGATGCTGCTCCGCAAGAATTCAATGCACGTCGTGATGTCGCGGAAGGCCGCAAGCTGGACTTTACCTCCAGAGGCGGAGAACCCTTCAACGACAAGTTTACTGGGAGCAAGTTGCTCTCCGCTCTCGCTTCGTGCGCGGACACCGCCCATGGTCCGGACGATGTCCCGTACGCCATGCTTCGATACCTGGGTGAGCGAGGCATGGCTTTTCTGTTAGATTTGTTTAATAGTATCTGGGTGGAGGGTCTTCTCCCAGATTCCTGGCGAATTGCTACTGTGCTCGCCTTTCGCAAACGGCGGAGAGATCACTCTACTCCAAACGGTTTCCGCCCAATCTCTCTAACTTCTTGCGTGTGCAAGTTGATAAAGAAATTGGTAAATGTTAGACTAGCCTTTTTCATAGACAGCGGAGGCCATCTGTCTTCGGCACAGTGCGGCTTCCGCAAGTTTCACTCCACGTCGGATGCTCTGCTCCAGAGGAAAAATGCCGTCTGCGAGGCTTTCCTTCGTAGACAGCACTACGCCACGGTGTTTTTCGATCTGGAGAAGGCCTATGATACCGCATGGCGATACGGTATCATGGAGACTCTTTACACGATGAGAATGGTGGAGGCCTCCCAGTCTTTATATCTGAATTTTTGCGAGATCGTCGATTCCGCGTATGGGTGGGGGGAGCCCTCTCCGGCCCAAAGGAGCAGGAAGAGGGTGTCCCGCAGGGAAGTGTCCTCAGTGGCACACTCTTTGCCTTGAGCATCAACGGCATCACCTCGGTGCTGCCGGAAGATGTTCTCGCTACGCTCTACGTGGACGACCTTTCGATCTCTTTTGGCGCGGCCCAGATGCCAACTCTGGAGCGTCGACTGTAACAGGCATTGAACCGCGTCTCTCGCTATGCTGAAGCGCAGAGGTTTTGGTTTTCTTTGGCCAAGACTAAGGTGGTGCATATATGCCGCCTTTCACGGATCCACCCTGAACCAGATTTGTTTCTTAATGAGGTGCGCCTGAATGTGGTTGAGTCGCACCGTTTCCTTGGTCTTGTATTCGACCGACGCCTCAACTGGGAGGCTAATATTCGCAGCCTTACGGTCTCTTGTACCCTTGCCATGGATATTCTCTGTTCCGTGACGTTCAGCGCTTCCGGCGCTGATAGGGCTACTGCCCTACTTTTTTATCGATCCTTTGTTCGTTCGAAGCTTGACTATGGATGTGAGTTTTATGCATCCGCAGCCGAGCGTTTATTGCGGAAGGTGGATTTGATCCACCACACCGGCCTTCGCCTTGCGACCAGTGCCTTCCACACTTCCTCCATTGAGAGCCTGTTGGTCGATGCTGGGGAGATGCCACTCGCTCTGCGCCGCGTGCAGTGCATCACTCGCCTGTACGCGCGAGCACGGCGCCTCCCTCAGTCGGCAACAACTTTCCCTGCATCCGCAGCTGATCTCGACGGTGCCTATGCCTCCGATAGACGCCAGTCATGCCCTAAGCCCTTTGGGTTTAGGGCCAGGACCTCCTTTGAGAGATAGATATAGCTCTCGGGCTGGTGTCGCCCCTGGTTCTGCCTAGGACACCACCCTGGAGGGTCCTAAATTTGGCTATTTGTCTCCACGCCTCTGCTCCCAAAGCTTGTACAGCGCCGGGAGTATTGCGTTCGACCTTTTTGGAGCCCAAATCGTGTCACGCTGGAACCGTGCCAGTGTATACGGATGGCTCCAAGTCCCAAGAGGGGATCGGCTTCCACACCGTATCCCCTCTGTTTGAAGTCTACGGGGCTCCACCGGGCGCTGCGTCTGTCTTTACGGCCGAGCTGGTGGCAATACACTCCTCGGTACGAGAGATTACGTGACGTGCCTGGTTCGGAGACCAGATTGTGATCTATAGCGACTCACAAAGCGCCCTGAGTGCTCTCGGGGCATTGGAATCTCCGCATCCCCTGGATCGCAATATCCGTAACGCCACGGTTTTTGCGAGCCGGGCAGATGTCAAGATTATCTTCTGCTGGGTTCCTGGACATGTAGGAATTGCGGGGGATGAGCGCGCCGATGAGGGCACCAAAGAGTCCGCGAGGACTCTGCGACCAGACCAGCGTTTCGCTCTTCCTCACACTGACTACATGGCAGGAATACGGGCAGCTCTTCGAAATGCTTGGCAAAGAAGATGGGAGACGGTCGAAGGGAACTCAAAGTTGCGTGCCATTGCGCCGCGACTGTTCCCATAGACCTATCCCTTAATGCCGCGGCGGCTTCAGGTTACTTTCTGTCGTCTCCGAATCGGGCACACTCGTGTGATGCATCGCTATTTGATGGAGCGCTCGCCTGCGCCCTATTGCAACGACTGAGTCGCCCCCCAGACTGTTCAGCACATTCTTGTCGAATATCCCAGTCTGGGTGATCTTCGCGCACAACACCTGTCCCGGTACCGGGATAGGCGGGGTCGCTACCGCCTGTCCCTTGTACTCGGGATGAGTGCGTGCACATCGACTGGTGGACTCTTTGACTTTGGACGGGAGGCCAGCCTTCTCCCTATTATTTAAGCAGGGTTTGTTTTTTTTTGCTTTGTTTTATTTTTTGCATTTGTTTTTTTTCCCCCTTTAGGTTGCACGCTCCTCCGCCGGGGAGACCTCTATCCGCCACAAGAGCTTGCTTCTTTTCCCCCATTTGGGGTGTTTTTTTCATTTCTTTAATTTTATTTTAAAGTAGCCTAGAACTAGGCCAGTTTTAATATGGCGACTAATTCCCATGTAGGCAGTCGCCAGATGAGCTCTTAAAAAAAAAAAAAAAAAAATGTCGCCACGCCTCTGCTCCTAAAGCTTGTACGGCGCCGGGAGTATTGCGTTTGACCTTTTTGGAGCACACCTCGTGTCACGCTGGAACCGTGCCAGTGTATATGGATGGCTCCAAGTCCGAAGCGGGGTTCGGCTTCCACGCTTTATACTCTATGTTTGAAGTCAGCGAGGCTCTGCCAAGCACTGCGTCTGTCTTCACGGCCGAGCTGATTGCGAAACACCACTCGCTACGGGAGATTACGTGACGTGCCCGGTTCGGAGACCGGATTGTGATCTATATCGACTCACAAAGCGCCCTGAGTGCTCTCAGGGCATTGGAATCTACGCATCCCCTGGTTCGCGGTATACGTGACGCCACGGTTTTGGCGAGCCGGGCAGATGTCGACATTATCTTCTGCTGGGTTCCTGGACATGTAGGAATTGCGGGAAATGAGGGTGCCAAAGAGTCCGCGAGGACTCTGCGACCGGACCAGAGTTTCGCTCTTCCTAACACCAACTACATGGCAGGAATACGGGCAGCTCTTCGGACTATTTGGTAAAGAAGTTGGGAGACGGTCGAAGGGAACTCAAAGTTGCGTGCTATTGTGCCGCGACTGTTCCCATGGACCGATCTTCTAATGCCGCGACGGCTTCAGGTCGCTTTCTGTCGTCTCCGAATCGGACACACTCATTTGACGCATCGCTATTTGATGGAGCGCTCGCCTGCGCCCTATTGCGACGACTGCGTCGTCCACCAGACTGTTCAGCACATTCTTGTCGAATGTCCCAGTCTCGGTGATCTTCGCGCACGTTACCTTTCCCGGTACTGGGAGGCGGGGTCGCTACCACCTGTCCCTTGTGCTCGGTTCAGATTCGTGCACATTGACTGGTGGACTTGTTGACTTCTTGGGGGAGGCCGGCCTTCTCCCTATTATTTAAGCAGAATTTGTTTTTTTGTTTTGTTTTTTTTCATTTGTTTTTTTTCCCCCTTTAGGTTGCACGCTCCTGCGCCTGGGGGACCTCCCCCCGACGCACCAGCTTGCTTCCTTTCCCCCTTTTTGGGGTGTTTTTTTTTGTCTTTTTAATTATATTTGAAAGTAGCCTAGAACTAGGCGTTTTAATTCGGTGACTAATGCCCAAGCAGGCAGTCGCCAGATGAGCTCTTAAAAAAAAAAATGGTAATGGCCAAATTGTCGTGGATGATATTGATAACACTTCCATGTGATATTCCAAGTTCTCGCTCGATTTCTTTGACCTTCACGCGTCGATTTTCGAGGAGCATCCTTTCCACACGGGCGTCATTGTTCTCGTTGGTCACATCTGACGGGCGTCCTGGACGGGGGTCATCTTCAAGGGACTCACGACCATGGTAGAACTCCCTATTCCAGCGAACAATGATTGCATAGGAAGGGGCAGTTTCGGTGTAGACTGCAACCATGCGTTCATAGATCTCTTTTGCATTATTGCCTTTCTTGGTCAAAAATTTGATCAGTGCGCGGTGCTCAACCTTCTCCATTGTTGAAAAATTTGTGACTGACGATCTACGATCAGCTACTGCTTCTTAAATGTACGAGGCAGGAGCGTGCGGCTGCAGGTCTTGACTTGTCATAACTTGTCCTAACACCCCCACAAACAGCCATCCCCCTTCTTCTCTTTTGCCGTACCGATTCGCAAAACTTATTGACCGCCCCTCATATTAAAGTTGGGAATTTCTTTTATAAGTACCGATTCAATTAAGCGTCGATGTATATAATTGTGAGACTTATAAACTATTTTAGCATTATCAATATCAATTTTATGATTTTCATTGGACACATGTAGAAATAAACTCGAAGAGAGAGCACCACGTCGCATATCGCATTTATGTTAATTCATTCTCTTGAAAAATCTGCTGCTTTCACCGATATATACTTCATTACATGATTCGCAGGGAACAAAATAAACTCCTTGTTCATTATTTCATTATTTCTCGTGTCACAATGTATCCGTTAAAAGGTCTGTAGTTTCTTACATGTTCCTGAGAGCATATCGCATTTGTGATCCTTGTTTCTTGCAAGACGAAATTAATACAATCATCCAAACATTCATTGAGCTACAATATCCCCTCTGGTTCATAAAAAGTCTCATTATAAAGCCAGAACCATCTATTACTCCCCAGCTAATTATAAGAAAACCAGATGTGACAAATATTATGTTACCTTCCATACTCCCCCAGTTAATCAATTTCAAAAAGTTGGCACGGACTAACAACATCAATGTTACCTTTCAGTACGAGAATACAATCGGAAATAGCTTATCCCAAAGTAGATCGATCAATAAAGAACAGGGAGTTTATTTTTTCTCTGCAAATCATGTAATGAAAGCAGCAGATCTTTCAAGAGAATGAATGAACATAAATGCGATATGCGACGTGGTGCCCTCTCCTCGAGTTTATTTCTACATATGTCCAATGAAAATCATCAAATTGATTTTAATAATGCTAAAATAGTTTATAAGTCTCACAATTATATACATCGATGCTTAATTGAATTGGCACTTATGAAAGAAATTCCCAACTTTAGTACTTCCAACGGCCAATTTAATACTAATATCTCAATAAGCAAGAAATTCATACTTCCGCTTCTAAAAAATGCCGCTACAGTCCCGCATCATTTACCTTATCCCCACTGATTTGTGTGTTTGTACTCGTACGTTAAGCAACTTCTGTATTTCACTTGTCCACCAGCGACTGACGATGGCGGATGTTTCCGTCGAAACCTGGTTTCGCATATAAAATTAGTCCTATTACTTTGTTTTTTCCCGATATATATATATATATAATGATAATGATATAACTACACAGGGAAGTTGAGGAGATTTTAATTTTCCTCAGACTTCTGCTCAGTAAACACCGGAGGAGAAGGAGGAAGAGGAAAAGTTTCTCTAGAGGTGGAGGGCGTAGTTTCGGGTGTGGTTAGGGTCCAGGCTTTTTACTTGGGGTGAAGAACACTGTAATGGGCAATTGAGATCGTTGCTTTTTCATGTTCTTTAGCTTGTCTCAGTAAGGGCCCATAGCAAGATCGAGGCTATTTTGTTTTGTGCCTTCATGGTACGAACCATGTGAGGGTCCCATGATTCCAAATCTGCTTGAACACTTTTAATTCTTCTCTGAAGATCGGCTAGCCTCTCTAACGTAAGCCCAACTTCAGCTTGAACTTCTTCATCTTCTTCTTCTTTGTCAACTTCTTCCGTATTTATCCTGGTTAATTCCACCAAGTCATCATCGTTTAATGGGGCAGAGTGTTCATCTATGAGGGCTTTAAACTCATCCTCTGTTACATCATCGAAACCTTCGCCACCAAAGAGCTAAGCCAATTTAACAGAGGTGGTAACTGCCGCACTAGTGATCTCTTCTGGAGATAAATCCTTGTTATCGTTTGCATCCTCAGGCCACAGCTTCTTCCAACAAGCATTAATGGTTAATGGTCTGGGACACAAGCATACTGAATGGAGCGCAGGAAATCGGTACATATACTGTACATACTGTAGTCGACCGAGTGATATCTGAACGCTGATTGGCTGGAATCGTCCCGTCTCAGCCAACGAACACTTACGTTTTACAATTATGTACGTAGGTTTCCGCTTATGTCTGGAAATGGTGCAAATTTTGAATTTTAAGGCCGCCCAAAATTTTCCGCAGATAGTTGAAGGCGCGGATGACGAACCACGAATAGCCGAGGGTCGACTATATATATATATATATATATATATATATATATATATATATATATATATTATATATATATATATATATATATATATATATATATATATATATATATATGTTATGCTCCTCATGACCTCGCTGCATAACTGAAAGAATACACATATGTGTATAAGAACTTTTATTCAAAAGAATACACCTGTGTGTATAAGAACTTTCATTTCTTTTTGTATGAAAAATTTTACCGTTATATATAGAACGTTGTATTTTTTTGTATATATATGAATATAATTTCTCAGAAACAGAGTTTTGAAGGAGGCAACACGGAGGTGCCATTGATTTCCGCTAAGTAGTTGATTCAGCATTTTCCCCCCGCCTTTATAATCCACGGCAGCTTCACCGTCAGATTCTCAAAATTCCTTTAGTTCCACCAAAACATGCATTGGGTATAAAAGACAAGCCCAACCCGAAGGAGGACAGGTAGCTGTGCAGGAGTCTCTCGACTGGCCACCCGTTCGCTCAAAATCCTCAAGGTAAATCCCTGATTAAATCCCGGTCAGATTTTAGTCGAGCAACACTCTGATTTTAGTGTGAGTTACCCTAAGTTTCGAAGGTAACTAAGACTCTCTGCTGAGAAGACCCCGTTTTCTCACACCTCACCTTTCCCGCGTTCGTACCATCAAAACTCTGTTCCCCGTACCGTTAAACCTCCCCAGCTTGTGCCAGTAGTATAAGCCTGCCTCTTTATATCCTCCCGCAAGCATCGCCATGGCACCTGGAGTAACGAGCGTCGAAGGAAAGGTAACATCAAGCAGGTGACAGTGAAAGAAGGTGTAAAATCAGGTACGTCCTACACAGGCAGGACAAAGGTGTCCTAATCAGAGTACGAGTCCTCAGCTGGACAAATCCAGGTCCATAGTAACCCAGTGACGCAACTACGAGGATTTGCGCCATAATACATAGCAACATTGGGGCACAACTACAACGAGGAAAGTGTGCCGTAACATTCTGGCGACCGTGACAGGACCTGTAATCGAAGAAATTGCCTGAAGGAAAACTGAAGAAGGTTCCGTAATCGAAAAGAATGCCTGAAGGAAAACTGAAGAAGGACCTGTAATCGAAAAAATTGCCTGAAGGAAAACTGAAGAAACACCAAGTACCGAAAAAATATACGGATCGAACAAGCCTGAAGAAGACATCATTTCAAAGTAAGCCAGTTCAGACCCACATTTTAGCTGTTAGAGTGGGATTGCATTGTAGACATAGGCTTCAAGCGTTGGCCTCTGAATTTAAATAGGTAATTGGTACCGTCCACAAGTAATGCGGTATTATACTGCTAAATTGAATTAATCCCGTGAAAAATATATCGATTTATGGTATTTCATTAGTAAAATATTGTGAAAATTTATCAGTTGGTCATCCCAGATAGGCCAGTGTGTCCCCTTACCCCTCTTCATCTGAAAAATTGAAATGAAATTAAGTAAACAATTGAATTTTGAGTAAAGTTTTGGGCTCTGAGTAACTTTTAAGATATTCTTGAGTAACTCTGAGTATACTTGGGAATTTGAGTCAAGTTTAAGTACTTCGAGTAATCCTGAGCGGATTTTGACGCAAATTCTGAGTTGTTCTTGTGCATCTAACTCTGGCCAGTGATGAAAATCAAACCATACCCCCCGCGTCTGCCAATACTAGCAATAACCAATCCCCTTCTCACCCGGCTTTTATAAATTTAAATTGGTTGATCAGCCTGCCCAATACAGTCGTGCCATTTAAGGGTAAAGTCGACGGCAAACCCGTTGAACCCCGAGCAACCCCTTAGTTAGAATCCCTGGAACAGCACTTCCATCGTGAAAACATAACAGATAACATAGCAAAACATCCGAGAGGCTAGAAGATTCATTCATGCAACAGAGGGTAGTGCCATATACGTAGTTACATACACCCAAGCCTTGGCCGATGTCCAGACATGGCAACAATTTAGAACATACCTAAGCATTGCTTTCAAGGAAATAACAACTACGCAACCCTTCACAGCTTTAATGCAGTCTACCAGGCCACATGGGATAACAAAGAGGATTTAACGTTGTTCATAGCAAAGGTACATAAATTAGTACAGGAAAGTTGCAAAACTATTGATGAAAGATTTCAAGTAAAATTCACACAAAACCAGCAAGCCATTCTCGTAGCTACAACCGTTTTGAATAATCTTCAAGCCCCGTTTGATAAAAAGTTTCAGGATGTGTATAACTTAACCAAAACGATACATGAAAATATTTACGCAGATAAGGCTAAATGTGGTGAAATAGTAAAGGAAACAAAAAGTGGAAAAGTAAATATTGTTCAAATGGCTCAAGAAGAATCTAGTGTATACATGGTTCGTGATCATAGGAACATTATGGATAAGTCCCAATGCCACAATTGCGGAAAGTTTGGCCATTGGAAGAAAGAAAGTAGGTGTCCCCCATAGTGTATTGAATGCAGGGAAAAGGGTCATAGTTTAGGAAACGGTCCCCGTTGCAGGAAAGTCCGCCCTAGTATCCATCCCCAGCGACCTCCGTGGTTTAATGGATCCCCTAGACAGAATTACCCAGGTAATGCCCTTCTTAGGCCAGACTCTCAGTTCAAGCCCCCAGGAAATCCCCCGATGCCTAGGAACTTCCCGAAAAATAAAGTAATGCACCACTATAGAACCCCCCAAGGGAAGTTAGTGAAATTAGTCGAAATTGAACCCGATGAATATGATGAACCTCTCGAGCATGTCCTCTTAATGCCCGAAAGCTATTCTACCCCAGAAGTAGAGTCTGAACCTCCAAATTATTTTTTAGACTAAGGTCCTGGGAATTGGTCCAAAACTTAGAGAACGCATTACCAGTCAAAATTATAGGCGATGTGTTGAATGATTTTATAGTAAATGTTCAAATTGAGGGAGTCCCTTTCACTGCAACTATTAATACGGGTTCAGCCGCCACTCTTTTTCAGCGCAGTGGTTGGGGAAAACTTTTGGATAGATCGACTAAAACTTACAGTTTGAATGAAGCCACTTGTAACCTACGTGGTGTGACAGGAAAACTTTTTGGCCTATTGGGAGAAATTCAGTTGTATGTCGAAATGGATGGAGCAATCTATCTAGCACTAACTAGAGTCACCACGAGAAACATAAATTGCTCCACGGATTTATTATTGGGTATGGACTTTGTAATGGAGAATAGATGGATTATTGACGCCTACGCAGGGCAGGTTAGAAGTAAACACAGGATACACCTTTTGTATGGTTCTCTCAGCGAAGAGAACCACCTTCCAAATTCCCTGGCCCTAAGGAATCCCCAACCCTTCCGAGTTCCCCAAATTCGGTTCGGAAGCTCCTTCCCTAAGGGCTCCCGGAGCCCACTTAGTTTAGGAAAATGTGTAAACATAGTTAATAGAAATACAGTGAGAACGGTAGCCTCTAGTATTTCGGATGGGCCAGTGACCCAAACCTTCGGTCAGGATGTTCTGAAATAGAAACTTGAAACTAGGCAGGTCATCCCGGAAGGGAGTCCAGCAACAGGGATAGCTTCTAAAGATGAACATCAGGAAACAGAATTAGCTCTGAAACATGAGCATTGGGAAACAGGATTAGCTCTGAAACATGAGCATCAGGCCACAGGATTAGCTCCGAAAGACGAGCATCAGGCAATAGGATTATCTCTGAAACATGAACATCAAGCCATAAGATTAACTCTGAAAGATGAGTCTAAGGCTAAGAAAGGACCGGTAGTCCTTGAACAGGAAACAGTCTATGTAGTATATTCCGCAGAAGATTTAACGATTATGCCCCATGAAAGGGTAGTTTTCGAAGTTATAGTCAAGAAACTGGACGATAAAAGGGTAGACAATAATGTTGAATTTTTGGTAGAGAAGAATGTAGTAGACGATTACGTATTGATAGGCCAAAGTCTTAGTGCTTCTAATGATTCGAAAATATTGTTGAATTTTATGAATGTAGGTGATACCTCTCCGAATGCTGTTCGCCAAAAACCCAGTCAGTATAGCAACTCAAGAAATTGCTGTTGAAACGAAGAAGATTAAAACAGTTGGTTCATGGTTTGGTAAAACCCCCCGGGTAGATTTAAACGACCTTGGGAAACAGTATAAAGAGTGCATTGCAAAAACCGCAGATAAGGATTTACACTTGCGCGACTGCACTCTCCTCAATCGAACCGTAAATCTTTTAGTACCAAACCATGACGTAAATGCACTCAAGGGAGATCCCCTTGGCAGGACTAATTTAGTCCCCTTCCACATTAACGCTTCCCCTCAAACAAAACCTATTTATATCCCTCCATATCGGATTCCCCACTCCCAATAAGTTGTTGCCAATAAGCACATTCAGGATATGCTATAACGCGATGTAATTCAACCCTCCCTGAGTCCCTGGTCAGCCTATTTAATTTTAGTTTCTAAGAAGGATGGGAGCCGTCGACAATGTATCGATTACTGTAGGCTTAACTCCGTAACCACTCCTGATAGGTTCCCCATCCCGCACCTACAGGAAACCATACTAAACGTGGAAAAAGAAAACTTTTATTCCTCGCTGGACCTTGCTAGTGAGTATTGGCAAATGTCGGGAGGACCCCAGTCCCACCACTTCACGGCCTTTTCCACAAATAGAGGACACTACGAATTTAAATTCCTCCCGTTTGGTGTCCGGAATGGGCCCGCAAACTTTAGCCGGCTCATGACTATCGTTTTCTCCGACCTCCTTGGAATCGATGTCCTAGTCTATCTCGACGATATAGTAGGCTTTAGTGATGATGTCGAAGAACATTTTAAGAGACTAGATAAGGTATCCGCCAGGCTCAGGGAAGCAAACCTGAAGATAAAACTAGAAAAGTGCCAGCTCCTGCGAAGCGCGCTCATCTACTTAGGATTCCTACTAACATCTGATGTCATTAAACCTGATCCCCCTCTAAGATTTCCGCTCTTCAGGCATACCCTGTCCCTAAAACCATTGACGATGTTAGAGCTTTTATTGGCTTTGTAGGATTCTACCGCCAATTCATTCCGAATTTTTTGAATATTGCTAACCCCTTGACCAAATTGTTCAAAGCCAAAGCCGAGTTCATGTGGGAAACCGAACAAGAGACAGCCTTCCAAACTCTCATCGGGAAACTATGCGAAGAGCCTATATTGCAATTTTCCGACTATGAAAAACCATTCATTGTAGCAACAGATGTATCAGCCTACGGGATCGGAGCCATTCTTCTTCAAAATCCTAATGATGTCGAGCTCCCCATTTCTTACGCAAGCTGCCTCCTTACCAACCCTGAAAAGAATTATTCAGTGACGGATCGGGAAACGTTAACAATAGTCTGAGCACTAAAGAAATTTTGAAATATCATTTACGGATACGAAATCACCATCAGAACCGATCATCAGCCTCTAACCTTTCTCTTTCAAGATAAGCTTTTGACAGGTAGGATGAGTCGTTGGGCTTTGTTCACTCAAGATTTTAACATTAATATTGTGTATAAACCCGAAAGAGACAACATTCTTCCCGATAGGGAATTACAACCATTCTGGAAGCTCTCAGGAACCCGGCTGAGAAGTCGAAGTACCCTGAATATTACCTGGAAGAAGGGATCCTTAAGCGCAGGATCAAGCAGGACCATAGTACCATTGAACTTCCTGACGTCCTCATATGGCCTGCAATTAGCCTCTGCTATAATTCCCCGTTGGCCGGTCACATGAACCCGGAACGAACGTAGAAAATGGTGCAAGAGCGCTTCTATTTCCCCTCCATGAGAAAACATATTGAGAAATATATTTAAGAAGGCTGATCGTGTGCCGTTCAAAAAGAAAGGACACCCCGTAACGCCCATATGCATAGTTATCCGGTGTGTTCCCAACCTTGGGAATTTTTTTTATTAGAGCTCATCTGGCGACTGCCTACATGGGCATTAGTCGCCGCATACCGACCTTGGGAAAAGACAGGCATGGATATTCTAGGCCCCTTCCCAAAAGCATCGCGGGGAACAGGTGTATCTTGATATTTACGGATCATTTTTCGAGATATAATGAGATTGTCCCGATTCATAACCAAACTTCCGAAATTGTCGCTAAAGCATTTCTAGATCGGGTTATCACCAATCACACCACCCCTTCTATCTTGATCTCTGATAATGCGCCGAATTTTACATCAGACCTTTTCCAGGAATTGTGTCATTTGTGCCACGTGGACAAAGTGCAAATAGTTCCATACCACCCGTCGGCAAACGGCCTGGTCGAGCGGCAAAATAAAAAGATCCTCAAATCTCTGCGTCACATGGTCAGTAGCTCTTCCAGAGACTGGGATACCAAACTAAGTTTGGTCCAAACTGTGATCAACAATGGATATAACGCGTCCATCGGCGACACCCCTCACTTTGTCCTTTATCACTACGATAAAAGGGAAGCGGTTCGAACTATGGACACTGAGGCAGCGAGAACTGCTTTGATCACAGTTAAAAGTATGCCGTTAGTACACTATGCTACTCAGAGCATAGTCTACTAACGGCATACTTTTAACTGTCTTCAAAGCGGTTCTCTCTCCCTCAGTGTCCATGGTTCGAATCGCTTTCCTGCACGGATTTTTTTCGAAAAAAGGTAATAAATATTAATAAGAAAAATTTATTCCGTTTTCTCTTTCTATGTGGTTTATTACATTCATCTTCATTATTCTCTCACGCTACTTTGAGAGATATTATATATATATATATATATATATATATATATATATATATATATATATATATATATATATATATATATATATATATATATATATTGTATGTAGGCCATTTCTTCTGCAAGATTCATTAAAGTTCACAGCGAGGGCTGCATTGTTTAATTTAAAATGCCTAGAGCCATCAATCGAAATTATAGTTTAATTTAAATTAAACAACCCTCGCTGTGAACCTTAATGAATAATATATATATATATATATATATATATATATATATATATATATATATATATATATATATATATATATATATATATATATATATATATATATATATATATAATTTACTACACACATACAGCCTTTAAAGAAGCAAGTCTTCGAATGTGAAAGAATAAAGCTCGTCACGCGATACATTTACATCACAATCGTATTCGAAGCTGTTTTCGTCAAAATGTGTGCGTATACTTACAGCTGTATACACAGGTGTATATACTCATGTTTATGCATATTTACACTTGATTTGTTAGTGTAGTTTTCGGAATATAAGACACCTTTTGCTTTTATAAACATTCTCCTGTTAGTGGACTCCCCTTTTCGGATCCAAAAGAGGCCGGTATTGGAGAATTGCACTCGCCCTTGCCCTTGGCCTCTGGCAGATTTACACTTCTCCTAATTTTACCACTCTTTACGAACCTGTTTTCAAAAACTGATATATAATCCCTGGGAAGAGATTTATAAAAAAAATCGGTAAAACTATTGAAGGTATATAGCTCGAGGAATTCAAAGAGGAAACTACTTGAGAGCAAGCACGTGGATGTTATCAACACATAATGTTCCCTTTATCGCAGTATTTCCGTCGTTCTGCGAGGGATTACCTCAGAGAAGAGGTATATCGGACCCTTTTGCCATCCCTCCTTTCTTCCTATGTATTATCTTCGCTCGTCTTTTTATTTCGAACACTATACAGCTACAATACATTTTATATACAAATTGGAATAGATTCATACAACAGGGAAGAGCATCCAGTGGAAATCTGCACCATCTTATTTAAGAGATAGAAGAGGATAGAATCTGTTTCTCTATCCACTGAAATTCCCCGCACTGCTTCGATAATTGCGGGGGATTTGGGCCGGTTACGGCAGTGGCAGATCCAGGACCAAAATTGGAGGGGCGGTAACCTGAATTTCTTCCTCTAAGGAGTCTTAGAAAAGGGTATTAAACATTAATAATGGTTATCTTACACAACATTGATAATAAATACCTAACTTACACAGGAGTGAACACTAACTCTATCAGATACGATTTTTTTTTCACCCTTCAGAAAATTATGAATTGTTGTGTTTGGACGTCACCTAAAGTATACATAATACTGAATTTAAGAATTATTTACCTGTATTTTAGACATGTATCATATAAGATACATTGGAACAGTTTAAAAAGATATTTTTAGATATAGCCTATATTATTACATAACTCTTTCTGAATAGCAGAATACAAGTAAAGCTTAAAAAAAGAAATATCAACATACACGGGTCTGAAATTTGGTGGGGTAGAGCTTCATTCCCTAGCCCCCCCCCCCCTCCCTGGATCCGCCCCTGGGCTACGCTAAATACCGATTTTCATCTCGGTGCGCTACAAAGAGGAAATATTTATGGCTCCGTGCAAGGGTGGCTTATCATTTTAACAATTTGCGTCATTACTGAATGTTAAACTACTTTATCGCATCAAGTAGACAACTTAGGGTAAAGATTGGGGCCATTGAATAGTACCATATCACTACTCACAACATCCATGATTCACCACCTCTTTGACGATTGAGGTCAGTCCAACTTGTTGACTACATTGGTTAACTTTCATGCATAAACTCAGTCTAATATTGGAAAGAATGTAAGGGAGCGAATCCTATTTCATTTTGCCACAGGTTTATAATATGGAATTCATTTATTTTGCTTTACAGCGCTGGTTTTAGGGATTTTAGTTGCTACCTTTATGTTCTTCTCTCAGGAGTTTTCATGAGAATAAGGCCCTCTATTTAGAGATTGATTTTATTATTATTCATTGTGCATTAGTCCTACATTCTTTGGATTTAATCCTGTAAAGTTTAGAGATTCAGACGTTTATTGACAGTCGTTGACAAATATTTTTCCCCTTGTGAATTATTTTAAGGCTTTTTGTGCGCAGTCATAACCTAGGTGATCATTGGCTCTGAAACACTAAAAATCCGTCTGTTTTGATTGTAGACGCTGATGCTAAACGAGCGGCAACGAAATGACCTTTTTCTAAAGCATGGTTGGTTCATTAGTACCAACAGCTGGTGCAAACTAGTGACTATGGATAGAGAAAACAAGAACAAAACGATTTAAATTCCTATTTGATTTTCATTACCAGTTTGCCAACACTATAATAGTGTGGAGATTACTCTGTCTCGCGGACCAAATCACTTGCTGGTCGAAATGGGCCAACTGTGAGATCTCTGGCTCGTTGCCTCTCCGGAGGCAAACGAGTCCCGGCCGTTGGCAGAAGATGCTCAAATCCACGGTGTCGTAGAATGGACTCTCGACGATATACCATATATAACTATTCGTTGAGGGAACTTCTTTAATTATCTTTAGAGTGCGTGAATGTCTGGCGGGCCGATATTATGTAATTTCGATATGCTTAAGAAGTGGAACTGAGCTCAAGGATAATAATATTGATATCATTAATAAAATAGAGTTTTATTAATAATAACTATCAACAAACACAAGACGGAAAATATTGACATAAACAGAGAATGGAAAGGGTCGTGGGGGCTCAGGCTAATCCGAGGATTAAAGGATTTAAAAAGGTAAAACAAATATAGAGTTAAAGGGATGGGATGGTTCGCTAAACCATTTAAAGCACACGATAGAATTGACAAAAGGGTTCAATACTCAAAGGTAACGTTCGGCTTACGTAATTTTATACTATTGGTGCAGTGGAGGGCGACGTGAAGGAATTTTCGGTCTGCTGGCGAGTTCCAGCCGAAGGGGGGGAATAAGATGATCCTGACGTGGCGTCTAGGGAATGAGAACCGTTTCTCGACGAACGGCTTGAAGAACAATGGCTGTTCTACGTTGTTCTCTTCTGAACAACAGGGGGGGGGGGTGAGAACCGTCTCTTGTCTACGGGCTCAAGAACAATGGCTGTTCTAATGTTGTTCTCTTCTGAACAACAAGGGGGAAGGGTGAGAACCGTTTCTTGGCGAACGGACTCAAAAGAACAATGGCTGTTCTACGTTGTTCTCTTCTGAACAACGGGGGAAGGGTGAGAACCGTTTCTTGTCAACGGGGCTCGAACGAACAATGGCTGTTCTAACGTTGTTCTCTTTCTGAACAACGAGGGGGAAGCCTTGAGGACTTGGCGTCACGAAAGGCTCGAACCTTGGCACTCAAGGGATATTGT
Organism: Ceratothoa steindachneri; assembly: GCA_963969495.1. Lineage (NCBI taxonomy): Eukaryota > Metazoa > Arthropoda > Malacostraca > Isopoda > Cymothoidae > Ceratothoa > Ceratothoa steindachneri. Next base: position 53,676,748 of record OZ018318.1, read on the forward strand.
CCTCCTTCTGGACAAGTGATGGTGAATCTCGAGGTCGAGGTCCCTTGGCGCACAAAGTGAGAGAGGGTCGGGGTGATGTTTCACGACGAAAATCTGGATCTCCAATCTGATCTTAGTGGTAAAGTTTCCATTTAAATAGACGAGACACTCCCTTGGCGTGGGGCACAATGGAGTGGGAACTTCGAGGGAATGCACAGCCGAGGCTGGGAACAATGCCTTATCTGCCCATAAGCCTAACTCAATCCGGCGAGGTCGGCGTATGGGGGCGAACGGGGGGACGATAACATCCTTGTTTAAACATTGACATCCGGTGGCTGCGATAAGACGCCAAGCTTCGAAGCGGAGATGCACGTGGGAGCATCGTGGTTTTAAATAATATGTGATAGGGGTTGAAACTAACGCTGCTCAACCCGTTATATCACACACGGTTTTACAGAAATAGCCGTCAATATTTGACGACTCTGGCTACGTACACTATTCGGACACTCGTTTCATGAACTTGAAGAAGCATTTAAGATGAAATAATGGGACACTATTGGCCTCAGCTGAGTATAAGGTAGAAATGACACATATTCTAATGACGTAAGATTCCTCCTACACAGAAACATCACACCATTTATATGATAAATTATAACAGAACTCCTGAATGCGTAGACACAAAGACAACAGTTCGAAATGCTGATGCCGAAACTTCAATGCAAAGTTTGGAGAACTGAGAGATCATAATCGATCAAGAGGAAGATTCACAGTGGGGGGAAGAAGGGCAAACTTGGAAAGATTAAGGCAGAAGGAAAAAACTCTAGTTAAATAACTTCCAAAAGAGACAAAGCAGAAGATCGATGGGACCAAATGGCACGACAATGGTATCAATTGAATACTTTTCAAAATGAAGAATATACCATTTAATATTTACTAATAGTGACCACAGATTACTCTGGTAAGATCAAAATAGAGTTATATAAAACATTAGAGAACCAAACTCATATTAAAGATAACAAAAACACTACAACCTGAAAACCAAATTAAAATAAATCCATTTCCATACCACTAGCAAACAAGTTTAATAAACTTAATGATCAAGTGGTATTATCCTTGATAGGAATATGAAAAAACAATAATATATACTAAAAATTATTTTAGAATATACAACTTTGGCAAAGAAAAAAGAGAAGATTAGCTAACAAAAAACAAAGTATGGTTACAAGATATTTTTAGACAAAAGACAAAAATGAGACAAAATGGAAGAATTAGAGAATAGACCTTATATACTGAACTAAAGCTTATTTAAAAAAAAATTATTCACGGGGAAACAAAACAAATAATACAAAACTAGCGAATAAACTATTGAAAAGAATAAATCAATAAAACAGATGAAACAACACCTAACAATTGGATGACAGAAACTGACAACACTAAAGAATAAACAGGAAAACACGATCACAAAGAGGAAACAGATCATTAAACAGTTGAGAAATTCCATCAGAAACTACATGTAATAATGGCTAGGAACGAACGAAAAAACCTTGCATGCACTTAAGAGCATGAAAAATGGTAAAGCGGCTTGGGAAGAGGGTGGTAATAATATTGCCTATAAAATTTAGTGAAACGTCTTGCTGGCGTATTAGGTAGTCTGTTTACAAAATGTTCAAGGGCAATATGGCTCCAATTGCATGTTCGAATGCATTCGTTGTACTCCTGTTTAAAAAGAGGGATATGGAAGACAAATAACTTGTAGGGTCTGAGTAAGTTATGGTACTCTCTCTCTAGTTTTGCAAGCTGGGTTAAATGATCATCATCTTCCTTATGGGATGAAGGAAATATATATATATATATATATTATCTGGATTCTTTATTCCTATGTATTTATTGCGGGAATAAGCTTTGAATATGTTGAACAAAGAATATAACTTTTCTTCTTAAAACAACAATAATTTTCTGATTCTTTTCACTCATTTTTTTTTTTTTTTGGTATATTCACTCTTTGGAAATATTTGGATAGTGGTAGATAATAAATGGTAAAAGGGGGGATAGGGTTGCCCTTGTTTGAGGGGCATCGCGGGCATTCTTTATTTGTTGATACTTATTTTTTTCCTTTTTGTTTTATTTATGTTGTCACGTGTTTTTCTCTGTGTGTATTCTTCTTAGTGTTTTTCTGTCTATATTTTTCTCCTCGTTTCGTTTACTTTGTATTCGTGTATTGATTTTGTTGAGCTTTCGAGCCTTTAGTAGTGTTCTATTTTTGGTGTTTTACCTCGTGTATTTTCTCGTTATTTGTCGATCATGATTTTACTATTGTTTTGTAGGTTGTTGTGTCATACTCTGTGTTGTTGATGTTTAAGTGTAGATTGGTAGTATATTTTCCTCGGAACAGATTTTGGTGCTTGGGAATCGCCGGCTTCGATCGACCTTCCCGTGCAGTCTGGCAGGGATGTTAACTCTGCCTCCAGTTCTTCTTAATTCTGGGATGATATCATTGGCCATTGTAGACCAGACTTTTTTGGCTAGTTTCTGGGTTGCGACGTTTATTGGCTACAGTTTCTGCCTGCGGTGCAGGTCCCTCTGCCGAAGATACTCTCTTCGTCTGCTTTTGTTTTTGCAGAGGGATGCAGAGTTCTGCACTCGTTGGAGCCTCCTCATAGCGGTCTTGGTGGCCGCTTGAGTCACTACTACAGGGTAGATGAGCTTAGTCCAGATAAACGACAGGTATAATTTCCTGATATTCGCCGAGCTAAGATCACTGAACCTATATAGCTTAGAGATTTCTCTCTTCGCCATATTCTGCCTTACCGTGTAGTGACTCGAGTATCTGTGGTCGGAGATTTTTAGGCCCAGGATGGTGCCTTCGGCGGAGTAGCCATATCTCCTCCCATCAATTACAATGGGCCACGTCAACTTACGGCACAGCAGGAGGATCTTAAATTTCTCCCTGTTTGTCCGGATTTTCCACTTTCTCTCGAATTCGTTGATGTTCGAGATCTCTGCGATGGTGTTTATAGCCTGATCCCTTGCTTTCCTGGCCCTACTAGGGACGATCAGTGTGACGTCATCTGCGTATTGCAGATACATTGCCTCCCTGTGTATTGGATTAGGGAGGTCGATGGTGAAGACTAGGTAAAGCAGGGGACTCAGGCAGCTCCCCTGGCGAACGCCCGCTTTGAGTTCGAATTCTGGACCTTTGTGTTCTTCGATCATGATACGCGCTCTTCTGTCCATGATGAAGTCACAAAGAATCCTTTCCAGGACTGGGTTTAGCTGGAGACTTAGGATTCAATCATTTTTACTTGGACTTTGGACATAATAGGTGGTAAAATTTAGGTAGAGTTAGAGAGAAAATAGTAAGAGAGTAAAGTGGTTAAAGGGTGAATTTAAAGAAAAGATGATGTGTGGGAGACAGAATAAAAAGGTCCCTGGTGAAAGAGTAGCTCTGTTGTTTTGTTTTAGTTTTTTTTTTAATAAACTATAAACTTATAATTTATTTAATTAAATTAACAAGGTTAATTTAATTATTACTTTTGATCTTAATGTTGATCTTTGGCATTCAAGCCTTTATTTGAGACGGGGTTTTTAATCCCGCTGTGGGTATTTGAACAGATATTCTAAATTTTAATTTGAGTTTGAAATTTTTATTAAAGTATGAATTGGATTTGGGATTTATTATGGAGTTAATTTTAACTAATAAAAAACTTGTTCATTACACTAGTCATTTCTTGTCTATTGTCGATTCTTTAATGTGTATTTGGGAGTCACGTCACCGTCAGACTGTATTTTGCTGATTTTAAATGGTCTTATTTGTCGGTCGGCTTCGATGTCCAGGTGTGTACGAGAGAATTCAGGGATCAAGCTTGCACCAGGGACCTTCCTCACCCAACTGATGAAAGTTCGTTGTACATACAATTAGCGATAGGAAAAACTCCAAGGACATCGCCCTAAGAACAGGTATATAAATTAAAAACCTAAATGATTACGAGAAAAGGAATAAAATAGAAACTAACAAGGATAAGTTCAAACTAATTCCCATGAACAGAAGGAAAAAAGCTACTGTACGAGTAGATGGAGAGGCATATCCCTTCTCAACAGAAGGACATGTCCTCGGACTAAAAATAATAACGGACGGCTATACAAGTCACCTACCACAAAAAATCATAGAATCAAAATCTACCTTATCAGCGCTATACAGATTCAGGCAACTTTCAACTAAAAAGAAAAGAAAACTATACCTGACCCAAGTTCAACCCAAGCTGGTATACCCAATTGTACCATTGAATACACTAAGTAACTCCCAAATCAAGAAGATCGAAAGAGTCCAGAATCAAGCCACTAGATTCATAACAAACACAGGAAGACTAGATTACATACCAGCAGAAGAACTCCGCCGCAGATCTACTATAGAACCCATAAACAAAGATTAAAAATACGATTTCACAGAATATAATAAACCAAACCATCGTACAAGAAGACCAAATCCATCGTACGCAATATAAAAAACGCTTCAGTAGCCTGAGAAAAACGTTAATTAACGTCAACCCAATCTATAGGTAGTAAACCCTAATGCAACATCTAGAAAGGACAACCGATTGCGACTACCAAGTATACAACCCAAATGAGAATCCCGATGAAGAACTATTATATTTACATAATAGCATTAATAATAATTAAAAAAATAAATTAAAAAAATTAAAAAATAAATAAATAATAAATAAAAAATTAAAATTAAAAATTAAAAAAAAACAATAAAATGATACAAACGCTCTATTGAGCAAAAGAAAACAAAGGCTCCAATGCTTAAAATAATAATGTATCACAAAAATATAATAAAATTAAAAGAAAAAGGAAAGCGTTAGCCAGGCAACCTGGCACAAATCTCTATCATCTTCACATATCATCCTACACACATTAACACACACACAACACTTTAATTTCTATCTATCCTATCTCACTCTCTGTACACATTTTAACTTTATTTATCTTCTCGTATCTTATCTTCCGTGATTACCGGAGAAGTAAGCAAAAGTAAAAGCAGAAAGACGCCACGCAAATCTGGTGCTACGCGACGTCAAAAAGGCCTTTGACAAAGTATGGAGGAGAGGCCTGCAATATAAAATCCTACAACTTGGCCTCAATCCCATACTTGAAAGGATTCTATGCGATTACGTAATGGAGAGGAGGGCATTTATGAGTATCAAGGGTTATAATGGCCCCGAGTTCGAGCTCGAGGCGAGGATGCCTCAAGGCGGATGCATAAGTCCCCTGCTCTACAATATATACACCATTGACCTTCCCCGACCTCTGACAGAAGGTTCCTTGTACGTTCAATTTGCGGACGACATAAAAATTATATGTACGACGCCTTATCGGAATGCGAATTACATGGCACAGAGTACGGCGGTGGAAATCAAAAACATCAACTCTTTCGAGAGAAGATGGAAGATATCTACCAATGCCCAAAAGCTCCATGTAATTCCACTGTTCCGACGGACACTCGCAGACATCCGTGTGGGAGGTGCACGCATCCCATACCGCACGGAGGGCACGGTTCTGGGACTCCGTATTACGACTAGGGGGTATGGGAGTTATGTAGCAAAAAGTACATCGAATGCGCGGAGGGACTTGGGGGAACTTTTCAAGTTCATAAGCCTGAGTACCTCCAACAAACTTAAGATCTACAATGCATGCATTCGTTCAAAACTCTTGTATCCGCCGGTCCCTAGAACGCAGTTAACAAGACCCAAGTCCTTAAACTGACAAGGGGCCAGAATAAGGCGATCCGTATCATAACAGGAACCCGAAGGAGATAGATGAGAAGGCAGAGTGAACTCCATGGTGAACTGGGGATGACCATCATGAACGTAGAGCTTCACCTGAGAACAACTAAGATCTGGGACAAAGTGCGCCGGCACCTCCCTTTCGAGTTTGCACTCGAGCACATAGACTTTGATAACATAGGGCGAGCAATACCCTTTAAAAGTAGTAGACTTCTGATTGACTATGACGTTGACCCAAGGTTCACTTAGACCCCACTTCACAACACAAATCGCAAACAAAGCCAAACGATATTAGTCACTATATTAGCAATTGCTAATATTTTCCTTAGCTTCTCCAAAAGTTTGGGCTAAACTCGCCGATAAATTAAAAAAAAAGCAAAAGCATAAATAAAAATACAAAATAACCATCAAAGTCTGGGCGTAAACTACCCGAACAAGAAGATGCAAATCTTCAAATAATCAAGTAGAGAGCAACAAAACCTGCTAATACAAAGGCTTGAATGCCTTCTACATACATATATAATATATATATATATATATATATATATATATATATATATATATATATATATATATATATATATATATATATATATATATATATATATATATATATATATATATATATATATATATATATATATATATATATATATATATATATATATATATATATATATATATATATATATATAAATATATTTATCATAAATTATATACAAAACGCAAAGAAAGTCAGAGATGTCCTTTCCCCCGGGATCTGTCTTTCACACTTCTTTTCATTTTCGCTTTTCTATAATTTTCATCATTTTCTTCACTATTTCTCCTACTAAAACCCTCTTTTACTATATTCCTCACTTTATATGTCCAATGTCCAATTTCCGATTTTTTTTTTCACCATCTATTATCTACCACTACCCAAATATTTCCAAAGAGTGAATATACCATCAAATTTCCGAATTTTTTGACTTGGAGAAATCTACAAGAAAATTGAGCTCATCGAAAAGTTCACAAGATATCGTACTGCATACTGGGGAGTCTAGCTTCCTGTTTACGAAGGAGAAATACTGCAAAGCGGGAAGTTTATCTTCCTATTTACAAAAGAGAGCTATTAACAGCGAGAAGTTTATCTTCCTATTTACAAAAGAGAGCTATTAACAGCGAGAAGTTTATCTTCCTATTTACAAAAGAGAGCTATTTACAGCGGGAAGTTTATCTTCTATTTACAAAAGAGAGCTATTAACAGCGGGAAGTTTATCTTCCTATTTATAAGGTTCACTGTGTGAACCGTTTAAATTTTTCAAACAAATGTTTACTAGGTTCGATCTTCGACCCCCACAAACTACAAGGCAGTTTCTTATAAAATAAAATACAAAAATTACATACAAATAACAGAATAATGCAAATACTTAACTTGAATCAGCTACCGGATCAGACAGGTTTCCAAAGTAACTATAGTACGCATGTTCATCTGTAGGTTGCTTAACAATTATTACACGAAACTACGAGATATAAAATATCCTTCTGCGTGACATTTGTAGGCTATTAAAAACCACAACTCAATAAACACCTAGTCAGTTCTAAGAGCACTATAGAAACAAGGGATTAAAAACACTTAGATTGACGTTCTTTCACAAGGAGTTATGAAACAGATCCCAAATCTACCAAAACTGTTCTTGTTGTGATTTGGGAACAAAATGCATCAACATGATGGGAGATATTTAGCTCACCATCGTTTTGCTTATGACTTCGTGCTACAACATCATAACGGGAGTACATTTGAACTAACCAATGTAAATAACTATTAATTAATTACTAACGATTAATCAACGAATAACTATGAATTAGTAATTATTGTATTAGGATCAGGAATTGACATCTAAAGAATACTATTAATCATTGCATGATAGTATTATTCTAAGAGAATGCATATTTATCGCATAACTCAATAATACTAACAATAAAGGACCGTAATAATGGAAGTAATAGTAGAAAGGAATAATATTACTAATGATAATAGCTATGACGATGATGTTAATGGGAATAAAGATACGGGACCTCGACAGCAAAAGAAGACAGCCGGATGTACAATCCGCCACCCGAGCCGCTGATGACGGCAAAGTTTCTACTTTTGTTTTCATTTTATTATCTTTGTTCCATATTTTCACTATTTTTATTTTCAATATAATTCATTTTTATCTTCATTATAAATTATTATTTTAATGTTTCCTTTATATTATAATTAATGTTCTTTTCTTATTATTTGTTGTATGTTATTTACCCTTGTTCTTCATTTGCGTAATTTTTCTTTATTTTCATTATATTTGTTCCTGATTTTTGGGGGTAATTTACTATTATTAGTTTTATTTTAGTTTTCATTTTTTTTCTTAAACCGCATTATTCTCCTTATTCTTAGTCTTTGACTTTGATTATTTTGTTCTTTATTTTCATCATTTTTCTTTTTTTTCATTCTTGCTCTTGATTTTCAATCCTTTTTATTTTTCAGCCGCCTGTCCTTTTCTAGCTTCTATTCCAATGAGTGAAAATGCCCTCATCGGTCATACTAGTTTCCTTTCTTTTCTAAAAATGTACTTATTATCCCCTTCCCTTTCATCCCTCGTTCTTAATTTTGAGACTCTCCTCCTACGAACTTTTTCGCAAAAAGATACGCGCTGCTCCTCTCCCAACTTGAAATTAACGCGGTTTGCTATTTGTATTTTTTGGGCCATCGGTCATCGATTTCATTTTTACTGTGTTATATATTGCCTTTCTTCGCATGTCTGTCCTTATCCCATTCTCTTTTCACAACGTTAGCATGAGTCCATCAGATTACATTTTGGTTTTAATTAATTTAATAAAGTGTGGCAATGGTTAGCAAGTGGAGAGGACCACAATAGATAAAACAACAGAGAACCGCTGCGCCCATATTGGCTGAAGCCAGAATTGATCTTGAAAATAATTGCGCCCTGCCAGAAGCAGAAGAAAGTTGTTGGGAAATATGTTGGAATAGAGGGGAATTAAGATTAAGGAGGAGACGCACTGAGTTTGAATGTGTTTACAAACAAACAAGAAGAAGTACGAGCAAAAAAAAAGGCTCTCACACATGCGAACTCCCAAATCTTCGTAGCAAAGTGCTTACTAAATCTCTCACCCCCTCGGAGTATTTGACAAGACTCGCACAAATCACTTTGTTGTTGGCAAATATTGATGCATTAGCCGATTTTTTTGCATCTCATCGTATTAAAAAATAATGGAAGTTGAATAAAGGCATTTTCCTGTTTTGAAGACGCCGCATGTGATGAGTTCATAATAGAACCTGGGCGTTAATTAAAATCGAGCAATCAACGAGAGATTGGCGCTTGGGGTGTTATGAGGTCGCAGAGCGCGCCATCATGAGCCTCGAATGGTTCATGATTTGTTTCGGGGGAAGGAAATTATAATAAGATAATTCCTGAAACTGTCGTTTTGTTATCGGTCTGTCTGCGACTGTGCTTGTCTGTATATATATATATATATATATATATATATATATATATATATATATATATATATATATATATATATATATATATATATATATATCCTCTATATCCTAGGCCTCTCTCTCACATCTCATTCTTTGTCTTCCTTCTTCCTTTCACTTGCCTCTCTCTCTCTATAGTCCTTTTATCTATTTTATATCTCTTTTCTATCTCTCTCATATCCCATTTTCTGTCTTCCTTTTTATCTTCCCCCTCTCTCTCTCTATTCTATCTCCCTCTCTCCTCGATCTATCTCTTCGTTCTCTCTTTCGCTCTCTCCTTTCGGTTTCTCTCACCCTTCTCTTCCTTAACTTCTCTCTTTATGTTCTGTCTTCTAATTATCTCAATTTTCTCTCTCTCTCTCTCTCTCTCTCTCTCGCAAACACAAACATACCCAAACGCTTTTCCCTCTCTTTTTTTCTTATTTATTTATCTCTCTCCTCTTTTACTTGCTTCTTTACACCCTAGTTTTTTATATTTTTCCCTTGAAGAATCTCGCTTGTATGAGAGACTCAATTAGAAAGAATAGGTGAAGAGTGTGCAGAGAGTAACATTAATATCACTTCGGACGTGTGAAGTGAGGCTCTCCGTCTTTGTTATGGCGGAATAAAAATAAGTGTAATTCTTGTGACCTTTTTAACCGGCGCCACTCTTTGGTATTTTCGACTGTACTGGTAAAGATTAGGTCATTTTGTTTCTCTAAATCTAAAGGGACGATAAAAGTTTATCCAATTTGTTTTAAAAAGACTGCAAAGAGGGATGTACACCCAGTGTCAGCCCCCACGACGAACTATCACTGTTCATCAATATCTGTTTAGTGTTGCCTACATCTCTGATAAATTGGTAATTTTATCCTAGGGAATTATATTAGCTCTTTGAAACTGAAATATCCCATTTGAGTTGTTTTAAATTTGTCGGTTTAAGTTCTAAGAACCGCCGAACCAAGTTTGTACTCTAAGCCAATTTTTGGCACAATTTCTTTTTTAACCAGGAACTTAATTCTCTACTTCCATTCAATTCTCATAAAATTTGTCTCGTTCCACATGCTTCTACATTACCCAGTAATACCTATTTTTCCCATTAAGTTCCTAATTTACTATATATATATATATATATATATATATATATATATATATATATATATATATATATATATATATATATATATATATATATATGAAAGAATATCCAAGACAAATTGGTGCGGTTAAGATAATGGCATAATTAGACAACTTCTCTCTGCTGCAGGTCCAGCAGGTGATCCTATCCTCCTTGAACTGGAAGTCAACACTTAGGGATGGCCCATCCATCAGCCCCATTAGCCAACATAGGGCTGATGGATGGGCCATCCCTAAGTGTTGTCTTCCAGTTCAAGGAGGATAGGATCACCTGCTGGACCTGAAGCAGATCAGTTGTCTGGATATATATACGAGTGTATATATATATATATATATATATATATATATATATATATATATATATATAGAGAGAGAGAGAGAGAGAGAGAGAGAGAGAGAGATAAATAGGTAGGTAGATAGATAGATAGAAAGATAGATAGATAACAGTTTACTCAAAGTAGCCAAGGGAGATTCCACCGCGGCCTTTAGACGGCTCCGGGACCTAGTTCATGTGTTCCTCACTGTGTCCCTGGGAAGATCTTTGAAACCTCCTTGATCTTGGGCTCCAACTCGTTCTTGATGTTGCAGGCACAGCGGTTGGTCTCTTCCTCAATCGCGCCCAACACAAAGGAAGCCATGGGATTAAAATCCGTAGAATTGGGAGGTCATAAATTGGCACCAGTGAAGTAGAAATTTTTCAATAACCACTCCTAACTCTTTACTGAGGTATGGCCTTCCATCAGCAATGCCCTCCAGCCAGAATTTCGCCACAGTCTCCAGCAGATCCGCATAACCGTCTGAATTGTGCCTAAGACCCTGCTCAAAGATGTAAGGTAACATGACGTCGCCCTGGCTGGAGACACGCCCAAAGACCATCACAGTTGGGGGAGGTTGGTCTTAATGATACATGGAACGTCGCATTGATTGTAGGCAAATCGAGATACTATTTTAAAATATATAGCTTTGGCAATAGCAATGAAATAAGGCGCCTAACATAAAATAAAAGTCGAAAAATGAGAAGAGTGGAACAATTATATGAAGGACCGAATAAACTGAACTCAACAAGATTATAAAAAAACTGCTCAAGGCAGAACATAATCGGATAATACTAATCAAGAAAACCTATTGAAAACACCATGAAATTGGTAGTCAGAAAATTAGAACTTTTGAAGTATAAACTTGAATAAAATCATAAACACAGAAACGCACGCCCCCCCCCCCCCTCCCCCAGGAAACCAACTAAATATGTGAGAATAAAGTTCCAAAAGTAGAAAAAAAAAATTTCACGCGCTTAAAAGCATGAAAATGGTAAGTCGTTTAGAGACGATGGGGTAACAATCTACCTTATAAAGGCTGGGTGCGAACATCTTGCTGACTTACTAATTAGTCTGTAGCTGCGATACGGCATTTGATGACTTCCCAATAAATGAGAAAGAATCCCCACCAGTAAAGAACACAATTTTGCACGCACTTAAGAGAATGAAAAAGTTGTAACGCGCCTAGGGAGGGTGGGAGAGGTAACAATCGACCTAGCAAATGGGGTTGGCGGCGGGAACTATTTACTGTTTAAGGAAAAGTAGGATTACAATGCCATGATCCAACGCTAACGTTGTACCTTTATTTAAAATAAGATGACAGACAAGATTTAAATAACTACTGATCAATCAATCTCATATCAACAACAAAGTAATTACAAAGGTGATAACCAACATAATAATACAAACACAAGATGCAATCAGCCACCGGAACAGGCAGGTTGCAGAAGTAGCAATAATACTTATGATCATCTGAATGTTGTTTAACAATTATTGTAGAGAAATAACGAATACGAGATAACTCTCTGTGTATGCCATTCGTAGACTATGATAAACTTTTCGCCCCAATAAACAGCGATTCAGTCCTAAGAGCAGAAGAGAAACAAGATATTAACAAAATCTAAATTGCACATAGTCTCTTACATATAACCCAGCAGCATCGTCATTTAAGTTATACTCTGTCACCATTAAACTTATATTGGGCATACTCTCTCACATTAATCATGCAGCATCGTCATTTAAGCTATACTCGGTGACTAATAAACCTAATTTGGGCATCCTATCTTACATATAGCCATGGAGTATCGTCATTTAAGCTATACTCGGTCACTAATAAACCTATATTAGCCATACTCTCTTACATATCGCAATGCCGCATCGTCATTTAAGCTATACTCCGTCACTAATAACTTATATGAGACATACACTCTTACATATAGCCATGCAATATCGTCATTTAGGCTATACTCGGTCGGTAATAAAATTCAAATCAAAAAACGAGCTAAGAGATCCAATCTTCTCGAAATTGTTTACAATAGTGATTGAGGACATTTACAGGACTTTGGAATATAAAAAATAGGACTCAGAATTAATAAGAGATTTAAATTTCCTTTCGTTTACTAACGACATAATATTATTTGCCTCAAATACAAAATAATTATGATGATAACAGAATGATCACAAGTCAGTCTCATATTTGAACTGAAAATGAACTTTTCAAAACCAATTCAGTAATTATAATTGACGCTCAAATTTTAGAGTCAGTATAAGAATAAGTTTACTTAGAACAGTTATTGACCTCTGATGGAAGCATGAAAAGAGAAATCAGTAGAGGGGCAAAATTATACTAGAGAACAGTAGGAAAGCAGTAGGAAATCTTAGCTACATCTCGCGAAGCGACTTCCATCTTAGCTTATAACGACAAAGTATTTAATCAAAGCATCTTTAAAGTTAAACTAAGATGCATAGATAAAATAAGGATAACTTAGAGAAACATGGAACAATAAATGTTATGAATAACTAGAAGGTACCTACATAAATACACCGACACAGCTGCGTGCCTCCCCTTCCTTATTCTAAATTCGCCTTTTTGCATCGAATCCCCTTCACCCCTTTGAAATAACCAAATTCGCGGCCGGCCACACAGGAAAATGTCTGCCTCAAAAGACACCTGCCAGCCGACGAAGGCCCGAGTTTCTTCGCGCCGTCATAAACCTGCGATTTGAGACAGGGAAAGCTCGGATGGCACCGAGGTGTGAATGTTCGGCCTGTCCTGGCGGCAGCCGAGAGGTCTTTTCGCGTGACGATAAGAATTTTATGAGAATCCGGTGCTCTCTCTCGATTTTAGATTGAGAGGGAAATAAAAGAGGAAATTCTCCCTGGAGTCGGGCAGAAGATCTTGGACCTACGTTGTGTGTGGAGCTAGTCCCACAAAGGAAACAGTTCGCCCGTTGCAAGGAAGAAACTTCGGGGAATTGGTTGTTGCCGTCACGGTACTTGTAGGTGCTAAACTTCTCGCAGACCCCCCCCCCCTCCCCTTCAGAGTCAGGGGTTACACAGGACCTCCCTCTGCGGATTACCCTAGATGCAGCTAGGTAATCACTTTTGGCTACCCACTCCAGGTGCCAATAATCGGAATACACTTCTCAGGAGAAGAATTCCGATTTGAGTCACATTTGACTCGCCTTCGCAATCCGGCCTAGGATCATTATATCAGGACACCTTCCTATGATTACCCCCATATTAGGTAACCTCGGACGACCGGGCTAAGTGCGAACATCGTCAGAAGAAGAAGACATTCACCGTCATTCTTCAAATACTTATGAACCTAAAGGTATCGTTAAAGTGAATTATTCCCTCCCCTAACTTCAGCAGGTAAAATCGTTAACTAGAATTTCCATCCCGAGCTCATAACCTCGAGTATTACAAGTGATTAATTCAGTGCTTAATTCCGTGATATTATTCAATTCATTCTGTCGGGTGAATTAAGACGCAAGCAGCCTAGTAAGTAGATTTCAAGTATAATCCCCACGACATTATATAGACACCAATTCAGTGCGAAGATTAATCCTATTTATGCATATATATATATATATATATATATAAATATATATATATATATATATATATATATATATATATATATATATATTTATATATATATATATGCTATTTAATATTTCCAATTTATATATATTAAAGTTTATTTTTGTATGTATGGTTTAACTATTTTGGACGATCCTTTGGTAATTGATAAGAAATCCACTCGGCTCAATTCTCAATATTACATAAGTCCACCCATGACTGGCTTTGACTGAGTGAAAACACACTTGGGGCATCATTATCTTAATTTTGATCAAAAGGGAAGCACCGGGGTTATTCTTATTCACTGGACGTGGCTACCGTAGGTGCATTGACTACACTTCACCCCACTTTACCTTGGTGCGGAATTAAGATATATACCAAGGAAGTGGGACTGTGATTACCCACTCACTAACCCTTGACAGTACCATAAAATAGTTATATGGATAAGCACACATACACGGATGTTAGATATAGTAAAAAAAACTGATTTAAAAATGGGCGGGACACATTGCTAGAAATGAAACAAGATGGAAGAATAAAATCGCAAACCGGACAAATTTATACATAAGGAGACCCAGAAGACAACATCGCAGAAGATGATAGGATGAAATTGATGATGGAATTAACGTGGCAAACTCGAGTGCTAGACAGTTACGTTATGGGTGGTGAATTTTAAAAAAATATAGTTCGAAATTATTTAAGAGTCTTCTCTTCATTTTCCTGTGAGTGATTTTTGCAATTATTACTTCCTTCACGTGATATATATATATATATATATATATATATATATATATATATATATATATATATATATATATATATATATAATATTGAGGATAAATCCCAGAGCCACGAGAAACGGATGCAGCATCTTTTAATTTTTCACTACGTTTCGAAAACTACAAGTTTTCATCTTCAGGCTAGAATAAGTTTACAAAGTTAATACATATTAAGAAAACTTGAAAGGGCCAACAAGACTTTATTTTAAAGAGTGACCAATTATAAAATATCAGTAAAATGTACTATAAGTTAAAAGAATTTAAATATGACTTGGCAACAGTTATTGAAAAAATTAAAAAATTAGCGTCACTCTGTACCAAAAACCAACCCATTCTAACTCTTATATCTATTTCTTTTCTCATCATGATATTAACATTAAGCGAGCAGTTGCATCAGGTATGTTTTTGAGAGCACTTAGGATATGTGACCCTTGCTTTCTAGAAGACAAGATTATATAACATATAACCTGCAGTTTCATTGAATTAAATTATCCCCTCCACGTGATCGATGAAAGTTTATCTAAAGCAAAATCTACTCATTACCGCCCCAAGGATAAAAACAAATTTAGTAATACGAAGTGTCTATCCTTCCCTTTTTCTCCCCTCCTCAGAGGAGTGAACAAAGTTATTTTTCCAGGCATAACCACATTTAAATACCCTTTTTCTATCCTTAAATCTTTCCCTTCGACCAAGCCCGTGGATTAGCCAGATGGAGCAGGTGTATATTTAATGCCTTGTGTCTCTACAAACTGTCCTTCATTTTACAGAGGAGAAACCGCAAGAACCTTAACAAAACGAATTTATGAACCACCAAATTGACTATTCAAAGGCACAAATCATATATAATTGTAAATATTTCAGTAAAAGCAAAATAGTAGAATCTATAGTAATAGGAGAAATTCCCAATTTTAATTTGAACCCCCAAATTGACTATTCAAAGGCACAAATCATATATAATTGTAAATATTTCAGTAAAAGAAAAATAGTAGAATCTATAGTAATAGGAGAAATTCCCAATTTTAATTTGTCAGTTGAGAAATTAAAATGCAGCCCCCATTCCCATAACCTCATCGCAAATAGCTTAGTCAACGATCTTAGACTCGCACCCCCTGATTAATGGCCTTTTCCCCCCGTTTTGTATTTCTTTGTGTTTTTTTCTTTTTGTCTTTTGCTGATATGTACGCTATTTATAGACTTTTGCCACAATTGCATTCTCAGTATACGACTGAAGAGGGTATGATAAATAAATACTGAAACTAGTCTCGTAAATTAAACTTTTGGCTCCTATACAGTGGTTTCACTTTTATATACCATAACTCGCCTTTGATTTCTTTTACTTATATATATATATATATATATATATATATATATATATATATATATATATATATATATATATATATATATATATATATATATATATAGCTAGCTGGCGCACAAACAAAATCTTGAATAAAAAGGAAAATTCTTCTATTAAGGAACACACCATAAGCTGTAAAACTGACATTTCTATTGATAATTTTCAAGTATTAGCCTTTAACAACAACCAACATTGCCTAAGAACCCTCGAATCTTTATATATCAAACACTACAAACCTACACTCAATGAAGATTTAAGTGCAATATCTTTATTAATCAACTAATTTTAACTACAGTTTGTTAGTTTTTTTTTAACAAACCAAGCGTCACTGTAACCTATAAATACTAGCCCCTTGTTAAACCCACCATTCACTCTCTAGGATGGATCCACTTTAGTAAGTACCCAAATTTCCTGTTTTTATATTAAATGTTTTTTTAACTCTTACAGTGTTTACAAAATTAAAAACAAAGTTTAAATTTATTATCTTTAACTAGTGCCAGGTCAATTCTTTTATAGTTTTTAATTCATTTCTACAATAAACTTTAAATTTATTAACTAATTTTTGAGTCAGTTTTAGAGCAAATTTAACTGTTGCCAAGTCATATTTTAAAAAAATTTAACTTATAGTACATTTCACTAATATTTGATAATTGGTCACCTTTTAAAATAATGTCTTGTTGGCCTTTTCAAGTTTTCTTCATATGTATTAACTTTGTAAGCTTATTCTAGCCTGAAGATGAAAACTTGTAGTTTTCGAAACGTAGTGAAAAATTAAAAGATGCTGCATCCGTTCCTCGTGGCTCTGGGATTTATCCTCAATATTAAATGCAGGCTTCACGGCCGAGCTCCATATGGATATATATATATATATATATATATATATATATATATATATATATATATATATATATATATAATTTTTTAGCCAGAGCACCTAAATGGTACTATTTTGGTTCCAGATTGCCGCATTGTAGATGGCACTGGAAAAACATTCGCGTCGTGGTCAAAGGAGGAGAAATTCGTGCCAGAACTTATGGATTAGATTTCTTTTTATCTTCCTCTTTCTATTGCGACCTAAATCTATGTTCGTCCTTCTCTCTTCCACCCCTATTTCCCCCATTAGGTGTAATTAGTAGAGCTGGTAAGGATGTATGTGAAACCATAAGATCGTGACTTAGAGGTGATGTAAAAAAGGAGTCCAGGCTAGGATTCCTCTCTTCATCAGTGGGTTATGGCAATGGGTCCGGCTGTTTGTTTCCCAGGTTTTTTTTTTTTTTTACTAAATTCTGCCCCCGAGTCTCGAATCTTAGTCTTCGTTCCAGGGCTCACGGTGTGAATCCTTCTGTTTATTCGAGTTGACCTCAGTTCCCGGTTTTTTTTAATTCTTCACCAAATTTCTCTTCCAAATCTCCCTTAAATAGTACGGCAAACTTCACTGTACGCAGTGATGGTTTGCGGTTGCCATAGCAACGAGTAGCCACCTTCACAAGGCATCGAACACGACTGGGAGACGCTCCTCGCCAACGCCAAAGGGACTGTATCCAATAGACCAATTTAACAGCCCTAAAAAGACCTGTATCAATTTGGTATTTTTAACCTTCAGTTTTGCCGTCACAGCACACGGTATCGTTTTCCCCCTCCCGTGGGGTATGGAATCGTTTTCTCCCTCTCCTGGGGGCACGGGATCGTCCCCCCTCCCTAACTATATTTTGCCATGGTAAGGAGAAAGTTACAATGTATGCGATTTAAGCAAATCCCAATTTCATGTTACTGGCCAAGGATCATACAGTCATGCTTATATATACACTCACTCAATCGATCATTCGATTTCATGTATACACTACCCAGCGTCAGATTCGAATTAAAGCTGATGCTGATAACGAGCCATGTACACTTTTGTTATCAGGAAGCCGTTGCCTAGCAACACTTTGTTCACTTCGCATAGTTTCCTTAAAAAACGAAGGATTGCGTGCTCTATTGTCTATGTTTTGTTATTTTCTTAAAATTTGCCCTAAAACGGACGAATCAATCTGAGTTTCGAAAATAAATGGAAAATCGCCAAATAAAAGAGATTGGCATAATGATCTGATTTCCACAATTAAAATAGATTGCCAGATATGAATTTTGTAATCTAACTGAATTTCAATGGTAGTAACGTCGTTATGGTAACACATTCTGGGTAACAACCATAATACTATCAATTTAATTATCTGAGTCGCGAGGAAAACACTCACCTCTCACTCTGATCTCCCAGGAGTTACTAAGGACTGCCGACCTCTCCCCTCAAGGCAAATACACGCAGTCGCTCGTCTTTTACACACTCTCTCTTCTCCCCCTCCCCCTCTTTCTCTCTATCTCATACTTTCACTCTCTTTTTTCTCCCTCTCTCTCTCTCTGTCATTCTCTCTTACTCTCATCTCTCATTCAAGAGAGAGGGAGAGACAATCTTATTACCTCTCGGATTGGCCTCGAGTGGACCCTATGGTTTTTGCCTGTCCTAATTCTGAAGTTCATACTCTCTCACTCATACTCTTTCTGTCTCTCCCATTCTCTCTCTTCCTATCTTTCTCTCTCTCCATCTTCCTCCCCTTCCTCTCCCATCTCTCTCTCTTTCTCTCTCTCAGAGAGAGAGAAAGAGAGATCGTATAGATTAGAGAAAGGGTAGGCAAGAGAGGAGTAAAAGATACGACATAAGAAAGAAAAGCTAGAAAGAGAGATAAGAAAGGGAGGAGAGAGATATGAGAGGTTAAAGGGGAGATGGGAGAAAGATGAGAAGTTACAGAGGAGAGAGGGAGAGATGAGAAGTTACAGAGGAGAGGGGAGAGATAGGAGAGGGGAGAGAGATGAGAAGTTACAGAGGAGAGGGGGAAGAGATGAGAAGTTACAGAGGAGAGGGGAGAGAGATGAGAAGTTACAGAGCAGAGGATGGAGATATGAGAGGTTACATAGGAGAGGGGAGAGAGGGGAGAGGGAAGAGATATGAGAAGTTACAGAGGAGAGGGGAGAGAGATGAGAAGTTACAGAGCAGAGGATGGAGATATGAGAGGTTACAGAGGAGAAGGGAGAGATGTTGCAAAAGGAAAAGAGAGAATAAGTGAGATATATTAAATTAAATCCCCACGCTACCTGTCAATTCATAAAGTCTAAATATTAAAAGTGTTCCTGACTTCTTCGTTTTATCTTTCGAATTTTTGCTCTTATTATGGCGCAATTTCCTCTCTTCAGCCATATTAGCTGAACGACCGGTTAGTCGAGTGATTAGGCTGTGCCATCTTTAGTGTTACGATATCCTTGTTCTTTTGTTTGTTTGTTTTACAAGAAAAAGCATTGTTTTCACCCGTAAAAAATGACAGCGTACGAACTTGCTAGAAAAAGAACAATGTCTAGAGGGTTTTACCAGTGCAGTGAGTTTTCAGAGGGATTTGGAAGGAAGCGTGCGAGTGATTCATGTATGCAGTTCCTGATAGATCGGAAAAAAAACAGTATTATCTATAATTAATCCTTGCCAGAGATGCGGTCTGAGCATTTGACTGTTAACCACTCACAGAACTTTAAAGATCCAGAAACAGATGACGACACAAACCAAATAGAGTCGCCTTGGGTCAAGGCGAAAATGGGGAATAAAAACGAATGTAGAACTGCTCGTTCTCTGATTGAGCAAATCCCAATTGTGCGAATTTTTATGGAGGCAATGAAATAAAGGAAAAGATTTAGTTGCTAAAATTTACAAAGACATTGTAAAGTTTTATCTATTAAATAATGTTTAGCTTTTACTTTTTAGTCGCGTGTGACTCTACATATATCTCACTATGTCGGTCGTTTCCCCTTTTGATTTTTTTTGGGTAGCAACATTGTAACTATTCGGTCAATTCTAACAAAATTTGAACCCTTGTGTTGTTTTACTTTCTCTTTCGAATGATATAATTGCCAAGGTTAGCCGGGGAATCATTTTGTTTAGGCAATAATATCATAACTATTTGGCCGATTCTAACGAAGTTTGAAATCCTTATGTTGTTTCACATTCTCTTTCCAAGGATATACGAGGGCGGTCAATAATTTTTGCAATTCGGATATAAGGAAACGAGATATGAGGAAAAGTGTTTTATTATTTTTCAATATAACTACCCTCGACTTCAATGCACTTGCGCCACTTGTCCCTGAGGCTTCGAATTCCCGACAACCAGAAATCTCCCGACTGCTGTTCAATCCACTCCTGGACGGCGAGCTGGACATCTTCATCGTCCCCAAACCGGCGTCCACGCAGTGCAGCCTTGAGCTGGCGAAATAGAAAGTAGTCGCTAAGGGCAAGATCTGGACTGTAGGAAGGATGGTTGAGGTCCTCGAATCCGCACTCGCACAGGGCAGCTTGTGCAACTCTGGCCTTGTGGACTTTGACGACGTTGAAGTCGATCATGGGGCGTGAGTTTTCTAGGGACCCAACGGGCAGAGACCTTGGTCATGGCCAAATTGTCGTGGGTGATGTTGATAACACTTCTATGTGATATTCCAAGTTGTCGCTCGATTTCTTCGACCTTCACCCGTCGATTTTCGAGGATCCTCCTCTGCACACGGGCCACATTGTCCTCGTTGGTCACATCTGACGGGCGTCCTGGACGGGGATCATCTTCAAGGGACTCACGACCATGGCAGAACTCCCTATTCCAGCGAACAATGATTGCATAGGAAGGGGCAGTGTCGGTGTAGACTGCAACCATGCGTTCATGAATCTCTTTTGCATTCTTGCCTTCCTTGGTCACAAATTTGATCAGTGCGCGGTGCTCAACCTTCTCCATTGTTGAAAAATTTGTGACTGACGATCTGCGATCAGCTACTGCTTCTTAAATAGACGAGGCAGGAGCATGCGGCTGCAGGTCATGACTTGTCATAACTTTTCCTAACACCCCCACAAACAGCCATCCCCTTTCCTCTGTTTTACCGTACCGATTCGCAAAACTTATTGACCGCCCCTCGTAATTGCTAAAGTCCTCCTAAGGTTAGCCGTAGAATTACTTGCCAATAACATCATAACGATTTGGCCGATTCTAACGGAATTTGAAACCCTTATCTTGTTTTACATTCTCTTTCGAATGATATAATTGTCAATGTCCTCCCAAGGTTAGTCCGGGAATTATTGAAAGTTTTGAAGGTCGTAAGTCATAAATCAGAACAAGTGAAAGCACGCGACTTTGGTCAGCATATCTCGTTTTATTCTTCTTAGCTTTTATTATTACGAGTATTTTATAGTTTCCTCTCACTCGCTTCTCAAACCTCCCAAATACTTATTAGATAAGAATGATCCCATCCTTCGATTCCCGCGCATGAGAAAGGCAGAGCAGCCTCCTCAGCCAGCCATTCAGCCATCTGGCTGAGGAGACGAAGTTGCGCCATAATAAGAGAAAAGATCCTATTTCTTCTTATATGTGATAACGAGACTGGAGGAGAACCCCTGTTCATGACATTTCTTCACGCTTTGGACGAGAAGATCCGCTCCTCCATCGTATCTAGCTCTGAAGGAGCAAAGGAAAGTCTGTCTCGACTTAAAATTTCTTGAAATTTGCCCCCAACGGGTTTGTTTATCCTAATTTCATATACTACAATTTAAACTCTAAAGGAAATCGCTCTAATCAAAAGAATTTTATCGTAGTTCCTTCGATTATCTCCTTAGAAATGAGATTATCTAAGTCTCGAATTTGTGATAAGCTTTTGATTCTTATTTATTCACATTTAAGGCTTATTCTCATATCGTTTGCTTTTTTAGAATAATTATGATATAAGAAACTTATTTATCCAAATATTTGTTCTATTCTTAAATGTTTAGTGAATAAAAGTAAAGGAAATAACCGAACACGTCCTAAATTTTTTAAATGTCTTGAATTCGAAAATTTTAGGAATGGACGTGCAAGGAGATGGGTTGTTATGCGTTGTAACCTCTGTAATAACCTCGTATAACGCTTCCTTAAAAGCCGACTGATCATGTTTTGATAATATAACTTAACTCTGTACTGTTCAAATATCTGTCAACTTTAAACCTGACTGTAAGCGTTAACCGTCCGCCATGTAAATCTCCTATCCTTGCATTAATGAAACCCTCTCCACTACACTTTCTGACTGAAATACCTCACATCTGCCCATATTGGTTAGTAACTTAAATAATTATATAATTAATCCTTCCAATACTGATCACAATTTCATCAATCTTTGCCACAGCTTCCCCTTATCCAATTAGCAAGCACTACTAAAAATACCGGAAATATAAAAAAGTTCGTGTAGCCCTTTATATTTCAGACTTTTCTAAGACCTTTTTATTCGTGTGTTTTCTTTAATTTTGAGAACCGTAACTATGCGAAAATGAAATGGATCGCGCGGTCTCTCTGCCCGATCTCCCACTGACCGCCATATTTATCCCCCATAGGTTATTTGGGCCCCCCATGGTATAATACTTTCGCCCAAAATTTATTGGTTTAATTCATTTCATTTAGACATTTGTCACATAATATATGTAATAACCCTTAATTTTGACTTTTACTAACAAACTAGCACAGGTGAGTACAGTTAATCGCTAATTTCTTTAAAATGAAACGGAAGTTAACGCTAAAACGTTAAAGTTAATCATTATTTTATTATTCTAAAACCATACAAGGGATGGAGGTCTCTAAAACTACCTCAAATTTTCCAAAACTATCAATAACAAAAAAAAAACAGAAAACTTTATTGAAACAATATTAATATTAAATTAATAAAAAAATATTGTGTTTCATCAAAGATTTTTTTCTCTTTTTTTGCTTTTTAGGATTTTGACTTTTCTTTATAGTTTTTTGAAGTTTTGAGATGGTTTCAGAGCAATAAACTTTTTTATATTGTTTTAAAATAATAATTAACGTTAACGTGCTAGCCTTAACTTATGTTACACATTTTTACCGGATTATGTACATGTGCCCACCTGTGCAAACTAGAGAATTTTGATTATAATAAGATTGAAGTTGGCTAATCATTTTATTACAGTTAAATATAAAACAGACTGATACTAAAAGTATTAATGTAGTACTCAAATAGCTACTACTATGTACATTTTACACATATTTTCCTCAGGGACTGTATGAAAAGACACAAAAGAGGAGTTACGGGTATCTGACAAACACAAAGCGATCTGACATCAACATAAACCCATCGTAGATCCCCGCCTAGCCTATTCAAAAATCCCCTTTTTTTCTTATTTTTATAGGTTTCTGTACATGTAGCATGTCACACCCCAAGGCCGTAAATTGCAATTATTTTGACCTATGAAGTTGTGAAACATTGCCTCATAGAGCTTTAAATTTCCTGTCTTGAAATGTGCCAAAAGACACAGCTCCGTGGCCGCTTGAATCATGTTTTGCACTTGATTTTTTTTTTTAACTAAACAAGATAGAGCAACAAAATATGCACTATATTTGAGTGTTTTTAATCCTCTTCCTAACTTATATATTTATGATATTCTTGAAACAAGAAATGGCACATTGCTCCATACAAATATTTCACAAATCGCACAAAATTGGTTTTCTCACATCCAAGTCAATCAAGGCGCGATATTCATGACACAAATTTGCGATTAACATTTTGTCACAAGTCTGATCGATCAAGAAGTAAAAACATTATATGATGATTGATCTAATAATGCTATTTTCATAGTCAATTGTTGAGAGTTTGTTTCTTGAAGTTGCCCAAACGGCGTCTTTTGAAATCCACAGCTTGAAGGTGATAGTCCCTTTCCTTGACATCTGTTGTTATGACACTACATTCATCAATGTTATTCACCACTTTTCTGTAGTCGGCATTCTGTGGCCAATAGTGATACGTTCCAGAAGATACATTCAATATTCAGTGTGTCCTGCAATAAATGTGATTCTGGGCCAATGAGATCAGCCAGCGATGACTTTTGGAGTGTATGCTTTCCTGCTCTGAAGCTGTCTATCTTCTCAGTAGCATATAACTTGGCAAGAATGTCATGCTTCAATGTACCACTCAATCTACTGCTGAACAGAGCAAATGGCACGACTTCCTGCGTCATATATCATTTGTGGTTTTCCAATCTTATTAAGTACTGCATCAGCAAGTTCTGGGTCAGTTTTCTTTTACTTCAACATGTCCCGGATTAAACATAGATAATTCATGAGAATGTCTGCAGCAGAAATTAACATCATCCTTGCAGGAAATGTAATACAGAGAACGGAAGGCGTTGAGTCTTTCTAGTTTTAATCCAGTGGCTTCGTCGTACTCAAATTGATCTGAAAACACCTGCATTTTCCTTCAGCCATTTGCTGTTGATTGGCAGCATCTTTGGGTTTTTCCGAGGCAAATCCTTCCAAACATCCTTCCGATGCTCAAGCCAGGGATTATCTAACCGCTTCACATTCCCAAACAGCTTCTCCAAAACTGCTCCTGCTAGGATTTCCAGGATGTGATATCAACAAGCCAGATAAAACACCTTTTTATTCCGCATTTTCTCTCGAAGTTTGGCGTTCCTCTGTGAATTCCAGTGTTACTGGATGTAGTATCAAAAACAAGGACAGTAACATTATCAGTAAGTTCCCATTAAATATATTGAATTTTCAGCTTGAGTTGTGACACGTACTCCCAATAACTTTCTCTTTCACTGTATGAAGGTGGACACTAGGCAAACTAAAGTCCCTGAATTACTTCCAGGTTCACTGACCAAGACATCTTTGAGTAACTCTCCATTCTAATGAGGGCAGCTTGCAGTGAAGGGGAAGGGGGGTCACAAAAATTGGACATGTGACTCTGACTGATATTATACCCAGGGAGCATTCTTTTGCGACGTGTTGTTGATGTTGAGATGACCAAGTTATCCAGCTTAGCCCCCCGTCCCCAGTTTACAAGGTGGCAGAAACTATAATAGTAAATCAATTATGTGATAAATCAAGACTATCAGCTGTATTGCAAATGTTATCACATACCATGGCATTCCTTTTGAACTTCAAAGTTACACCAATCAGTCTCTTTCTTGGTGGGCAGAACATCCAGGACAAGGTTGATAGTAATCCATATCCTCTATTTTGGGGTTGTTGTTATCTAAATGAACAACTGACTCTTGTTCTGCTGCAGCTGTAAAGGAGTACATGTTAAGAGAATAATGTTCAGTACATGCTAAAAATCGCAATGTAGTCAAACTTAAAAGTTTTGTGACGTTCAAATAATTAGTTTAACCTCATTCCTCCTGCAGGCAGGAATGAAAAACTTAGGAATTGGAATCTCAGCACCAACTGGTTAGTAGTATCCGTGATGCCATGGTTAATGCGAACCCGGCGGATGTCAAGATTATATTCCACGGGGTGCCTGGACATGTGGGGATTGCGGAGAATGAGCGCACCGATGAGTGCGCCAAAGAGTCCGCGAAGAAAAGGCGACCTGCCCAGTGTTTCTCTCTTCCTCACACTGACTACATAGCAGGAATCAGGTTATCCCTTCGGGCTACCTGACAAAAAAACGAGAGACGGCCGAGGGTACCATAAAGTTACGTGCCATCGCACCACGACTATTCCCTTGGACCTACCCTCCAATGCCGTTACGGCTTCAGGTCGCCTTCTGCCGTCTTCGAATTAGGCAAACTCGCAGGATGCACCGCTATTTGATGGAGCGCTCCATTGCACCTTACTGCAACGACTGCGTTGTTATCAAGCCTACTCAGCACAGTCATATTGAATGTCCCAGTTTGGGTGATCTTCGTGCACGTTACCTGTCCCAGTGCCAGAGCGAGCGGAGTCGCTGTCGCTTGTCCTTTGTACTCGGAACGTATTCGTGCACATAGACTTTTGGACTATTTGACTTCTTGGAGAAGGCTAGCCTCCATTTTATTTCACTCTCCTTGGTGTTGGTCGCATGCTCCCGCACCGAGGGAAGGCGAACAACCAGAGCGTGCTTCATTCTTATTCTTGCTTTTTACTTCTGTTTTGCCTTTGATTTGCCCCGTAAGGGGCGCGGCGATTTGCCATCCTGGCCGCCGTGCTGACGGGATCCAGCGCTCCGTCCGGCCCCAGCTTAGCCTCTCTTCCTTCCTTCAGATAGCCCTATTTCTCCCCTACCTCGTCGCTTTTCATACAACCTCTCCCACAACTTTCTCTGGTCAGCCTCTAATTTCACAGGGTAGAATGCTGACCTTCTTCTCAAGCCAACCACCCCGGATCGGGGCTGGGGGGGAGGGGACATTGTTCCCTAACCCCTCAGCTCCGGTTCGGGATGGGTTTTTTTTAACAACCTGCTTCATCCCCACCCATACCTTCCTCGCATCCCTTTTCCTCTCCTCTTCACAACCTATATTTTTTACGCCGTGTTCAAGGTGGAGCCGCCATGCCGAAGGACTGCCAGGCCACCAGGCGGGAGGGGTGGTCCCGAATGGCGGCGCCTGGCTCTGCCGGGCTTGTAAGCACCTCTCGCAGTGCGGGCAACTGCGAAAGGGGATGAGCTATTGCGTCCCGTATTAAAAAGAGGGTCACCATGCCCATGTATGACAAAAAAAAAAAACCCAACCCCCAACTTCCCCAAGAAAATCAACGGAGCCGCCCTCGGGCAGCTGCACCGAGAAAATGGAGGTCCCCCCCCCTTGTGCTTGCGCAAGGGACCCTCCATAATTCTTTAACCGGAGAGGAGGCTTACTCCTCTCCTACGCCTACGGGTGTAGGGGACTCCCCCTCACCCCCTTCTCTAGAGGTGCTTTCGGGCACCTCCCTATCTCCAGCGGCAGTCCCTCCTTTGCTTTCTAAGGGGACTGCCAAGAAAGCCAGCAGGCAGCCCATTGCCGACCGCCCCTCGTGCAAGCGGCTCGGTAGGGCAAACCCCCTTAGGGGGGAGAGGGAAGCCAGGCCCCTTCGGTCGCTTCCCTCAAAAGACCTGCTGGCAAGAATTTTAAACCTTGCTGGGGTCAAGGCCTGTGCCTCCCCACACAAGACTGGCGACACTGCCAAGGCGACCTGCGATGTCCTGGGAGGGGATGGCCAACTGGAGGCCCCTCCTGTGATAGACATGGTCCTTGAGGAGACCCAGCCTCAGATGGTAGGGCCTTCCATGGGGGGGAATCCATGCTCGGCGCCAAGCACCGAACTCGAATCCGCCTCTATGCAAGGTCCCCCTCAAACGGCCGAGGGCTCCGAGGCAGTAAAAGGAGGGGAGGGATCTCCTCCGACAGGTGCCCCTAAGACGACCAGGACCTTCTCCATTTCGGAGAGGGACCTGGCTGAGGCCGGCCCATCTGGCATGGGGGCTTCTGCCGGCGGAGGTGAGAAGCGGGTTCATTCCCCGCCCTCCTCTCCTAAAAAGAAAAATACTAAAAAGACTAAAAAGACGAAGAAGACTCGGGGCTCCTCTTCATCCGCGGGGGCTGCGGGGACGGATGGGTCTGCTACCACTTTGGTAGGCGACCAAGCCAAGATTGGCACATCCGGCCCCTCTACCCCCTCGTGTGCGGAGCCCCTGACTAAGACTAACACCAAGAATGCACAGGGCGGAGCCTCGATGACATCGGGGCCCCTCATTCAGAGGTTACCTGGCGTTTTCGAGCCCGCTGGCTTCAAGCGCTTCCTCGTTATTCGCTCCACTGATGGCACCATGTTGTCCAATGGCAACATGATCCATCAGAGGAGAGGATTAGCTAGTGCAATTGGTAGAGAGCCGAAGGTAACCCGTTTCTCGGACGGGAGCCTTCTGGCGAATGCAGCGAATCCCGCCGAGGCGGCCAAGATAAGTGCTCTTCGGACACTTCATGGCACCCCGGTGAGTGTGACGCCGCACTCTACCATGAACTTTGTGAAAGGAGTAGTTTATGCGAGGAACCTCGTTGACTACTCCATAGAGGACATCACCCTAGAGCTGGCCGACCAAGGGGCGGTCAAGGTCGAACGTGTGATGAGAAAACAGGGAGGGGCCTCGAGACCCACCCCTACACTCTTCGTCACGTTCGACTGTGACAAGCTCCCTGAGTCGGTGCGTGCCGGTTGGTACCGCTAACGCGTGAAGGCATTCGTGCCACTGCCGCGGCGGTGCTATTACTGTCACCGCTTCGGCCACACGAATCGATCATGTAGACGTGCAAAATCGGGGTCACCCGAAGTCTGTGTAAATTGCTCCAAGGTCGCACACGATAAGTCCAAATCGTGTGTGTCAATTGCGGAGAGCCGCACCCTGCTTCTTCGAAGCAATGTGGTGCATATCTCCTTGAGAAAGAAATCCTGGCCGTTCAGGCCCAGGATTGACTCTCATTCCGCGAGGCTAAGGACTTGGTCCTGGCGCGCCCGGCTCTGCCTGGGACGTCATATGCCTCAATAGTTAGAAAAGCACCCTCTGCTCCTGGCCCATCCAGGCCAACGAGCACGGTTGTTTCCGCGCCCATTCGGAGCCCTTCTGCGGGCTCTACTACACCCGGGCGCTCCCCTGGTAGAGCTGGCGGCAAAAAGGGTTCATACCCAGCCCCGGCTAAAACCAGGGCTCCCCCCTCTTCCCCCAGCGTGACCGTTTCCCGTAAGGCGAAACGGTCACGCGCCTCCACAGAGTCGTTAGACTTACAGGAGGCAACACCCCTGAAGATGGTCGCTAGGCCATCTTCCGGGGTTCCTAAAGCTGTTCCCCGAAAGGAGGACAGCAACAAAGAAGCTTAGGCCCCTTCGCATACGCCCCGAGGTGGAGCGAAAGGCTCGGAGACGGTGGTTCCTCGAAAAGAGGGCCCCCCCGCCTCCCAAGACGCAACGCCCGCCTAAGGCTTCGAGGCGGAGGCAGGAAAAGACTCGCATGGCGAGCCCAACCTCCCCCAATAAGTCCTCGAAGGCGACAGCGCCTTCAGCGCTTTGTCCGGCCAACAGCGCCCGGGGTTCTGCCCCCGGGAAGCGTACGGCCATTCCCGTGAGGGTCTTCAATTCGAGGAGGGCCCCCGCGTCTCCTCCGAGCTAGGCCTGGAGGGCATATTCCTTCAATGGAATTGCCGTGGACTCCGGGCCAACTGGGAGGAGCTGCGGAGGCTCGTCTCTTCCCGTTCCCCGTTAGCTATTTTTTTGCAGGAGACCATGCTAGGCGCGTGCCCGCTGCCTGCCCTCCCGGGGTATAAGGGTCTTGCAACTCCACCACCGCGGGATGGCCGGGCTGGGGGATGCGCGGTTTACACCCGGCATGATGTCTCCGTTCTTCCTTTCTCTTTAGATACCTCTTTTCAGGCAGTGGCTGTGCAGCTGCACCTGGATAGGAGGTATACTATCATTTCTGCGTACATTCCACCGTAAGCTGACTTCGACGCGGGGGACTTCCTCCGCGTCGTGGCACGGTTGCCGAGGCCCTATCTCTTGCTTGGAGATCTGAACGGCAGGCATCCTCTCTGGGGAGATTACTCCATAAATCCCAGGGGACAAGTCCTTGCCGATCTGATCGAAGAGCTTGAGATGGGTGTCCTAAACGTGGATGAGTTTACGCATCACTGTCCGAGAACCGCTTCATTTTCTTGCCTTGACCTATCTTTGTGCTCTTCGGATGCACAGCCTGATTATGATTGGGGGGTGGTCGATGACCTCCATGGTAGTGATCACTTTCCCATTCAAATATCCTTTTCAGGGCAACTGCCGCCTGAGAGACCACCTCGGTGGTGCTTGGCGCGGGTGCGGTGGCCTGCATTTCAGGAAATGACTGAATTCTCTATCTCAGTCGAGGAGTTTAGGTCGGTAGATGAGGCCGTTGAGTTCTTCTCCAGGAACCTCATCGCCGTGGGCCTGACTACTATTCCTAGGACGTCTGGCCGTTTTGCACGCCGACCACTCCCATGGTGGTCGGCTTAGTGTGGACGGCCCTCAAACAGAAGCGTTATGCCTACATGCGCTATAAGCGCCGCCCGAACGATTTCACTGTCGCTGAATTTTGTCGGGCTAGGGCTAGGTTCCGGTATGTTTCGAAGCACGCCCGCCGCTCTTCTTGGCGGGCATACGTGTCTTCACTTAACGGGAAGACCCCTTTAGCTGAGGTGTGAAAGCGAGTCAAAAGGATTCGGGGCAAGTTCTCGCAGGACCCCCCTCCTGTTCTCCAGGAGAATGGGACCGCAATCTCGGACCCCGCGTCCGTGGCGGAATCCTTAGCGACCGCTTTTTCCGCATTCTCTAGCCGTGATGCTGCTCCGCCAGCATTCAATGCACGTCGTGATGTCGCAGGAGGCCGCCGGCTGGACTTTACCTCCAGAGGCGGAGAACCCTTCAACGACAAGTGGTCCGGACGATGTCCCGTACGCCATGCTTCGACACCTGGGTGAGCGAGGCATGGCCTTTCTGTTAGATTTGTTCAACAGGATCTGGGTGGAGGGTCTTCTCCCACACTCATGGCGAATCGCTACTGTGCTCGCCCTTCGCAAGCCGGGAAGAGATCACTCTACTCCGACTGGTTTCCGCCCAATCTCTCTAACCTCTTGCGTGTGCAAGTTGATGGAGAAATTGGTAAATGTTAGATTAGCCTATTTCCTGGACAGCGGACACAGTGCGGCTTCCGTAAGTTCCACTCCACGTCGGATGCTCTGCTCCGACTGGAAAATGCCGTCTGCGAGGCTTTCCTTCGTAGACAGCACTACGCCACGGTGTTTTTTGATCTGGAGAAGGCCTATGATACCGCATGGCGATACGGTATCATGGAGACTCTCCACAGGATGGGGGCGAGGGGACGCCTCCCAATGTTTATATCTGAATTTTTGCGAGATCGTAGATTCCGCGTACGGGTGGGGGGAGCCCTCTCCGGCCCAAAGGAGCAGGAAGAGGGTGTCCCGCAGGGAGGTGTCATCAGTGTCACACTCTTTGCCCTGAGCATCAACGGCATCATCTCGGTGCTGCCGGAAGATGTTCTCGCTACGCTTTACGTGGACGACCTTTCGATCTCTTTTGGCGCGGCCCAGATGCCAACTCTGGAGCGTCGACTCCAACAGGCATTGAACCGCGTTTCTCGCTATGCAGAAGCGCACAGGTTTCGGTTTTCTTTGGCCAAGACTAAGGTGGTGCACTTCTGCCGCCATCCACGGCTTCACCCCGACCCAGATTTGTTTCTTAATGGGGTGCGCCTGGATGTGGTTGAGTCGCACCGTTTCCTTGGTCTTGTATTCGACCGACGCCTCACCTGGGAGGCTCATATTCGCAGTCTTAGGGTCTCTTGTACCCGCGCCATGGACATTCTCCGTTCCGTGACGTTCAGCGCTTGGGGCGCTGATAGGGCTACTGCCTTACTTTTTTATCGATCCTTTGTTCGCTCGAAGCTCGACTACGGATGCGAGTTTTATGCATCCGCAGCCGAGCATTTATTGCGGAAGGTGGATTCGATCCACCACACCGGCCTTCGCCTTGCGACCGGTGCCTTCCGCACTTCCCCCATTGAGAGCCTGTTGGTCGATGCTGGGGAGATGCCAATCGCTCTGCGCCGCGTACAGTGCATCACTCGCATGTACACGCGAGCCCGGCGCCTCCCTCAGTCGCCAACAGCTCTCACTGCATCCGCAGCTGATTTCGATGGTGCCTATGCCGCCGAGAGACGCCAGTCATACCCTAAGCCCTTTGGGTTTAGGGCCAGGAAACTCCTTCGAGAGGTAGATATAGCTCTCGGGCCGGTGGCGCCCCTGGTTCTGCCCAGGACGCCACCCTGGAGGGTACCACATTTGGCTATTTGTCGCCACGCCTCTGCTCCCAAAGCTTGTACTGCGCCGGGAGTCAAAAGGATTCGGGGCAAGTTCTCGCAGGACCCCCCTCCTGTTCTCCAGGAGAATGGGACCGCAATCTCGGACCCCGCGTCCGTGGCGGAATCCTTAGCGACCGCTTTTTCCGCATTCTCTAGCCGTGATGCTGCTCCGCCAGCATTCAATGCACGTCGTGATGTCGCAGGAGGCCGCCGGCTGGACTTTACCTCCAGAGGCGGAGAACCCTTCAACGACAAGTGGTCCGGACGATGTCCCGTACGCCATGCTTCGACACCTGGGTGAGCGAGGCATGGCCTTTCTGTTAGATTTGTTCAACAGGATCTGGGTGGAGGGTCTTCTCCCACACTCATGGCGAATCGCTACTGTGCTCGCCCTTCGCAAGCCGGGAAGAGATCACTCTACTCCGACTGGTTTCCGCCCAATCTCTCTAACCTCTTGCGTGTGCAAGTTGATGGAGAAATTGGTAAATGTTAGATTAGCCTATTTCCTGGACAGCGGACACAGTGCGGCTTCCGTAAGTTCCACTCCACGTCGGATGCTCTGCTCCGACTGGAAAATGCCGTCTGCGAGGCTTTCCTTCGTAGACAGCACTACGCCACGGTGTTTTTTGATCTGGAGAAGGCCTATGATACCGCATGGCGATACGGTATCATGGAGACTCTCCACAGGATGGGGGCGAGGGGACGCCTCCCAATGTTTATATCTGAATTTTTGCGAGATCGTAGATTCCGCGTACGGGTGGGGGGAGCCCTCTCCGGCCCAAAGGAGCAGGAAGAGGGTGTCCCGCAGGGAGGTGTCATCAGTGTCACACTCTTTGCCCTGAGCATCAACGGCATCATCTCGGTGCTGCCGGAAGATGTTCTCGCTACGCTTTACGTGGACGACCTTTCGATCTCTTTTGGCGCGGCCCAGATGCCAACTCTGGAGCGTCGACTCCAACAGGCATTGAACCGCGTTTCTCGCTATGCAGAAGCGCACAGGTTTCGGTTTTCTTTGGCCAAGACTAAGGTGGTGCACTTCTGCCGCCATCCACGGCTTCACCCCGACCCAGATTTGTTTCTTAATGGGGTGCGCCTGGATGTGGTTGAGTCGCACCGTTTCCTTGGTCTTGTATTCGACCGACGCCTCACCTGGGAGGCTCATATTCGCAGTCTTAGGGTCTCTTGTACCCGCGCCATGGACATTCTCCGTTCCGTGACGTTCAGCGCTTGGGGCGCTGATAGGGCTACTGCCTTACTTTTTTATCGATCCTTTGTTCGCTCGAAGCTCGACTACGGATGCGAGTTTTATGCATCCGCAGCCGAGCATTTATTGCGGAAGGTGGATTCGATCCACCACACCGGCCTTCGCCTTGCGACCGGTGCCTTCCGCACTTCCCCCATTGAGAGCCTGTTGGTCGATGCTGGGGAGATGCCAATCGCTCTGCGCCGCGTACAGTGCATCACTCGCATGTACACGCGAGCCCGGCGCCTCCCTCAGTCGCCAACAGCTCTCACTGCATCCGCAGCTGATTTCGATGGTGCCTATGCCGCCGAGAGACGCCAGTCATACCCTAAGCCCTTTGGGTTTAGGGCCAGGAAACTCCTTCGAGAGGTAGATATAGCTCTCGGGCCGGTGGCGCCCCTGGTTCTGCCCAGGACGCCACCCTGGAGGGTACCACATTTGGCTATTTGTCGCCACGCCTCTGCTCCCAAAGCTTGTACTGCGCCGGGAGTCAAAAGGATTCGGGGCAAGTTCTCGCAGGACCCCCCTCCTGTTCTCCAGGAGAATGGGACCGCAATCTCGGACCCCGCGTCCGTGGCGGAATCCTTAGCGACCGCTTTTTCCGCATTCTCTAGCCGTGATGCTGCTCCGCCAGCATTCAATGCACGTCGTGATGTCGCAGGAGGCCGCCGGCTGGACTTTACCTCCAGAGGCGGAGAACCCTTCAACGACAAGTGGTCCGGACGATGTCCCGTACGCCATGCTTCGACACCTGGGTGAGCGAGGCATGGCCTTTCTGTTAGATTTGTTCAACAGGATCTGGGTGGAGGGTCTTCTCCCACACTCATGGCGAATCGCTACTGTGCTCGCCCTTCGCAAGCCGGGAAGAGATCACTCTACTCCGACTGGTTTCCGCCCAATCTCTCTAACCTCTTGCGTGTGCAAGTTGATGGAGAAATTGGTAAATGTTAGATTAGCCTATTTCCTGGACAGCGGACACAGTGCGGCTTCCGTAAGTTCCACTCCACGTCGGATGCTCTGCTCCGACTGGAAAATGCCGTCTGCGAGGCTTTCCTTCGTAGACAGCACTACGCCACGGTGTTTTTTGATCTGGAGAAGGCCTATGATACCGCATGGCGATACGGTATCATGGAGACTCTCCACAGGATGGGGGCGAGGGGACGCCTCCCAATGTTTATATCTGAATTTTTGCGAGATCGTAGATTCCGCGTACGGGTGGGGGGAGCCCTCTCCGGCCCAAAGGAGCAGGAAGAGGGTGTCCCGCAGGGAGGTGTCATCAGTGTCACACTCTTTGCCCTGAGCATCAACGGCATCATCTCGGTGCTGCCGGAAGATGTTCTCGCTACGCTTTACGTGGACGACCTTTCGATCTCTTTTGGCGCGGCCCAGATGCCAACTCTGGAGCGTCGACTCCAACAGGCATTGAACCGCGTTTCTCGCTATGCAGAAGCGCACAGGTTTCGGTTTTCTTTGTCCAAGACTAAGGTGGTGCACTTCTGCCGCCATCCACGGCTTCACCCCGACCCAGATTTGTTTCTTAATGGGGTGCGCCTGGATGTGGTTGAGTCGCACCGTTTCCTTGGTCTTGTATTCGACCGACGCCTCACCTGGGAGGCTCATATTCGCAGTCTTAGGGTCTCTTGTACCCGCGCCATGGACATTCTCCGTTCCGTGACGTTCAGCGCTTGGGGCGCTGATAGGGCTACTGCCTTACTTTTTTATCGATCCTTTGTTCGCTCGAAGCTCGACTACGGATGCGAGTTTTATGCATCCGCAGCCGAGCATTTATTGCGGAAGGTGGATTCGATCCACCACACCGGCCTTCGCCTTGCGACCGGTGCCTTCCGCACTTCCCCCATTGAGAGCCTGTTGGTCGATGCTGGGGAGATGCCAATCGCTCTGCGCCGCGTACAGTGCATCACTCGCATGTACACGCGAGCCCGGCGCCTCCCTCAGTCGCCAACAGCTCTCACTGCATCCGCAGCTGATTTCGATGGTGCCTATGCCGCCGAGAGACGCCAGTCATACCCTAAGCCCTTTGGGTTTAGGGCCAGGAAACTCCTTCGAGAGGTAGATATAGCTCTCGGGCCGGTGGCGCCCCTGGTTCTGCCCAGGACGCCACCCTGGAGGGTACCACATTTGGCTATTTGTCGCCACGCCTCTGCTCCCAAAGCTTGTACTGCGCCGGGAGTATTGCGTTCGACCTTTTTGGAGCACACATCGTGTCACGCTGGTACCGTGCCAGTGTATACGGATGGCTCCAAGTCCCAAGAGGGGGTCGGCTTCCACGCCGTATCCCCTCTGTTTGAAGTCAGCTGGGCTCTACCAGGCGCTGCGTCTGTCTTCACTGCCGAGCTGGTGGCAATACACCACTCGGTACGGGAGATTACGCGACGTGCCCGGTTCGGAGACCGGATTGTGATCTATAGCGACTCACAAAGCGCCCTGAGTGCTCTCGGGGCATTGGAATCTCCGCATCCCCTGGTTCGCGAAATCAGTGACGCCACGGTTTTGGCGAGCCGGGCAGATGTCGAGATTATCTTCTGCTGGGTTCCTGGACATGTAGGAATTGCGGGGAATGAGCGCGCCGATGAGGGCGCCAAAGAGTCCGCGAGGACTCTGCGACCGGACCAGCGTTTCGCTCTTCCTCACACTGACTACATGGCAGGAATACGGGCAGCTCTTCGGACTGCTTGGCAAAAAAGATGGAAGACGGTCGAAGGGAACTTAAAGTTGCGTGCCATTCCCTTGCGACTGTTCCCATGGACCTATCCCCCAATGCCGCGGCGGCTTCAGGTTGCTTTCTGTCGTCTCCGAATCGGGCACACTCGTGTGACGCATCGCTATCTGATGGAGCGCTCACCTGCGCCCTATTGCAACGACTGCGTCGTCCCCCAGACTGTTCGGCACATTCTTGTCGAATGTCCCAGTCTGGGTGATCTTCGCGCACGACACCTGTCCCGGTACCGGGATGGGCGGGGTCGCTACCGCCTGTCCCTTGTGCTCAGGACGAGTGCGTGTACTTTGACTGGTGGACTTATTGACTTTTGGGGGGAGGCCGGCCTTCTCCCTTTTATTTAACCCGATTTAATTGTTGTTGTTGTTTTTGTAATTGTTTTTGTTATTGCTTTGTTATTGTTATTGTTATTTCTTTTTATTGTTTTATGTTTAATTTTTTAAAGTAGCCTAGAACTAGGCCGTTTTTTACGGCGACTTATGCCTAAGTCGGCAGTCGCCAGATAGCCCCTTAAATAAAAAAAAAAAAAAAATGCCTTTGATTTGTTGATTGTTTTTGTTTTTTGTTTTGTTTTAATTTATCATATCATTAGGCTATAAGGTTATTACGACGACCTCCATTTGTCAGTCGCCAAATAGAGGCTAATTTATTTATTTATTTTTTTTAAAGTTCAATTTTTTGCCTGTCTCTTGAAAATTGAAGTTTCATCTCAACTCCTTATTTTGATTTCAACTTATCTTCCCATCCATTCTTCAGCATGGTTTCATTCTTCCCCCATATCTTTTTCTCTTTTGTGGAATACCACGTTTTCCGGCTTCATTTTCACTATTTTATGCACTTCCTATTGTCCCATCATGTCTCTTCTACGGGTGGCCGCCATCCAGCGAACTGCTTTGTTTTTGTCCCCGGTGGATATCCCGCATTGAACTCTTCGGTGCAACGTAAGGGTGGAATTGCCGGCACAATAACGTAGCCCTAACTATCACTAGGTAAAGTTTTCTGTTGTGGAGGTGATTTATTTAAGATGTTGTATGGCGGAATATTGCGTAAGCTTCTGTGGGTGAGGCTGGTATGCATTCGTTATATTATGTTGTAATTTGGGGGCGGAGGAGAAAATTTATGGCACGGGTGGTGGCTGTTGTTTGCTGATGATTATTTTTTGACGCTTTGTAGTTGTAGTTTTGTAGTAAGGTGGTGGTTGAGATGGGATTCATTTTGTGGCTTCGCTTAACAAAAACATACATTGAATCACAATTGTTTACAGTTACACAATTACTTTCGGCTTTCACTATCGTCAATGAAGAGAAGGCAGCGCATCAGGGCTTCCAAATAATGTGAAAATATAATGAAAAAATGAAACACAATAATAACAAAGACAATTTTTTTAATGAGAACCCATCAGGAGTCATTGAGGCAAATGCTGTACTCAGACTGGTAGATAAGGTAAGTAATCAGATTAAACAGATTCAGGAGTTTTTGTTTGGGGCGGCAACAGCATTTGTCAGAAATAAGTGCAGTTGTAGACAGCCGTGGTATGCGGCTACATTACAGTTTCATTGGCATTTGTAGCAATACCGTTCCTTCCAGAGTGAGTGAAACCCATTCCGTTTACTGCGACGGCAAAAACTGAAGGTTAAAATCGCCAAATTGGAGGCGATTTTAACGGCTGTTGGTGAATTTGATAAAGCCACTAGTTTGACCTAGATGAGGAGCGTGCCCCAGGAATACTTATACATGATGCAGGTTCGTATATCGCTGTTTTACTGATAATTCACTATGTAACACATTTGTTGTTCCTGGCCAGTGAGTGTTTTTTTATGATTATTTTTTGGAGTAGGGTGTACGCCATTAAAATCTAAAAAGATTATGGAGGGCAGTGAGTGTCATTTTCCAACTCCTTTTATTGCAAAACAATAGAAAATATCCATTATTTGTTTTAAACTTTACTCTGTGGTTTTTATGATGAAATATTTACTAACAATAGGCAAATTTTGTGTTTTTCATTCCTTGTAGTGCTAAAAACAAAAAAAAAGTAAATTAAGACAACTTCATTGAAACTTCCATAAGAAATGTATAAAAAAAAGTGAAAAAAGTTAGAAGTAAACAGTTATATTCGATTTCCGTTTGTAGTGTAAATCACTTTCTTGTACAAGCCTCCAAATGTAGTCTCCCAACATGTTTTCATTGTATACTCCTTGGTATCGGAGGTTAAAGTTCAGTATATATTGATGGAAGCGCTTCCCTTACCCCTATGAGTATGCTCCCATATTCTCCTTGAACTTTTCAAGATGGGCAATAAGGATATACACTTTCAGGGATATCCTGCAACCCATTATGCTATAGCTTTTCACTAAGTTCTCAACCAGTTCCACATAATTATCAGCCTTGTGTTTGCCCACAAAGCACTTATATACATAAACAAAACTTTTCCAGGCTTCTTCTTTCTTTTTAGTAAACTTTTTAAGAAATTCTGAACACTCTATATTATTCCTTATTTGTGCTCCAACAACGACACCTGCTTTCCCCTTTGCCTCAGACTTTGGGAAAGAAATTTTGAAGGTATTTGAAGACTGCAGACTATTTGTTAAGAGCTCTAAAAAAACTGCTTTATGAGACCTAGTTTAAAATGCAGTGGGGGAAAACACCTTTTAAGTGTCTATCAATTGCTCATGCTTGACATTGTGCTCCTTAACAGAGAATTTACTTTTTTGTGGCTCAAAGACAGATATGACATGGAAACTTGGTAAAACCTTCCTAAAAACCAATTAAAAATGTTACAATTTTCAAGTCTCCAATCATTTCCCAGCCTTACTTCTTATAATTCAAAGTTTTGTCGCAGGAGCTTGACATTGTTGTACTCCTCCTTGAGATATACTGAATGAGCCAAGAGAAGAGATGGATGCTTATTCCAATTATGAAGCATTACAGCTCTAATGCTTCTTGAGGACCTATCAATGAAGGGTCTCCACTCATCTGGATTACATGTAATTCCAATTGCATCAAAAAGACCAGCTACATGATTGCAATAGCATAGCCCCGCTTAATAAGTAAATAATCCCGGGGAATGTTTATGACGTTTCATTTTGCCTGTCACTTGTACATTTTCATCCAGCAAATTTCACTCTCTAAACATGGAAATCAAAAGATCTCTGACAAGGTCATTGAGATCTCTTTGATTTGAATAGTATGGATTCTTCTCAAAAGTCATATCTCGGACACTGGAGTCTACATCTTCACTAATCTTTTACAGTTTCTGAATTGTTCCTTCTATATGAGGGTAGTTTATTCCTTTCTGGATGGGTAGGTACAGGAAGATCAGCACTACGTGGTACTGGTGCAATAAAGGATGGAAGATCGACGTTTTGAAGGGTCCACCATGCAGAAGTACCAGTTGCTTGCGTGGTCAGTGGGTTCACGCCAAACTTCATAGCTCTTTTTTTCCCTCTATACTATCCTGCAAAGTAAAAAAATATACCTCATTACTCTTTTGGCTTAACTAGAAATATACGAGGGGTGTTCAATAAGTTTTGCGAATCGGTAGGGCAAAACAGAGGAAGGAGGATGGCTGTTTGTTTGGGTGTTAGGACAAGTTATGACAAGTCAAGACCTGCAGCCGCACGCTCCTGCCTCGTCTATTTAAGAAGCAGTAGCTGATCGCAGATCGCCAGTCACAATTTTTTCAACAATGGAGAAGGTTGAGCACCGCGCACTGATCAAATTTTTGACCAAGGAAGGCAAGAATGCAAAAGAGATCCATGAACGCATGGTTGTAGTGTACACAAACACCGCCTCTTCCTATACAACCATTGCTCGATGGAATAGGGAGTTCCACCATGGTCGTGAGTCCCTTAAAGATAACCCCTGTCCAGAATGCCTGTCAGACGTGACCAACGAGGACAATGTGGCCCGTGTGGAGAGGATGCTCCTCGAAAATCGACGGGTGAAGGTCGAAGAAATCAAGCGAGAACTTGGAATATCACATGGAAGCGTTATCAACATCATCCACGACAATTTGGCCATGACCAAGGTCTCTGCTCGTTGGGTCCCTAGAAACCTCACGCCCCATGATCGACTTCAACGTCGTCAAAGTTCAGAGGAGCTGCTGCTCCTGTACAACCAAGACCCGGCGGGATTCGAGTCACGCATCGTGACAGGTGATGAAACCTGGGTCCACCACTGGGATCCATAGACCAAGCTCGAAAGCATCGCCTGGAAGCACAAGGGCTCTCCGACCCCCATCAAGTTCCGAACCCAACCATCAGCCGGGAAGATCATGGCCACCCTCATCTGGGATTCTGAGGGAGTGCTGATGGTGGAATATGCACCTCGTGGAAGGACCATCACAGGCCAATATTACGCCGAGGAACTGGCTGTGTTGAAGAAGTGCATCCGTCAGAAGCGGCGCGGCAAGTTGACACGCGGTGTCCTGCTCCTCCACAAAAATGCCCCTGTCCACAAGGCCAGAGTTGCACAAGCTGCCCTGCGCGAGTGTGGATTCGAGGAGCTCAACCATCCCCCCTACAGTCCAGATCTTGCCCCTAGCGACTACTTTTTTATTCCGCCAGCTCAAGGCTGCACTGCGTGGACGCCGGTTTGGGGACGATGAAGATGTCCAGCTCGCCGTCCAGGAGTGGATTGAACAGCAGTCGGGAGATTTCTGGTTGTCGCAAATTCGAAGCCTCAGGGACAAGTGGCGCAAGTGCATTGAAGTCGAGGGTTATTATATTGGAAAATAATAAAACACTTTTCCTCATATCTCGTTTCCTTATATCCGAATTGCAAAACTTATTGATCGCCCTTCGTATAATAGCTTAAATAGTTGTGACATTTAATATTTTTCTCTTTACAACAAACCATTTTCTTACCTTCCAAACTTTTCTTGCAGTGCTCACAAGCAAAATGCAGGGCCCAGGATTCGTCTTGGTCCCCAACTGGCATGCAAAAATATGCTTTGTAAGCTTCACACATTCTCATAGACGCTGTCACACCGAACTTTTTGCTCTTGTTTTGATGAACTGTCCGCAGATATAGCAAAATGTATCTGGAGAATGATTGCAGCCTTTTGATGCCATTTATTCTGGTGTGCTTACTATGATAGCAGATCTGTGAATCTTTGTATAAATATTTCTGAAGTAATTTTCCAGAACGTTCTAGAACAGGCATGGGCAACCCTTGCCACGCGTGCCAAACGAGGTACACCAACGACTTCTTACCGGCACTCGAAGACAAGTGCTTATCTTAAGAAAACTAAATAAATGTACCTCTTTTATATAGGAACCACATGGTGTACAACCTGTTATAAATCATCTGACATCAGTGTTACAGCAGCAGAAGTCTCATTGATGGTAAATAAATAAAAAGGTCCACAATTTTTCTTTCTCTAGTCTGGATTTGTTGTTTTCTGCTTAAAATGGTAAAGATTCATTTCTATTTAATGTTTCATTTTTTAGTTAAAATATTTATCTTTTCCTTGTGGTTTTATTCATCATAAAGGATTAAGAATGAATAAAAAACATCTTTAATTTGATACCCTTTTATGGTGTTTTAGTCAAGTATTCACACGCGAGAAAATTTTGTATCAAAGATTTAGCCAATTTTGGCACGCCCACGGAAAAAGGTTGCCCACCCCTGTTCTAGAAGTTTCCAAGGGTGTATTCTGGCAAGCTCTGAAACATTCTTGAGCCTTCATGAAATTCTACTAAATTATAGAAATTTCTCATTAAATCTAGAATGTTTTGGAAGGTTTACTTAAAACAAATATTATTCTACAACATTCCAATTTTTTTTTTAAATAAGATTTACAATTTTATATCATGCTTTGAAAAAGATAAAGCCTACAGTCTTTTACATTGGGAAGAATAAGTATTCGTACACCTTCAAAATTCAATTTTAATAGACTTCCAACTCATTAAACTTAATGAAATTTACACAATAGATTTATATTAATGTAAAGTTAAAATTTTTGTGCACAAAAAGGAATGAAACATCATTTATATTCAGTAAACTTAAAATTAATGAAAACAGGGTTGAAAAAAGTATTCGTACAAGTCGATATTTGGTGATTAATATTTAGTTGCGAAACCTTTGTTGCCTTTCACCACCATCAATCGTTTTCTGTAGCTCTTCACCAATGCGCTGCAATATTCCTTTGGTATTTCGGCCAATTCTTCTTTGCAAATTACTTCCAATTCCTTGATGTTCTTGGGACCATTGAAGCGTGTTCAAATCTAGCGACTGACTAGACCACTATAGAACGTTTACACTATTTTTACGGAACCATTCGCGAGTAGCTTTCGCACTATGATTCGTATCATATATTGTTGAAAGATTCATCCCTCTCCAAGTCCAAGCTTCTCTACAGAAACGAACAGATGTTCTTCTAAAATGTCTTCGTAGCTGGCAGAATTCATGGTCACATCTATGATGTGGATATTGCCGATACCCTTAAATGAGAAACATCCCCACACCATGATGCTACCTCCTCCACACTTCACGGTAGGGTTGGTGTTCTTAGGGTCGTAGGCACTGATGTCTTTCCTCCAGATAGGACGGCCATCGTTACGACCAAACAATTCTATTTTTGTCTCGTCTTGCCACAGGACATTATCCCAGAACTCAGCAGGTTTCTCCAAATGCTCACGTAGGAACTTCAACCTTGTAGCTTTGTGTCTCTTCAGTAGCAGAGGTGTATTCCTTGGCCTGCGAGACTTAAAATCTTGCCGGTTCATTTCATTACTGATGGTTCGCTTTGTCATCATAAGGGCAGCTCTAACCTTCTTGAGTATTACACGAAAAGCTTTGGGGGAAATCTTCCGAGGAGCACCTGAACGTTAAAGTTATCGATGTTTCTCACCTTTTTCCACTTCAGAATGACAGAGCCAATGGTGTTGAAAGGAATTTTCAGCTGCTCGGATATCTTCCGGTAACTCAGCCCATCAGTATGGAGCTTCAGGATCGCCTTTTTCTGGTCCGTGAAGAGTTTTTTTATCCTTCGCCATGATAACGTCTTCACTGCGGGAAGGTTGACTGCTCAATGGCATTTTAATCTTTCCTGAGCTCTTGTTGACTGCTGTACATATTATTGAAGCCCTCTAGAAGCTTTTTTGCACCGTCACAGCTAAGAGTATGTCTTTCATGTGCTTTTAATGAATTTCGTTAGGTTTATGTTTCTGTACAAAAACTAATTTTACTCCTGTTTTCACTTAATTTCAATTTTAATGAATATCAATTCTGTTTCATGCCTATTTTTGCACATAATTTTTAACTTTACATTAATATACATCTAATGTGTAAATTTTATCAAGTCTGATGGGTTGGAAGTCTATTAAAATTCAATTTGAAGATGTACGAATACTTATTTCTTTCCACAGTATATATTATTAATTTTTTTCTGAAATTAATAATGCCTTAGCATTATTTTCCAAATGCGCAAATTTAAAAATTCTGTGCTCTACCTACAAAAGCAAAGTTTGGGGATCAAAAAAGACATTTTCATTTACTTTATTTATGAAATGGCAAATAAAACTTTTAACCCAGGAACAAGAAAAAGATGAAATTTTGTTAAATAGTGCAATCTACACACACATATACACACACCATCAACCTATCATTAGATCTCCACAGAAGGTTGCTCATTAGCCCCACTAATTAGCGCATATAATTTTTGATTGTGGCATCTAGAAATACGGGATTATTAGTTCTTAAATCGTGGTATTAGTCGCATGCTACCAATCACCTCAATAACAACAACAACAATTCCCTCCCCTTCCGATCATCAAATCCCCCATTCCCACATGCACCTACCAACCTTCGCTTCCTTGGCAAAGCACCCCCCACCCCCACACAGGTAGCGAAAAAGGGTTATTCCAAATGCCACCGTGATTATTAGTAGTAGTTGTGGCTGTAGCACGTGTGGTACGGCACCATTGATGTCAAACACTAGCTTTTTTTTTGGCAAATTTCCGCAAATGAATCGAATAAGTGCAACCATTGAAGGCATTCCCCCTCAATGGAGAGTGGAGGAGAAGATGAACAAACAGATGACAGAGGCTATACTAACAAACTCGTCAACCTCAGATGCTGGGGCCAGTAAGGCGTAGTATAAATTTTCACTAAGTTCGTACAAACAGCAAAATATTCGAAAGTGCGAACAACTCCGCAAGAGTTATCAAGTGTAGCGTGGACAAGCATGTTGCAGCTAACATCTAGAGCAGTGGTTCTCAACCTTTTCGAAGTGATTACCCCCAAATGCAATTTTGCAATTATCAAATACCCCATTGAACATATGCCCGGTAATATCGGATGTTTTTTTCGCAGTCACATGATGAATAGCACGGGTCATAAAGCCCGCTATTGGCTCTATATATTTTAGGATCCAGCACAAATGCAAATTTTTCCATGTTTATTTATATCAAAATCAGCCATGATAAATGCCAGATATTCAATACAATAATAATAATAGATATTAATCAGTGATCCCTTTATGCTTGCCCTGGTTCTTCAGTGTGAGGGATGAGCTTGCATTACCTGTGGATTTTTTTTCTATTCTGCGCTTGTTCACACTACACTTCTTTTGTTGGGCAGTCCTCATCAGGAATGATCTATTCACTCACA
Organism: Ceratothoa steindachneri; assembly: GCA_963969495.1. Classification (NCBI taxonomy): domain Eukaryota; kingdom Metazoa; phylum Arthropoda; class Malacostraca; order Isopoda; family Cymothoidae; genus Ceratothoa; species Ceratothoa steindachneri. The sequence continues at coordinate 53,721,449 of OZ018318.1, forward strand.
TCAAAAGGATTTCTTACCCATTCACTGTCGGTACTATTCAAATCTGGAAAGTACTTCTGCAAGCTTTCCAAGAAGCCGGTCAGGTGATTTCTAATGTCTGTCGTCTTCATGTGGTTGAAGATATCTTCCATATGCCACTTCATACGAAGCTTCAACAGCAGCAGTCAGTTGTTGTGATGCAAGTCCAGTTTTTCCAAAGTTCACAGCCTGCAATTGTTTGCCTTTTGTTGAAAAAAAAGGTGATACTCTGGGAGACACTTCAGGGATGACACATCATCAGGATGATCCTTCAGCTTTCCTGGTTTCACACTTTCATTGATGAGAACTTTGCAGCACAACGCACATTGTGGGCGACCTCCAAAAGAATCAGGCCTATTCACAAAGCCCTACTGTAAAAATGCCTCATTGTAGGTTCGTTTCCGTGTGACTTTACATGCCATCCTGTGAAAAAAAACACGTATGATTAGCAAGAAACAAAAGCATGAGCAGAAAATAATAATATGATAATAATAGCAAATACAAATAGTGATAATAAAAACCACAGCAAATATAATATCAATTAAAATACTCCCCAATAATAATAACTTCTTTAATCTTTTTAATAGTTCTCTTTTCCCTATTATTCTCTGTAATCTAGTTTTATTTGATGCCAGTGCTTAGCAACGCCTTAGCAACGTACCCTGCGACACGCCACGCAGCGCTTCGCTGTTCATACCGCACCCCTTCCCGGCCCCTCGCACCAACCTGACTCGCCATTGGGTGCCCGACCGCTCTGTCTCGGTCATAGGCGCCTTGCATCACACCAACCTCCACTCCCTTCTTACATGTTATCGGATCATGTCGCCTCTCATGTACTTATCATTTTCTGTCTCGCGTATCGACTGCGCTGCAGCCCTTTCTAACTACACTTCTTAACTATGCATACATGCTTTCCGACACCACTATACTGGCTGTCAACCGCTCTGTGCTCTCATGCACCGCGGCTCGCACACAAACAAGCCGCATACATGCCGTTCTACGTATAATAAAAGCATGATGGTAGACTATATTTGGGGGCTGATTCGTGATAGAAACTTACATAATAAGCGTAAATCACGAAAAACTACTCATTTCTGATGTTGTAAAGCTTACAAAATTTAATATTATGCCACGATCTATAATTATATAAAACGTACCTTTTGCGATGCCCACACAGTTTCTTCAGTTTAAATCATGTATTGTCTCGACTGTCGACAGAAAAATCGAGAAAAACTCGACGAACACCACCAACACTGCCTATCGCCAGTACGGCAACTATCCAACTGATGTCTCACAGCGCCAGCCGATCAGATCACGCGACCAAGTGTTCCATATGTAGTGACGTCACTGCAAATAGGCGGGTACGTCTAGAGAATATATAATATATATTCTCACACGTACCCACCTATCTTTCGAGTGTTTTGGCTAAGATAACGCTGTTAATATATTAATAATAATAACAGGTTTCTATGATGGTAAACGAGACTAACATAAAGGGGTAACTTTATGTGGTCTCCCAGTTCGAAGACGAAAGGATGTCACGCTGAACCTGAAGTAGATCAGTTGTCTAATAATGCCACTACATTAACCGTACCAATTTGTCTTGGATATTTTTCCATCTATATTAATATATATATATATATATATATATATATATATATATATATATATATATATATATATATATATATATATATATATTGTGGAGGAATGAATATAACGAGGACAAGCAGACGCTAGTTTTTTATACAGAGTCAACCGTTACGCTCCGCATGGGCCAAGACTCCCCCCTCTTCCCCACTGCCCAAAGACCCTTCGAAGTCGCACGCGAAGACGTATTTCGGTCAGCAGATTTCGTAATTTACGAGACTGGTTATGTAAACTTACATACCGGAGTCAAGTAACGAAGACTTGCTTCCTTCGTCCGTTAATATAAACATAGGAGAGTGTGCGAGTCTTTATAATGAAAATCTTGCTGCCTAAGGCTTCGTCGGCCGAAAATCTATGAACAGGCTCACTGTCCCCTCCGATTGTTTATGTCTATTTTTTGCCAAATAGACGAAATCTCACTTCCTCTGTGCGTAAACATGAAGGGGTGAAGTGTCACAGCTTTGAAAACTTATGCCCTAGGAGAGGGGCATAACGGTTAGCTATTGAGGGTACGCCGCCTCCTAAACTTCCTCGTCTTCCATACTCCCAGTGGATAATCGACGTATATATTTCGATCTGGGGAAATTTAGAAGAGAATTTGTGTAGCAATCAAAAGAAGAAGACGAGTCCCTGAGTCAAACAGGGAATAAAGAAGATAGTTGGAACCAAGCGGGACTTACCCTTCCGAGGTTGTTCCTTTGGTCGCTTAGAAGAGCAGACCAGTGGCATCGAGACCAACTCTCCTACCATTCTCGTCCAGAGAAAATCACGAATCTCAGTTTTCTGAAAGAGCAGAGATACCCCTCACCATTGAGGAAAAGAAAAATGAATTCCCATTCGAGAAGAGATTCATATCTTGGTTAAGTCTCATCGTCGGATAGCCAGAATTGGCAACACAAGGATCGGGATAACTTTCATCCATCTAAGATCCCCTCAACTCGCCTCAACCACCCCGTGAGAAGCATCAGATGTTTTCTCGACCCACCTCGCCTCAGCGAGTAGGTCTACAGTTAAATTCGCCCAGACCAACTCATCGAGGCGGCTCACTTTCAAGGTTACCTAACTGTAGACACACATCGAGTTAAAGGTAAAACGAATACCAAAAAGTATTCATTTTGTTATTTCCCATTCCGTGCGGAAGTGTATTCGTATCAAAACTATTTCATTCTGGTAGTCGTAACCAAACTATTTCAATTTCAAATGAATTAAGAACTCGCATTAATTGAACTTAAATCTCGTGTATTAAAAGTGATTTTTGCCTCAACCATCTCGTATTACTCATTTAGTAGTATTAATTTTTATTAGACCCTCTTGCTATAGAATTAGAGCATTTCAAAATTTAATATTTCGTTCTTTTATGTGATTAAAAGTATATTTTGTCGCAGCTGTTTAATTAGATCCTCGAACGCAGCATTTGCAATAGATATATCATAAAACGAATCCTCCCTGGTTAAAGAATTAAATTAGAGCACTCTTAGAAAAAAGTGGAACGGATTAACTCATGTACGAATCAAACGTACATCCGTAATCGGCCGTAAACCACGATATATATATATATATATATATATATATATATATATATATATATATATATATATATATATATATATATAAAGGGTGTTCCAATAACTTGGACCGAATTTATAAATATGAGTTAAGTTTAAGCGTCTGATGATTTTTTTCTTTTTGTTTCAGATTTAACAACTTCAGTCTTTGGCAATTTCAACCTTGGAAAGATTCACAATCAAACAACGTGTTAAAGTTTTCGAAGCCTATTAAGAAAATGGACGTTCAAACAAAAAGGCATTTCGGGTACTTCGCGATTATTTTGGTCAACATAATCGACCAACCGAGAGTGCAATTCGGAAAATTGTTCGTGAATTCAAACAAACAGGGTCGGTGGCATATATGAAAACGCCATTGCGTGCTCGTTTACGCCGTTCACCTGAAAACATTGCTGCAGTGCGCGAGAATGTGGCCGAAGATCCAGAAACCTCTATTCGTCTTCGCGCGCAGGAATTAAACCTCTCCACAACAACGTTACATCGAATTCTGACAAAAGATTTGTCGTTACCCACTTACAAAATTCAATTGACACAAGAACTGAAGACTGCTGACCATTTTAAGCGCCATACATTCATCAATTGGGTGCACGAGCAAAGACAAGCCGATGATGATTTTTCGCAAAAAATCATCTTTAGTGATGAAGCCTATTTTCATCTTGGTCGATTCATTAATAAGCAGAATTGTCGCATTTGGGCTGATGAAAATCCCAGGAAGATTGTTGAAAAGCCACGGCATCCACAAAAGGTCACTGTTTGGTGTGCATTTTATGCTAGCGGAATCATTGGGCCGTATTTCTTCGAAAATGATGCCGGGAATTCTGTTACGGTGACAGGCGAGCGATACCGTGCCATTATAACCAACTTTTTATGGCCTGAATTGAATTCTATGGATGTCGAAGATTTGTGGTTTCAACAGGACGGCGCCACATGCCACACAGCCAATGCAACAATGGCTTTATTGAATGAGAAGTTCCAAGGTCGCATCATCTCTCGAAACAGCGAGGTCAATTGGCCACCACGATCGTGTGACTTGACGCCTTTAGATTTATTCCTTTGGGGTCATCTCAAAAGTAAGTTATATGCCAACAAGCCAACAACAATTCAACAGCTGAAGGATGAGATAATAAGGCATATTGGTGAGATCGAGGAGCAACTATGCAGAGACGTCATCAAAAATTTTGACCATCGAGTGGAGGTGTGCCGCCGAAGCCTTGGCGGACATTTAGGCGATATTATTTTTCACACATAATTCCCATGACTCATATAACATGATCCAATAGTGAAATTAATAAATTTCCACCAAAAACACTGTTTTATTTATTGCTAACTTCGATCCGTCTTAATGGAATACCATTTATATATATAATTGCCGAGAGTTAAACTGGTTGATTTGGTCAGGCTGCCTCTTCTCACACATACCATCCATTGCCCCCAAAATATGGGCCCATTACCACTACTGGGGTAATTTACCCCAGGGTTGGGAAACATGGATCTAGAGGATTGCGCGCTCTCCCGGTCACAAAACCCGAAGTTCACTCCCTCTCTGCCCCACTACCTGTAGGATGATCTGTAACTCTACATCTTCAACCAGTTTTTCCATCTTCACCACTTTATGTACCTATCTCTCGTTGCGAACTTTCTGTGAGAGATACCCTCGTTGGTTTCCGCTTTGTTTGTTTCTTCGTGAAAACTGTGCCCTCTGGGGAAACCATCGTACACGGGCATTGGAGTTAAAGACAAACGTCACATATTGCACTTTTGCAGACGCCCGGCCACGTTTTCTTCTCACTGTGCTCACTCCCTACCACCTAACCTTTCCCCATCACTCCCCCTATTCCCTCAAATAGGGGACTAGGCAAAAGCACCGTTTGCGTCCACTGTTTTTACTCACCTCGGTCCTTTACCCAAAGTTACCTGGTCAAGACGTGTCGTGGAAGATGGAATTCAGGTTCTGGTATCTGAACCCCCTTTGAATAGGATTTTGGTCCAATATGGAAGTGGTAGTGTCTTCAGACAACACCAGAATAGACCTAATAAACTATAAAATAAAAATGCTGCTTGAAATTAAGATGTCAGCGAGCGCCATGTTTACGTCACCATTTCATCTACGTCCAATCATAGGATCTGTGGTTCTCCTCGGATTTGGGATCTTCCGAGTAATCTAAGGGTAACTAGTCCGATTTGGGGGAGGTTTTGTTTACTTGTACTCCTTCTCTATCTTCCTAAAAAGGATCCAAGTTGGTACTTGTTAATTGTTTAATTTTTTGCTACACATTAACACGTAAACCGGTCTTTATAGTCGAAGAGGTTATTTTTCGAGGCGTACTTTGTCATTATTAACTGCGGCGAAGCAGGTCTGTGGGCCATGCAAATCTCGTGTTGTGTTCATCTTTTGTCTGCAACGAGTCGCTGGCTCAATGTAGCCAGCTATAACCAATGCTACTAAAGGTAATTGAGGTCATTGAGTTCAAATATGATATAAGTTGATCACTGGGTAGCGCTACCCGCCACTGAGTGGCTAGATGTGTTAAATCGGACATTTTTAGAGATATGAAGGTAAAATCAATGTCACAAGGGGTAATTGAGGTTTCTGAATCCAAATCTGATTGATTTCCGCCGCAGGTCCACTAGATCATGTCCCTCTAGTTGATTATTTCTAGTTCCAGTAAACCACCTTCCTAAATTACCTAATAAAATTCACTCTTTTGATTCCGGGTCGCATCTTGTGCAGTCTGATCCTGAGTCTGTAACCATGGTGATAAACGTCAGCAGGTGGCGTTGTTTGTTTCATCGAATGGTTGATTAGGCTGTTTGTTGTTTACATATTTTGTCTTCGACAGCAAGCGAAGACGCCGAATTGCGCGCTCATCGACACATTATTTTCTCTTTGATCAAAGAATAGGTTATAAATATACTTTTTATAGACCACATTTAATCTTGTATTACATGTGTTTGTACTTAATCAATTTTAGGATTGAAAACAGAATCCATACCCCATACGCGGGTATGGTGGTTCGAGCAAAATGATATTCGTGTGAATAATAGGGCCTGAAATTCACTTGGTAAAGATAAGCTATCCTTTTTTGCTTAGGGATAGCTTATCTTTACTTGATCCGAACAAACTTCAACTCTAACTGGTGATGCTTAGAAGACATACCTCAGTATAGTCTAACAAGTACTTAAATATAGAGCTGAGGGCTCAAATTTACGAGCTGAAAAGAGGAAGGAGAGTGGGTAATTCACTGGCGTTTTCTGTTGTCATAGTGGGATGAAGGGTTATCTGAACTGTTAAATCTAGTTTATTTTGTTCAAGAAAATAATACTCTGGGTTTTTGTTTTTTTTAAATCTGAGGTTTCATTTATGCCCTCTGCTTTATTGTGTCAAAGTTGAAGAGCCAAATAAAAAGAGAGAAGAAAAAAAGAGAAGATGAAGATGGTTCATCAAGCCAATACAGCAACGCAGCCTCGCGAAACTTGCAGTAGGCGTCAAAATTAACTTCGCCTACTCGAGAACACGGACAGACCCCACAAATTCATCTCTAATTGTGTCTTTCCATAAGGCGCCTTGTTGGCGCTTTAACCTCAAGAGACGTTGTTCACCATGGTGGACCCATCCCTTGGCCTACTTATTAGGATCATCCATTGTTACCCTCCACCCGTCAGTGGAAAGGACCAGTCCCATGTCGATTTCCATGTATCGCTTCTCCCATTACATCTTGAGATTTCTGTGTCTAAGAGTAAAGAGGGGGGGGAGGCTTTTATCAAGTGTTCTGTCATCAACCACCCTCTTAAGTAACCTATTGCAACTAGGTTTATAGATTTCTAGATAGACTGCTACGCTAAAATTTGCCTACTGGTTGCTGCAAGTTTCTTACGAATGATTCTCTTCACATGGATCACGTCTCGCTTAGTCACTGACTAACGAATGGCACGATTTGATCGAGTTTTCCTCTTCAGGGGATTTTCTCAATATTGTTTGATAGCGATAACACGGTGGTCCAGTTTCTTAGATATATCACTCGCACGAGTTCCTTTAACTATTTCTTTTACAGTGGGGACCTTTTTACCTCCTGCCAAGTCCTTACCACGTCACATCTTGATTCTGGGAATCAAAGAACTGCTATTATGAGTCACCGATTCATTGTGTCGGTTTGCTAAACAAACCGACACAATGAATGTGTGAATGAGCTTGTATAGTAAAGCAGGGAAATAAGCACAACTAGAGATAAATTTATTAATACAGAGAAAAATACGGATTAAAATCATTCGGAGGACAAACTACAAAAGAAATTAATAAACGACCGCAATAATTGCAGATCAACAATATCAGGAGTTCCAAAATCGAGATCTGCAAAAGTATATGATCAAATGGACGTATTTAGAGGTCAGCAGATGGAGAGTTAATGGAAGAGCAAAACGGACGCAAGAAAGCAGAATAAAAATCCACTATTATATTGTTTACATAATAAAATTTTATAACACGTGTAATTTTATCCATTTTTATAAGAATTATATACTGAGGTCTTTATTTGCTAATTCTCGGGTCGTTAACCTTAACTAGCTCGAAAAAAACCTATTAAATAAAAAATACATTATAATATCATTTAACTCTATATACCCCACCTCCAAATTAATAAGATGAGCAGTTTTCACTGAATTGTTTTGATTTTTGCTGACACGACCAAATTCCAAATAGAGTTCGTACATCCATTGGTATCTTGCGGTTATCATTGCAAATGGCTCCTCCGCCTTTGACCATCCCCATTAACACAGTGGATTCTGTAGCATTGACGCTTCGTAGATCTGAATCTTAATTCTTTGAATCAAGGCTTAATCTGTTCCTTTCGATCTTAAGCTCAACTAAATAGTACCCGAGTGACCCAGCAGTTAAAACCTTAACTACTGAACTACTGCAGGGGGAACCAGAAAAAAACGGGTCCCAACATTCGATAGGCTTCATTTCTTAATGTGTTATCGAATTCAGAAATGAAGCCTATCTAAAGTTGGGCCCTTTTGGGGGGAGGGGGGTCACCCTGTACTATTATCTTTGCACATTCTACCTTAACGAGATTGAAGGAGGGGCTCTTTTCGGCATAATGGACCTCGCAGGTAAGAGACAACCCTCGCAAAGGGGCCTGGGAAACCCCCATTCCTCTTTTCTGACGCAGAGCATAAAAAGCGAGAAAATTTGAATAGGGGGCCCCAAGTCCGGGGTAGAGTAGTCTTTGAATCGAGGGGGCCCAAGTTCCGGGTAGAGTATTCTTTGGATCAAGGGGGCCCAAGTCTGGGGTAGAGTAAGTAGTCTTTGGATCGAGGGGGCCCGCAAGGGGGTAGAGTAGTTTTTGGATCGAGGGGCCCGCAAGGGGTAGAAGTTGTAGGAGGTGGAGAGACCCTGCTACATCTGAGGCCTGGATGAATGGCACTGAAAGTGGGTGCCAGGTGTAGCATTTTCAGCATGCCGCAGCTTAAATCTGGTAGATTAAGTGCCCTTGAAGTCAGATGCTCACAGAGGATTTGAGATTATATATCTTCCAGACAGTTTAACTTCTATTTTCATCACTTTCAGCGCCCCCCCCCCTCTCTCTCTCTGGAGATGCCCTCGTTGGTTTTCACTTTAAAAGGTTATTTTAAACATGAATCGCCTGGATGTATGGAATGTGAAGTGTGTGTGTAAATTAGGTTATGACAGTGCTTGTTGTGAGTTGGTACGAGCGTATAAGAAGATTGAGTGAGACAAGGATTAAAAATGTACCCGAGGGTGAGTGTTCCGTTGGAAGACAGGTTAGAAGACGAAAAGCTAGATTGTGTGATTCAGGGGTGAGAAACTTTTCCTGTGTTGAAGGCCGCATTAAGTTATTTTTAGGCCGCATTCATAACATTTTAATTAGTTACATACAAAACACTATGCAATTTTGACCTATAATTCCTATGTCTATAATATATACAACGCAGCTTCTCATCCATATGAAAGAGGAATGTGGTGGGAGGACGGATGGGTCACTTTTTATTTTTTACGTTTGAGGCCTTTGTTATGAAAGAGCTGCCCTGCTCTGCCATTTTACTCCTCCCAATGAGCAAATTTCATTCATCTACTTTCTACAACGTCACTTTCTACGTCTACTTATGTATGAAAGTGTCCAATTTAGTATTTCCCCATCTTTTTGTCTTTGTTTAGTCTGGTATCTCCCCGTCTATATCTCCAAATGCGCACTTTAAATGTATACCTTGGAGATGCGTTCTTGTTTCTAGCCAAACAATTCTTTCTTGGTCCCAGCGAGTTTTTCCTAACTTGTCATCATCATCCTTTCAGGCATCTGCCTCCCAGTGCTGAGAGAAGCCCTTTCTCATCGTTCTGAATTTTTGTCAATCTTGTGCAATTTGTTCTCACTTTTAATCAGATTTTTGACGATCATCTTTCTTGTTTTGGTCTTCTTTTATTAAGTGGAGTTCAATGAGTAAATTTCCTGGTCCATCTATCGTCTTGCCACATGGCCTGCCCAGCTCCGTTTCAGGTTTCATATAGCTTGCACACAATCCTAACATGTATCCCTTTAGATATGTTAGAGTTATTTACAGTTTCTCTGTGCTTTTTATGATCAGGCTTCAAGTTTTACTTCTTTATTTTAGAACTGTTAAGATGAATTAGTTAAGTACTTTACGTTTTAACCATCGGAACTTATTAATTCTCACCTCCCTCCAGTCTAATTATGCTCTACTAATTTCCTTTCCCATTCACCGATCAGGAGTCACAAGCAGTCCAAGTATGCGTATTCTTTCCATTACTCTAAAATTTTAGCGTCAATTCTAATTCCTATATCTTCCGCAAGACTATTTTCGTGTCTGTAAAGAACATTTTATGCCCAACTGTGAGAAAGGCTTGTGATGATTCTGATATCATTAATCGTAATTCTTTATGAAAATAATACGATATCGCTAAGCAAAGTGACGGTGCTTAATTTTCTCTGTTTATTTCTTAAATCATTCTCAAGCAGTGGTGTAAACAGCTTCGAGGAAATTGAGATCCTCTCTCACTTTTTATTTTTATCATACTTCTGAACGAGGTTTTTTGACTGAGGGGTGATGTGAGCATGTACGAAGAATTAATGGAAATAGAATTACGAAGAGAATTTATGAGAGGTATGTGAAGGGTTAAAAGCCCTGGTAAAGGGGGGGGAGGGAGAGGGTGATTATATGAATGAGTGTTTGAAAGAAAAAATGCTGACAAAGTAGCAAAAGGTTGTTATTTTGTATGATAGATATTCATGCATAGGGCGTGCATGGAGCCTTGTGCCCCGTGATGAAGCCTGACTGGATGCGGGGTTAAAGTATACAGCACCCGATCGCCATGGAAGGCAATTCGGTGGGGCCAAATGGGTGGCTTTTTCTTGGTAGGACATAAAATGGGTTGTTGGGTGCAGTTAGTTTTCGTGGCTCTGTTGCACACCGACTCCATCCACTTTGTAGGGAAGAGGTAGATGTTGCCAGTTGACTGTTTCGACTTGTGAAAGTACTTTTTTTCTAAAATTGAACTACAATAGCATAGATTTAAAATGCGGTTAAAAATGAATGCAATACCGAGTCTCTTCGACACTGCACCGGACAGGGCGTTTAATTTTTAAAAAACGCCGTGACCACGCGAGTGGGTGTAAACAATCCTATGTGCTGTAACAGCAAAAGTGAATGTTAAAATAGACAATTAAAATAGTTTTCTTGGGGGCTGTTAGATCGGTCTCTTTTATACAACCACTCGTTTGGCGTGGATGAGGAGCGCCCTCTCTGGTGTGCTCGATGCAATGTGGAGGTAAACCATCACTACTTATTTATTCCCGATAAGATGCTGATGAATCTGTAGTTTTTTTAATTACAACTTGGACCATACCATTGTCAGTTTCCTTTGTTTCCTCCATTAAACAAAATGAAAAGTATTTCGGTACTACTTCCTGCATCTTTTAAACAGGAGCGGGAAATCTTTTCAATACATTTTGCGAAGTGGAAGTCCTAAAGAAGTTGTGTGTGAAATCCAGAAATATCTTATGAGGCTTCTATCTGATTCAGATCAATTTGCACTTTTTGATATTTTGATTTATCCTCTATGACTGTGTGCAGGGATAATAATGATAACTAGCATGTTTCCCTTATACACATGACTGACTGAAGCTGTATGGGTGGAAACTGATGACTACATCTTCAACTTAGCACTCTTATTCAACACGAGACATTAATTAACCACATAAATGATAAATAATACAACGAAATATAAATAATAACAAGGCTTAATGATAACAAGCCTTTAACATTCCGACTTCGTTAGTGGGCGCTTAAAAATTCAACTACTAGGAAAATTTCGCCCGCGGGAGCCCTCACTTGTTTTATTGTTAAGTTAGCGAATTGGTAACAACACTTCACAAGGTGTGCAAAGATAAGTCATATTGGATATGGTCAGTAACTGGATGGGACTCCCGAATTAGATTGATTTTGCGGCGGTTTCCCTCTGTTTTATCGAGTCGTAGTATGATTCATGACTTCATTAAGATAGGATTTAGACGGTTAGAATTAGCAATGTAAAAAAAATATTTAAAAAAAATAATGTATTTACATATAATTTGGTATACATGTTTTCCATACGTATGGCAAAAGGTTATTCCCTAAAACCGCCTTTAAAATCGAGGAGGGGCGTCATTGCCACCTTGGAAGCGACTGCATACTCGGATCGGGTGGTTTTTATTCATTTCAGACATAATATCCATGATGGCAGACTTCAAAAAGTCATTATTATTGTAAAGTCGTTGTTTTGTCTCACTCTCAGAGGGTTCAAATCTGGAGTCCGATGAGGCCACAAGTTAGTGGTCGCCTAATCGTCAACAGCCCTGGCCAACCGATCGTGTGGACTGTGTTGCATGGACTAGATTCCTCCTCGAACACCTAAGGCCTTTCCACCGTAACCCAAGGTCTTCATCTACTTACTGAAGTGGTCGTTGGTGATGCCTTGGCTACGTAGATCCATATCCATTATCCACCTCAGAAGCCAGTCGCTCTTTTCTCACCACCTCGAACGCGAAGAACGTGGCAACGTTCATGCAGGTGGTAATCTCCAAATTACTGTAGCTGGTAGTAAAGGAGAGAAGGAAGACGTGTCTTTTCATTTCTTGATCCAGATTACAAACTACGATTACGGGTGTGAGTTGAAAGATGATAAAGATTGGGGTAGGTATAAGAACTAGAAGATGGGTAGAATATCCGAAACTTTAATTGAATGAGAATCATCGACTTTCTCATTCTTGGTTCCATCCTCAAACTGAAAATCGGAGTACTCAGAAGCAACCCGATTGAATATCTACGATCTCGCTATGGAGAGGATAGCATTAAGCCTTTTCAAAGTCTCAAAAGTTTCTGTTGTCTCCTGAAAATACATTTTATCTACAATATTTAGCAATTTTCAGAATATAAAAATGTTTACCCGAATTTAATATTTTAAAAAAAGTATAATGTAATTCCTTATAGTTTTTCTGAATTGTATAAGTAGTCCTTGAATTAATGAGATCAAGTTCAAATTCAATTCTTTACAAAAGTTCACAAAGTTTATAGTTCTTCTTTAGCTAGATTTCACTAAACATTTAATGATTATGATCATTTTTGCTACAATTCAGGAATATCAAAAGAAACAGACCGTTATGTTTTAGAAGATACCCGAAACCGCGATGCCAAACTCTATAAGCTAAATTTGTCCAGTTCTGTTTTTAGTTAACCCTGTGCCTATGACCCCATGGGTTCACGCAAATTAAACAGAAAAAACAATTCACTCGAGAGCGACATTTACAATTTGTCTAATTATAATCTAGCCTCACTGTAGGCGTCTTTGTTGTCCTTCGGCCTTCAATCTAAGTTGGTCAATGTTCCCATAAATTTCCAAATTACCTTCACTATTTTGAAAAGTTTATGATTTGCAATCCCTCCCTATATACATAGCAAAATTCAATCAATCAATCTCTTACGGCACCAACGGGATGCAAAGGGACTTATTAAAGAATATAAGGTTTCTTAGGCAAAAGATATTTTTAACCCGAAAACGTTGCCGGCATTTCACGGGAACTCTCTGTTCTTACTCTGAAGAGGAAGAGCTTCGCAGTGTCATCTGACTAGACTATTTGCTGTCATCCGTTGATTCTGATAATTAAAATTCTTCCGCATGCCAACACGCCATCTTGAACATTGGCACCATTTAGTGCTCATCTTCCCAAGAATATCATTCACCTCCATGCTGCCGAAGGTAGTGGAAGCTGTACCCAAGCTAGGGAGGCTTACAGGTGTTCACCTTGCCTACGGGTGACCTGGAGGTAACTGCAATACAAGGTAACCTCATTCTGTCCTTCAGCAATAACGCCTTGCAGCCGGTTACAGTTTATCCTCTTGTCCAGAAATTCTTTACGCCTTTCAAATTCCGTGGGTTTCTCGCGTGGAGTCGTATCTTAAGCTCATTCCATAGATTCTCAAATGTGATTGTAATTAGGAAATTGACTCGGACATTCTAAAAGGTTGATCTTCTTCTATGAGTGAAAAGAACTTATATTGAGACACAAAACCTCCCTGAGCAAATATCCTCCACCGAGCAGCTTATTATGCTTTACAGCAAAAAAATCTTTAATTCGCTAGGTTTTTATGAGTATTAAGATAAGGAAGCTGCTTCCACCACCCGTTGGCGCGCTAGGTAGCCTGCAGCTCGGCCCCTGAATATACTGCGAATAAATTTAAGAGCGGGGAACGACGGGTAAACACGTCTGTTCGCCACGGGATTTTATAAAATTATTATTTTTAGCAAAATTCACAATTTTAAATAGATTTCACCCACTAAGTTTACGAATTTTACCTCAAAATGAACAACTTTCGATTCAGTTATCTATTGGTATGCAAAGAGGATATAGTAGTTAGTTGTCCATCCTTTTCGGCCATGACGTCACTTCATGCCCTTGGAAAGACTAAGTTAGGCATAGAGAGAAACTTGCACAAGAGATGCTTAGAGTGGGAAGGGGGTGTGCATTCCTCAGCCCACTATCTTGACACTCCATAGTTAGGCTGGTGGAAAGGTGGTCCAAGACGGCCAGCCATTGTGGAGTATTGCAGGAGACTGCCAAGTTGTCGGTCTAATCAGGGCTCCCACTCGATGATTTTAAATAAACCAAGGTAGCACATGAAAAAAAAAACATATTCCTACAAAAAAAACCTGGAAACTTTATTTTCCACAAAATAATATAAATATACTTACACGAGTTGAAATAAAGATAAATATATAAGCTTTATTACATTTCCTCTTCCGAATTTACTTCTGCAGAGCAAACATTTACTTCAAGAAGATTTTTCTGGTGTTTGAGACGTTTTTCCTAATTCTGGTGGCAAGCGCCTTCCACTACATCTCTCACCAATTCTGGTTTAGGTGTCCACGTGTAACAGTTTTGCTGACCCCTCGACAATGCTTGTTTTGCCAACAGCCTTTCCTTAACAGTGTCCGTTTTTAGCGAGTTTGTTTGTTTTGTCTTGACATGATTAACAAGTGAGAATATTCTTTCGACACATGCTGAACAATGTGGTAAAACAGTAAGGTGGGTCATGAAATAAAAAAGAATCCCGAACTTTGAATTGTTTAAGCCGTCTTTGATGTTAGGCAGAGAATGCCAGAAATCAGGAATAGATTTATAGAACAATTTTTGAACTGTCTAAAATACCCTCCATTCATCATCCAAACTATCTAGTTGATCTTCGGGAACAAGGTGGGGAAAATGCACTGCTACGTTCATTATTGAACTAGGAGATTTTGTCATATCTTTTGCTGCAGCGGGATCTAAAACTCCTAAACTGGCAACAATTCCTTCTTCCTCTAGTGGAAATCGTTTTTTAATTTGCATGCATAGGGAAACCAAGAAATTTAAACAATCAGTCCTAAACCTTGTTTCACCACTTTCTCCAATTGGCGTCAAAGACAATAGCCTCGTGCAACGTCCACCCAAATATAAATCATTAAATTGTTTATGTAACTGTTTGTCCCTTGGGTCAATTTCATATATTCTTTCGGAATTACTGACTTCTTCCTTAATGAAACAACTTAGAATGTTTTTGTATTCAGAATACACCATTGAATGCAGCACATGGAGTCTGAAGTGTTCAGATTGAAATTCATTATTCAAAGAGTTAACTTTTTCTAATATATAGTTTAAAAAGAGAAGTAAATGTTTTGTTCCCCTATTTTTCATAGTTTCGTAAAGAGCATTTGCCCCATCAATCTTGTCAACCTTAGATTCAGATTGAAAATAAAGCAGTAATGCATCCCATTGCTCAAGCACAAGTTTTATTACATTTCCGCGAGATAACCAACGAGTCTGAACTAGCTTAGGTATTTTGTGATTTTCTGTATTTGTAACATCTTGCATAGCAGTAAAATATGAATTTCGCTTGCTGCTGCGTGCGAAATAAGAAGAAATATCCTTTATGAAACTAGCAAGATAGGACGGCAACACCTTGACTGCATGACTAGCACACAATGACATACTCAACCTATTATAAAAAGTGATGGAATATCTTTTTTGAATAATGCTTGAAATCCGCTCTTATTTCCCATCATGGTTGAACAATTATCGCTACCATGGGGATTCCTTTCTCATAGAGTTTTTTTAACAATCTCGTATAATCCTTTAGCCGTTCCATCTTCAACAGAAACTGTGTTAAGTAAAATATCAATTACATAACCCCTTTGCACGTCAAAATATCTAATAACGATAGCTAATACTTGTGATACTGATATGTCAATACTCTCATCGATGATTAATGAGAATTTTACTTTTTTACATATATCAGCAATTTCCATTTTTTAATGGTAAGCAATTCCTTTTGGGATAAGATAAAAAGCTTTTGTTGCTCGCATATTTAGTGCTTTTGCAATATTGCTGTCGTGAAAGGCTTTCTTGCACACTTCTATGAGATGATCTGTTTGAGCAAATGGCAAATGATGCTCGGCAATCAAAGCAGATAGCATTAGTTCTGCCTTCGCTACCTCTTCATTTTCTATAGGCTTCTTTTTTTAACAAATATATCTAACTTTGTTGTTGACTTCACAATTTTCATGTTGTTCTCATGTTTAGCCGTTTTACTGTGCGATAATAACATCGATTTATTAGCATTGCTTATTTTTTTATTACAGTACATGCAGTAACTACATGCCTTTTCAGTCAGAACTTCTTTTAGCCACTCTTTCAGATTTTCATCTTTTAACCATTCTTCTTTAAAAGATTATCTATACCACTTTTTAGACACTTTTTTAGGATTGCTTTCCATTTTGTTATCAGTATTTCTAAAATATGAAGAAAAATTAAATATATATTACATAAATGACAAAAATGCATGGTTATTGAATGCACAACCACAACTTTGCCAAAAAAACGCATCACGGCCCTGCCGTGTTTTTTAATTTAGTGTTTTTTCTTAGGCAAATTACAAAAAAGGTGCTTTGGGGTTTGTTGTTTTTTGCGTTTATTGGAATCCCATCATATTGTATTATGGATTTTGAAGGTAATTGGGAATAACTCTGATAATTCTTTTAAAAGCCGAGAGTCCCACCTTTTTAGGCGAGGGGCATTCAGGGGATGATGGTATATAAGGATTAGTAAGACGGTCGGGGCTAAGGTCGCCCGAGGGGCGGTGGTTAGGTTAGGTTAAACCTACCCTCTCTTTTTTCTCATTGCCACCGCCGACTCGTAGGTCGGCTACCCTTTAATTGTGGGGGTTTCACTCCCAACTCACCGCTATTTTTAATAATCTAGTAATATTCCCAATGCAAAAGCCTAGCATTAGATTGGAATTCAAAGGCAATTGCCAGACGTCGTTATAGGCAAGCCTACAAAAACTTAAGAGAATGGAGGGAAAGTAGCTAGAAAGGTAGCCAACAAAAATCTCTAAAAAATCGTGCGCCACTAATCTTAACAATTACCGGGTCCAGAATACCACTCCCTCCGCAAAAAAAATAACCCCTCCCTCCCCATATAATCATTATCCAATCTGTGCTTGAAAACATATTGGTGAAAAAATATTTTCTAACATAACATAATTTCACGGATGACAAAATCCACAAGGGCCTATCAAAGGTCATCCGCATCTGTCAGAACCCACCCACAAAATGCATCCATAGGATTGTGTCAGATCAACATCTAACCTGCACCTATGTTTTTTAATTTTCAAGTGGTGACCCCTAGTCCTATTATTACTGTCTACTTTCCAACTCAAATAACTTGCTAAAATCCAACTTATCCATCTCGTAACAGATTTTAAAAAGCTCAATCATATCTTCCCTCACACATCTTCTCTCAAATGAGAACATATTTATTACCCTCAGTCTATCTTCATATTCAAGGTGCTTCAGGGAACTATTATTTTTGTTGCCCTCTTTTGTACTGACTCCAGCAGTTAATATCATGTCTAAAATTGATGCCCATTCTTGTATACTCTAAATGTGGCCTGACATACGAGTTGTAGAGTTTAAGAATAACCTCTTTACTAACGACACATCGCCGTCAGCGCGTCACTCATCAGCGCGACGTTGGAAGGGCGTACAAGTAATGTGATGCCCATAACACTTTCGTAACTTACTCAAATGGGAGTGCGGCAATGGCGCAACGACGCTGCCTGTATAAACCTGTTCAATATTTGTTTGATGCGGCTGACACCAATTGAATACGTTCTGTTTCATCTGACATGCGTATTTATGTGCGCTGTAATAGTTATAAATTTATATTAATATGATATAAATTATTGTAATTATTAATAAATCGTCGTATATTTTCCTGAAAAAAAAAGGTTTTACGAGATTTTTCAAAATTAAATCCAGAAACCCAGGTGGAACCTAAAAAACCCAGATCTGAGTGGAAAACCCCAGCAGTGGGAGCCCTGGGTCTAATAACAGCGGCTTCGTAACCCTGGAAGGAATCAACATATAGTTGTCACTCGCCCTGATAAAGGCAATCGAGTGGTTATTCAAGACAAAACCGACTAGATTAGCAAAATGAGGAACATCCTTTTGATTCCACAAAATTTAGATTGATTACGAAAGAGCCTACCAAACTTTCCCAAAGTCTTGACGACTAAGTAAATCAGGTTAAATCTGTTTAAAATCATTGTGACATCGTTTTATAAGCGTATTTTTTTGTTTGGTTCTAACCATGGTCTTATGTATAGTCTTCCAAAAATCCATAAATATGATGTCTCCTTTCGATCTACATATACTCGAAGTGTAACCGATGTCAGCCTACTACAATATAGCCAAATATCTTGTTCTTTATCTTAACTCTTTCACAATTAATCAATGCAAGATTGGCAATAATTACTCGTTGGTTGATGAGTTCCCTAATTTAAATCTTCCATATCCTAACTTTATTTTTTTTACAAATCTCTGTCAACTAAACGATAAACCTCATAATTCAAAAGGCTTTCCCTGAACCAGACTCTACCTCCTATAACTTTACTCTCTCCATACTTCAAGCTATTCTTGAACAATCTTTTTTGTTTAAAAGTTCTGTCTACCTACAAAGAAAGTGTTTTGGAATGGATTCCAACATGGGTATTCCTCTTGTTAACATCTTTTAAGTCCAACTTTGGCGAAATTTGTTTTTTGTGATTATTTGCCACACTTTAAACCGTTCTTCTACCTCCGCTTCGTTGATGATACGATTATGGTATTTAAATTCGAAAATCAATCTTCCAATTTTTCGAATTACCTAAATGAACTCCATTCTAACATTAAATTCAAACAAAAATAAAAAAAACAGCACTCCCATTTCTAGATATTTTTTTTCTTGCCGCCACATCAAATAATTTGGCGAGTTCGGTCCATCGGAAACCACATTCACTGATCGAGGTATGAAGAATTTGAATTCCTCAAGGGTTATTTCCTAAAGAATGGCTTTCAGTTATATATTTTTCAAAAGTGCATTCGAGAGTTTAGGGGTAAATTATATATTTAACATATCCAGACATTAGCCCCTATAACCTCGTAAAAGATATTTCACACATACTATCTTTAAAATAACGTTTAGCAATCATTTTTACCAAGGGCAATTTTTTCATTGTAATGACAGACTCACCCTTGAAAAGAGTTGTTCTGTGATGTATAAATTTACTTGTCTAAGGTACCACCAGGGGACCTATATTAGAAGCACCGTCCGTTCGTTTAAGGTGAGAGTCTAGCTGTTTTCTCACTGATAAAGAGAAGTTTCCCATCAAAGATCATTCCGTTTTGTGTAAAATAGACATTTCCTACCAGAACTTTGGAATTTTAGGCCATTACAAGCTTCTATCTTCCTCCGAATTCTTGAATTCTTTTTAAAAAATAAAGCAATTAAGCCCCACTCTTAATATTTATTCTTCAGTCTTCCACCTCCTCCTGGGTTTTGCAAAAGTTCTGTTACACTCGTTTTGGGGGGTGTTTTTTTCATGAGGTTTACGCGTGATAGAAAATGTTCCGCCAAACAATATTAAAGTTCTAGTTTTCTAGCACGTGTTATTAAAACTTATTTTCCATAGTGCGCAGGTGTGTCGAGATAGAAGTGAAAAAAATCAAGATCTCCTGCGCGAGGGCCACAAGTCCGACATCGCTAAGCGGCTCAACGTCAACCGAACGACCGTCCACAGAGTCGCGGAGAGGCTCAAGAAAGAAGAAGGCCTCAATGATCGACCTTGTTCATTCAGATCTCACTTCCTCAACGGTTTGGCTGTGAGAAGGGCTTCGAAGGTGCTCCGAAGCTCAAATTGACAGCGCTCGCGAAGAAGAACATCTCGGTGGCCTCCATCCCCGACCGTATGCCAGAACAACGTGGGAGGCGCTGTCGTTGCTTTCTCAACGACTTGAAGATTCATCGAATTATCATTTTTTCTAAGCAAAAAAACCCTTCACGGTCGATCCGGGAAATCAACAAGAAGAACGACCGTGCGGTAAACTTCGGCCAAAGACGTCTCCGAGATCCGCTACGTGTCCACGACCAAGGATCCGGCCTCCGTGATGATGCTCTGCCCAGTGTCTTCGAATGCCAAGAGGATGCCACCGGTGTGTTTCGCGGGTTGTCACAGGCTCACTGTGGCCAATTACAGAGACATCTTGGCCCCGAAAGTCCTGTCCTGGGTGAGAAAGATCACGAAAAAGGCGGACTTAGTCTTTCAGCGGGACATGTGCCTCGGCCCACCCGGCCATGACCATGCAAGAGTGGTTGGGGGTCGAACATGAACTTCTGATCGAATGCTTTTTGGCCGCCACATCGCCTGTGTTTAATCCCATCAATCACAACGTGTGGGCGCATGTGGAGGTCAACGCCTGCAAGGTCCTCCACAGCAACGTCGACCTGCTGAAGTCCTCTGTCAACCGTGTGTGCGCCAGGATGAGGAAGTACTTTGTCTGCAACTTGGATGTGGCCTTCAGGTAACGCTTGGAGCGAGGGATCTCCGCCGAAGGCGCTCACAATGATAATTATTACAATTTAAACACATATTTATATGTAAAAACATTAAAAAGTGTCTAACTGCATTAAAACTATCATTATGTCATTTGTCGAGAGCGGCGTAACGAGTGTAACAGGACTTTTGCAATAGTTTCTTAATTTTAAAAGTCTCACCAAACAATAACATGAAGCAATACTGAACGTAAACATTGAAATGGTAAAGCTGAGAGGCTTTGAAAAAACTATGACTACAAAAGAAATTTTCAGCAAATCCGTTATTATTTTTATTAATAAAAATAAATACTGACGCAATCCCTACCAAAGAGGACCAATAGGAAGAGTGAAAAATCAATGAAATGGGCCAGCCCCCTCCGTTGCTCGGCAACGAAACCTCATCCGCAGACGAGTAGGCTCTTTCTTTTTTAGCCTTTCAAGGCGTTATTCGTGTCGGGAGCAAAATGTGTTACGTACCGTTGGCGCTGCCACACGAACCGGCTGGAATGAAAAAGCTCTAAACAAATGAGTTTTATTCAATTACAGAAGTAGATTGAGTTTAAATGGCTTACATAGACGCACAAGGACGGTGAATTAATTAAAATATTGTAAAGTTGGCTGAATAAATTGAGGCTAGAAATAAAGGATGAGATAAATGTAGAGATGAGGCCACATGTTTCTCCGTCTTGAGGTGTTGATGGGAGTTGGTGAATGACGAATGCTGACGAGAGTGGCAATACAGGGGGATAATCCGAAGAGGGTACGCCACGGTTAGATAAATTGCGAGGAAGGATCGTTAACACTAGACTGCATGAGTTTCGGCTTGGGGGATAATCTGGAGCGAAAGAGCTTTGGTTATATAGATAACCAACGAAGGCATCTCCCGAAGAAGGATTGTAAGGGGAGATCCATAAAAAAGGCGAAGATAGAGGAAGTGCAAAAGTGTGGAAACTCTTCCAAACCGGCACTGGAGCCGGTAGGGCACGTAACTATGGAAGTTCGATCGCATTCCTCCCAGATGTCTGTTGCAGCATGGTTACCATTGCTACTCCGGACACTTCCTTACGGGATAAGATGAAGAAGAGGACCGAAGAAACTTGCTGCGAGATATGTCTCCTCCGAGCCTGGTTCTACGGTGGAAACAGGTACAAAAGAGATTCGGGGAAAGTGACCAAAGGCTTAAAGAGGAAATTTTATCACTAAGCCATCAAAGGGATGGCTGTAGCGGATCGAGAAGTTCAAACGAGTGGTTTAAAAGCTTCGCTTGAATGAGCTGTTTTTGAGGCTCACGATGGCACAGCGGATTTGCCGCTCGCCTACGCTACTCCGGCGACGCAGGAAGCTCTTCGCAGCTCGACTCCGCTAGTTTCGTTCTCTATTTTTATCTTAGTCCTTAATCATGGTACTTGATGCAGCTTTGCGGAAGGTTGAAGTATTGTGCGCGGCTCGTCTGAAATTTCCTCTGATTTCGGAGGAAGAGAATAATAATCAAATGAGTTTTATGATGTAATTATTTGAAATTATTGCACACTCGAACTTGGAAGTACAGAACTGCCGTGCTGATTTCTTGGTCTCTGAATGTTAGGCACCCAGTAAATGAATGATGTAGAGAAAACTGTAGGCATGCAGTAGAATGTTTTTTTCTCCGAAGTAGATCTTCAGTGGCTATTCACTTGGTAGATAAAGGTCTCGATAAATCAGTCGAATAGAAGTAGATCAGATTCCGGCCATAATATTGGTCGCACAAAAGGAACCCTTCAAAATCAGGTGAACAAAGGGGACCAGTTTTGTAGGGTATACAGCCTTGGCCAAAATTATTGGGTAGGTATGAAAAAGTGAAGAATATGATTGAAACTCATTTATTTCATACTTGGCATAATACAAATAAAAATGTTTGCGTATATTCTATCAATAATTAATATTTTAAATGTCCTCCTTTTGCTTTTATAACCGCTTTTATTCGTTTTTGCATATTGTACATAAGTGGTTGGGGCAACCTTCTGCCATTCAATGTGCGATACTAACGTTAATTCCTATTTCTTCAGTGATTATCTTATTGTTAGCTTACAAATGGTAATTTTCGGTTAAGAATTTCTCCGAGGAAACAGATGCCTGAAGCTTAAAGAGCTCAAATCATTGCATTGTCCAGAGAGGGATTATCGCCAGTCAAAATTGCTATAAAATTTAAATGCTCGAGAAACGGTGTCCAAACAACCATTAAAATGTAAAATGAGACTAATTCTTTTAAAAACCGTGATGGTCAAGGTCGAAAAAGGTGTACAACTCCGAGAGAAGATAACTTGCTGAAAAGGATATCTTTCGCCGATAGGGAAACAAAACTCTTCTGATGTATCTGCTGAGTTTCGGGCAGCAACAAACAAAGAGAAATCAGGACTCACAGTTAGAAGAAGATTATTAGAAGTTGAGCTTAAAGGATGTAAGGCTAGAAAGAAACCCTGGCTGTCTCAGGTGAACAAGAAGAAGCGATTGTATCGGGCAAAAGAGCATGAAGACTGATGATGATTGGGCTAAAGTTGTTCGGTCTGATGATAGCAACTTTGAGGTAGGTTCTCCACATTAGTCTCCACCAATTTATTATGCTTGTACCCATTTTTATTGGATACCAAAATGTTTATTGGATACCAAAAATGATCATTAAAATTTGTATTTCTCATCAGATCTTTTGAATCCCTGAAGCTCTTTATGTTCCTCGAAGAGTTGGGGAAGCTTATGATCTAAGATGTGTTGTCCCAACAGTCAAATTTGGAGGTGGCAGTGTAATTGTTTGAGGCTGCATGTTTTCTTCGGGTCCAGAATTGTTGTTCACTTGTGAGGGCAGAATCAAATCCAACACTTACACTAGAATGTTAGACCAGGTTTATCAACCTTTTTTAGGTAAAATTTTCAATGATGACATACCGGATGGTGTAATCTTCCAACAAAACAATGCTCCAAGCCACACATCTAGAGTCTCAAAGGGTTGGTTTGAAAAGAAAGCGGTGACGTTCATGGAATGGACCCCTCATTCTCCAGACCACAACCCCATTGAACATTTGTGGTCACACTTGGGCACAAGAGTGAGTGTACAAAAATGTTCCTCAAAAAGCGAATTCACAGGCAAAATTCATGAAGAGTGGCAGAAAATTGAGCCAACCACATATGCCAACTTAGTCTCAAGTATGTAAAAACGCATATAAGCGATTATATAAGCAAAAGAAGGACACATAAAATATTAATTATTGATTGTATATATGCAAAAATGTTTATTTGTATTATGTCAGATATGATATAAATGAGTTTCAATCATATTCTTTACTTTTCCATAAAGAGATCTCACGCGTAAAACAAACACTCGTGAACAACGGTTTCTCGAAGAGCATGATTGAAAAACAACTCCAATCATTTTTAAATATGCATTTTAAAGATACGGATAAAACGAAAGGTAATCAGGAAGCAGTAAACAACATCAAACTGTATTACAGAAATCAGATGTCCATGGCCTATAAAATAGATGAAAAAAACATCAAGAAGATTGTTAACCGGTACATCAAGGTTAAGAATCAAATGGACAAAATTCAACTTATTATATAGTATAAAACGACAAAAGCCAACAATCTCCTTAGGAAAAACAACAGATGCCAAAACTCCCCGAATCTAAAGTCAACTAACATAGTTTACGAGTTTATCTGCCCAATGAAGACTGAAAACTTTATAATAACTCAAAATATATTGGCATGACAACCACCGCCCTTTCGAGACGTTTAACCATACATCTGCAAAGCGGAGGACCTAAAAATCATCTGGAGAGTGCACACAACATCAACCTAACGAGAGATCTTCTAGTTTACAACACTGCAATTAAAAGAAAAGAGGGAAATAAAACTAGGCTGAACATCTTAGAAGCCATCTTATGAAGAAAAGCTGGCCCTCAACAGTCAAGCGATGAGCTGGAATCGAACATTAAAGTTGTTCTAAAAATTCCACTTACCGGATTGGCTCGTTTCCTTTGACGTTACGCTCAAGCGAGGCGGAATAAATATCCCCTAAAAACCGTTTTCTTTTCATTCAGCCCGATTCTAACTTCACCATATCTCATAGGTAAAGGTGGAAAGAATACATAAAGAGGCTCCGAAGAAGATCGAATAAAATCGAAAGCTCAGCAATATAGTTTGTTTTTTACCAAACCCATTCATTAAAAAGAGAGATGAATATAGGACAAGTGATCTACCATCTACAAAATGGACTAAAAAAGAAAGTTGCCAAAGGAAATTGATCAATATATATATATATATATATATATATATATATATATATATATATATATATATATATATATATATATATATATATATATATGGAAATCGATATCCCACCCTAATAACAGAGGCCCTGTTCGGTCACCACAACGTCCTGGCGCTTGGCAGTGTAACCCAATTACTTATCCCCCCGCTTGCCGCCAGACGCCTCCTCCAACCAAAAGAAGGACGAATCATCAGATTTCTGTGCCAGCGAGCATAACAATACGAAGGGAAGGAGACCAGGTGCAATAACATTAGTTAAACAGGCACTATTTCCCCTAAAAGGTGGGATCTAATTTCGCGTCATAGACGAAATTATAGGAGCTGTGACCAAAAGCCAGAAGATGCCTTTAGGGCTAAGTAAAGACGCTCGGAGAAGAGTTGTTAAAGGAACTAGGCTTAATTTATAAGCCCTCATCCCATTTCCCTTCCACTACTCTCAATGGGTCAGTGAAGTATATAGGCGGATAACTAGAGAAAAAAGAGGAAGATCAAGTTAGAGATCGACACGACGAAATCCGGCGGCAGTGCCAGGCAATCAAAGAAAGGAACAGAGAAGAAGCTCATTCTGAGACAATTCCTGGAGGTCACACCGAAAATTAGCATCTTGTATCGCAGGAAGATCAAGTTTGTAATCGACACGACAAAGTCCGGCGGCAGTGCCCCGCAATCAAAGAAAGGAACAGAGAAGAAGCTCATTCTGAGCCAGTTCTTGGTGTGCACACCGGAAATTAGCATCTTGTATCGCAGGAAGATCGAGTTAGTGATCGACACGACGAAGTCCGGCGGCAGTGCCCAGCAATCAAAGAAAGGAACAGAGAAGAAGCTCATGCTGAGCTAGTTCCTGGTGGTCCCACTGAAAATTAGCTTCAGTATTAAGGATCACTCTCAATCATCTCTCTTCAGAGAAACCCCCTATCTTGGTTTGCTATAAAAACCAGAGATAGTCCTCGCCATTGAGGAATACCCCAAAGTGAACTCCCTTACCCCCCCCCCATTCGTCAGAGGATTCCCTTTTTGCTCAGCACTCGTCAGTGCAGCATCCTAAGATTAACCCGAAGATTCAAAAAGCATACCTTCACGTGCTTAACGCCATCCGTCGCCCTCCCTGAAATCACCTGTTGCTTCAAGCCCGTCTCCTCGCCAGTCAAACGGCTGGGCATCTGTGAACACGCCCACGCGCATAACCGCAAACCGTTTTTTCCGTCTACATAAAGGTCAAGAAATTCAATTATTTGTGTGTGTCAATTAGCATCCAATATTAAAGTGAGCCTGGGGTCAACCATTACTTTATATTCATTTAGTTTAAATTAGTAATCCTAACAGAGACTCGTGTATTCATAGCTGTATAGTCTTTTTTAAGATTTCACTTTTTTATGTTGTAATTAAAGATATATCTTTTAGAAGTATTTAATTCAATCCTCGAAACGCTGCACATGGCACTAGAAATCCTCAAAGATTAAGTAACGTAAAATAATATAGCACTCTTAGGGAAAACGTAATCAAGGAGTTATTCAAGTACGTAACAATCCTACGTACGTACACACCAACTCGGCCCTTACAATACCACGGCAATATATATATATATATATATATATATATATATATATATATATATATATATATATATATATATATATATGTGTGTGTGTGTGTGTGTGTGTGTGTGTGTGTGTGTGTGATTGTCTTTGATTTTCTGGGGTATGTGATTGTCTTTGCTTTTCTGTTCTCTTCTTCCTTATTCTTTATAACTTCCATCACATATAGCAGCTATGGGTCATAGTTCTATGCTCGCCTTTGTGGTTAAAGCACCTTTCAATTGTGGTTGTGCATTCGCGGAGTCTGTGGCCTTCCATGCCAGACTCGCTGCCTATAACTTTGTCCTTGTCGAGGCAGTTTGCGGCTATATGTACTTCTATTTTGTAGCACACGAAACACATCTGGAGATTATGAAATCCTTTTAGCTCGGGATTCGCATGCTGAATTCTAGGATGCCTCGGCGGATGTTTTTCTCACCATTTATGCAATATAGAAAGTTATCTCGAAGACGTGAGTGTAACCTTTGAACGATGTTATCTCCTTGACCTTTGCCCACCTCTTCTTTCTCTCTATTTCTGCTCTAAAATCTTCGGGAATATATTCACCGACCCAGTTCTCCACCTTTTGGCAGATGACGCTTTGGTTGGTCGCTACTTGAGAGGTTGGACCTCCGCTTCAAGGCGTATGGTCTTGAGTAGATTGTCTCTATTTTGCGATAGGAGCCCATCCGCGTCTTTGATTTCATCGCATAAAACGACATAACCGTTGCAAACTTCTATCAAGTTTACTAATGTTATTCACATTTCTACGAATAGCACTTCGCAGAGTCCTTTCTTAGGGGGGGTGGTCTTCTGGCTGGGAAGAATCATCGAGGGGGATCCCTTTACCCCCCTACTCCATCGGAGTCGGGGGGGTAAAGGGAGCAAAATTCTTATTCCTTTTCTTGTTATTTTCTTGTTTCCTTTCCTGTTCCGAAAAAAATGTAATTATGTTTTTACCCGTGTGAATAATTTGGGTTTTTTATGAAAAAAAGATTTTCTGGTCCTTCCCCCCCCCCAACCTTCTATTTCCATCGTTCAAGTACTGCCAGGATGAACGATTCTGGATGGTTAGAAGGATAGATCTAGTAGGGCTCATCTAGAGGTGTGATTCATTGTGTATCTGGCGATGGGCAGTAACGTGGTCAACTACCATTCTTCGGGGTGCCAACCCTTCACCGGCTTAGTTATCAGGGTTGTGTCCAATATACACAGATATGGTCCTATCTGACTCTGTAGTTTTTTGCTGGGTCATCAGGAATTGGGTGTAAGCAATATCATAATGGTAGCAACCCAGTCAAATTGCAGAAGAACTGAGACGGGGATCCGCCGTGGGGTAAACCCCATGGCAGTTTCCTCGAGTGCTTCCAATTATGCCTTTGTCAAATGATCAGCATAGTTAGAACGAAGCATGTGCGAAAAATATAGATAAGTGAGTTAACACAAAAGCCCGTGGACGGGAGGAATGGAAGAATTAAATTGTCCTTTTATTCCTTTCTATTTCTTAAAATAAGTAATAATTAAGAGAACTTAAATTTCGAGTGTCACTTCCGACATCTTGATTTAGGCAACTTAGTTCAAGTCCAAAAAATCATCCATCGATAATGAAGCTTGCTGCTGATGAATTAAGGTTTATGTTTATGTTTTTTGTTGAAGAATAAAGTGGTGAAAGATGTGTATAGTTGAAGATTTTTGCCTTAGTGAAGAGTGTATTCCTTGCTTTCTTATTTAGCTTTCTTTAATCTCTTTTCCTTTCTTCAATATTTTTAAACTTTAAGAAATGGTAGCCTTAGAAACTTTTTAGTTTTCTTATTGCTTAACTTTATTTATTTATTTTATTATTATTCATTTTTTTACGTGTATATAGGTAATGTTTCCTCGCCACAACATATTCTTTCGCTTTGGAAATTTGTCGGCGGTGAAAATTTGACTCTTCTATGTTCTATCTCCAACTTCTGATTGATGTTGAGTATAATTTTCTCGACTACTTGTTACCATGATTTTTATCTTATTTTTTCAGTGTCTTATCTATTGCGTTTAGATTGCTTCTTTTGTGGCCTACTCTGTTCGTGATCCAATATCGTCTCATAGTTTTGAAGATGTACAATGTGCCTTTGTTCTGGCCTCTTTGAATCGCTCTGTGTGAATCTCGGCTTGCTGTCTATGTTATTACGGTCCGCCAGGCCAGTTTGTGTGGCGAAATTTTTCACTTAGTTTCGAAATCACTGGTGTTGGCGATTGTAGCTGACATTTCTCTCGTCTGCACCCTCTCCTTACTATAAGTGCTAGAGACAATTTGAAAGGTATCGTCTGCAAATTTCATTTACATCGCGTGCTCCTTTGCCGGCGCTGGTAATTCGATGATATAGATCAAGTATAGGAATGGGCTTAGGCAGCTAACTTGTGGAACTCCAGCTTCTAATTAAATTTTTGGTCTTAGTGACTATCAATCGTAACACTGGCCAACTACAACTTATTTTCTAAGTTTTATTAGCTGATTTAGGACAATTTTGATGTGCTGAATACAAAAATGACATTGGTTATGTTCAATCAGATCAACTTTTTTATTTATCGCGACATTATTTTTTACGTTTGCTACATCTACGGGTATTTTATATTTATATGATGTAAAAAATCTTTCTTTTTCTATAATTATATGAATTCTGAAGTGCTTACTTGCCCCACTTTTTACTAACTAGTATTTTTCTTTTGCAGGTGAATGAAATTAATTCTGCGAATAGATCTTGCAAAATAAACATGATATATTGTGCTATATCTGCGGCGAATACACCATTATTCGAAACAGGAATCCAGTCAAAGTTTCATAAAGCGTGCTAACCATGCTTATTTTGAATATGAAACTTTGTGACCGGGATAAAGCTTGGGCACCATACATGGTATGCAAGACATGCAGCGAGTATCTGTGTCGTTTGACCAAGGGCATGAAGAGTGGTCTGAAGTTTGGAATTCCCTTAGTTTAGAGGGAGCCGAAAAAACATGGCACTGACTGCTACTTCTGCACTATTGATTTGACTGGGATCAACATAAAGAACGAAGCCTCAAGTATCCTGACCTTCAATGAGCACGTCGCCCTGTAGCTCAGTGTGATGAAATTCCAGTACCTGTCTTTAGAGACCTTCTTGAAATCAGTGACTAAGATTCCTCCAATGTTAAAGAAAACGAAGAAGAATAAGTGGTTTTTGACGATGATGCTCCACATCCTTTTCCCTGAGAGAAGCTAAATGATCTAATTCGCGATCTCAGCTTGTCAAAATCCTCTGTCGAATTGTTGTCATCTAGATTGAAAAAACTCTCTGACAGTGCACGCATCACCTCCTACCGCAACAGACATCGAGAGTATCTTCATTTTTTTCTCTGAAGAGAAGGACTTGGTGTAATGTACAGATATTGCGCACGCCTGGATAAGCTTGGAGTTCACAGTATCAACCTAAAGATTGTAGACTGTTCATTGACAGCAACGAGCGATCGCTGAAATGTGTTCTGCTGCACAAAGGCACCAAGTTTGCCTCTCTACTTCTCGCTCATTCGACAACACTGAAGGAGAAGTATGAAGCGGCGAAGTACGTAGTAGACAAAATTCGTTATGATCAGCATAAGTGCTTGATTTCTGTTGACGTAAAAAAAAGTGAACTTTTTGTTGGGAGAAGAGACCGAGTTCACCAAGTACCCGTGCTTTCTGGGCATGCGGGATAGTAGGGACCAAGCTCAGAATTAAACGAAGAAAGACTGGCTTGTATGGGAGGAATTGGTGCCTTGCAGAGCAAGGAACGTCATAAACAACCTTCTGGTGGACATAGACAGGATACTCATCTTACCGATTCATATCAAGCTCGGCTTGGTCAAACAAAGCTATGTTCGGATACTGCCATCGGCATCCAAATAACCAATGATTGTAGGATCCACTCAGAAATGGTTTTACCCGAGGACAGCAGCGAATACCTGTCTTATTTTTTGCTCCCATCTTTACGCCACATGTTTCATAATTCTTTATCTAGAATAAATGCTTCCTTGCTTTCTTGGTGAATTTTGAGGTAATTTTCCTCATCATTACCCTTTATTCATTATATGGTTTTCCTTCTTTTCCTGATAATTTGCTTTTCGGCCATTTTAGGTCAAGATTACGAGTGCACGAACACACCTGAATCTTCTTTGTTATTTTATTGGGAATGATTCCAAATTCAGGTGGTCAATAGCCTTTACAATCACGGACTCCCACACCCGACTTTCTGCCTCCCCCACTGCTCCTCTGCCCCCCCTCCCCTTCTTTTCACTCGATATACCAAGTCTCCTCACTGGGAGCGCAAACAAGGTTGGTCTCCTGGTTTGAGTTGCCAGGTTTAGTCCCAAATCTTGTCTTCTTGTGATTCCTGGTTCACGTAATTCCGGTGTCCCCTGGAAGCCATCAAGGGCATACGCTCAATGCCCTCTCAACACCCTAGCCAGAGACACGCAGCCAACAACGGATGTGCACCGAACGTTTAATACACAAGGTAGTGAGTACGAATAGCTATAATGATGGGTGGTTACCATAGTTACTGAATTCATAGAGTTTAAACCACGCCCACGTGCACAAACACCGATTGTTTTGTTTTGGGTTATTTCTAAAGTTTCAGTTGCCAGGATAGTTTTTAGGGTCGTTTATTTGAATTTTGATGATCTTTTTTCTATAGCAAATTATTAAATCGTTTTGTTATCCTCGATTCTTTTTCGGATTCCTTGTCATTCTTGACCTCTCTCTCACAACTACTGTCTTATCTATTCGTTCTCTGAATTCTTTCGATTCTTCTTCCTACAGAGTAAAGCAGTGGTGGATCGAGGATAAAAAAATGGGGGGAAGCCAACCTCTGAGTAGTTTGGTAAAATGGCAATGATGATTAATAATAGTTATCTTACAAAGTATTTATAATAAATAACTGCATCTCACAAATTATGAAGTGTGGTTTATTGTAGTTTTTGGACGTCAGCTAAGATATAACACTGAATTTACTAATTATTTTTTAGAATTATCTGTATTTTTGACATGTATCATATAAGATACACTCGACCGTAACAGTTTTAAAAACCTTTTGTATAGGTATATTCTACATATATTATTGCATAACTCTTTCTGAATAGCAGAATACAAGTATGGTTTAAAAAGAAATATAAACATAAACGGGTCTGAAATTTGGGCGGGGCTTCATCCCCCTAGCGCCCCCCCCCTGCATCCTCTCCTGGAGTAAATTATCAGGGGAGAGTCTACATGTTTTCCGCCCATTTGGTGGGTACTTGTGTTGTTTGCCTCGACCCGGGGTATATCAAGAGCGCTGAGTAGACTCAAACTCCACATCAGGGGAGTTATGTCATCTTCGCAGTAGGTTCCCTCATCAAATGGAGATTGGGGAAGATTTCACCTTATGAGTGGGGATTGTTGCCCCCTACAAACGCGATCATATTTGCTTGTTTATATTTTGTCTCACTTCCCCCGCACACAGGCGCGCGCACACATACCCTCGTTAGAAGCTACACACGCTAGAAGCAATTTCTGCGAAGAGGTTGGAGCTCCTACTTTCAAGTTCTTGGACACCTTTCTAAGAAGGGGGTGCAAGAAGAAAATATACCATCCTTGCAGTACTCGGAAAGGGGTTCCTAAACCAACTTTTATCATCCATTTCGCTTTTTTTCTTATCCCTTTTAACTTCTTATCATTAATCACATCCACTCTTTTCCTTCTTTCTTGAACTACTTTGGAGTGGATCTTAAGATATTTGCTAGTTCGTAATTCTGTACCAGATGTATAGGAACCTCTTACTCTTTCTTTCCTACCTATAAGCAGAGCCGTAGCAATGTCTATTTTTCCCCCCATCAAGATTGTGGGGCCCCCATAACAATATATCATACATTTACAAGTAGTGCTAGACACAACAAATACTATTAATGACAGTTGAAAGGGAATAGATAAATCAAATAATTACAGAAAATGTGTACTCGAAAATTTTATATTTTCATTAATAAAATTGGGGGGGCCACAGTGGGGCCCCTTCAAGAGCCGCCGCTCCCGGCCCCCCTGGCCGAGGGGCGGTTGCTACGGCTCTGCCTATAAGAACGCTTCTAACACTCAATATCTCTATCACATTGAGCAATTGCTCTACTTATACACTCGATCGTTCCTTTTTCATCCATACCATTCTCATTCACACCCACTAGCATTCAGACCACCATAACTTAGTACAACTTTCTTGCCCATTTCACACTAATCAGTATACCGCTATCGCACTCTGCTTCATCCGTACCATAATAACAAGAGCAGAGGTACCTGGTGTTGCCTGGGATAAAAAAAAAAGTCCCGTCGCAAATAAATTCAGATGCAAATTATTTGAAATTCTTATATTGTGGCACAAAAATATCTTTACTTGCTCATTATTATTATTATTTGTGGAGAGAAGGCAGATTCATGAGAGTTGCGCACACTCTCTATCATATAATAACGTGCAATGATTAAACGTTTCGTATAATACGCCCGGCAGTTTACGCGCACGCGAACAACGTTGTGGCCGCACCAACAGATCTTTACTGCCTAACTTTTCGATCATCACCCCACTCCACCCCACCCCACCCCACCCTAATACTAATTCATCAATATAGTAATGAACATTACCCATCTTTGTGCTAAAAAGGTTTGTGAGAGACGTTTCTCTCAACACAGAAATCTACTACATGTACTAAAGGCTCTTGTTCTTCCATCACTCTTCATGTCACTCACGCTTTCGCCCGTTCATCATAACCTGTACAACCATCAACCGATACCTATCCACAAATTACACCCACCACTCATACCGGGGCCTCAAGAATCCTTAGTCTCACTTTGCTGCTACTACTACTACTACTACTAATAATAATGATAATAATAATAACAACAGCCGTGCCCCTATCCATTGAAATTGAAATGAAAAAAATCACTGTAGCAACCATAGACATTTTAAAAATGAATAAAAAACCAACGAGCGCATCGCCTCAATTTGATGAGGTTAGTGAATGTGGTTATGTTAGAAGAAATAAAAATGCATTGAAGTTACATAGTTTTAGTAAACTACTTAGGGTGTTAGGTCCTGGGATGGCACGCACCCCTGCTGAATGTGTCGCCGTTCTTTAACCCCAACAGATCCTACAAATGGAACAAACGGAAGTGATGTCGGACCAGCGATTGACAAACGATTCTTTTTTTTTTTTAATCCTCAAAGGACGAACAATATTTAGATGGGAAACCTTCTTCAATTGTCCACCCAAACAAGAACAAAGGGAGGAAGGCTACGCGTGCCAAGAATTGGGACGAAATTTACTTTTTTAATGTTTCGAAATTATTGGGACGGTTGACCTGCCTCGGATGTTAGTTGCAAACGTTTCCATAGTTCGTGAGCGCGGCGGACGTCCACTGGAGCATCTTTGGGGAGTTGAACGAATTTTATTTTCTTATATTATCACAGTTTCTGATCTCACCTGGAAATACCTTTAAAACAAGTCAGTTTAGTAATTTGGGAGTCTCGTGGTTTGATTTGTGTACTTTGTTTCAAATGGGGTCCCTATAACCCCTGTATATGGAGGGAATTCTTGACATTTGCGATCTCTTAAGTGTTATTTTGAGTGCAATTTCAGTTTGTCTTATCTTTGATCTCTCTTCTTCATCTTTACATTCTTTGTGCGCTTTTGGCACTAGATCTACGGACCACCTGATGTGCGCCGATCTGCTTTCAATCTCCTCGAGGATGTTTCATTCAATCCGTCACTGTTCCCAAATGAGCGCTAATGCCTGTTAGTGGTCACAAAACCACATATTTTCATGTCTGTGTATATGATGTTGCGCAAGAATAATGTGTATGCGCGCAGATGCCTTTTTCTGTCTTCTTGTGTAAGTATTTAATTTTTATGTGTCCATGCTTTAGTGTTTATGTGTAAATGTGAACGTATTTATGGCTGTTTATATGCACATGCGTGTGTATTTGTGTATTTCTAAATTCATCTACCATTGGTTGTGTGAACTTTTGTGTGCTTTCGGTTGTTATTATGTATGTATATGCCAACGTAAGCTAGTGTTTTTTATGTATGTGGGTGAGTGTTAGATATTTGTGTGCGTTGTGTATGTGTTCATGTATGTATAAGCTGAACAGTGATCTCTGTGCAAAATTGTCACAACTCTTTACTCTCCATGTTGCCCCTTCCAAAATTAACGCAACCACAAATACATGAACACATATACACTCATTCACGCCACATTCGCCTTACATCTGTAGCTCCTCAGGCACTTGACAAGCAGCTACTAAGTAGCTAGCGTTGGCACTATGACGTCATCTTTGTCGACAGCTGCTGACTTGCCGTGGGCATCCACCTAAGCAACGTACACATCTACCTGTATCTTATACACTTTGTATCGGTATAACAGTGCAAACTTGGCAGCTCGGCAATTACATAGATACTCTTAATTGACTCGTAGCACCTTGCACATCTTAAAAAAAAATACAACGCCACATATGTTGACCTTGTTGTTGCAGAGCTCATAATTCTCGGTCCTTCCCGATGTTATTATTCATCTCCAATTCCCATAGCAACCGATGAATGAATTTTAATTATCTCATACCAGTGGAGGATTTGCTAAGAAAATGGGTAACTAGCGTGGAACATGGATTTTTTTCTTTAATATTGAATGAATTAATATTTTAATTTGGATTGTAGGTAGTAAATCTGAACGTAAATGGTTCTAGGCGGACGAATGGAGCAAAGTTGAAATTAATCCTCAAAGTATTTTTAATTAAATAAAAGACTGAATTTGATGGTGTGTGATTGAGAATCGGTGTACATGACAAGGAAAGATTAATAAGTAGAAAAGGGCTGTTGCATTAATATTGGGGAGAATGGGGTGTAATATTACTACTAAAAAACAGGAGTGATTAAGTGTGAACATAGAGCTCGAACAAAGGCCGCATCTGATGGGACTGGAAATAGAAAATTCATTGGTGAATGGTGAAATGATAAATTGAAGGACGAAAATAACAGTGTGAGGTGTGCATGCAAATACTTCATGGTGCAGATAAGCATGGTAGAGTTGGAATAAAATCCCTCTACATAGTCAAAAAAAGCATTGAAGCGGATAATCAATCAGAAAAGAGAAGAGAAAGTGGGGTGTTCAGAAGGAAGGTGAATGAGAATCTGGATGGGAACTGGAAGCTAATTTAGAAGGAGTTAAGAATGGTGATAAGCCAAGATAAGAATAGTTGTGGTGGGATC
This sequence comes from Ceratothoa steindachneri, assembly GCA_963969495.1. Taxonomy (NCBI): domain Eukaryota; kingdom Metazoa; phylum Arthropoda; class Malacostraca; order Isopoda; family Cymothoidae; genus Ceratothoa; species Ceratothoa steindachneri. Next base: position 53,757,295 of record OZ018318.1, read on the forward strand.
AAGTCTAAGAATATGATGGTACTTTTGAACGATTAATAAAGGGTGAGACACCTGAGGGAGTGTGATGCTGACCCACTCCACAATGATGAGTGCATTCAGTTGCCCATTGGAGGCTGTCGGACAACGTCCTGCAGGGTCTTTTAAGCCCTGCCATAGGTTTTCCAGTGGACGCATATCCTTAGACTGAGGTGGCCAATCCATCACAGTGATATTGTTATCCCAGAACCATTGTATGGTTGGCGGAGACTCGTGACATGGGGCATTGTCCTGCTCTAAAATCACATTCCTGGTATTTCTGGAGAGGTCTCGATCTAAGGGCAGCATCTAATCTCTCAGGACAGGTTGGTACTTCTCTGAATTCATGGTGCTATCAAAAGCAGTGATACAACACACCCCTTAACTTGGCATGCAGCCCCTTACCATCACAGAGCGGCCACCATGTTTTACTGTTGGCATCATGCATTTTTTGACTCCACTGCTTTCCTGCGGACTCAAGCGTTGTCTGGGAATGAGCACAACTAGAATGTGGACTTGTCAAACCATGAGGCACGTCTCCACTGACGCATGGTCCAGTTGTGGTGAGTACGTGCCTCAAGCCAGTCGACGTCGTTTCTACTGAAAGTTGACCAGTTTTCTGGCGTGCTTTACATGACTCAAGGGCTTAGATAAGCAGTCTGCGACGAACTTTTCTGACAGATGTATTAACTTGACCTCCCTCTGCCCATTCATGTTGCAGCTGGACTGTGATTTTCTTACGATTTCGAAGGATTATGCGTACTGACACTTGGTCGTCCAGAACAAGATCATTCTTTAATTTTTCCACTTTCTTGGGTCGTCTTCATCACTGGAATGTGATCTGCCGACTCTCCGGGCAATTCGTACAGCTTGCGTATCAGACTTCTTTTCCCACGGTATAATTCCGTGATTTCGCCATTATCATATCATTATCAAATCCTGTCGACATAGAATATCGTGTGTTATATCAAGATATTTTGACCGTACCATGCCGCATACTGATACCAGGGTTTCATACTTTTCATTAGCATCGCCATTTTAGATGTTTCACAAAAGGCTTGTACTTTACATTTGCTTTCCAGATATATTGAACACATGCATCCAAGCCTGCACCAACATATTCGTAAACATACCCAAAGAATAAGAAAAATTCTAGGTGTCCGAAAACTCTTTGCCGCGAGTATAGTTTGATAGTTGCTGCTAAGAAATGACAAGGAATGTGTAATAGAACGAATCTGGTGGTTGTCTTATCAGGTCGTTGAAAAGGGAACATCTTCCGATAAGTCGAAGAAGCCTATGATAGTACATCTATATCAGATGGGGAAAAAGATGATAACTACGACTATTATACGGTAATATATATGCCTAATGAGTTTCGTTGGAAATGAATAATGAAATATTCTGATTGTTTTTGTGAAAAGGACAACGGATGGAATAATGGAAATGAGGAGTGGGTAGTTAGAGGAGGGGGAGAGGGGGTGTAGAGATTGCGGGGGTCATGTATTTGCGAAGAGATAGTGCTAAGAAAGCTTGAAATAAGAATGCGAGGAATATGTTGGATTAATGGAGCTGGAGAAAGTGTATATTCATGTTGATTGGGGAAGAATTATGGCAGATTTTAAGAATGTGTGGAATAGATAGCGTAGTTTTGAATTGGTAGGAAAGCTTTATGTTGGAAGTTAGGATTGTTTTAGGGTCAAGCTGAACGGAGTAAGTAGTAAGCTATACGCAAGCGTGCAAGGCAAAGTAGGTCGATGTCATCAAGGTTGTTTGATTGCTTCATGAGATAAGTACGAGTAGAGAAGATGGAGAAATAGGAGTTGAGGTTGAGAAGAAATGGAAAGGGATGGTTAATAATCAGAATACTGGCGTATTCTAATAAACTGGTATTAAAGGTTGAGTGTGAGAAAGATTTGGAAAATATAAATGAAGCGTTTGGCAAGATACCTCTAAAGTAGGGGAATAAAATAAATGCAGAAGAGTGTATGGTGATGGCGTTTGGAGATGAAGTATATTTTGAGTTCATGGTGTGCGGCTGAGCAAGTGAGATATTTGTATTAGCTAAGGTATATTACAAATGCGTGTGATAAAGATGAAGGTCATAAAGAGTCATGAAATGTAAGAGTTTCAGAGGCCATCCGTGCATTAGTGAATGGATATTTGCCAGAAAGGATCATAAAAGTACATATGTCAGTCCTAACTTCTATGTATGGGAGCGGAACTATGGTATGGAAGGAGAAAGATCAAGAGTGGAAATAAAAAAAGATAACTTGAGAGGCATGTTAAAGGCCAGAAGGGTATATACAGTGTGGAACGATTGTGTGGATATAATATGAGAAGTGTGAATGAGGTTGCGACGGAATGTTCTAAAGTGGTAATAATGGCAGAGTTATGGAAAGAATATGTGAGCGTATTGGCTTGCAGAGAATTGGAAATCCACTGAAAGATGGGTTCATTGTATGAGAAATGAGGGCATAAATGAAAGAGAACTGATAAAGGGTGGAATGGATGTTATTTTGTATGATAGATGTGCATGGCGGGTGTTGATAAGAGGTACTTTATACTTGATATTGTTGAGGGGTGATCCTCACAGCCGTGGTGCTCCACCGCTGCATCTGACCTCGGCGTCCCTCAATGTCAGGTCCACCTGGTCCGGCAGTGAGTTGGATTTGGCTCTGCAGAATGATGTGCACCCCAGGATTGGAGGTTCGTCCGGGATTCTCTTCAGGAAGTCATCAAGTTGGCACTTGAATTTCTCTACAGGACAGCCAGTGGTGTGCCTTATTTTTTATAGTAGGCAGTTGAAGATTTTGGGGTTACTATAACTTAGGCTGGATGAAAGGAGTGTTCTTATTCTGGCCGATGCTTGTGTTGGAGGGATTCTTTTTTTACACTTGCGGCCTGTTCTTGGGGTTTAGGATGCCTCTGCTTCCAGTTCGTTTGTGTTAGAGGGATTTTAGACTAGACCTTATAGGACTTTACAGGTGTAGATGGCAATATATCTTTATCGTCGTCTTTGCTGGGAGTACATATTCAGCTTCTTTAGTCTGTCCCAGTAGGGATAGTTCCTTACTTCCTGGATTTGTCAGGTGTATGATCGTTCGACCGAGTCGAGTGACTGGATATCTTTATCCCTTTCTGGGGGCCAAAGTTGACTGCAATAGTTCAGTACAGGTTGGTCAAGAGCTCTCCATAGGGTCATCATGCAGTCCACTTCACTGGAGTAAAATGTTCTTAGTATCCATCCTGCAATTCTGTTAGCCTTCTTTACTGTTTCTGTGATGTTGGCATGTGCAATTATTGCTTAAATGGATGCCTAGACATTGGATGTGGGGACTGTCGCTAATTATTCTTTCTCTTTGGTAAGAAGGGAGGTGTTGTGGTTGATCTCCATGTTTACTCCGCTTCTGAGCAGTTGAAATTTCCCATCGTTAAATGCCATGTTGTTCTCTTTTGCCCAGTTATGTAATTTTTCTAGATCCTCTTGTTGTAGACGGTCTACATCTTTTTTCGTTTTTATGGCTTTGCAAACGTTAGTGAAAAATAGTAAGGGTCCCAGTTCTGTGTCCTGTGGGACACCACTTATTACATTTTATTCTGCTGATATTGCTCCGTTCGTTGTTACCGATTGGGTTCTGTTTGTAATAAAATTGTGGATCCACGTACCAATTTTACCGTCAATGCACAGTTGTTTCAACTTGTGGGATAGTATTCCATGATCCACCTTGTCGAAGGCTTTCGCAAAGTCTAAAAAGACTCTACATTTTTTCCTTCTGCTAGATGGTAGAGGAGTTGGTCGTAGTGAGCAAGGTGCTGCGACAGGCAAGATCTTTCTTTTCGCAACCCACGCTGGCCAGCATTTAACAGGCTGTATTCTTCGAGAAAAGAGTAGATTTTGTTATTAACTCCTTCTTTACCTCAGTAGGTACTAAGCCAATATACAGGGAGTTGCGCCACAGCAAATATAGTGGAGATGCAAGGGCTCATTTGCAGTTGATTAGGACATTTGTTGGTACTCCATCGGTGCCAGGTGCTGAGTTGGGCTTCAGTTCCTTAATTGTAGATACAATGTCTTCTTTACTGAACTCAGTCCTATATATTCCTGGTATCACTAGGTAGTTGAGATGGGTGGAAAAAAAGGCATGTGGTTGCATTACTCTCTTTGCTTCATCTGGCTTGCTAAACACTGATTGGTATTGCATGGATAGGAGTTGGCATATTGCTTCAGGTTCTTCTTCTATATGTAATTCCGATGTTATGAGTGGCCCAATGGGAGTGCAAGCTTTGGAGTAATGTTTTGCATAAGTGAAGAAATTGTTTGGGTTGGATTTGATCTTTGGAGTGCTTGGGGTGTTTGGTCTGCAGATAAACCACGAATTAAGAAGTCGGGTAGATATTTGTTTAATAGCATTTAATGGGGGGGGGCGATGTGGGATCCAGTGTCGTACTATTAATTACTTTAGGCACCGATCCCATATCTGTGGAAAAGTGGTTTAAGATGAGGAGGATGAAGAACGAAAGGAATGTATTGCAAGCAACAAAGGCACCTAGTAAGACCTGATAGATCGGGAGGGAAGCTCAAAATGGAAGGAAGAAAAGGGTGAAGAGAGAATACGGGGTGAATATAAAATACAAAAGGTTGATTTAATCGATCAATTTGCGAGTGCGGGTTCATTGCTCAGCTTCTAGACCAATTCCACGAATGGAGGCGTCGCATTTAACCGATTGCTACGAGGAGCGGCTGACACCATGTAAGTGATGTTCTTATTTAACCAGAGCCTCGAGGCAAACTCGAATCAATAAAGTTACTCTCTGCAACTCAACATACACTTCATACATACTCTCTTTAACTCAGCATACACTTCCCAAATACTCTATTCAACTCAATCTCCCCGACCTTTATAATCTCTTCAACTGAAAAATGCTTCCTACATACTATCTTTAAATCAACATACACTTCCTACATACTCTATTCAAATCAACATACACTTCCTACATACTCTTTTCAATTCAACATTGATTTCCTACATACCCTCTTCAACTCAACTTGCACTTTCTTCATACTCTCTACAACTTAACATAAACTCGCCTCAACCTAACACACTTTCTACAGCTCAACATACACTTTCTACATGCTTTTTATAGCGTAGCATACACTTCTTACATACTCTCTTTAACTCAACATACACTTCCTACATACTCACTTCAACTCAACATGGAGGGTTCTACAAACTCTCTACAACTCAACAGCGTCAATTCCTCTCCGATCTCTCTCTCTCCGAGCGGTAGGACGAGGAGGAGGTACCATTCGGTTAGGTTAGGTTCGTTCAACACCACGCTCTAGCACCTCAAGTAAAACTTGCGTCATTTACCTTCCCCACATTTTCACTTCCCCTAACTCCATAACTCCACCAATCTAAGCGCGTTTTCGAAGGCGACTTTGTTCTGAGACGTGGTCATGCGCAGCTGGTGACGCAGTCAGGGCCTCCTGCCAGGGCACTTTGAAGGTCATTTGCAAAGGGATTGAAGCCACGTTCTGCCCATCAAAAGCAGCCTTCTTTTAATGCCCTACTAGGAGGGGGCGTTAGAAAATGACTTTTAAAGTCTACATTTTAGTTTTAAGATTTTCCCTCCAGTACCCTTGAAAGTGACCTGCTTCCTCTGAGGAGTGGAAACAGGTTCAAGAGAAATGCGCACCTTGTGTCACTAGCTCTTTAAATAGTCAATTCTGCTATGGCTATTTACTTTTTTCAAATCTTCACTTCTTTTAACTTCACAGTTTAGGCATTTCTTTAAAACTTTCCTCGCGGGATACCCATGCAGGCTCTTTGCCCATTTAAAATGAACATTCACTCATCGGGATGGGATCAAATCAATGCCCAGCCCTTTTGATCAGACAAAGCAGAGAGTCAAGGTTAAATACAGAGCTAGCCAGTAACCTTTTTTTATCCCAGGCACAACTACCTTGTCTGGTTTATTAAAAAGATCACTGGAAGCAATGGAGGCATTTGGAGCTCCCAATTTGGTTGTGTTGTGAGATCCCCTTTGCGAAACTAGGGACTTCCTTGTCTCAATCCCCGACATCCTAATCCGTCCTTTACGACACTAAACAGGAATTGGAGAGGATATAATCGCCTTGTCACCGTCCCCAGGAATAGATGAGAAGTGGTTGTTGTTGATGCCGATGTGTTTCTGTCTGTCTGGCAGAGCAATTCTCCCCCTCCTTCCAATATCACAGTCTTCGTTATGTCCCTCAGGCGCCTCTATTTATTCTCATTTGTCCGCCCACTTTCCTTCGTCATTTATCGAACGATAGGTATCGTCCACTGCCAATATCCTTATCTAGCCTTTTGAGATGGCCGAAATTAGTATTCCTTAAGCTCTGTGGTTATATTTTTTGACTTATTTTTTGGCGGCAAAACATCATAACGATGCCTGTCTATGAACGCATCTTGGTGGATCTTCATCTCGCTGGAAGCCTTCATTGGATCTCCTTTGGGAAAGCGGAAGAGCTGAAACTTGTTCTCAATAGTTTTTGGACAGGACAGCATTTGTCCTAAAGGTCCACGACTAATGCTCAGAGAAGACTACCAGACTAAAGAACACTATAATAAGTTAGTATATCTTTAGCCTATCATTGTTATTAAAGGTTTCTATCTGACTTTATGATCTCGCCCTTATGGATTAACAAGACTTTAATGGGATTCATTCTAATTTCTCTCTTTTCTGCCCACAAGGGAAACTGCCTTAAGTGAGGGCCGAAGACTCTTGGTTGTCTCAAAGGTTACTCAGGCTATATACCTTTCGCACTCTAACTCGCCCCATCTTCACCATTTCCGTTACTCACTTATTTAATGAAAAGAAAATTAGGTTAGCCATGCACCCGTTGGTTTTGACTTTTATAAAAATAAGATTCTTCCCTTTCCATTAATCCCCCCTCTCTTAGTGTTTGCACAATAAAGCGATTGAGGTCTTTTAGTTATGATTGTTTTTTTTTATCTCTTCTTCGTTTTCTGTGAGCTGTCAACTTCCTTGCTATCCCCGATAAGTCAGCCAGCCCGTGCATGCACGTCGTCCACTTCATAGCTCTGTCTCTGCAGGCTCGGGGTCTATTTTCATGATAGTCACAATCCAGGCACGTGAGCGGCTGAGCCAGAATCTTAACAAAGAAGGAAGAGAATAAGTTCGTGAGGCAGAGATGAAAGTGACGAGCGTAGATAACGCTCAAGGTGGATTCTGAGTGTGTCCCAGGCTGCTAATTATAATGTTACGTTCGTTCGCTGAGACAATGGCGGGAGATTGGCTGGAGAATCTAATGCAGGCTTATCAGTAATCATACCTCGGAGGTATGTTTTAAATTTTCATGCATTTACGCTTGTATGTAATTATTAAAACATACACACACACACATATATATATATATATATATATATATATATATATATATATATATATATATATATATATAGTATTAGGCAGACACAGTCTTCATTGAAGCCCTCGGAAGGAGCTCTTCTCACATACACGAGAAGGTAACACTTAAAATAGGCGTTCTCTCAGATTTTTCTCGTGTATGTGAGAAGAGCTCCTTCCGAGGGCTTCGATGAAGACTGTGCCTGCCTAATATAGCCTTTTAACCGCATATACAGTATATATATATATTCACCTTTCTGAAATTTATCCATGTATTTAGAGTTTTCTCTTGGCATCCTAGCAAACAGGAAGTGTTTCGTTATACTAGAATTTATTTTGCGCAGGAATTACATAACGAAATTTTGTTTTGTAAATGAAACTTACAATAAGAAATATATCTATCGCAGTTGTAAAAATTCTTTTCAAGCTTCCCTGCGCAGTCGATCTCTCGTCTCAACATATTCTTCCGGCTCTCCTCTGTACTCCCAGCTAGCTTCTTTATTCGCCGGCCCATCTCTTGTATTTTTGTATGTACTGACGAATAATTTTCCATCTACATGATATTAATGTCCTTTATATATATATAGAAATCCGTTGTTTCAAAACTTTTTATAGCATCTAATTATCGGGTTGGAAAACTAGGAAAAACAAAATAAATCGTTGACTATTGTGCAAATATTGGCATGGATAAGAATTTTGAAGCGAGAAAGTTCGCCATATTTTGAGTCCGTCGGCTGATAGATACCCCGAAGAGCGAAAAACATGAGATAACAAAATTAGCAAATCTCGTTTAAGCATATTTCCAGGCCACTAAACTCCTGATCTACTAACCCAAGACTGACCTCTTTTAAAAGGAAACACTGGAATTATGCTGAATCTGAAGTCCGGAATGGAAACAAGGAATCCTTGATCTTTTAAATAAATTGAAAAGCGCGAACATATGAGAAATTTTAATACGTTAAGGAATGCAACATCTAAATGCTTCCTTTATTTTTCTTTCAATTCACATTTGTACCAACCTTTTTTACTAATAACTGCAATATAGTCATTTATATTTGTCAGTTTTACTCTAAAACTCCTTAACGCATAACTGTTGTAGAAATTTCACCAAGGTATCTCTCCTCCGTCCTTCGCTTTTAATTACTTTAGCCAAGGTTAGAGTTTTTGCATACAAACGCCGTCTCACGTGTGCACACATACATGCAAAAACACATATATACGCATAAAGGACAATTTGAACAAGGCTAGATAGTTTTATATTTTAGCTTTATATTAAAGGTTAGTGAAGTAAACTAGTTGTTTTTCGTCCAATTTCTACTGTTGAACTAACTAACCATTTCAAGTGTTAATGTTTGGGCTCATTTTCTTCTTGGCTGCATTTAAGTTACCTGAACCAAAGAATAAATTATACAAACCAAATATTGTTTTAACAAAGGAAATTTAAGTTATCTTAAATATATATTGATGTTGCAATTTATTTTGCTAAAAAACTTTTATGGTTGGGAAGTTAGTAAAATAATTTAAATACAATTGTTTTATTTTAAAACGATTAAATATCAAGAAAAATGACCAAAGAAGAGATGTCCAGTGATCTAAGCCTAATCAAGGGCACCTAAGGTATCTAAATGGGAAAATAAGAGAAGAAAATGCAAAGTCGATTGGGTCAAACCATCGTATTTGCCTTTAGCACATGAAACTTTTTCCAAGCTTAAGTGTGAAGTGATAAGTAGCTAGAGAAAATTGTAAAAAATAAATAAGCTTTCATGAACTTTTAATTAAATTAAAATAAATGAAGACAAGTCCTTTCTCCCACAAGATTTGCGCAACCCTAGTCTATACGACCTTTCGGCCACAAGATTTACCCGCCGCTGGTCTTTACGACCTTTTGGCCACAAGATTTACCCGCCCCTGGTCTAGACGACCTTTCGGCCACAAAATTTTCGCACTCTTAGTCTATAGGACATTTTCGGCCACAAGATTTGCGCGACTCTGGTCTATAGGACCTTTCGTCCACAATATTTGCGCACCCCAGGTTTATAGGACTTTTTCTGCCACAAGATTTGTGCACTCCTTGTCTATAGGAACCTTTGGGCTATAAAACTTTCGCGCCCCCTATCTATAGGACCCTTTCGGCCACAAGATTAGCGCGTCCCTAGTCTATAGGACCTTTTCGACCACAATATTTTCGCGCCCCTAATCTATAAGACCTTCCTTCCTTATTTTCATCGTAACAAAGAAAGGGAAAGGTGTTAATTGCAGGGCGATTCACATACATTTTTTAAACTTCAAACCAGTCACGCCCCTGCAACGGGGGGGAGGGGTAATGCCCCTGCTAAAACTGAAACCTGAAGAAGCAGAGGTCCCTGCCCGAATCCAGTGCTACAAGAGAAGCTGCTGCGTTATCTCCTCTTCTCTCCATTGAAATTTTCACTATCTTTTCCGCACCGGTTTAGATCCAGCAAATTGTGACAGAGGGTGTTAAACTTTCCAAAAAAAAAATAGTCACGGCACCAACAGAGCTCATCCTCACCATGGCAGAACTGAAAGTCGCACCTGGTCTGAATAACTCCGTTAGTTTCCATGGAAACATATGGTGGGGAAGCAGGCATTTTGTGCACTACCAAGCTGGTGGCGCCACCACGCTTACTTGGAAACTAACAGAGTTATTCACATGAGACGCAACTTTCAGTGCGGCCACGATGAGATTGAACTTTATTGGTGGAGTGACAAATGGCTATTATTGTTATTCATACTAAAACCGTGTCGTCAAAAATGACGACATTTTTCAGGAAGGAGAGGGGAGGGGGGTAAACAGTCCAGAAAAATGGCAATATTTTTTAGAAATTATAATAAATTTTATTAAATCTATGTTTACAATAATAACTAGAAAGCACTCAGAGAGCCTATACCTGCGCCACTTTAAGAAAATGCCTTATCTCGTAAATTTAAAGAAAATGGATAAGTGATCCCAAATCTGCATCTGCAAGTGGATCTGTACTCAAATTAAATCGACCCTTTCATGGCTGAGGTCCAAAACTAGAAAAAAAAAATGATCGAATTTTGTAAATAGGTTTTTGAAATATCTTTTACGTCAACAAACAAAGGTGATTGTATATTGCATAACTTTCACCAAACTTTTTTCGTGAAGGTAATATATATGGAAATTATTTATATATTAGACCGGTCAAAAGTGTAAAAAAATTCGATTCGCACTGTAGATGCAAAAAAACTCAGTAAAGAAAACTTGATAATCTAAAGCAAGGATAAAACTATTTTTACTCACTATCGAGCTTTCAAATCAGAAGGACGGCACAGTTTTACGGAAACATTTTTTTATAAATATCCATTTTTTTTTTATTTAGAAGACAGGTTTTGGAAATGTCTGCCTTTAATCACTTCCGAAACCTCTCTCGTAAGTAAACAGGTTATATTTCTAAAAAGGTTCTGTAAAAAAAGAGGTCGATAAAGAGAAGCAAGTATCTTCACTTTCAGATTAAATTATTTTTAAAGTCTTTATATATGTTAATTCAGTTCTAAGATCACTGGTGATCCAAGAAAGTTAAAAAAACTTACATTGATATACCCTCTTATATATATATATATATATATATATATATATATATATATATATATATATATATATATATATATATAGTGATGCAGAAGTTATTTAGGCTCTACTCGGTCAAAAAAATAAAGGAGTTAGAGAGGGCAAGCTCATATGCCCTGAACTATTTATAACAGTCCTTGAGGAGATTTTCAGGACTTTAAAATAAAAACAAAAGGAAATCAGAATTAATAGGAAATATTTAAGTTCTTGAACTGATGATGGCGGAGAATCATTTCGAAATCATGTTTCCTAAGTACAAATTTATATATTTTTTATATAAAAACTCGTTAAACTGCGTCTTCCTCCTCATATATGGATTTTAAAAAGCGGGACTGAAGAAGTCCGGGAAAAAGATAAAATTTAACCCTATTTATTTTTATAGTTCGAGAGACGAACAGATCTTATAATAATGATTATAATAAGAGGTCCATATAAAATTTGATATTATTCCTTTGAAATTCAAGTTTTTGTATTATTATCTTTAATCTAAGCTTTCGTCATACATTTATGACGTACTCAGATAATTTAATTTTATAAAGTCCTAGTCGCTAGTATAAATACCCAATTAAAAGAGGAGTACGGGGGAAACTAAGGGGATTGTTCCTTGGTCTGTTTTGGTTTTGAGCTTTGAGATTCATGATAATCTACGATTTTTAGGGTAGCTATGAATATATACAGGATTCTCCAGTCCGTATTTATGTAAATATTAGCTTGTTCGGGAATAAATTTTGTTAGTTTTGTTTAAAATTAAAAATGTTGAGTAAAAAAGGAAAGTTATTTCCCGACAACCTAATATACATTTAAATATTCAAGCGAAAATTATAATTTACAAAATTAAAACCAGTTTATTCACTATAAAAAACTAGAAATTAAATAGAAGAGAATAATAAGGATTATTAATATTGTTTTTCTTCTTCTTCTCATTATTATTATTTTGTTCTGTGGTTTACTATAAATTTATATTCTTTTTGAGGAATTCTTTCTCTGTAAGAACATACCAACAGTTTAACGTAGAGTCCGAATCACGGGTTGCTATAACATGTGGCAACCATTGCACTATCGACAGAAAATCGAGAGGCAATCCGAAAAATAACCACTGTCGATGTGGCTTAACTTCGCTCTGTTAGAATTCATTGTTTCAACTAGGCTTGGCCCTAGCTTAACAATTGGGGTAAATAAGGCTGCCGTCAGGAGTGCATTACTTATGCATTTTGAATTTGTACATATGCAGTGGAAGGTTAAAAATAGCTTTTATTCGTCTAGAGAGGAGACGATTTGGTGCAGTCTGGACCGGGAAGCATGGAACTCAGTTCCTAGCATCTGACCTTTCGCAATTAATACAGATGGCCCTGCGGGTATTGGGGTCGAGATGTCATAAAATTTTACAGATATAAGCTGCAGCAAGGTTGCCCATGGCACACTTACGACTTCCTTTATTTAGACTGCCACTGCAGAATGCTCGCTTTTGCTATTATTAGATTATTACAGCAATGTAGTGAATTTACTTCAAGCAGACTTGTTTTTAATTCAGTGAAGGTTTCTTTCTTTACGAAGACTTGGCCTCACTGTTCATCATTTCTTAAACTAGAGAAAGAGCAGAGTCTTAGCTCGTAAATTAAAAAAATAGAGTAAAGTGACGAATGTAAGAAAAAAAGGATCTATCTCATGCGTATTTCATGTTTTGACTAGAACTAGGAAAGGCAATCCTAAAGCCAACTCTCGCTAGCCTATTGTATGTTGTATTTTCGTGCTTGGTACCTGGTTCGCTTCCCTGCAAGAATGGACAGAAAGAATTTAGACACTCGTGGGGAGCAGCCACTAAATCATGCAGTTCGTCCAGTCTGAAGCATTTGCACAGACAACTCCGGGCCGGTACTTCATCACATAGAAATCACATTTATGCCCCAGAACCGACGAATGGGTTCCCATATAAGCGCTCCTCTGACGCGGAATGGGTCGCCATTTTTTCAGTAAAGGATGGTGTCATGTTTGTTCTTTCAGCAACTCCCTCACCTCTTCCCTAATGTGACCTGGCCCATAGGGACCACAGGCTTATCAAAGATTACCATTTTGATCTTTGTTTATATTTTATAATTCGATTGGATGGCCTCATCCACAATTGAATAGGCACGGATGGCGCAATTAACTAAAGTGAGCTAAAAATTGGCTTTTGGGGCGAACATAATTTCTGTCTCATTGTAATCGTAACAATAGTCATTTTAATCAACTCCCTTTATCTTGTAATACATATTAATATAAATTTATTTACGTAGTTCTTTATCGTGTGGAAGCCTTTGCTCTATTATTCATCAAATTAGTTTTGTCAAATCATTGGTAAGTCATATCTTTCTATTAAGTTAGTTGCAAAAAAAGCTATAAACTGCAATCACTTTAGTATTACATCAAATTATTGCTATAGCATAAGCTATAAAGATAATGCAATATATGACATGTATCAAATTCATACTTCGACAATCTTAACTCTCTATCCCCTTTTTATTCCTTAGTAAAAATACGGCAGAAATCTCTGACGTCATTCCGATTTGTGTATCAAAATAATTATGGCGGAGGCGGAGTACAATGAAGAGAAAGGCTTATTGGGAGCACCTCTAAAGCCTCACCGTCGTTATGGAAGTACCTCAGTCAACATGAAGAAGCCAGATCGTGTGCTTGTGCATTCAGTGTCCAAAGGTGATACAATTCAAGGCATTGCATTAAAATATGGAGTTACGGTATGTACCCCTAAGTGCCAAGCAATTTTACCCTTCATTCATTCCATTATTGTCTCCATCTTTGAAATATTAGAAATTTTAGTTTATTTGTAGTAATGTATCTAGACAATTCTGATTTCATTTTTAAGAATCATGGTACCTTCAAATAATTTAACCTATTTGGAAGTAATTCTATGATTATTTAATTTTGATTTTAAAAAAGTGGTTTTATCTCATTAAATTTTTCAGTACTTTTACAGATGAACAACTCAAACACAATTGAAGGCACTTGTTATTATCTTTATTTTTAAAAATATGCAAAATGTTATATAGTGTCTATTATAATCTATTATAATAGACACTATATAGCAATTTGGCTAATATTAGTTTTAAGACATTAACGATTTTTAATTTTCAATGATATAAATGTTCTTAATTCTTAAAATGATGTTTACCTATCATTTTGGTAATTATTAACTTTAACGGCTCATGATTTTGCATGCGATTCTTCTGGCTATTTTGCTCTATTTTTAGTCTTTTTCAGCTATCCCACTGGCCAATCAGTGGTCGGTATTAAACACCTTTTTTTTCTCTCTTTTTCTTTGCTGTTATTTTTTTTTTAGTTGTGATAAATTGTTTGTTTGCGCATTGGGCAAGAATGAACAGTGCCTAAATAAATAACATACAATTTTGTTAGCGATTATTAATAGATTATTAAAACAATCCATTTCATATAGGCTGGTTTATTATGAAAAGTTTGCTATACAATAAACACACACTCTCAATGTTTTGACTTTTGAAATTGATGCTCTTTTTCTGGGTAAATATGTAGACGAGCGGCCTGGCCGATAAGACGTACTATTTTCGTCTGTGTTCCAAAATGTTTCACATTTTGGGAGTAGATTTAAGGAAACGGCTTGTGTGGGGGTAAACACAAGGGGGTGACTACACTATGAATATAAGAAAAGAAGGAGACTGCAAAAGACCGTTCATGGCCTACACTTGGCAGCTCCTGTTTCAGTCAACACACAAAAGATTTCTTACCAGAGAAAAGTCATCAACATTGTCACCCTTTACAGGAGTTTGTCAGATCTAATCTACAATACACATAAAATGCATCCAGAGGATTATGTCCATTCATGCAACCGCAAAATATAATCTCCCCACTCATTAGAAAAATATATACATATGTACATAAAAAAAGTCAGTCCCATCTAGCAGCTTCATCCATATATTTATCTAATCTATTCTTAAAACTACCCAGAGAGGAGGCTTCTATCACATGTCTAGTGAGCCTATTCCATTCATCTACTACACGATTTGTAAACCAATTCCTCCCAATCTCCTTCCTAAACCTATACTTATCAAGCTTAAACCCATTGCTACGTGTCCTGTCATGCTCACTAAGTATAAGAACCTCACCCAGATCCCCTTTATTATATCCTTTTACCCATTTGAAGACTTCAATCAATTCCCCTCTGACTCTTCTCCTTTCCAATGTATGTAGATTTAGTTTTCTGAGCCTTTCACCATAAGGTAAGTTCCTTAGCCCACCATTCATCTTTGTCATCCTTCACTTCACAGACTCAAGCAAATCAATATCTTTCCTATAATATGGGGACCAAAATTGTACTGCATAGTCTAGATGAGGCCTAACTAGCACCAGATACAGTTTTAGAATGACTTCAGCACTCTTATTGCTTACACTCCTCCTAATGAATCCCAATATCCTATTAGCTTTATTCTTAGCATTTAGGCATTGCTTTCTAGGACGAAGGTCTGAACTTACCAAAATACCCAAGTCCCTCTCACAATCGGTCCTCCCTAAAATTCTCCCATTTAATTTATAACTATTCAATGGATTATTTTTACCAATACTAAGTACACTACATTTGTCTATGTTAAACTTCATTTGCCATTTCTCAGCCCAATTGGACAGAATGGTCAATTCCTCCTGCATTACAACAGCATCAGAATCAGTCCGAATTGCCCTATCCTGAGTTTCATTAAATTGGGGGGGAGGGGGGTCTGAGGGGAACAGCCCCCCAGTATAGAATCCTAATTGTTTATAGAATAATGTTCTGATGTTTACAGAGGTGAATGCTTTAACTACATCATGTCAGCGCCTTTAATCATTTTGCGAATTATAATAGGGGTGGGGGGTGGTGTATAAGAACATAAGAAAAGGAGACTGCAAAAGACCATTCATGGCCTACACTTGGCAGCTCCTGTTCCACTCAACACACAAAAGATTTCTTACCAGAGAAAAGTCATCAACATTGTCACCCTTAAGGAGTTCGTCAGATCTAATCTACAATATACATAAAATGACATCAGAAATACTTGATTTCAATTTTTTTTCCACTTAATAGCTTTTTATTATCCTCATTCGGAGTAATTTTTATTTGTCAATATATTTTTCCCCATTTTACTATTTTTATTACCTTCTTATATACATTTAAATCTATTTAGCTAGATATTTTAAAGGAACTACTTTTTTTTTAGCAGTGTGGTGTGTCAAACACACGTCTTTTAAGCACTGTAAAAATGGTTTTGAATTGTGCGCTTTGCCCGTCCTCCTTTTCAGAATTATTAACTCTAGTTTCTGATAAAGATAAGTTTCGCAACTTTTTGGATGTTCATAATTTAGCCGGGCATTAGATGTGAACCCTAACTTTGAATTTAGATGCTCTAAAATATTGAACGCATCTGGCTAGATGCGAGAGGTTCAATTCCCAAATATGGGAGAAAAACCGATCAATTCGATGCCTATCTTGCAACTGCCATCTTCTGCAAGCCCTTCCCGGGTTTTTTGTTCTTTATTTTGGATAAGAAAGATGGTGTCAGCTAGATTTCGATTAGGACGCAAACAAGAGAAATAAATAGGCTTTCCTCTTAACTATTTTGGAAGTATAACTACTGCAATTAAGTACATAAACAGTGTGTTTCGTTTGTTTTTTGGGGGCAATTTTGTAAAAAAAAAATGGCCTGCGTAAACAGCGTTTTTGGTTTGTTTACTTTCAGGCTTTTTTAAAAAAAAAATGGCAGCAGCTATCATTCGAAGAAAACTCAAACTTGCATGAATATTCGGACATGGGTGAACGATAATATTTACACAAAATAACTTTTTCCGGTCGGGCCACTCATCTACATGTTTACCCTTTTCTGTCCAAGTGAGTGGATAAATACTTGAGGGTAGGCCTAGTCATGCATTTTTTTCAAAATGGCAAGTGCATGTGACATGTGATCCAATGTCTTATTTATTTCTTTTAACTAATGGCACACAATCCTTTTTATTTTATTTATTAAACATCAATTTAATGTAATATAAAATTTACAGTTAATAGTTTTTTTTCAGTTCTGATAAATTGTTTGTTTGACCGTTGGGCAAGAATGAACAGTGCCTAAAGTAAATAACATATAATTTTGGTAGCAATTATTAATCGATTATTAAAAGAAAATCAAAAGGATTGAGCGCTGCCCACAATTAAAGGGGGGATACTGGGTGAAGCCACCCCATTTCTAAAAAGTAGCTTCTATTGACTCAAAACAATCAAGTGAGAGAGGCAAAAAAAAGTACCTAGAAAAAACAAAAAAAAATCGCATGCAAAATCATATGTCACTAAAGTGAACAATTACCATCATTTTTACCTTCCGGAACTTAATAATGATGTTATTCATTTTGCAAAAATATATTATTTTGCTTAATTTGAATCTTTCTGTACCATTTGCAGTATTTTCTTCCCCTTTTGGCCCACTTATAGCTTGACTAGTTAGCCAGTAGTATTTTATATCTGCAGATCTGCGTGTGCTTAGCCAATACCATGGTTCGTTATATTTAGGACGGTAGCTGTGTCTTCAGTTTAATTGTTACAATAGCATGTGGCGGTGGTTGTTCTAAGTCACAATACTAAATAATACATGAAGTCTTTGAGGCCGATATTCAGGCCTTAGAAATATATAGGGCTCACACTATAATTCTGCAAGTTATTAAATGCCTTACATTGCAGGAATTGTAAATTTAGCCAAGATCCAAATTTCTTTTACTGTAATATAATTACAAAGGATTTGAAAGGCTGTAAAAACGCATGCAAATTTTTGGTTATTGCATTTAAGGGCACGTGGCTTTCTAATGCCGTATTCAATCTAGTGCTCGCCTCCTTGTCTATAAACTGTTTTCTGTGCAAAACTTTGTTCGGCAAGAAGCTAAAGAAAATATTGTTAGGCTAGGTAAGATGAACTTACCAGCCCCACCAGAGCTGGTTAAGCAGCATCCAACGGTCTTCTTGTTAATGAAGCAGGCAGCCTTCTCAGACTTATTTGTAGCTCCGGACATTCTTCAAATAATTTGCCAATTTTTTATTTGAATGAATTTATTGACCTTGCATAGACAGTTTGATCATTTAAATTGTTCCATTCATCAACAACTCTTTGACTAAAGGAGCAACTTTCTGATATTCAATCTGGATCTATCCTTAAAAATTTTCAGGCCATGACCTCTAGTTCTTCTATTGTCACTCATTGTAAAAAATCTTCCTTTCTTAATCCTTCATAACTATGCATTATCTTAAAAATCTCTCTTAAATCACTTCTATGTTGTCTCATTTCAAATGTCATAAGATTACAACTTCTTAATCTATTTTCATATGATTCATTTCTTAAATCGGTATGTTATGTTCTTCTTTGCACTTTTTCTATATTATCTTTCTTCTTGATTAGTAGGCCTCCACTCCTGTGAACAATATTCCAAAATAGGTCTGACTAATCTTTTGTAAAGATTTATAATATTAAATTTTGACTTGTCAATTATTCTTTTTATTGTCCCCAGAATAATTTTGGCTGTGTTCACTTGGCTTTAATGTATTATGTACTATTACACCTAAATCCTTTTCTGTAACAGCATTTTCAATATCTTCTTGTGCTAGGTTATATACAGCATTTACATTATTAAATCTTACATTTACAAATTTACACTTTCTAACATTGAAAATCATCTGCCAATCCTCTGACCATTTATGAAGTTTTCTTAAGTCTTCCTGAAGCACTCTAATTTCCTCATCATTTGAGCTAGTCCCGAAGGTTTGGTCTGGTTCTGAATCTTTTAAATGAATTTGTAAATATGTTTTTCTTATGCAGTTTTACCTATGTGTACTTTTCAGATCTGAAACTCATTTTTTGCTGGAAATACGTACTTTTCCTATTATGGAACTTGTTTAAATTCCTTATAAGAGATGTCTTAAAACAAATATTTACACTTATTTTTGTTTTTAATGCTAATATTAATTTGTTTCTATTTCTTGAACAACAATATAGATGTTTTAGGTTAGTAGGATATTTAAGCATATATAGTAACACAATATATTGATTTTTTGCCATTAATCAGAATTACCAAAACTATACATGTTTAGATAACTTGCTACTCCTTACATTATACATTGTTGCTCAGAACTTTTGCTTCACAAATTTGTTAAGCCTTCACTTCTATGTAGACACTTTTTTATGACCTTGCACAATAAGACTTTATCATAATGAAAATGATATCTTTCATTAATAGTAAATTCACTCACTTATATTTATATTGGTTAGACAACCCCTTTGTGTATAATTTTATATTCTGATTCTAACCGTTTTTAGTACAGTGGAACCTAAGTTGTCGAACATATCGGTTGTCGAACAATATTTTGAACTAAAAATTCCCCTAGTTGTATCATAACTCGGTTACTGAACAAGCCAACAATACCACGCAGGCAGCATATGACCACTGAGCCTGAGGCATCAAGCTTGCCTCAGCCCGCGCTTGGAGTATACACACTAACAACTGTTGTCTGATTTTGCCAGTACAGGTTGAAGATCCCAAATCTGGCTTCCTCGGGACCAAGACTGTGCCTATTTTAATTTTTAAAAATAATTTAACCCTTAAGATACCCCTATACAATATCCGTTTACATAATTTAGTGCATTTCCATCGATAATTTCTGCCCAGAATTATCAATTTTAAAAAAATGGCCCAAATTTTAGCAAATATCTCTGGAACTAACCTGCCGATCTGAATGAAACCAAGGTCATTTAAAAGGGGAAGAAATTTCATATCTATTTATATACAGTTATCAAGGCTCTCCCATAATCCTAGTTTTATAGGGGGGGGGGGGTATTTAGCGATATCTCGCAAAAAAAAGCTGAGAGAAGAAATTGGAAATTTTATATTTTCACATATATAATGTATAAATCCCTTACGTGTCCGATGAAACTTTCCGGGAGAAAATTAGGTTTAAGTCGGACTGGGCACTAAAATGTTCGACCCAATTTTTGAGCTTTGAGGCAAAGTTTGTCCTGTAAAATAAACTAAATTTTTAGAGTATTAGATATTGTTAGACGTGGGGCAGGTACTTAACGTTCTTCAGGCCGGTGTATAAAAATCCACCCTTTCCCGAAGATTGCCAAAGTTATTGACGCTGAACCTTTGCTCAAGGGCCCAAAATCGAGAAAACGACCCTTACCCGGTAGACATAATTGAATATAAAATAGCTAGTACTTATCGTACGGAAAAGATTTAGATATCAATTTAAAGGTAATATGATCTCCCACACACATGAACTGCAACTTTTGGCTAAACATATTGTTGTAAAATTTGAATAAGCAATCATTTCGCATCCAGGAATGGATTAATCCATTCTACATTGATTCCTATGGGGAAATTTGTTTGTTTTCAAATTTTCGGTTCTCTAACAGGCTTCAAGAATGAATTAAATTAAAAAACTGAGGTTCCACTGTATAATTTTTTAATATAAAATTATACTAAACTTGCTTAAATACCTACCTTTTACCCTTAACCTTCTATATCTTTTTTCAGAAACTAAGAATTAACTAATATTAACATTATAAACAAATACATGAGTGTAACAAGCATTTCAAGATTTTAGAATAATTTTGCGTGGCAGAATGGGGTGGAAATAGTATCTTTTTGACTTTATAAAGTGTGGTAGAGCCTTTTGGATATTGAAATAGTACTCCTAGAACATTATTTCAATGATATAAAGAAGTATTATAGTCCTTAGTAGATTAAAACTTGTGCACCCTTCTTATTCAATATTACCATGCAACAAAACAGGAAGCCTATTTTGGTAACTCACCGAGGTATAGCCTTTTCCACTTTTAGTAATTTGAGAGATTAAAATTAAACATGTTTAAATACCCCACTATCCCTAATCTACATTGCTAGTTAAATTAGCATCATCATTGATGATATACATTTCTTGAATCCTTGCAATCATATACCCCCTGCCTTGAGGCGAGGCTTGTGACATCATAGAGTGACAAATAATAGCTTTTTGCCTTTGAAAATACTACTTTCATATACGAATAACTTAAAAAATATTGTTTTGTACACTGAATAAATAGAAACATAATTTAGATACTCCTATAGAATAGATTGAAATTAATAATTTTTTTAAAAAATGAAGTTCATATGTAGAATATGGTACCAATTTTTTATGGTAATAGTGCAGCTTAAGGCCATAATTCTATTGAATTGTCTGTTGCTATTTATTTGGTGGGCAAAGCAATATTTTTTTAGTTAGTTATATAAAAATAGTATTTTCCAGGGCATAAAGCTATTATTTTCTGCTACTATGATGCCCCTTGACATCCGAATGTACTTCCTTATTGACTTTTTTTTTTGGGGGGGGGGGTATTCTAGCCTAACATTAGGCTGTGGGAAAAGTACAGCACTTGTCAGATTTGAGCTGTGGGAAAAAAAATATCAGTGGTGTACCTCAAGAATCAGTTCTATACCCATTATTATTCCTAGTTTATATAAATAATCATTGAGAGGGTATAAATAGCAAAGTGTCAATTTTTGCTGATGACACAAAATGGACAGCTTAAGAAAATGAAATTGAGGCTAAGTTTAAAGTGCAGAGTGATTTAAATGAGTTATTAGGTTGGGCATAAAAGTTGCAGATTAATTTTAACCTTAAGAAATGCAAAGTTATTAACATGGAAAGGATAATAGAAAATTTAGTTATGGAATCAATTGGCATTGGCTGAATGCAGTAGAGGATATAAGAACTAGGAGTAGAGCAAATGGTGATGGCTTCATTAAGAGGAATGTTACAAAAATAAAGGTTATCCTTAAACTATATAACTCAGATGTCAGGTCACATTTAGAGTACTGTATACAATCATGGTCTCCACACTTTATACATATTAACCTGCTAGTGCAAATAAGAGGAACAAAGATGATACCCTCCCAGAAGCATGTAGTATATGTAAATAGGCTGAGGGTGCTAGCAAATGGGACTAGGGATGACCCCTTGAAAAATAAATGGTGTAGGTTGTATGTATGAAAGTATTTTTTCATCAATATATTGGTAAATTACTGAAATGCTTTACCACAACAGACGGTAAGCAGTTCAAATTAAATGTTTAGGATGCACTTTTTATGGTAGGTGTTGACTCAGATGACCTCTGACAAGCCCTTATATCTTTTGTCATCTGTTGAATTATATTTTGTGCTCCATCACTACATAACATAACATAACATAATTACACGGATGACAAAAGCCACAAGGGCCTATCAAAGGTCATCCGCCTCCGTCAAAACCCACCCACAAAAAGCACCATCACCAGGGGAAGACAAAATCAAAGTCCCCCACAATATAATATAACGGATGACAAAAGC
This sequence comes from Ceratothoa steindachneri, assembly GCA_963969495.1. Classification (NCBI taxonomy): domain Eukaryota; kingdom Metazoa; phylum Arthropoda; class Malacostraca; order Isopoda; family Cymothoidae; genus Ceratothoa; species Ceratothoa steindachneri. The sequence goes on from OZ018318.1 coordinate 53,779,724, forward strand.
CACAAGGGCTCATCATAGGTCATCCGAGTCAAGCGGCCTCTTTTTCAAGGCACCCAAACTCCCAGGAAAACTACATCCAGAAACAAGGGTATCACCAATCAAGGCTTGTCAAGAACTAAATCATGCAGCTATAGATATATACAAACAATATTAATATATACAAAACTTAGGAACCATCACAACCTTCCCTTCCCATAAACCTACTCTTAAATACATTTAGATTTGGACTACCTACTACCCTCTGCGGCAATTTGTTCCAGAAGTCTACCACTCTATTGGTGAAAAAATATTTTCTTAAATCCAACCTACACCCTTGCTTTTTAATTTTCAAGTGGTGACCTCTAGTCCGATTTCCATCATCTAACTCAAAAAACTTGCTAACATCCAATTTATCTATCCCGGAAAAAATTTTAAAGAGCTCAATCATATCCCCTCTCACACACCTCCTTTCGAACGAGAACATATTTAATACCCTCAGTCTATCTTCATATTCAAGGTGCCTCAGGGAAGGAATAATCTTTGTTGCCCTCCGTTGCACTGACTCAAGAAGGTTAATATCGTGTCTAAAATGTGGGGACCATGCCTGTATACAGTACTCTAGATGTGGCCTAACATAAGAGTTATAGAGTTTAAGAATAACCTCCTTACTTTTGTAACTGACATTTCTCTTAATAAAACCCAGCACTCTATTTGCCCTATTTCTTGCTTCAATACACTGCTTAGAAAACCTTAATGACTTATCTATTACTACTCCTAGATCTTTCTCATCCTCTACTGAGCTCAGCCAATGCCCATCCATTTCATAGTTAAATTCTCTATTATCTTTTCCCATGTTAATAACTTTGCACTTATCAAGGTTGAAAGTCATTTGCCACTTATGTGCCCAGGATAACAATTTATTTAAATCCCCCTGCACTTTAAAATTATCATCAATATCTTTAACTACAGCTGCTAATTTGGTATCATCCGCAAAAATTGACACTTTATTATTAACTGCCTCCCCAAGATCGTTTATATAGATAACAAATAATAATGGACCGAGAACTGATCCCTGAGGAACCACACTGATAACATCCCTCCACTCTGACTTTACACCATTTAGCACTACCCTTTGCTTCCTGTCTTTCAGCCACTCAGCTATCCAATTTGAAACACCCCCACATATCCCAATCATTTTTAATTTATGAACTAGTCTCCTATGTGGTACCTTATCAAATGCTTTACTAAAATCTAAGTAAATTATATCAACATTCTCTCCCTTATCTACTTGATCTGTTACAAACTCCAGAAAGTCTAGTAAGTTAGTCAAACATGATCTACCTGATCTAAACCCATGCTGAGCATCGCTGATTAACCCCTCCCTCTCTAGATGTTGGCAAATCCCTTTTTTAACTATTTTCTCAAGAATTTTACAGACTACAGGAGTTAGGCTAACCGGTCTAAAGTGTAAGAAAGAACCTCTAAATTTATATTTAGTATATCATGAGTTAAATATGTATAATTTATTATTAAATGCTTTGGCACAAGTGTGAGGGAATGGACTTCAATTTATATATATATATATAGGTATCTTGTGTGATTTTCACTTATTATAAGCAAAAAAAAGCCTGTGCCCCCTCCTACTACAAAGACACTTCTCTCACTAGATAAAAACCTACACTTCGTTATTCAAAAGGCTTCTTGAATCGATCTTTTTGAGGGGTTGAGGATGGTGACTCAGTTGATAAGCACTGTGGTTCTAATAGCAATGAGCGCTTGATGACACAGGTTCAAATCCAACTCTTTTATTCAGCTTCATATAGTGGTTAAAATAGTTTTCCCTATTTTGTCCATTTCTAAATCTTCAATTTTCTTTCCTAAGCTTTTAATGGTCATGTAATATATTCCTCAGCATTTTACTGGGTTGTGATACCACTTTTCCTTTCCTTGTGCTATTAACTACATCCATTGGCTATCATATCATGTGATTTTCACTTATATATAGATATAGGTAGATATAATATATATGCTTTCCTTATGCCTTATTAAGCACAAAGATACTAATTATAAATTCCTTCAGAGTGATGAGGTTTTATGTGAATGCTTATTAATTTACATAATTTGTTTTCTAGGTGGAAGCCATCAAAAGACATAATAAGCTATGGTCACCAGAATCGATATTTCTCCATTACTCTTTGGAAATTCCTGTCAGCCAGTTGATTTATGAGTCATCAGTTAAGAAAGATCCTTCTCTAGCTTTAACTTCACCCGCAAGAACCTCTCCCACTCTTACAATGGATTCATCCTCCAGGTATACTGGTTTAAATCCGCTTTGTCTTAATTAGGATGTGTTCCCTGCATATTAAAAAAAATCACATTCAAAAGTAGCTTAGGAAACTTGTACTGAGGTATTGAGATGCTATTTGCAACTGTCTTAATACCCATTACCCCTGACCTTTATAGATGACAGTCTTGCAAAGCCAAATCATGGTTCACTACTCAATTCCACTTTATGCCTTTGACTGTGTAATGTTAAGTTAGTCAACTGCATCCTGCCTAGAAAATATCAATAATATAAATATACTGATCAACAAACTACATTTATATACAACCAAACCAAACATCTAAGCAGACAACACAACATACACTTGCTGGAAAATTTGTGAGAGCACCCTGTGTCAGACATGGCCTTCCTTATGGGTTTGGGGCTATTCGGCCAAACAGCCTAGGGCAAAGTAACAACAACCAAATATAAATTAGCAAATTCTATGGTGAGCCATTATGCTCCTATTGCTAATAAATTTACCTACATGTCTTGGCAAAGGTATTTTTCTTCTGAATGTGTTCCATTTCCTTAAAGAAATTCCTGGTCTAAAACGCTGGATTTCAGCATTTCTGAGGCAGAAAAATCTGATTTTTATGAAGGCTCCTAATAAGAAGTCTTCACCAAACTAAGACTGCAATCACTATGGTCTTAAACATGATAGTGATGGACCAAGAATTAACATAAATTTCCACACTGATACAGAGTACCTGATAGTTACAATATACAAGCGAGTTTATTCCTAGCAAACCAATATTGTAATAGGTTGGGTTAGCCACCATTTTAAATCTCAATAAGACCACTAAAACTAACATATATTGCAATAATAATATCTACTATCTTGAATCAAATTTGCTACTAGCTCCATTTGAAATAGCATGGTTACTTTCCTAGCTATAATGTATGCCACATCAATTCCACCCACCCAACTATTGCAAAAACCTTGTTATATTTTGCTTTCAGTTCACTTCAAATAAATACCCTAGTAAGTTTTGGCAAGCCTAAACTGCTGTCACAAATGACTTGACCCCCATCATTCCTTCTACCAAAAGTGCCTCACTATGTCAACTTTCAGGAAGTACCTCTCTGATCAGGTATGAGCTTGAGGACTTGGGAATGAAGTTGAATTTGCAAAAATGAGACTTAGTATATGCACCCTATAATGATTGAAATGAGGCTCAAGATAGGTTCCGTAATCACTTGATATTACTAGTGGAAAACTTGTACTCGGGACGAGTGTGTGCACTTTGACTGGTGGACTTGTTGACTTTTTGGGGGAGGCCGGCCTTCTCCCTTTCATTTAACCAGGTTTAATTGTTGTTTTTGTTTTTGTTATTGTTTTGTTATTGTTATTTCTTTTTATTGTTGTTTCCTGTTCAATTTTTTAAAGTAGCCTAGAACTAGGCTGTTTGTTTACGGCGACTCATGCCTAAGTCGGAGGTCGCCAGATAGCCCCTTAAATAAAAAAAATAAAAAAATACTAGTGGAAAATGCAGAGTGGTAGGTTTCTGTGTATAGAGAAACTCCAATCAAGCACATCTTTCAAAACAAAGATGTGCATAGGTTGAGGTTTATAACCAAGTCAAGTAAAACTCCTCACTAGTTGAAGGAAGTTTAGCCACATTGGTTTTGATCACTATGAATCAACTCCTGATTGACTTTAATGCAATCGCCATATACTGTAGTGATCTGTGATTTAGGCAAAGAAGAGTGTGAATCTAAGTGTTATTGATCCGGTCCTGGTGTATAAAGGTTATGGCATTTTTTTTTAGGAAATCTGTGAGGGGTATGAGTGTTGGTCTATCTGATATGATTGAGTTTTGGAAGTTTAATTTGATTTATGTAGTTAAGAAGACAAAGAATCAGAAGTGCAAGGCTTCAAGATCAGTGAGAAAAGGAAGGATTTGTAAGTACTTGAGAAAGTAGGTATGTACATAGGGGCAAAATAAATTTGGAACAAGTTTAAGGAAAGGATTGAGAGAAGAGCAAATGCTCTATTTTGTCTGATAGAAAATAAAATGCTAAATGGTGCAATCCAATCTGTAATGTGTAAGGCATACTTAGACACTTGTCTGTAGTAGGGGTGGGTGGAAGAGGACATAAAAAAGATTTGTGAGGGGAGAAAGAGAATCCCTTAAAGATGCCCCACTCAATGAGCCAAGTGATGGCAACTTGGACATGCCTGTCAACTCTGAGCAGAGAAGTACTGCAGTATTAAATTACCAGCTAAATAAAATATAGTAAGCAAATAAATATAAGATCAACATTGTGCCTAATCTTCTGATATAGAGCCTTATGCTGGAAGTAACAAAATTGGTAAAATTGTACCAAATCTAATTAAAACATAAAACAAAAGTAAAATGGTATCAAAAAGTGTTTCTTTACGGCAAAGAGGTACCAAATTTGTACTAATGTGCCAGCTTCGGCAGCGCTGATGAACAAAGCTCTAAAATCTTAGAATTGCATCAGATGTTCTAAATGATGCCTGAGCCCTGAGCAGGCTTTCAATTCATGCATATAAGCAATTGAACATAAAATATCTTTCTTACACAGTCAGATCTTTAATATTAATTGAGATTAAATAGTGATGCATTCTTGTCAACTAATCTAAATCTATTATTTAATAACTTATTAATGTTATAATTTCACTGAATAATAGGACAGATGAGTAGATACATAACTTGATTGACACCAATGGGAAATAAACAATTTTTAAAATTTTTATTCAGCTATTTGACAAGTAGGAAAGAAAATTAAAAACTTTAAAAAAACACTGTTGAAAGAGTCTGTACTGAAATTTTGAAAGAGTCATTTTTGGAATCAGAAAACTGGGATTATTTTTAGCGATTCAGATTCCCCCCAAAATGAACAATTCTTACAATTCCCAATTCCAATTAATCGTCCCATCTCTACATCATGGCTAAAGAGAAGGGGGTCAAGAACACTGCAAAGTTGATGGAAGCCAGGCTGGTAGTCAGGAAAAAAGGAACAAGATTTGGCATGAAATAAGAGGCATCAGGCCACCATTCTCTCCATGTTTCTGTATGAACAAAGTCATGGCTATAGGACAGTTAGATGAGATGAGAGATCAATCTGGCTTAAGGACAGGCACTACAATAGCCTTGCACCAAGCAGAGGGGAAACTGCTCTCAATCCAGATAAGATTATAAACATCTAGAATGAAGTCAAGCGTCGATACATGGCGATTGAGCAGTTCTTATATGGAGGATGGAGAATAGGTGATTGTAATTCTCTGTGTGGGGGAAAAGGGGCCGAGCATGAGCTCTCTGAGGATATTAAAATTAAGGCAAAGGGGAGGGCTTGCCTCTTGGCAACCACTCTGCGATAGGATATGATGTATCTTCCACACCTTTTTTTCAATATGTTAGTGACTCAAACTGTTAGGTAAGCAAAAGTCTACTTCTGGCAGCAAAGGAGACAGATACACAACCTCTACCTTATCTAAATTTATTTCCACACATTTATATACAGTCAACGCCAAAGGTATTGGCATGGTACGTATTTCTCCTTTAAACTAAAAAATCCTTAACTCAAACATTTGAGGGGGTACTTACCAGCATCTAATATTTTATGGGGAGTCCTCTATTTTTCAACAGCTCTCCATGCATCGTGGAACAGATTCAGCAAGTCTTTGGAGTGTGGAAGATTCCAAGTTGTCCCAGATGTCTGCAATCTCCTTTCTGAGCTTTAGTATAGTTGCAGTGTTACATCCTCATAGCCGTCTCTTAATGAGTCCTCATAGATTTTCAAGGGGATTTAAATCCTTTATGTAGTCCACTCCTGGAAACTCAAACCAATCTTTGATTAACTTTGCTGTGTGTGCAGGGTCACCTTCCTGCATGAATTCTCAGTGTCCCATTTCAGATATTTCTTACAAAATTGCACACGTTTCTTCTTCTGTTTCTCAGTTAGAATGGGTTTACATTGTGGTGCCTGATGCTCATAGCCGAGGTCGTCCTTGAGGCGGTGTTGGATAGTCCTAACAGACACCTGTTTGCATGTTCTTTTCTTTCAATTCCTTTGCTGTGATTGTAGGTTCAGCTTCCACCGGTTGCTGAAGCACTTTAAGAGTCATCTTAAAAATCTTGGTGGGTCATCACCTCCTGCAGCCTTACATTTTTTCATCCATCTCTGTACACTACGCCATGGTATACCAGTCTGGATCGAGATCTCTTTATTGCACTTTCCTGCCACAGAGTGATGATATCCCTGCAATTTGCTCCTTTGACAACTCTGGACCTTGTGGCATTATCCCACAAAGCACAAAAAAAACCCACAGCAGGAAAAAATGTGGATTGCATCACAAAAAAAAACTTGATCCACTCACCACAAAACAGGGCAGGCAACTGAGACCTTTTTCTTTTGTGTCAAACTTAAGCTCCACCCACTCTACCTCCATGCTCTCGAAACACTACCATTGTTGTTTTCGTTAGGTGGTTACAGGAGGCCCTTGATAATTCATCATAGATATTGGTGAATGATTTGACGGCAATACCAATGAGTTTGACTATATACACAATGAAAATTTCACTATGTACACACAAACAAATGAATATATATATTAACAGAACTGTCTTATAATAAAATAATACAGGAAGATCTGATTTAAATGAAGAAACAAAAAATTCTGGAATCCAAGGAAGGAAGTTGGGTAAAGGGAGGGAATAGAGAGGCTGAGACTTCTTCCAAACTGGCTCTGGATTCCACTAGTGTCTCAGGGCATTCCCCTTACACAATTGGCTAGGAAGCAGGTGTAGCAATATCTTTGGGTGCGGGTGCCAAAGCCAAGAATGGGCTCCAGGGAACTTGCAAAAATAAACCAATGACTTGGCTTTCTTGTGTTGAAGAAAGCTTGGGTCGTATGGCGAAGCCAAAGAATGGGCCTTAATTGTTTGCAATATAGAGATGAAAACTATGAGTTGTCTCTCCTTTTATATCAGTAGGGGATCTTTGTTAAAAGATCAATCTAAAGTATAATCAACTTGAAAGCTAAATACAAATGAGGGTTATGAGAAGCCGTCAATAAGTTTTGCAATTCGGATATAAGGAAACGAGATATGAGGAAAAGTGTTTTATTATTTTTCAATATAACTACCCTCGACTTCAATGCCTTTGCGCCACTTGTCCCTGAGACTTTGAATTCCCGGCAACCAGAAATCTCCCAACTGCTGTTCAATCCACTCCTGGACGGCGAGCTGGACATCCTCATCGTCCACGCAGTGCAGCCTTGAGCTGGTGGAATAAAAAGTAGTCGCTAGGGGCCAGATCTGGACTGTAGGGATGATGGTTGAGCTCCTCGAATCTGCACTCGCACAGGGCAGCTTGTGCAACTCTGGCCTTGTGGACTTTGACGACGTTGAAGTCGATCATGGGACGTGAGGTTTCTAGGGACCCAATGAGCAGAGACCTTGGTCATGGTCAAATTGTCGTGGATGATGTTGATAACAATTTCATGTGATATTTCAAGTTGTCGCGCGATTTCTTCGACCTTCATCCGTCGATTTTCGAAGATCATCCTCCACATGGGCCACATTGTCCTCGTTGGTCATGTCTGATGGGCGTCCTTGACAGGGGTCATCTTCAAGGGACTCACGACGATGGCGGAACTCCCTATTCCAGCGAGCAATGGTTGCATAGGAAGTGGTGGTGTCGGTGTACACTGCAACCATGCATTCATGGATCTCTTTTGCATTCTTGCCTGCCTTGGTCAAAAATTTGATCACTGCGCGGTACTCAACCTTCTCCATTGTGGAAAAATTTATGACCTACGATCTGCGATCAGCTACTGCTTCTTAAATAGATGAGGCAGGAGCGTGGGGCTGCAGGTCCTGACTTGTCATAACTTGTCCTAACAACCCCACAAACAGCCATCCTCCTTCCTCTATTTTGCCCTACCGATTCGCAAAACTTATTGACTGCCCCTCGTATAGAAATTCAAAGAAAAGGAGAATAAAATATTACACACACAACAGTTCCTTCATTCCCACTGACCCCAGGTTGGTTGCTCATACCCTGTTTTGCATACCACTAAACTTGGGTCTTGTGCCCACATGACTGCCTTGCCTCTGTATACATTCTTGCATAATGCCCATTCTGCCCACAATTACCGTGCACACACTGGCAGTCATTCAATCCTTAGCATTCATAGATGTCTCTCACTTTGCACATGCTCTCACCATATGACCATTCTTACCACAACCATTACAACTAATCCCAGATGCTCTACAATCTTTAATCATGTGCCCCTTTGAGCCACATCTGAAACATGCACCTGTCATCCAATTACGCTGCTAACACATGCCCTGCTTTCTTGCACCGATTGCACACCACACTATTCACAGCGCCCGTACCATACCTATGTGCCCACATGACTGCCTTGCTTCTGTATACATTCTTGCATAATGCCCATTCTGCCCACAATTACCGTGCACACACTGGCAGTCATTCAATCCTTAACATTCATAGATGTCTCTCACTTTGCACATGCTCTCACCATATGACCATTCTTACCACAACCATTACAACTAATCCCAGATGCTCTACAATCTTTAATCATGTGCCCCTTTGAGCCACATCTGAAACATGCACCTGTCATCCAATTACACTGCTAACACATGCCCTGCTTTCTTGCACCGATTGCACACCACACTATTCACAGCGCCCGTACCATACCTATGTCTTTCATTCATCTGTCCCACATTTTTACTCTTATTCTGCTGTCCTACCTTATTCATACCAGGATTTAGATTCATTCTATTCTGTGCATTCATTCTACCAAACCCATTCACTCCTTGCTTATTTGAACCATATTGACCAAGGAAGCTGGTCATTAACTCTATCTGGTTTACTTGCAAGGCATCTCGGTAACTCTTAAACTGAGGTAGCTGAGGTCCCTTTGCTCCCATTCTTCCTACATGTACCTGCTTCCATCCATCAGTCATATTATCCATTCTTCCATCATACTCCTCATACTGTCTATCTTCCATCTCAAGCACATCTTCCCATGTTAATCTCTCACCTGCCCATCTCCCTTTTTGTTCTCTCTTCTCATTTACATATTCAAATACCTACCCTGGTACTGTGTGTACAAACTTTTGTTTTGGGGGCTTAGACACATTTGTTATCATTCCCATACTGCTTTCTTGCCATGCTCTCTAATCTATGTGCATACATGTCTACCCTTTCATTCTCGGCTATCTTTTCATAAGTCCAACTCATATCTTCCATTGTCCTACCCATTCCCAGTCTTGAATAGAGTTTGTCCTTTTGTCCTCCATTCTTGTCTCGAGTTGTCCAATTCTCTCCTTAAATCCTGTCTATAACCCTTTCATTTCCTCTCTCTTAGAACTATTAGTAGTAGGATAAAATAAAATGCTTGTACTCTCCCTTTGCTGTGGCTGCCCAACCTCTAGTCCTATTTGGGTGCCAAAGATTATGGTAGGATACGATGCATCTTCCAAACCTATTTCACTGTTTGTGCCTCAAACTGTTAGGTAAGCAAAAGTTCACTTCTGGTAGCAAAGGAGACAGATACACAACCTCTACCTTATTCAAATTTATTTCCATTTTATATTATATATATATATATATATAGATATAGATATAGATATATATATATAGATATAGAGATATATATAGATATAATATAGATATATATAGAAAAAAGTTAACCGTACTTTGAATTAGTATCACCCAAAAACTATTGGAGATTTTGGGGTTCTGCAAAAGGTTATTTAGATAGATATATAGATATATATATATATATATATATATATATATATATATATATATATATATATAGATAGATAGATAGATAGATAGATAGATAGATAGATAGATAGATATATATATATATATATATATATATAGATAGATATATATATATATCTATATACCGGGTGTCTCAGAAAAAAGTTAATCGTACTTTGAATTAGTATAACCCCAAAACTCGAGTTGTCCAATTCTCTCCTTAAATCCTGTCTATAACCCTTTCATTTCCTCTCTCTTAGAACTATTAGTAGTAGGATAAAATAAAATGCTTGTACTCTCCCTTTGCTGTGGCTTCCCAACCTCTAGTCCTATTTGGGTGCCAAGGATTATGGTAGGATACGATGCATCTTCCAAACCTATTTCACTGTTCGTGCTTCAAACTGTTAGGTAAGCAAAAGTTCACTTCTGGTAGCAAAGGAGACAGATACATAACCTCTACCTTATTCAAATTTATTTCCATTTTATATTATATATATATATATATAGATAGATAGATAGATAGATATAATATAGATATAATATAGATATATATAGGGATATAGATATATATAGAAAAAAGTTAACCGTACTTTGAATTAGTATATCCCAAAAACTATTGGAGATTTTGGGGTTCTGCAAAAGGTTATTTATTTATTGATTTTGGAAATTTCACTAAATTTCCTTTTTAGATGTTGATACACTAATGGGTTTAGTGAAGGCTATCAAGAGAAGCATAGGGAGCCTAGCTAGCCTAGGTTACTGTGCGATTCTTCAAGGAGAACCTAGGCCATTTTACAGTGGTTTTTGATCATGCTGTGGTATGGTCTCATCATTATTACTTACTAAGCATATCAAAGCGTTTCTGTGTAAAGGTTTTCTTCCATAGAACCTTTTTAATCATGCAGTTAACAAAAGATCAACGCGTATTTGTAGTCACAAACTTTAGAAAAACTGGAATTATTAAACAAGTACAAGATTCATTTGAACAAAGTTTTCTAGGTAGGCACCCACCAAGCAAGCCCGCAATTTGGAAAAAACGTTCGCAAATACCAACATGAAGGAACATGCTTAAATCTAAATAAAGGTCGTTCGGGTAGTATGAGAACCATATGAACAACAGAAAATATCAAATGTTCAGCTGACACTACTTCAAAATCCACATGTATCAGTCAGAAAGAATGGGTTACAATTGTCAAAGTCATCATTTAACCGCATTATTAAACATGACTTAAAATGGCATCCCTATAAGATGCATGCTAGACACCAGCTTCTTGAAACTGATTTTCCTCGTCGTAGACAATTTGTCGAATGGTTTCTCCATAAACCTGCTCATTTTTTGGAAAACATTGTGATTGTTGATGAGGCACCCTTTTTCAGGAATGGAAAGGTAAATAGCGATAACATTCGGCAATATGCGCTGCTGAACCACCCCCCAGCATTCAACTTTGACGCATGTATTTTCAGCAAAAAGTGTCTCTGTGGATTAGAATATGCAGGAATGGCTATCTTGTCGGCCCATTGTTTTACGAGAATAACTTGAATGTTGCTGCTGACCTGAGCATGATCAACGAAAGGATGTTCCCGGAACTCCGCCAGATTTAGTGCGCACCAGCTCATAGACAGTTGATGTAAGAACAAAACTAAGAGAAACTTTTGACAAACGCATTATCGCGCTAAATCATGCAATTGAATGGCCCCCAAGATCCCCTGACTTAACACTGTGCGATTATTTCTTATGGGGATATCTTATGCCCTAGAAGGTAGGCGCCAGATGAGATAATAGAAAAAAAAAATCCACCACAAAGCATCAACCAGTTAAGAGATAGTATCACAGGTGAAGCACCCACTCCATTGTCCCCCACGCCAAGGAGATGTCCCGGCTATTTATATGGAAACAACCACTAAGATTCAGATTGGAGATCCAGATTTTTGTCGCGAAACATCACTACGACCCACTCTCACCTTGTGCGCCAAGGGACCTTGACCTCGAGATTCACCATCACTTGTCCAGAAAGAGGACAATATCCATTGAGTGCCAAGGTTCGAGCCTTTCATGATGCCAAGTCCACAAGGCTTTCCCTTGTTGTTCAGAAAGAGAACAACTTTAGAACAGCCATTGTTCTTTTGAGCCCGTTGACAAGAAACGGTTCTCACCTCCGCCCCTGTTGTTCAGAAGAGAACAACGTAGAACAGCCATTGTTCTTTTGAGCCCATTCGCCAAGAAACGGTTCTCACCCTTCCCCCTTGTTGTTCAGAAGAGAACAACATTAGAACAGCCATTGTTCTTGAGCCCGTAGACAAGAGACGGTTCTCACCCCCCCTGTTGTTCAGAAGAGAACAACGTAGAACAGCCATTGTTCTCCAAGCCGTTTGTCAAGAAACGGTTCTCATTCCCAAGACGCCACGTCAGGATCATTTAATCCCCCCTCCTTCTGCTGGAACTCGCCAGCCGCCCGGAAATTCCTTCACGTCGCCTTCTTCTGCACAACAAGTATAATTACGTAAGCCGAATGTTACCTTTGAGTATTTAACCCTTTTGTCAACTCTATCCTGTGCTTTAAATGGTTTATCGAACCATCCCCTCCCTTTAACTTTATATTTGTTTTACCTTTTTAAATCTTTTAATCCTCGGATTAGCTCGATTCCCCACGACCCTTTCCATTCTCTGTTTATGTCAATATTTTCCGTTTTGTGTGTTGTTGATAGTTATTATTAATAAAACTCTATTTTATTAATGATAGCAATATTATTATCCTTGAGCTCAGTTCCACTTCTTAAGCATATCAAAGATACATAATATCGGCCAGCCAGATATCCACGCACTCTAAAGATAATTAAAGAAGTTCCCTCAACCAATAGTTATATATGGTATATCATCGAGAGTCCATTCTACGACATATATATATATATAATATTTTTTTAACTATTTCAACTCTACATTATACACACTTATCTACATGTGTACCATTGACATGCAGGTTTAGCTATCCCTCAAATACACTAACTCGCTTTTTCGAACCAGGTGGGTGGGGTGATAGGACAGTACTCTCTTCTCCCGCAGGCATCGCCTGCTAGTGATGAAAATAATTTAGGTATAGGACAGACAGAAAAAGTAAAGGGGAATTCACATTTACTCCATGCATGGATGCATCGCTGGCAGCTTTCTATTCATCATTTCATTTTAATCCTCAACTTCTTATAATATATGACGTTTTAATCTGTGCTCCTACTACATTATATTTACGCTATTGAAGTACTCATCAAGACGGTTTTTGAATATATTAACTGACGTGCTTTCAACTACACGGTTGGGAAGGCCATTCCACGTTTGCGTGATTTTAAACGTGAAGTAATTTTGGGCTATAGTAGAGTTAAATCACTTGTTCACTAATTTTAAACCATTTTGGCGTGTGTTGGCTCTTTTGTCCAGCTCGAACAATAGTCTGTAATCAATATTAGTAAATCCTTTTAAGATTTTGAATAATTCTATCAATTGTCCACGTAATTGTCTACTTTCAAGTGATAGTAGGTTTAATAAGCGTAGTCTATCTTCGTGCGGTTTGTTTCGGATTCAGGAATTAGTTTCCCAGCCCGACATTGCACTCTTTCTAGCTGCGCTATATCCTTATTTAGGGAGGGATGCCAAAATTGGACCGCGTATTCGAGGTGTGGGCGCATGAGCGATTTGTATAGGGGCATGATTATATCTTTCGATTTGAAAGTAAAATTCCGAGCAATAGATCCTAGCATTCGGTTTGCTTTTTTGCAAGCTTCTGCGCATTGCTTTGATACTTTAAGGTCCTCCGAGATTAAAATCCCTAGGTCTTTTTCTAAGTTAACGGAGTCGAGAATTTGGTCTTTCATATGGTATTCTACTTTTAAGTTCTGACATCCTAAATGCATGACCTTGCATTTACCTATGTTGAAGCCCATTTGCCATTTATCTGCCCATTCCACAATTTTATTAAGGTCCCTTTGCATTTGCTCTACATCGAGTCTCGCAAGGGCACGGCTTCCTAGCTTTGTGTCATCTGCAAATTTAGAGATCCTACTAAACACTCCATTATCCAAGTCATTAATGTACACACTAAATAATAATGGGCCCAGGACTGACCCCTCTGGTACCCCGCTGGTGACTGGGGCCCAGTCTGAACACGCCCCATTTACAACAACCCACTGTGAAAGATTTGATAGCCAGCTTCTAATCCATTTAAGTATGTTGCCCCTTACCCCAATTGCTCTAATTTTCATTAATAGCCTTTTGTGCGGGACTGTATAGAGATATAGAGATAGAGAGATAGAGATATAGAGATAGATATATAGATATATAATTTTTTTTTGCCGGACAGATCTGACTTAAATGAAAAACAAAAAATTCTGCAATCCATGGAAGGGAGTTGGGGAATGGGGAGGATGAGACTTCTTCCAAACTGGCTCAGGATTCTACTTGAGTGTCTCAGGGTGTCCCCCTTACACAATTGGCTGGGAAGCAGGTGGAGCCAAATTGACATAAATGGTCAGCAATATCTTGGGGTGCAGGTGCCAAAACTAAGAATGGGCTCCAGGGGACTTGCAGAACTAAGCTAATGACTTTGAGGCAGATCAGCCAAATGCTCCTCTGCCAAAGCAAGCATGGGTCTTATAGCAAAGTCAAAGAATGGGCCTTAATTGTGTGTGTCCTTTTATATCAGTAGGGGATATTCATTAAAAAAATCAATCTAAAGTATAATCAACTTAAAAGCTAAATACAAATGAGGGCTATTTTCTGTAACTAGAAAAGTATCTTTAGAAAATCTTTTTTTACTAAAAATCAAACAAATCATATACCTACAACCTAGTTTATTCCCACCTCCGTTCCTATTGAAACACTTGCACTCTTCTATAATTAATAAAGAAAAGTAGGCTAGAAGCACAGACTAAAGCAAAGTGGTGAAAAATCCATAGTGGACAAAATAGAGAGAATGGCTCCCAAATATACTCTCCATTCACTCACCAACCCTCCACCACAACTCCTTTGAACTATAGCAAGTCATCATCCCTAAGAACTGGTGGGGACAATGTGGCAGGTCTACTTGCCACACAGCAAACCCACCACTGGCCATCATTAGAAGAGGAGTTTGAGATGTCGACTAAGCACAGCTCGACCATGGTTCATTTGGACCTTATGTTAAGGGAGACTGGTACGGTGGAATCACGAGTTGCATGCTTCTTGAGAGTGGACTGCGTTGGAAGATGAGATAAAATAGGCAGATCTCATGTGCTGCATATACCTGTACCCAAGTATTTTTAATTTCCTAAGTTGGAGGATTGGTCATCTTCCCCTACTTGGAAAACTGTTTCTCGGAGAATGGAAACTTCCATCAGAAACAGAGGAGATAGTCTGTATTCGATCGATCTCTCTGCCCTGGTAAAACTAAGATAGGCTAGTTATCTAGCAGATTGCTCAAGTATTGTTCTTGCTAGGAAAAAAGTCCCTAATTGAAGCTGCTTCCCGTGCCAAAGAATGCTTAATCAATGTGTAGAAGGTTTTGAATCACAATTCACCCACAAATGCATAAAAGGTCCAAAGAATTGTTAAGCAAATATTTACTTGGGGTAAGAAAGGAGCAAATGGAGCATTCAAAAGGTGGGTGGATGAGTTATTTTGGCCTGGGTTCTTTTTAATTGAACCTGTCAGCACTCAAGAAGGCTGCCATGACATTGCTTTGGTCTCCTAGAGAGATTATATTAATAGGGGTTCTGAGATGGTTGAGATAGGTAGTAGGATAGGATGAAATAGTTCTTGTTTTGAGGTTGCTGTAAGAAAAGATCACAGTAACAGATCACTGATCGAGAATTGTGGGTACCCATGATAGCCATAACCTGTAGAAGTAGAGATGAATTATGAGTCGGTATCTGAGAAATAATCTTAATTTGATATACGAGGGGCAGTCAATAAGTTTTGCGAATCGGTAGGGCAAAACAGAGGAAGGTGGATGGCTGTTTGTGAGGGTGTTAGGACAGGTTATGATAAGTCGGGACCTACAGCCGCACGCTCCTGCCTCGTCTATTTAACAAGCAGTAGCTGATCGCAGATCATCAGTCACAAATCTTTCAACAATGGAGAAGGTTGAGCACTGCGCAGTGATCAAATTTTTTACCAAGGCAGGCAGAATGCAAAAGAGATCCATGAACGCATGGTTGCAGTGTACACCGACACTGCCCCTTCCTATGCAACCATTGCTCACTGAAATAGGGAGTTTCGCCATGGTCGTGAGTCCCTTGAAGATGACCCCCGTCCATGACGCCCGTCAGACGTGACCAATGAGGACAGTGTGGCCTGTGTGGAGAGGATGATCCTCGAAAATCGCCGGGTGAAGGTCGAAGAAATCGAGCGAGAACTTGGAATATCACATGGAAGTGTTATCATCATCATCCATGACAATTTGGCCATGTTCAAGGTCTCTGCCCATTGGGCCCCTAGAAACCTCACGCCCCATGATCGACTTCAACGTCATCAAAGTCCATAAGGCCAGAGTTGCACAAACTGCCCTGCGCGACTGCCGATTCGAGGAGCTCAACCATACCCCCTACAGTCCAGATCTGGCCCCTAGCGACTACTTTTTATTCCGCCAGCTCAAGGTTTCACTGTGTGGACGCCGGTTTGGGGAAGGTGAAGATGTCTAGCTTGCCGTCTAGCAGTGGATTGAACAGCAGTCGAGAGATTTCTGGTTGTCGGGAATTCAAAGCCTCAGCGACAAGTGGTGCAAGTGCATTGAAGTCGAGGGTAGTTATATTGAAAAATAATATAACACATTTCCTCATATCTCATTTCCTTATATCCGAATTGCAAAACTTATTGACTGCGCCTCATATATTGGTTAAAATTATAAATATGAATTTTGAATAAAATTTGTACATTTTGATTTTTTTGTGGGGTAGGGGGGTGGGGGGAAGATGCCAATTCTTAACTGTCAACACCATCAGACATTGAACGGCATCTCTAGCCATGCTGAAGAACAAAGGTTTTCCTTGAAAAAGACAGGTGGTGCATTTCTCTCTCCACCCTGCCTGTACTTGTTCCCAAACAGTTCGCTTTGAAGTGGTAGATTTGTTACAGTTTCCTTGGTCTTGTTTTTAACCAATGCCTCATCTGGGAGGCTCATATTTGGAACTTTAGGGTCTCATGTACCCAAACCATGCACATTCTACCTTCTGTGGGATCCAGAAGCTCTGGTGCTGATAGCGCTGTAGCGGGCCAAAAATCTAGACTCTAATGCCAATCAATCCAACCCACTTCCTACACTAATTCGGACTTAAGAAATCGAGGGAGAAATGAAATAAATTGTATGTACAGTCCTTTACTTACAAAAAATATGGGGTAAATATTTACAAGAGATTGGGGTGAATAATTTTGAGATCTTGTTAATTATTTATATAGAATTAATCCTATCTTATGAATACTATCAATCAATATTTGTAAACACTCAGACTATTATATTTAAAAAAACAAAACAACTACCAACCCGAAAAAATGCTTCTATACAAAATCGAACAAAAAAAGTATTTGTGATTACAATAACCATTAAATGAACAAACAAAAGGAAAAGCTTCATGTGGTACCAAAGGGGGAAGTCCTGCCAGCTGCCACAAGTTGGATATAATGTTAAGGGATCTTGTTGTAGTATTGAGGCTATATAGAAGCCCTCCTCCTTATAAATGGGACATATAATATCTTTAATTTGTATTTTCCAAATCATAGAACGCCAGCCACTTTACAAAAGGATAATATTTATCTATTTTAATAGTGGCTTTTTCCGTCAAAAGAATTTTATCAATAAACTCTCTGCAAAGAGACAAAAACATCTTGAACAAAACATGAAATACCTAATATATTATATATATAAATAAGAAGAAAAAAAATATATACCCATTCATACACACATTCTTACAGAGGGAGGGAGAGGGTATTGGGAAAGGGGTGGGAGAATGGCTCTTCACACACACACACACACATGCACGCATACACACACACACACACACACACACACACACACACACACTCATATTCGCTCCACCACAGGGCTAGTCTCGCTTTTCTATCGATCCTTGAGGTTTTATGCATCCACACCTGAGCATGTATTGTGGAAGGTGTACTCGATCCACCACACCAGTCTTCTCCTGGCAAATGATGCCTTCTGCATGTCCCCCACTGTGCCGTGCACAGTTCATTATTCACCTGTACACACATGAGAAGCCAGTTATACCCTAACCCATTTGGTTTGAGTCCTAAAAAACTTTTTTGAGAGCTCTGTGTAGCTCTCAGTCCAGTGTTGCACCCAGTTCTGCCTAGGAGGCCCCCCTGGAGGGTACCACCTTTGAATATTTGTCACCACACCTCTGCTCACAAAGCGTCTACAGTGCTGAGAGTATTGCATTCAGCTTTTTTGAGGCGCACTTCATGTCAGTCATGCTGGATCCATGCCAGTATATACAAATGGTCCAAGTCCCAGGAGGGGGTTGGTTTCTATGCTATATCCCCTCTGTTTGAGGCCAGTGGGGTTCTACCCATCACTGCATCTGTCTTTGTGGCTAAGCTGGTTGCAATACACCACTCTGTACAGGAGATAAAGCGCAGTGCCAGTTTGGGAGACTGAATTATGATCTTTAGCAACTCACAAAGTGCCTTGAGTGCTCTTGGAGCATTGGAATCTGCACACACTGTAGCGGGCCGAAAATCTAAACTAACCCCCAATCGATCCAACCCGCTTCCTACACTATCCGGACGTGAGAAATCGAAGGAGAATGAAACGGATTGTATATACAGTCCCTTTACTTACAAAAAAATTTACAAAATATCTACAATAGAGAGGGGCGATTATATTGGAGATCTTACTTTTCACCAATGGATACAAAAAGAAAATCCTATATATATAAATACTATTTAATCTATCCTAATAAACATAAAAATCAAACAACCGAAAAAAAAAACCCTGAATACAACAGTCAATATATAAACAACAATCAAGGCCTCACTTTATACAAAGAGGATGGAGAGATGTCCAGCCACCTGCCACTCGAGCGAGCAAAATGCCTAGGACTTACAAGTGTGGCGCCTCTGCGCTTGATGGAAGATAATGACTTTAAAAAGCTTACGTGGCTATTATAAGCCCTCCTTCATTAAGCTATACTAATGGCCTTTATTTATTAAGGATAATATAGCTTTCCAGGATATAACGCTTTGTTTGTAATATAAGGATATACGAAACTAAGTCCTATCTTTCCAGAATATGAGGCCTGGAAAGAAAGAAAAAAAACATGGTAATCATATTTTATACATAAAATAAACAAAAAAAAACAAACCCATTCCCATTCACACACATTCTTACAGAGGGAGGGAGAGGGTACTGAGAAAAGGGGTGGGAGAATGGCCCTTTTACACACACTCACATTCGCCCCACCACACCCCTCCTTCCTTAAGCCATTCGACCAGCCACTCACTAAACCCTTTCAATCACTCTTCACGGTACCACTTGTGCTCAATCGCACCCTTCTGCACCCATTCACACTCGTCTACTGGTCCCTGGCTACGCGTAGCAATTAGTCGGGGTTGTTCGTCAGTCGTCCTGTCAGTCTCATCGTCACTATTTATCATCTCATCAACCATACTCTTAGCCCTCATTACCAGTTCTCCCATCTCACGACAGAATTCTTTCATACTCTTCCGTTCAGAACCCTCACTCTTCATACCCCCATTCATCAGCTCCTCACTCACAGCTCTCATCCAATTCAAGGTACATTCTTGCGAAACAGACAGGTCATTCACATCCCCTGTATTCTCAACAGGCATACCAGAAACCCCTTCGACTGGTTCCCACCAGAAACCTGAAAAATCAGCCAATTCATCATTCACTACATCAAACTCACCCCTACTATTACCATTCATAAAACCCGAAAAATCAGCCACACTAGGTTCATTCTGCCCAAACACACTATCATTCATACTGTTCCCAAAACCAGAAAAATCAGGCACAGGCAGCTCACTCACTCGTCTACTTATACCAGCCAAATCACTCACCTGTTTACGCAAAAACTCAATCTCCCTTTCAAGATCCCCCATACCAGAAACACTCTGCTCAGACTTACTTTCATTCATACTTGCATTCTTCCTTTCACCCTTCTTTGTAAGCTTTCTACTCCTCGAGACTAAGACTAGCTCTTTCCCAGACAGATCCATACTATCACATTCAATCTCATCATCATGCACTTTACCTCTCTCTCTACACAGTCCATACACTGGATGGCTCACCAGGTAGTCAGGAGGTTCTCTCCATCTCCTTAACTGACTCTGATGAGCCCGCACTCTCTCAGTCATGCCGTCATTCAAACTCTCCAAAACATACGTCACTCCATTTTCCCAAACCCTCACAACTCTATAAGGTCCATCAAACTTCTCACTCATCTTTGATACATTCAACCTACCCTTCACTTCTTTCACCTTCAATACTTTTGTACCTAATTCAAATGAACGGAACCTTTCATGCGCCTCACGCCATACACTCTGCTGACTTTCACTCAAACGAAACCTATCTTTCACTCGCCTTTCAAAATTCATCACAAACTGACATGGGGACATTCCAGTTGCACTATGCACAGTTGAATTATACGCCCACAACACTCTCCCCAGACACACATCCCAGTCATTCACTGTCGTACTCATCATTCTCAACATCTCACACAAGGTTCTTATAGTCCGTTCAGCCAATCCATTTGAAGACGGTACATACGGAGTTGTTCTCACATGCTCCACACCATTCTCTCTCAACATTTGCTCAAACACTTCCCCTACAAATTCAGGCCCATTATCACTCAGACATCTTCTAGGCTTCCATACACACATAGGAAA
The DNA here is from genome assembly GCA_963969495.1 of Ceratothoa steindachneri. Lineage (NCBI taxonomy): Eukaryota > Metazoa > Arthropoda > Malacostraca > Isopoda > Cymothoidae > Ceratothoa > Ceratothoa steindachneri. The sequence goes on from OZ018318.1 coordinate 53,800,681, forward strand.
AAACAACTGCTCAACCACACGCGCAACAGTCACACTCCTTTTATCTCTCACAGGCGCTGCATACACAAACTTACTTTTATGGTCAACCATCACAACCATACCAACATTCCCAGCACTCGTACGCGGCAAAGACACACAATCAATCACTACCAATTCAAACGGTTCTTTCGCATCAACTTTCAACATCGGTGGTTTCACTTGCACACCTTGCACCTTTCGCTTCTGACACCTTTCACACGTAGTTGCAACATCATTCACAACAGTTCTCAGAAACGGGTGGAACACATGCTCCTTCATACACTCCCACAGCTTAAACTTACCCATATGCCCATAATTATCATGCACAACCTTCACCAGACCAATCATACCAACTAAGGACATCACAGGTACATACATATCATCACCACCCTTCACATGCCTCACAAAATATACAACATCCATACAAACAACAAAATCCTTAGCATACCTTTTAAAATCACTTAAACACTCTGGCCATTCATTCAAATCAACACGCATCATTACACACCTCTTCAACTCACTAACAAAAGGACACATCTCTTGCATCTCTAGAATATCATCATCACTTAAAATCTCATTCTCATCATCCATGACCAACTCAATCATACCGCAAAACTTGACAACATTCTTTGCACACTCATTCAACCTCATCACCTCACATTCACCTTTCATAAGACGATCCTTATCAGCATCCAAAGACAAATCATTCAATCTCATAAAGTCTACACCAAGCAAGAAACAACAAGGCATTTGCTCACCTTTCAGAATCACAAAGTCATGCTTCACATTCACACCATTACCCAAACTCACTTTCAGACTAACCTGTTCCCATGCCACTATCATGCCATTCCCTAATCCACTTATCCGTAACTTCACAGGTTTATGCTCGCAACATCTAAACTCTTCATACTTACTCAGAATATTCTCATTCACTAAAGACACTTGCGCTCCAGTATCAATCAAACCACAGAACAACCTTTCACTAACTTTCACTCTCGCTTCCATCATATCAGGTCCACCATGTTCGCAATACACAGAAGGAACAAGCACACCAACATCAGCACTGATATCCACACTGTCATCAACTCCCATATCATCACTCAACACACACTCATCTTCATCCAGACAATCATTCTTCTCTCTTATATATGAACACTTTTCAATTACCCAATTGTAGTGCACACCGCTCAAACATTGCAGATGTACCACATTAGGATTCAAACCCTTCATCTTCTCATCCTTGTACACAATCGGCCTCTCACCACCAAAGTGCACATAAACAATCACTCCATACAAACGACTCACTACAATCAACACTTCCTGAAATGGCGGGACCCCTTGCATACACATCGCTCTCAATTCTTTCATGAAGTTCCGCACCTTTGCCATGCCAATGCTTTCAGGCTTACTACACACTTCATTCATTACCTCCTTCCTTAAATCATCTACACTATCGGGCACTCTCACATCTACTCCATCACTCTTCAAATCTTGCAAACCATTCCATACACTCTCAAACAAGGAATCACCACCACCCTTACTCTCTTTTCCATTCATAATTCCTTTCGGCAAATACTCAGGATCACTCACTCCACACACATTTTCATCATTCGTACCAGGATACCTTGACATCAAATCAGCCACTCCATTCCATTCACCAGGCACATACTCAATCACATAGTCAAAGTCACTCAAATCTTCCAAAGTCCTTGCAATCCTACTATCAGCCCACTTCATACGCTGCAGATACACAAGAGGTTGATGATCGGTTTTTATCACAAACCTCACACCATACAAAAATGGACGCAACACTTTGAAACAATATCTTATCGCAGCCAGCTCTCGTTCCACAGTCGAATACTTTCGTTCTGCAACATTCATAGCCTTGGATACATACCCAATTATTCGCCTGACATTCTCTCCATTCAAACGCTGCTCTTGCATCAGAAAACCTCCCATACAATACCCACTCGCATCTGTATACAATTCAAGCATTTTAGCATTTACACTATAATCTGGGTAAGCTAATTCAACATCTTCAGCCGCTGCCTCCTTCAGTCTCTCATACGCCTCATTCATCTTATCATTCCACTTGACAACCGTACTACCTTTCTTGCCCATCCACTCAGTCAGAGGCTTACTCACACCAGAACAATCACGTATAAACTTTCGCTGGAACTCAATCAAACCCAAAAATGACTTCAGTTGCTTCACAGTCACCGGTTTAGGAAACATTCGCACCTTCTCAACATACTTCGATGATTTACGCAATCCATTCTCACTCACCATATGCCCAAGGAATTCCACTTCTTTCGCAAACCATTCACACTTCGCCACTTTCACCTTCACACCAACACTCTCCAACGTTCTCAACACATCATTCACCAATCTCATATGCTCCTCAAAAGTCTCAGTCATAATCAAAATATCATCTATAAACGCAATCACATTCTTACTCGCAAACTTACTCAACACAACATTCATTGCCCGCTGGAAGGCTCTGGGAGCATTAGCCAACCCAAAGCTGAGGTTCCGGAACTGGTAATGCCTCTTTGAGGAAGAGAAGGCAGTTACTGGCCGGCTCTCCTCAGCAATGGGCATCTGGTAATACCCCCGTACCAGATCCAGCTTCGTAAACCACTCCATCCCATGCATACTATATACACACTCAGATACCACACACATCGGAAACCTTTCTTTCACAGTCCTTTCATTCACCTTTTGATAATCCACACACAGACGCAATCTTCCATCCGGCTTACGTACAGGTACAATTGGACTATTCCATGCACTCTCACTCTCCTCAATCACCCCCAATTGCTCCAATTCCAAACACTGCTCCTCAATCTCATCAGCAACCGGACGTGGGAAATGCCTCGGCCGCTGATAGATTGGGGAGTCCTCCTTCAGGACAATCTTGAATTCCGGGAGCTTTGCAACCCCGAAATCCAGATCACCCTTACTGAGGGCTCCCTTTCGCTCAAATATCATTCGATACACATCCTCCCTTTCATACTCAGTCAAACATCCATCCAATTTCACCATGTCCTTCACCTCATTATACATCCATTCACATGTCTTTTCATTCGCAACATTCACCCTGATATCCGTACTATCATCCATACCTACCTCATTGACAGTGGAGAGGTGGCCCAGTACATCTCCGACTTGGATTCCCCTCACCTGCCCTTTCACACTGGGGTCTGCCTGCACACATACAAAAGGATCATTCATTCTCATCAAGCCATCAAACACACAAGCAACACGCCTTACCTTATAACACGCATCCTTTCCATCCAATATCACAGTGTTCTCACTCACATTCAAACTAACATCCTTACTCCAACTCACTCTAACAGACACCCTTTCACCCTTCACAAGCCTTACACTCTCCATAGCAGTCACCTCAATACCAGTAAACACACTCCTCAAAACGCTACCATCTTTTCCTACATACAACTTATACACCCCATTTTTACCAATCTTTCTCTCAATCTGATCACTCGCAGGATGCACAACCATACGATTCATTTTCATAAAATCATAGCCCAAAATCACACCATACTCACTACTCACCTTATCAATCACAGAAAATTCACATTCATTCATCATCATACCATGCATTCGAACAGGTGACCTTATCATTCCAATCACAGGCACTCTCCTATTACCAATACCTACTAAACTACCCTTGCACTCAGACAGGAGGGCTTTCTCGCTAAACTTGTCATACACATCTTTATACACCAAGCTCGCCTTGCATCCAGAATCTATTAAAGCCAAACACTCAATTCCATTCAACTCCACCTTCACACTCAGACACTCATACTTCCTACCAGACAGCACTTTCACACTAGACAGACTTACCAACACATTACTCACACTCATGCACCCAGAGGATACTTCAGCAGGTACCCTCTTACCATTCAGTTTCCCGCTTCAGACTTTCCATTCACACCTTGCGCTCTCAGTCTAATCCAACACTTTTCACTTGAATGTCCTTCCATCGCACAATAGCTACATACATTCCTCTGGTCACGACACATCCTTGCATAATGACCAGCCTTTCCACAATTACCACATGCATATTTCATACTTTCCCCAGCAGTTGCTTCACCATTCAACCTCGGACAATCTTTCTTCAAATGGCCTATTTCTTTACACTCGAAGCACTCTTTCACACTTTCCTGGCAATCCTTTATCATATGCCCTTTCTTACCACACCCAAAACACGCACCAGATGTCCACCTACATTCTGCCAACATATGACCTTTCCTTCCACACCGTCCACATTCCACAATCTTTCTCACACCATTCGGTCTCTCATTTGCTGGGACATACCTCGGTTTCTCTCTCATATATCCGTTCCCACGCTTGAAATTCATCTGCCCCCTTCCATTCGACCATCCATTCTGCCGGCCCAGGAAGTTTGACATCACTCCAGCTGGTGCAGCCTTCAGGGCATCCCTGTAGCTGACAAACTGCCGGGGTCGATGAAAGCTCCTGGGTTTCTTACCCCCAACATTCACACTGTACCATCCATCCTCTTCTAGATCGCTTTCATCATCAAATCGTCCATCTTCTAACAGTTCCAACACATCCTCCCACATCAACCGTTCACCTGTCAGTCTCACTCTCTCCTTTCTCTTTCCACCCAGCCATTCACTCACCTTTCGTGGGATCGTGTCCAAAAACTTCCTCATGAGTGGTTTACATTCATTTACATCATCATCACCATACCTCGTTCTTGCCATACTCTCAAGCCTATGTGCATACATATTCACACTTTCACTCTTTCCCATTCGAGCCTTCTCAAATTCATTTACCCTTTTATACTTCACACTCTCATTCGTTTCACCTGTCCAATCATCCGCTTCTTCACCACATCGTACCTTGGTTCCCCCACACTTGTAATCACGCGGAAAAACTCCAATACTTTTCCCTCCAAACATTCCCCCAAAACATTCATCCAGTATTCCTTATTCTCCGGGTACTTGAGCTTACAATATCGCTCAAATTCCCCGAAGAATTCTTCCACACTTTTCCCACCATGTAACCTAAATCTATCTATCTTTGGCACTTCCCTTATCAAAATACCCTTTCCCACATTCACTTCACTCTCACTTGAGCTGCCTTCACTCTCACTCATATCAATCATACCATCACTCTCTCCTTCATCCGAGTACAATGAGTCCACACTCTTGCCTCTTACCTTCCTATCCTTCCCCTTTGCACCACTCTTCCTTCTTCTCTTGCATTCAACTCTCTTCCATTCTCCGTCCTTCCTATCACTCATAATCACCCTATCCTCTCTAGACTCGCACACACTCCCATTGATCCCATTAGTCTTATTCCCTTCAGTCGGAGCAGGGGTCAAGGTCGAGGGTCCTAGGGCCGGTCCTGACCCCTTCATCATGTCATACAGGTCCTGCATCCGTCGGTCCGTCTGATCCTGTCGGTCTCCCATTTCCTTCTTCATCCTATCAGTCTTTTCATTCATCCCTTTTATTTTATTCTCCATTCCCTCCATCATTCCCCGTAACATTTCACACTCTTCTTTCTTTCTCAACTCCAGTCTCAATCGCACTACTTCTTCATTCAAAGTTTCTGCTACAGCCATTGTTCCCAAGTTAGTAAAAAAGATAGGAGAAGGGAAAAATCAATCAAACTACTTGTCACACTAATTGGGTATGGACTGCAATCCAATCCAGTCACGCTCCCAGTTTCGAAGTCTCACGTCCCTATTCGGGCGCCAAATGTAGCGGGCCGAAAATCTAAACTAACCCCCAATCGATCCAACCCGCTTCCTACACTATCCGGACGTGAGAAATCGAAGGAGAATGAAACGGATTGTATATACAGTCCCTTTACTTACAAAAAAATTTACAAAATATCTACAATAGAGAGGGGCGATTATATTGGAGATCTTACTTTTCACCAATGGATACAAAAAGAAAATCCTATATATATAAATACTATTTAATCTATCCTAATAAACATAAAAATCAAACAACCAAAAAAAAAAATCCTGAATACAACAGTCAATATATAAACAACAATCAAGGCCTCACTTTATACAAAGAGGATGGAGAGATGTCCAGCCACCTGCCACTCGAGCGAGCAAAATGCCTAGGACTTACAAGTGTGGCGCCTCTGCGCTTGATGGAAGATAATGACTTTAAAAAGCTTACGTGGCTATTATAAGCCCTCCTTCATTAAGCTATACTAATGGCCTTTATTTATTAAGGATAATATAGCTTTCCAGGATATAACGCTTTGTTTGTAATATAAGGATATACGAAACTAAGTCCTATCTTTCCAGAATATGAGGCCTGGAAAGAAAGAAAAAAAAACATGGTAATCATATTTTATACATAAAATAAACAAAAAAAAAACAAACCCATTCCCATTCACACACATTCTTACAGAGGGAGGGAGAGGGTACTGAGAAAAGGGGTGGGAGAATGGCCCTTTTACACACACTCACATTCGCCCCACCACAACACCCTGGTTCATGATATCCATGATGCCATGGTTACTACGAGCTGCTGGATGTTGTTTTTCTTCTGCTGGCTTCCTGGACATGTGGGGAATGAGCGTGGCAATGAGTGTGTCAGTCCATGAGGACTGGGCCACCAGAGCAGCGTTTTGCTCTTCCTCCCACCAACTACATGGCAGGAATGGGGGCAACCCTTTGGCCTGCCTGCCCAATACTGCAACGGCTTCAGATCCCTTTCTTATATGAATTGTGCGCACTGCCGTTTGATGGGGAGCTTGCCTGCACTTTATTGCGATGACTTCATTGTCCTCCAGCCTGTTCAGTCAGCACCTTCTTTAATGTCTCATTTTAATTTAGTATTTAAGATAGTATGCTTCTATTATATGTATAAAATGCTTCAAAGACCTCATTTAGAATACATATGCATATGATTCTGGTCTCCATAGATGCAAACAGATATTATAATATTGGAATGAGCTCAGCATTGAGAGACAAAATTAATTCCTAAACTCAGAAATAGATTGTATGAAGAAAGATGGTTATCTTGATGTACTTTCACTGGAAGATTGCATCTGCACACCCAATTTGTTGATCTTTAAAATACTAAATAGTCAAACATATATTGATGTAAATAATGACTCGATACTTGAACTAGATAACCAAGTAGCAACTAGAAATAACCATTTCAAACTAGTAAACAAAAGATGATAAAGTGTTATAACACAATTTCTTTTATAAGAGAATTGGAATGGCTTGTCGAGAAATGTAATTGAAAGCACTATAGTAAATATATGTAAGAATAGAATGAGTTGTGAAACTAATTCTTTACCATTTTCCCTCTCCTTTTCCCTATCCTTCACCTGACTCCCATTCTTTCTCCCTCATTTTTGAACTAGCCTTGATTGAATCTAAGGTTCTCTGTTTATTTGTTATACTGTAATAACCTCTCTCTCACCAACCTGATAAAACACCCACATTACCTACACACACTTAATGATCTCCCACCAAATAACATCTTAAATATACCACCTCCCAAAATAGCTCAGAAATCACCACTATATATGGCACATAGTAATTTTAATCCAACTAAGATAAGTCCACTTGACTGCAATCATAAAATAAACCTTGCCGCGCCAACATTGACTTGGAACAGATGTAATTAAGACCCAGATAATGCTAAATACCTTCTCAACTGCTCTCTCTTCACTCTAGTGTGAAACATGTACTCCATTACCTCACTAAGGGATCAATGAACCCACCCTTGCTCTATCTAACTTAGAGAAGAGGTAGGCAGGTTAAAAAGTCTTCATGAAGAATGGTATTTTTTTCCTTTGTATTCTATTTCTTATATATTCTACCTGTGTCTATGCTTTTTTAGCATCACTTTAATTGGTTGAGTGTAGCCCCCCCCCCCCCCCCCCTTTTTCTTTGTTCATTTTAGGATTAAATTTGTAGTTTTCACATTTCTCACAGTTACATTAAAGATGCTTATACTTTTTTTTTCTTTGAAGGGAAAGTGACAGCAGTTCTGAGAAGAGTTTGCCCATAGTTAAAAATTCGAATGAAACACACACCCCTCCTGCCACAAATGGCCATGGCCTTCATGATTGTTCTGAGAAGTCTCCACTCGATATTTTGACTAAGATTGATTCCAATATTGCACAAATGAAGTCCAACATTGCAAAAATGGAAACTCATTCCTAGTAAGCATTTGCTTTTTTCAATGTTCCATGTATGCTGTGACTTTAAAATTAATGTATAAAATATATAATAAGAAATATTAAGTAGGTAAAGACATTTATTGCTGTTATTAAATTTGTTGATCTTATCCTTTCTTTCCCTTGACAAATGTGGATATGTCAACGATATATTTATACTTGGATATTATATGAATGGGGTTAATGCTCTAACAGCATGTCTTTCAAAAATTAGTCTATAATGTGTGAATTGTATCAATTTGTTTGGATGCTATTTAACCAAGTTTTCCTCTTATTATTTGCTGTAACTAGACTCATGAGTATCTGATGATATCAATTTGAATACAAGAAAGTTATCGTTTAAGAGAGAATACAGGTGATCCTTCTAATTGGTAGTATATATATATATATATATATATATATATATATATATATATATATATATATATATATATATATATATATATATATATATATATATATATATATATAATAAATCGAACACACCGCAAAAAAGAGAAAATGGAATAATTTTTCTTCGGAAATAGTCATTTCTTACTTCAAAAAAATCATAGCTGGGGTGGGATTCGAACTGTGCACATTGAGGCAGTGAGCAACTGCTTTGATCTCAATTAAACCACCCCTTAGACCACTCCACATAGACGAGAGTGGTCTAAAGGACAGTTTAGTGCATATATATATATATATATATATATATATATATATATATATATATATATATATATATATTCCAAAAATATTGCCAAAATAACATGCAGTTGAATATTAATATGGCACCATTTTCTGTGCTTGTTTAATTTCATAGAAAACTGATGCTAAAAAGTTTAACTATAATTGCAATATAATTGGAGAGTAAGTAATGGACTTTTTTTGTAACAACTGAATAAACAATTTTACCAGCTTTCATTCAAGTATCAAATTTATGTAGAATAACTGCAAATCCAGGCATATAATCTTGATAATTCATCAATTTTGGCAATAGGAATCAATTATTTAATTATAGGGCAAAAATGAAAGAAAATCTAGTCTTCAGACATTTTTTTAAATGTAACTTGCGGATAATAATTAATTGTTCATATTGCTTAACATTATGAATACTTAAATAAGGAGAAACGATATTAATTTACTCTACTATGGTTTCAAAGTTAGATATGATGAATATTCAAATAAAATATGATAAAAAAAAACCTGTAGGATACTTCAATACCAATTAGAAATCAATAATGCATATTAGATGTTATTGCCCAAATCAATGTTAACAATTACAAGGATCACCTGCATATTAATTTATTAGCAGGTTACCATAGATGTGGAGTTCTCTTGAACTAGTCATTATTTTATTTTCCAGTGGTGATGTTGCTTAGAAACTACTTTTTGTCTATTTTTCTGACCTCCAGATGAATTTTGCTTTAAAACTTGTGCAACATTTAAATCATTTATTTCATATGTTCTCTTCCTACCTACCTTGCAGTCTAAAGGTTTTGCTTTAAAACTTTTGCAACATTCAAATTATTTATTTCATATGTTCTCATCCTACCTACCTCACAATCTAAAGGTTTACTTTAAATTTGTCATTAGAAACCTTTTTCTAAGTGCTTAGACTGAAGCATTCTCTAGTCAGTCATATTGAAATTCCTCTCCACCCCCGTTCCTCACCGCCACTTAGAACAGTGGAATAGAAGATTAATAACTCTTCGTATCTGCCACTGTTATTTCATTTTGTAGTGGTGCTTTACATCTACCTATCCTCAACCCCCTTAATTCTTTCCTTGAGTAGGTAAACATGCACTCACTGGCTTTAACCTTCTACCTACCATTAATAGTCATTCAGACTCTACCTTCAATTTCAATGAATGTCTTCTGTTTCAATAGATATACAGTGAAATTTCACCTTGTCATCCCATCTCCCAGCTGAATTGTTAACATTAAAAACTCTCCTGGTCTTCTTAAGCTATTCATTGGTATTGCTCATCAAAGCTTGCACTAGATTTTGTCTATTTATAGGAGGAATTATCCCATATCTCTGAAATGGATCACATTTTTTGTATATCTAGTTTAAACTACTTGTCCATAATTTTCCTTTGTACAAGTCTGTTAAGTCCTCTATATTGGAGGGGGGGGGGGGTTTAGTAAAAATTAGAGCCGTTTACCAACATGCCTTACAAATATTAGAATTTTATGCATTTGGCATAGCTATCCCTGTGGTTAGTCTGTATGCCACCACTGTGGTGTTAACTGAGCTAAAACCTGGTTGTATAATAAGCCCATGAATTTATTTAATCTTGGATTGATGCAAGGATCTCTCCTGCTTTTGCCATCTCTTTTACCTTTTTTCACTTTGATATCATTGACTCATTCCCATGCCAAGTTCTTAGCAGTATGGTTAAGAAAGTATTGATCATTTCCATTTATAGTTTTAATTTTCAATGTGCCTCTTCTTAAGTTTTGTAGTTTTTAATATAATATTGATGTATTGTAATACCATAGTGCAAAGTCTACAGGTCATATAAAAATTTGAGTAAATTCTTTATTGTAATATATCATTGAAAGAGCCTTCAATGCTATAGAAATTTATTTCTATACCCGAAATATTCACTGGCTTAATGCTAATAGAAACACCAATTCTCAAGTTGTTCAAGAAATTTGATTTCTTATTTGTAATAGTTACCATTTTTATAGTTTCCTACGTTAAAGACATAATGTAGCTCAAAGGTGTTGTAGAATATTGTCTATTTTATCATGTGTATAGTATGTTTGTGCCTTAAATGGTCGCTTCATTTAAGATGAATGGAAAGGCTAAATATATATATATATATATAGTCATATAAAGTTTAATTGTTTGGCGTGCCTTATTGAATGCTGCTTAAAATATAGAGGTTTGATTTTGAACCATTTCTATTTCATTTTTTACATCTTCCATGAAGTATACTAGTGAAGTGGGTTTGGAGTTGTCAGTTGATGTAAATTTTTAAATTGTTGTAAGTTTTGTTAATTAATGCATTGTTTTCAATTTCTAAAAGTCGACTCTGAGTTGCGAGGATTATGACTCTGAGTTGCGAGGATTATGGCACATGCTCATGTTCACTGTAACCATTTTGCCCTAGTCTTAAATAAAGACTTTTCAAAGAAAAACAAAATTATTTTGATTGTCCTTTTTATTTCATGATGCAATTTGTCCAAGTCCTTGCACTCCTGGTCTTGCCATTAAATGACTTGGTGTATTAGGGATCATGTAGGGTCTCTGAAGAGTCTTAGTGGGTCTATTGAATGGAAAATATTAGCTGGCATCCTCATTTCTAGTCAGATTTTTGCATTATTATAGCTTTCTATTTTACTATCTTCATTAGCAAAATCTGGGATTGTTTTTTTTTTAATGGAAAGAGATGAAAAGTACAGAGCAAGAAATGGCTTGACACAATAATTAGTCAAATTTCCTGGTTAGAAGTTTCAACAGTATAGCTTCCACCCGCTGTTTGCTACCCTTTTGCCCCAATGCCCGGATGAGATTTTTGCAGCTATATATCTTCCACACATTTTCACACCATCGCTAATTTCCCATTGTTTATAGATCTCTCCTTACAAACTCTTTGTGTGATATGGCTTCGTTGCTATCGCGCTTTAAACACCGGGGGAGAGGGTCTATCTAAGTTCTTTCTTATCTTTGTACTTGTGCAAGGTTTTTAATTTACCCTCCCACGAATATCGACTTAAGCTTACTCTATTTCATAATGCCCCGTTTGCCTCTTTTTGAGTTGATTGGTACCACTAAAGCTTCTGGTGGAATTAAATCGAACTTTTGAGACCATCTACTCTTTTCTAAAAACCTGTTTCTGGTAGTTTATGTAACCCCTCCTGATTTCAATATTTATTGCAGAGGTGCGACTTGCTCTTGCACTCGTTATCCAAAACCTTTCTCAAGACTAGCAAATACCACTTTCCCCATAGTGTGGTCTGTGCACTTCAACGCCAGTAAAACTTTACACCTCTCTCCCTATATACCCTATTAAGCGCAAAGGCCCCCATCATTTTGTCCACGCCGAATGACTTAACGATAGGGTGGTATGTGTTGTAACATCTCTTCCAGTTAGGGCTCATCCCTTAGCAGAAGGTCCCCCTTCACAAGCCCCCTCTATGTACACCTATCATCCACTTCTTCCTCGGTCTTCCAACACTTTTTGCACGCCCTGAGACTCGTATATTCACCTTCAAGATTTATTCCCATTCATTCTTCCTAAATAGCTATACCACATCAGAACACTCGGTCGCAACCTCGTTCACGCCCTTCACAGTATATACATCCCAGTCGTTCCTCGCTCTATCTTCCCTTTACACACCAAACTTCCATCTCAAATTGTCCATTTATACCGCTCTCACTAGAGATTCTTTCCTTCTTCCATACTATAGTCCCCCTCCCATGCACCAACATTGGCACCAGCACACTAGTCAACTTGCAGGCAAATTCTGTACTTAAACCCTTGGCATCCACGAATTCTGTTCACTCCTGTGAATTTCCTACCATTTAAAACCTTGTGGTCGCAGCTTCATCTGTACCGCTGTCGTTCACGATGGTTAAAACTTAGCACTTGTTCCAGAGTATTTTCAATTCTCATATTTTATCACCTTATTTTACCTCTGTACTTTTTCCTTTCCTCATTGATTCTCCAATAATGCCTTTGTTGGTTACACCAATTTGTCGTCTCGCTTAAAGAGTCTATTTTGTTTTCTCTTTTTTTTGTGATATTACCAACACTGCTTAAAGAAACGCCAATACCTAATAGTCATATTAATAGTGATCAACTTTTTTATGATCTTTCTGCTTTGGTGAGATTATTCTCAAGTAGATCATCAAAGGGGTGCTCCTGTAAACACGATAGTTTAACGTTTGCGATAAAATCCGTATGATTCTAATCAAATTGTGATTACTTAGGGAGAGACTACTCTGCAGGACGAGGCTCTGGTTATAAAACTCTCTCTACAATAGTTTTCTTCTAAAGTCTTCTTATTCCCCTAGTGCTTTATTATAGTATGTTCAAATGTTGATCCCCGATTTGCTTTTCTTCCCAGTCCAATGGTGGGCCAGATGGAGCTCGACGACTCGTGTCAAACATCTGGAGTGAATCACAAACAACAATCGAAGGACACAAGCCCATACCCCAAATGTTGGAATCAGAATAACCAGTGCTACCAAAACGGTTGGCAAGATCCCAACGCGCTACCTCCAACTATCGTGACCAACCCAACGCGAACCATTACAATGTCACTTAAAAGGCTTCTTAGAGATCACGAAGAACTATACGAATTGTAGGGTAAGGAATAGAGAAAAAATTAGTTTACAAAAAGCTTTTATGGTCCTTAATGAAGAAAACGGACAAAGATCTCCTGGGATGAGGGAGTTTGCTTAGCGAATTCATTCCAGGTCGTTTCGTTAATTAGACCCAAAATGGTTTGTGTTGATTTCCATAGTAACCATTTTGATCAATGGCCAAAGAATGTGTGCAACTGATGCTACAACATATCACTTATTCTGTGAGAGCGCAGCATCCCTAGGTTTGTCTAGATGAGATGCTATTTGCGATTATCAATTCGAATTGGAACCTGTGTTTTCATTATCTTGTTTAAATGGAAAAAGATTACTATTAGATTATTGAGTCTTGGCGGATTAATGAAATTTTTTTGTCTCTGGTGGTTTAAAGTGACGGCATTTCTTTCTAGCAATACAAAGAATCTCAAATCAACAAGCTAGTAGTTAGATGGGCTAGAATCGTGCAACAAATGAACTTGAAAATTCACATTGCACCATTCTAGCTTTGAGTACTTCCATCCATCCTTTCATATTTTGCACTTAAGAATTCTAAACAAATTGGTAGATTGGGTAATTACTAGATATCCTTTCTCTTCTGTGATTTATTTATAGTTGCATAGGTATTGAAATGTTTCTATTATTGTTTACTAAAATTAATATCCAGTTCTGTATGTATATTTTGGTTTGTATAAATGTTTGATATCTTAAAGTCCTAAACCGCCCTTTCTTCCGAAAGTTAAAGTACGAAGTTCTTCTGCATACGTGTATCACTTGTACAGATACTCTCCACTTTCTCTCCCGCTTCTGAACATCACGTAATCGAAGTTGAAGTCGAGGTTTGACACTTTTCTATTATATTTGCTGCCTTTAATGACGTATCTACATAAATTTTATTATGCAATGACATCAAAATATACGAATACCAATTGACAAATAATTTCGTTCAGATCAGAATCGTCACTAAGCTATCCTCTCTAGAAACCATCCCTTATTCTCTTAGAGCTTCTCAAATCCACCCTCCCTTTCCCAATATTTAGGACTGATCTTTGCTAACATGTACTTTTCATATTCTCTTCCTTCTCAACCCATTTTCAGTTTTTTTTTTATACTCTTTTTTTTCTCAATTTTAAATTGGTTTTAGCTTATTGAATGAATTGGTTTCATGATCAAAATTTGTAATTTTTGGTGTCTCGGTTTGTGATTGTTAGATATTTAGTTTGATTAGAAAAACGGTTAATTTTTTAACCTCGAATTACTTGTTATCAAGATTCATTATTGTTTATTATTCTTAATATAATAATGATATTATAATAATACTACTATTTATATATGAAAGTCTAACTAGTCATGATACGAGGTAAATCTTTGAATTCCTCAGAGGCAAATTTGACTTTTTGGAAGAAAAAGGATAGGAATCTTTAATATAATTTGAGTCCTTGTTAATTAGTTGTATAGATATAAATATATATGCTCTTTTTTTTAATGTGATATATTTAATGTAATGTGCATGATGTACTCAAGATTCTGCCTAGCCTCCATACACATTCCCAATTTTCTTAATCTCAACTCTAGGTTCCTGAGTCGGTCGAACACTTATGACTGATGAGGCTTGATATGGTTAACTTTGTAATTTCCCGCCTTCCTTCACTCTCCAATGCTTGTTCTTGTCTGTCAGCCTCATTTTCTTTTCACGTACACCACCACTATGTTAAGTTACCAACCATCGACTTTTTGAGTTACCATTTGTCACAATACATTTTAAATTTGTAGACTAGGCAGGCTCATGTTACCAGTTGTTTGCAAGAGTTGTTATTACAACTTTACTCATGATAAAAATTTAGTTCTATTTTTTTTTTTTTGCAATCTTCCGGCTTTTGCACATTCATGGTGTTGGTCCCTTCCTTTAGTCAATTATACCCGCTTTTTTTTATTTTGACAAGACCATTCTCAATCATAGATTTGATAGTTTTCTCGTATGTATGAATGGATAAATATTTTCAAATTTATAGTCAGGATTTTGGATTCACATTTGATAAAATGCTTATTTAGTTTTGAGTACTGGGTCTTTTGAATCGCTTCCTCTGCCATTTCCTGCAGTTGCAAGCTAGCCAGTAATGATCTACCCATTCCTTATTTCTGAAAGAATATTTTGAACGGCTTTTCGTTTATTTGCCATCCTGACACGTGACTTTCTGATATATTGTTGAACAAAGATTTTGGTTTGTAATAATGAAAGATTCTCCACCAAAGAGAAACGCTTCCAGAATTTCTTCCAGTCGGATTGTAGCGTGAATAATCTTAGGCTGTGTATTAATATTTAATGCACAAAGGACTGGTTGCTAGTTTTTTTCTTAGATAGATTAATGAAAAAAAACATCTTTTGGACACTAATTGGAATGAAGTTGTATTGGTGGTTTCAATTCTGTAATGTTACTTTGCCTATTACTAAGCCGCGTCTAGCCTCCCCCTCTCCCTCCCCCTCCAGCTGATAAATTTAGTATTGCCGAGTATCAGCCCTCTGATAATGCGACGCTAGCAGTCTGTGATTGTTATTTATTCCCACTTAGTACTACATTCTCGTTAATCATTCCTATTTGACACAATCCTTCGAATCGTATGAATTGTCTTTTCATATTAGTCTGTCCCTGTTTCACTTACTATAGTTTTTCGTTTCTTCTCTCCGTGTATTTTTTGATTGATCCTTTACATTTGTCCTTTTTTTTTCATTTCCCCAATATTCGCTCCCACATGGGACTGGTTGCCTCACTAGTTTTTCTATTTTTAGCGATTTCTCGTTACCTATTTGATAATGGTATCATGGGGTAATATAGCGACTTTCTAACTTTTATATTCTCTTATATCCACTTGGGCCTCTTATCCTATTTCAAGAATGACATTCGTTTTTTATGCTGTTCCATATCTTTGCTTCCTCCAACCCATGCAATGTACTCTAGTCTGTAATTTACCTAGTTTTGTTTATTTCTCAGGATTTTGTAGGGTTCAGTAGTATAAAGTGCAAAATTAGCTTGTGGAACCTTTTGACTGGTATTGTCATACAAGCTTGTATGGTCATGTAGCATACTTCGCCAATTGTGTTACGTTGACGCCTTCATTGTGGCTAACATTTGAGGCGTGCACCTACCTCGCGTCCAAACATACTAGCGTTACTGCTGGCTTTAAGCCATTCTTATTATTGGTCTTTATATCATTATAATATTTAAATTTTTATGAGATTAGTATCCTGAAGAAAATCCACCTTTTTTTCAAGTTTGTCTAACATATTTTCCATTTCCTCGACTTGTTTTGAGATTTATTTTAAGTGCCCAAATTTATGCCAAATTATTATAAAAAAAAGCATAAAATGTCGAAAGATGGCGTATTATCTGCAACACGAGTCAAATTTACAATTTGTCTTTTGTTGTAAATATGTATTAATTGTATACAGGGTAGAAGAATTGCTATACATTGAATAAAGTTTTATTTTCTTTTAGATATATAAAATACTAAATAGATAATGGGTTCATGAAAACTTGTTTATTAGTTAATAGTTTTGGCTATGGAATAGCTTGTATACTTTAGGCCATTAGTCAAAAACCTCGGTATTTATTAATAAATTATACATACATCAGCGATTCGTGTTATGGGAAAAATTCAAAATTTAATGGTTCCTCAAGTGACTCGGTTCACCTCTGAATTATTTATAAAACTATTTTTCAAAGTTTGTTTTTAAACCCCATTTCTTCGGGCTGCACACTTTAGGCTTTGACCTTTTCTCTCTGGGACCCGTCCGACCCCAGCTTAGCATCTTCTCCTTCCTTCAAAACACTTGTTTCCCCCCCGGTTTCATCGCTTTTCATACAACCTCTCCCACAACTTTCTATGGTCAGCGTCTAATTTCACAGGGTAGATGCTGACCTTCTCGGCCAACTGTCCCGGATCGGGGCTGAGGGGGGGAGAGAACAATGTTCCCTAACCCCTGAGCTCCGGTCTGGGTTGGTGGATTTTTAACAACCTGCTTCATCCCCACCCATACCTTCCTCACATCCCCTTTCCTTCTCACTTTACCATCTATTTTTTTTACGCCATGTCCAAAATAGAGCCGCCAGGCCATCAGGTGGGAGGGGTGGTCCTGAATGGCGGCACCTGGCTCTGCCAGGCCTGTACGCACTCCTCTCAGGGCGAGCTAGTGCCAGGGGTGAAACGTATGCATCCCGTGGAAAATTTAGGGTTGCCATGCCCAATAATAAAAAAAATCAAAAATCTTCCCTCAATTTCCCTTTGTCCATCAGCGGAGTCGCCCTCGGGCAGCTCCACAGAAAAAATGGAGGTATCCCCCTCTGTGCTTGCGCAAAGGACTCTCCAAACTTCTCGAACCGGAGAGGAGGCTTACTCCTCTCCTACGTCTACGGGTATAGGTGACTCCCCCCTCACCCCCTTCTCTGGAGGTGCTTTCGGGCACCTCCCTTTTTCCAGCGGCAGTCCCCTCTTTTCTTTCCAAGGGGCCTGCCAAGAAAGCCAGCAGGCAGCCTATTATCGATCGACAGCTCCCCATTGAAGCGGCTTGGTAGGGCAAACCCCCTTAGGGAGGAGAGAGAAGCCAAGCCCCTTCGGTCGCTTCCCTCAAAAGACCTGCTGCAAGAATATTGAACCTTGCCGGGCAAAGCGGCATGTGCCTTCCAAGACGAGACTAAAGACACTGCTGCCAGTAGGACCTGAGATGACCAACTGGAGCACCCCCCCCTCCCCCCTGAGATAGACATGGTCCTTGAGGCAACCCAACCTCAGACGGTAGGGCCTTCCATGGGAGCGAATCCGGGCTCGGCGCCAGTACAAGGAGGGGAGGGATCTCCGACCGGTGCCCCTGCGACTGCCAGGACCTTCTCCATCTCGGAGAAGGACCTAGCTGAGTCCGGTACATCTGGCCTGGGGCGCCCTGCCGGCGGAGGAAAGAAGCGGGTTCGTTCCCCGCCCTCCATTCCTAAAAAAAAACCGGTAAAAAGACTGGGAGGGGGGGAGGCTCCTCTCCATCCGCGAGGGCTGCGGGGACGGATGGGTTTGATGCCAATTCGGTAAGGGACCAAGCCAAGATCGGTACATCAGGCCCCTGTGCCTCCCCCAGGTGCGGAGTCCCTGACTAAGACCAAAAGTGCGCAGGGCGGAGCCTCGATAACATCGGATGCCCTGGTTCAGAGGTTACCTGGCGTTTTCGAGCCCGCTGGCTTCAAACGCTTCTTAGTTATTCGCTCCACTCATGGCAGCATGTTCGTCAAGGGCAACATGATCCATCAGAGGAGAGCTTTAGCTAGTGTAATTGTTGAGAGCCGAAGATGACCCGTTTCTGGGACGGGAACCTCCTGGAGAATGAGGTGGCCAAGATAAGTGCTCTTCGGACACTTGAAGGCACCCCGGTGAGTGTGACGCCGCACTCTACTATGAACTTTGAAAGGAGTAGTTTATGCGATGGAACTTGTTGACTACTCCATAGAGGACATCACCTTAGAGCTGGCCGACCATGGGGCGTTCAAGGTCAAACGTGTTATGAGAAAAGAGGGAGATGCCTCGAGACCCACCCCTACACTCTTCGTCACGTTCGACCTTGAAAAGGCACCCCGGTGAGTGTGACGCCGCACTCTACAATGAACTTTGAAAGGAGTAGTTTATGCGATGGAACTTGTTGACTACTCCATAGAGGACATCACCTTAGAGCTGGCCGACCATGGGGCGTTCAAGGTCAAACGTGTTATGAGAAAAGAGGGAGATGCCTCGAGACCCACCCCTACACTCTTCGTCACGTTCGACCTTGAAAAGCTCCCCGAGTCGGTACGTGCCTGTTGGTACCGCTTCCGCGTGAAGGAATTCGTGCCATTGCCGCAGCGATTATATTACTGTCGCCGCTTCGGCCAAACGAATCGCTCATGTAGAAGTGTAAAGTCAGGCTCACTCCAAGTATGTGTAATTGCTCCAAGGCCGCACACGATAAGTCCAAATCGTGTGTGGCTAAGTGTCAATTGCGGAGAGCCGCACCCCGCTTCTTCGAAGCAATGTGGTGCATATCTCCTTGAGAAATAAATCCTTGCCGTTCAGGCCCAGGATCCCCCGTATGGGGCGCGGCGATTTACCATCCTGGCAGACGGGATCCCGCGCTCCATCCGGCCCCAGCTTAGCCTCTCTACCTTCCTTCAGATAGCCTGTATTTCTCCCATACTTCGTCGCTATGCATACAACCTCTCCCACAACTTTCTCTGGTCAGCCTCTAATTTCACAGGGTAGATCTCCGTAAGGTACGCGGCGATTTGCCATCCTGGCTGCCGTGCTGACGGGATCCAGCGCTCCGTCCGGCCCCAGCTTAGCCTCTCTTCCTTCCTTCAGATAGCCTGTATTTCTCTCCTACCTCGTCGCTTTTCATACAACCTCTTCCACAACTTTCTGGTCAGCCTCTAATTTCACAGGGTAGAAGCTGACCTTCTTCTCAGCCAATCGTCCCGAATCGGGGCTGAGGGAGGAGCGGACAATGTCCCCTAACCCCTGAGCTCCGGTCTGGGGTGGTTGGTTTTTAACAACCTGCTTTATCCCCACCCATACCTTCCTCACATCCCTTTTCCTCTCGTCTTCAAAATCTATCTTTTTTACGCCGTGTCCAAGGTGGAGCCGCCATGCCGAAGGACTGCCAAGCCACCAGGCGGGAGGGGTGGTCCCAAATGGCGGCGCCTGGCTCTGCCAGTCCTGTAAGCACCTCTTGCAGTGCGGGCTACAGCGAGAGGTGGTGAGCGATTGCGTCCCGTAAAACAAAGAGGGTCACCATGCCCAATGATGCTAAAAAAAAAAACGTCTCCCCTTAATTCCCCCTGAAAAAGCGACGGAGCCGCCCTCGTGCAGCTCAACAGAAAAGATGGAGGTCCCTTTCCCTTTGCTTGCGCAGGGGACCCTCCATACCTCTTTAACCGGAGAGGAGGTTTACTCCTCTCCTACGCCTACGGGTGTAGGGGACTCCCCCTCACCCCCTTCTCTGGAGGTGCTTTCGGGCACCTCCCTATCTCCAGCGGCAGTCCCTCCTTTGCTTTCTAAGGGGACTGCCAAGAAAGCCAGCAGGAAGCACATTGCCGACCGCCCCTCGTGCAAGCGGCTCGGAAGGGCAAACCCCCTTAGGGGGGAGAGGGAAGCCAGGCCCCTTCGGTCGCTTCCTTCAAAAGACCTGCTGGCAAGAATATTAAAACTTGCCGGGGTCAAGGCCTGTGCCTCACCACTAAAGACTAATGACGCTGCCAAGGGGACCTGCGATGTCCTGGGAGGGGATGGCCAACTGGGGCCCCTTCTGTGATAGACATGGTCCTTGAGGAAAACCAGCCTCAGACGGTAGACTTTCCATGAGGGGGAATCTGGGCTCGGCGCAAGCACCGAACCCGAATCCGCCCCTATGCAAGGTCCTCTTCAAACTGCTGGGGATTCTCAGGCAGTAAGAGGAGGGGAGGGATCACCTTTGACAGGTGCCCCTACGACAACCAGGACCTTCTCCATTTCAGAGAGGGACCTGGCTGAGACCGTTCCATCTGGCCTGGGGGCTTCTACCGGCGGGGGTGAGAAGGGGGTTCATTCCCCGCCCTCCTCTCCAAAAAAGAAAAAGACGAAGACTCGGGGCTCCTCTCCATCCGCGGGGGCTACGGGGACGGATGGGTCTGCTGCCACTTTGGCAAGCGACTAAGCCAAGATCGGCCCCTCTGCCCCCCCCCCGGGAACGGAGCTCCTGACGATGACAAAGACCAAAATTGCACAGGGTGGAGCCTCGATGACATCAGGGCCCCTCATTCAGAGGTTACCTGGCGTTTTCGAGCCCGCTGGCTTCAAACGCTTACTCGTTATTCGCTCCACTGATGGCACCATCTTGTCCAAGGGCAACATGATCCATCAGAGGAGAGGATTAGCTAGTGCAATTGGTAGAGAGCCGAAGGTGACCCGTTTCTCGGACGTGAGCCTTCTGGCGAATCCCGCCGAGGCGGCCAAGATAAGTACTCTTCGGACACTTCATGGCACCCCGGTGAGTGTGACGCCGCACTCTACCATGAACTTTGTGAAAGGAGTAGTTTATGCGAGGGAACTCGTTGGCTACTCCATTGAGAACATCACCCTAGAGCTGGCCGACCATGGGGCGGTCAAGGTCGAACGTGTGATGAGAAAACAGGGAGGGGCCTCAAGACCCACCCCTACACTCTTCGTCACGTTCGACTGTGACAAGCTCCATGAGTCGGTGCGTGCCGGTTGGTACTGCTACCGCATGAAGGCATTCGTGCCACTGCCGCGGCGGTGCTATTACTGTCACCGCTTCGGCCATACGAATCGCTCATGTAGACGTACAAGTCGGGGTCACCCGAAGTATGTGTAAATTGCTCCA
The DNA here is from genome assembly GCA_963969495.1 of Ceratothoa steindachneri. Taxonomy (NCBI): domain Eukaryota; kingdom Metazoa; phylum Arthropoda; class Malacostraca; order Isopoda; family Cymothoidae; genus Ceratothoa; species Ceratothoa steindachneri. The sequence continues at coordinate 53,822,604 of OZ018318.1, forward strand.
AGGTCGCACAAGATAAGTCCAAATCCTGTGGGCCAAGTGTGTCGATTGCGGAGAGCCGCACCCTGCTTCTTCGAAGCAATGTGGGGCATATCTCCTTGAGAAAGAAATCCTGGCCGTTCAGGCCCAGGATCGACTCTCATTCCGCGAGGCAAAGGACTTGGTCCGGGCGCGCCCAACTCTGCCTGAGACGTCATATGGCTCTAGTTAGAAAGGCACCCTCTGCTCCTGGCCCATCCAGGCCAACGAGCACGGTTGTTACCGCGCCCATTGGGAGCCCTTCTGCAGGCTCTACCCAACCTGGGCGCTCCCCTGGTAAAGCTGGCGGAAAAAAGGCGCTCCCTCCTCTTCCACCAGCGTGACCGTTTCCCGTAAGGCGAAACGACCACGCGCCTCCACCGAGTCGTTAGACTCACAGGAGGCAACACCCCTGAAGATGGTCGCTAGGCCATCTTCCGGGGTTCCTAAAGCGGTTCCCCGAAAGGAGGACAGCCACAAACGAGCTTCGGCCCCTTCGCCCACGCCCCAAGGTGGAGCGAGTGGCTCGGAGATAGTGGTTCCTCGAAAAGAGGGCCCCCCGCCTCCGAAGCCGCAACGCCCGCCTAAGGTTTCGAGGCGGAGGCAGTAAAAGACTCGCATGGCGAGCCCAACCATCCCCCAATAAGTCCTCGAAGGCGACAGCGCTTTGTCCGGCCAACAGCGCCCGGGGTTCTGCCCCATGGAAGCGTACGGCCATTCCCGTGAGGGTCTTTAATTTGAGAAGGGCCCCCGCGTCTCCTCCGAGCTAGGCCTGGAGGGCATATTCCTTCAATGGAATTGCCGTGGACTCCGGGCCAACTGGGAGGAGCTGCGGAAGCTCGTCTCGTCCCGTTCCCCGTTAGCTATTTTTTTGCAGGAGACCATGCTAGGCGCGTGCCCACTGCTTGCCCTCCCCGGGTATAAGGGTCTTACAAGCCCACCACCGCGGGATGGCCGGGTTGGGGGATGCGCGGTTTACACCCGGCATGATGTCTCCATTCTTCCTTTCTCTTTAGATACCTCCTTTTAGGCAGTGGCTGTGCAGCTGCACCTGGATAGGAGGTATACTATCATTTCTGCGTACATTCCACCGTCAGCTGACTTCGACGCGGGGGACTTCCGCCGCGTCGTGGCCCGGTTGCCGAGGCCCTATTTCTTGCTTGGAGATCTGAACGGCAGGCATCCTCTGTGGGGAGATTACTCCATAAATCCCAGGGGACAAGTCCTTACCGCTCTGATCGAAGAGCTTGAGATGGGTATCCTAAACGTGGATGAGTTTACGCATCACTGTCCGAGAACCGCTTCATTTTCTTACCTTGACCTATCTTTGTGCTCTTCGGATACACAGCCTGATTTTGATTGGTGGGTGGTCGATGGCCTCCATGGTAGTGATCACTTTCCCATTCAAATATCATTTTTAGGGCAACTGCCGCCTGAGAGACCACCTAGGTGGTGTCTGGCGCGGGCGCGGTGGCCTGATTCAGGAAATAACTGAATTCTCTATCTCAGTCGAGTAGTTTAGGTCGGTAGATGAGGCCGTTGAGTTCTTCTCCGGCAACATCATCGCCGTGGGCCTGACTACTATTCCTAGGACGTCTGGCCGTTTTGCACGCCGACCACTCCCATGGTGGTAGGCCGAGTGTGAGACGGCCCTCAAACAGAAGCGTTATGGCTACATGCGCTATAAGCGCCGCCCGAACGATTTCACTGTCGCTGAATTTCGTCGGGCTAGGGCTAGGTTCCGGTATATTTCGAAGCACGCCCGCCGCTCTTCTTGGCGAGCATACGTGTCTCCACTTAACAGGAAGACCCCTTTAGCTGAGGTGTGGAAGCGAGTCAAAAGGATTCGGGGCAAGTTCTCGCAGGACCCCCCTCTCCTTCTCCAGGATAATGGGACCGCAATCTCGGACCCCGCATCCGTGGCGGAATCCTTAGCGACCGCTTTTCCGCATTCTCTAGCCGGGATGCTGTTCCACCAGCATTCAATGCACGTCGTGATGTCGCGGAAAGCCGCCGGCTGGACTTTACCTCCAGAGGCGGGAACCCTTCAACGACAAGTTTACTGTGAGTGAGTTGCGTTCCGCTCTTGCTTCGTGCGCGGACACCCTCCATGGTCCGGACGATGTCCCGTACGCCATGCTTCGACAACTGGGTGAGCGAGGCATGGTCTTTCTGTTAGATTTGTTCAACAGGATCTGGGTGGAAGGTCTTCTCCCAGACTCCTGGCGAATCGCTACTGTGCTCGCCTTTCGCAAGCCGGGGAGAGATCACTCTACTCTGGCCGGTTTCCGCCCAATCTCTCTAACCTCTTGCGTGTGCAAGTTGATGGAGAAATTGATAAATGTTAGATGAGCCGATTCCTTGGACAGCGGAGGCCATCTGTCTTCTGCACAGTGTGGCTTCCGCAAGTTCCACTCCACGTCGGATGCTCTGCTCCGACTGGAAAATGCCGTCTGCGAGGCTTTCCTTCGTAGACAGCACTACGCCATAATGTTTTTTGATCTGGAGAAGGCCTATGATACCGCATGGCGATACGGTATCATGGAGACTCTCCACACAATGCTGGAGAGGGGACGCTTCCTAATGTTTATATCTGAAATTTTGCGAGATCGTCGATTCCGCGTACGGGTGGGGGGAGCCCTCTCCGGCCCAAAGGAGCAGGAAGAGGGTGTCTCGCAGGAAGTGTCCTCAGTGTCACACTCTTTGCTCTGAGCATCAACGGCATCACCTCGGTGCTGCCGGGAGATGTTCTCGCTACGCTCTACGTGGACGACCTTTCGATCTCTTTTGGCGTGGCCCAGATGTTAACTCTGGAGCGTCGACTCCAACAGGCATTGAACCGCGTCTCTCGCTATGCCAAAGCGCACAGCTTTCGGTTTTCTTTGGCCAAGACTAAGGTGGTGCACTTTTGCCGCCATCTACGGCTCCACTTCTACCCAAATTTGTTTCTTAATGGGGTGCGCCTGGATGTGATTGAGTCGCACCGTTTCCTTGGTCTTGTATTCGACCGACGCCTTACCTGGGAGGTTCATATTCGCAGCCTTAGGGTCTGGTGTACCTTCGACTTGGATATTCTCCGTTCCGTGACGTTCAGCGCTTGGGGCGCTGATAGGGCTACTGCCCTACTTTTTTTTATCCTTTGTTCGCTCGAAGCTCGACTACGGATGCGAGGTTTATGCATCCGCAGCCAAGCGTTTATTGCGGAAGGTGGATTCGATCCATTACACCGGCCTTCGCCTTGCGACCGGTGCCTTCCGCACTCCCCCAATTCAGAGCCTGTTGGTCGATGCTGGGGAGATGCCACTCGCTCTGCGCCGCGTGCAGTGTATCACTCGCCTGTAAGCGCGAGCCCAGCGCCTCCCTCAGTCGCCAAAGCTCTTACTGCATCCGCAGCTTATCTCGATGGTGCCTATGCCAGAGAGACGCTAGTCATACCCTAAGCCCTTTGGGTTTAGGGCTAGGAAACTCCTTCGAGAGGTAGATATAGCTCTTGGGCCGGTGGCGCCCCTGGTGCTGCCCAGTACGCCACCCTGGAGGGTACCACATTTGGCTATTTGTCGCCACGCCTCTGCTCCCAAAGCTTGTACTGCGCCGGAAGTATTGCGTTCGACCTTTTTGGAGCACACATCGTGTCACGCTGGAACCGTGCCAGTGTATACGGATGGCTCCAAGTCCCAAGAGGGGGTTGGCTTCCACGCTGTATTCCCTCTGTTTAAAGTCAGCGGGGCTCTACCAGGCGCTGCGTCTGTCTTCACGGCGGAGCTGGTGGCAATACACCACTCGGTACGGGAGATTACGCGACGTGCCCGGTTCGGAGACCGGATTGTAATCTATAGCGACTCACAAAGTGCCCTGAGTGCTCTCGGGGCATTGTAATCTCCGCACTCCCTGGTTCGCGAAATCCGTGTGCCACGGTTTTTGCGAGCCGGGCAGATGTCGAGATTATCTTCTGCTGGGTTTCTTGACATGTAGGAATTGCGGGGAATGAGAGCGCCAAAGAGTCCGCGAGGACTCTGCGACCGGACCTGCGTTTCGCTCTTCCTCAAACTGAATACATGGCAGGAATACGGCCAGCTCTTCGGACTGCAGGGCAAAGAAGTTGGGAGACGGTCGAGGGTAACTTAAAGTTGCGTGCCATTGCGCCGCGACTGTTCCCATAGACCTATCCCCCAATGCCGCGGCGGCTTCAGGTTGCTTTCTGTTGTCTCCGAATCGGGCACACTTGTGTGACGCATTGCTATTTGATGGAGCGCTCGCCTCCGCCCTATTGCAACGACTGCGTCTTCCCCCAGACTGTTCGGCACATTCCTGTCGAATGTCCCAGTCTGGGTGATCTTCGTGCACGACACCTGTCCCGGTACCGGGATGGGCGGGGTCGCTACTGCCTGTCCCTTGTACTCGGGACGAGTGCGTGCACTTTGACTGGTGGACTTGTTGACTTTTGGGGGGAGGCCGGCCTTCTCCCTTTCATTTAACCAGGTTTAATTGTTGTTGTTGTTGTTTTTTTGTTATTGTTATTTCTTTTTATTGTTGTTTCCTGTTTAATTTTTTGAAGTAGCCTAGAACTAAGCTGTTTGTTTACGGCGACTTATGCCTAAGTTGGCAGTTGCCAGATAGCACCTTAAATAAATAAAAAATCACAGGGTAGATGCCCCGTAAGGGGCGCGGCGATTTGCCATCCTGGCCGCCGTGCCGACGGGATCCAGCGCTCCGTCCGGCCCCAGCTTAGCCTCTCTTCCTTCCTTTTCATAGCCTGATTTATCCCCTACCTCGTCGCTTTTCATACAACCTCTCCCACAACTTTCTCTGGTCAGCCTCTAAATCACAGGGTAGAAGCTGACCTTCTTCTTAAGCCAACCACCCCGGATCGGAGCTTAGGGGAGAGGGGACATTGTTCCCTAACCCCTGAGCTCCGGTCTGGGGTGGTTGGTTTTTAACAACCTGCTTCATCCCCACCCATACCTTTCTCACATCCCTTTCCCTCTCCTCTTCACATTCTATCAATTAAACGGCGTGTCCAAGGTGGAGCCGCGATGCCGATGGACTGCCAGGCAACCAGGTGGGAGGGGTGGTCCCGAATGGCGGCGCCTGGTTTTGCTGGGCTTGTGAGCACCTCTCGCAGTGCGGGCAACTGCGAGAGGTGATGAGCTATTGCGTCCCGTAGCACAAATAGGGTCACTATGCCCAATGATGAGAAAATAAAAAATCTCGACCTAATTCTCCATTGCTCATCGACGGAACCGCCCTTGTGCAGCTCCACTTAAACAATGGAGGTTCCCCCCCCCCGGTGCTTGCGCAGGGGACCCTCTATATTTCTCTAACCAAAGAGTAGGTTTACTCCTCTCCTTCGCCTATGGGTGCAGGGGACTCGCCCTCACCTCCTTCTCTGGAGGTGCTTTCGGGCACCTTCCTTTTCACAGCGGCAGTCCCCTCTTTTCTTTCCAAGGAGACTACAAGGATAGCCAGCAGGCAGCCCTTAGCCCAGCCGCTCCCCATCGAAGCAGGTCGGTAGGGCAAACCCCCTTAGGAGGGAGAGGGAAGCCAGGACCCTTCGGTCGCTTCCCTCAAAACACCTGCTGGCAAGCATTTTAAACCTTGCTGTGGTCAAGGCCTGTGCCTCCCCACACAAGACTGGCGACACGGCCAAGGGGACCTGCGATGTCCTGGGAGGGGATGGCCAACTGGAGGCCCCTCCTGTGATTGACATAGTCCTGGAGGAGACCCAGCCTCAGACGGTGTGGCCTTCCATGGGAAGGAATCCGGGCTCGGTGCCAAGCAGCGAACCCGAATCCGCCCCTATGCAAGGTCCCCCTCAAACGGCCAAGGGCTCCGAGGCAGTAAAAGGAGGGGAGGGATCTCCTTCGACAGGTGCCCCTACGACAACCAGGACCTTCTCCATTTCGGAGAGGGACCTGGCTGAGGCCGGCCCATCTGGCCTGGGGGATTCTGTCGGCGGAGGTGAGAAGCGGGTTCATTCCCCGCCCTCCTCTCCAAGAAGGAAAAAGACTAAAAAGACGAAGAAGACTCGGGGCTCCTCTCCATCCGCGGGGGCTGCGGGGATGGATAGGTCTACTGCCACTCTGGCAAGCGACCAAGCAAAGATCGGCACATCCGGCCCCTCTGCTCCCCCAGTTGTCGACCCCCTGACTAAGACTAATACCAAGAGTGCACACGGCGGAGCCTCGATGACATCGGGGCCCCTCATTCAGAGGTTACCTGGCGTTTTCGAGCCCGCTGGCTTCAAACGCTTACTCGTTATTCGCTCCACTGATGGCACCATCTTGTCCAAGAGCAACATGATAAAGAGGATTAGCTAGTGCCATTTGTAGAGAGGCGAAGGTGACCTGTTTCTCGGACCGGAGCCTTCTGGCGAATGCGGCGAATCCCGCCGTTGACTACTCCATTGAGGACACCACCCTAGAGCTGGCCGACCATGGGGCGGTCAAGGTCAAACGTGTTATGAGAAAACAGGGAGGGGCCTCGAGACCCATCCCTACACTCTTCGTCACGTTCAACTGTGACAAGCTCCCTGAGTCGGTGCGGGCCGGTTGGTACCGCTACCGCGTGAAGGCATTCGTGCCACTGCCGCGGCGGTGGTATTACTGTCACCGCTTCGGCCATACGAATTGCTCATCTAGACGTACAAGTCGGGGTCACCCGAAGTCTGTAAAAATTGCTCCAAGGTCGCACACGATAAGTCCAAATCTTGTGTAGCCAAGTGTGTCAATTGCGGAGAGCCGCTCCCTGCTTCTTCGAAGCAAAGTGGTTCATATCTCCTTGAGAAAGAAATCCTGGCCGTTCAGGCCCAGGATCGACTCTCATTCCGCGAGGCTAATGAATTGGTCCTGACGCACCCGGCTCTGCCTGGGACGTCATATGCCTCAGTAGTTAGAAAGGCACCCTCTGCTCCTGGCCCATCCCTGCCAACGATCACAGTTATTTCAGCGCCCATTCGGAGCCCTTCTGCGGGCTCTACCCAACCCGGGCGCTTCCCTGGTAAAGCTGGTGGCAAAAGGGTTCATACCCAGCCCCGGCTAAATCCAGGGCTCCCCTCTTTTTCCTCAGCGTGACCGTTTTCCGCGAGGCAAAAGGGCCACGCGCCTCCACCGATTCGTTAGACTCACAGGGGGCAACACCCCTGAAGATGGTCGCTAGGCTATCTTCAGGGGTTCCTAAAGCTGTACCCCGAAAGCAGGACAGCAACAAAGGAGCTTCGGCTCGTTCGCCCACGCCGCGAGGTGGAGCAAGTGGCTCGGAGACGGTGTATCCTCGAAAAAAGGGGCCCCCCGTCCCCGAAGCCGCAAGGCCCGCCTAAGGTTTTGAGGCGGAGGCAGGAAAAGACTCGCATAGCAAGCCCAACCTCCCCCAATAAGTCCTCGAAGGCCACAGTGCTTTGTCCGGCCAACAGCGCCCGGGGTTCTGAACCCTGGAAGCGTACGGCCATTCCCGTGTGGGTCTTCAGTTCGAGGAGGGCCCCCGCGTCTCCTCCGAGCTAGGCCTGGAGGGCATATTCCTTCAATGGAATTGCCGTGGACTCTGGCCCAACTGGGAGGAGCTGCGGAGGCTCGTCTTGTCCCGTTCCGCGCTAGCTATCTTTTTGCAGGAGACCATGCTAGGCGCGTGTCCCCTGCCTGCGCTCCCGGGGTATAAGGGTCTTGCGCCCCTACCACCGCGGGATGGCCGGGCTGGGGGATGCGCGGTTTACACCCGGCATGATGTCTCTGTTTTTCCTTTCTCTTTATATACCGCTTTTCAGGCAGTGGCTGTGCAGCTGCACCTGGATAAGAGGTATACTATCCTTTCTGCGTACATTCCACCGTCAGCTGACTTCGACGCGGGGGACTTCCGACGCGTTGTGGCACAGGGGCCGAGGCCCTATCTCTTGCTTGGAGATCTGAACAGCAGGCATTCTCTCTAGGGAGATTACTCCATAAATCCCAGGGGACAAGTCCTTGCCGATCTTATCGAAGAGTTTGAGATGGGTGTCCTAAACGTGGATGAGTTTACGCATTACTGTCCGAGAACCGCTTCATTTTCTTACCTTGACCTATCTTTGTACTCTTCGGATGCACAGCCTGATTTTGATTGGGGGGTGGTCGATGACCTCCATGGTAGTGATCACTCTCCCATTCAAATATAATTTTCAGGGCAACTGCCGCCTAAGAGACTACCTCGGTGGTGCTTGGCGCGGGCGCGTTGGCCTGCATTTCAGGAAATGACTGAATTCTCTATCTCAGTCGAGGAGTTTAGGTCGGTAGATGAGGCCGTTGAGTTCTACTCCGCCAACTTCATCGCCGTGGGCCTGACTACTATTCCTAGGACGTCTGGCCGTTTTGCACGCCGACCACTCCCATGGTGGTCAGCCGAGTGTGAGACGGCCCTCAAACAGAAGCGTTATGCCTACATGCGCTATAAGCGCCGCTCGAACGATTTCACTGTCACTAAATTTCGTCGGGCTAGGGCTAGGTTCCGGTATATTTCGAAGCACGCCCCTCGCTCTTCTTGGCGGGCATACGTGTCTCCACTTAAAAGGAAGACCCCTTTAGCTGAGGTGTGAAAGCGAGTTAAAAGGATTCGGGGCAAGTTCTCGCAGGACCCCCCTCCCGTTCTCCAGGAGAATAGGACCTCAATCTCAAACCCCGCGTCCGTGGCGGAATCCTTAGCGACCGCTTTTTCCGCATTCTCTAGCCGTGATGCTGTTCCGCCAGCATTTAATGCACGTCGTGATGTCGCGGAAGGCCGCCGGCTGGACTTTACCTCCAGAGGAGGAGAACCCTTGAACGACAAGTTTACTGTGAGTGAGTTGCGTTCCGCTCTCGCTTTGTGCGCGGACACCGCCCATGGTCCGGACGATGTCGCGTACGCCATGCTGTGACATCTGGGTGAGCGAGGCATGGCCTTTCTGTTAGATTTGTTCAACAGGATCTGGGTGGAAGGTCTTCTCCCAGACTCCTGGCGAATCGCTACTGTGCTCGCCTTTCGCAAGCCGGGGAGAGATCACTCTACTCCGACCGGTTTCCGCCCAATTTCTTTAACCTCTTGCGTGTAAAAGTTGATGGAGAAATTGGTAAATGTTAGATAAGCCTATTTCCTGAACAGCGGAGGCCATCTGTCTTCTGCACAGTGCGGCTTTCAAGTTCCACTCCACGTCGGATGCTCTGCTCCGACTGGAAGGTGCCGTCTGCGAGGCTTTCCTTCGTAGACAGCACCACGCCACGGTCTTTTTAGATCTGGAGAAGGCCTATTATACCGCATGGCGATGTGGTATCATGGAGACTCTCCACACGATGGGGGCGAGGGGACGCCTCCCAATGTTTATATCTGAATTTTTGCGAGATCGTCGATTCCACGTACGGGTGGGGGAAGCCCTCTCCAGCCCAAAGGAGCAGGAAGAGGGTGTCTCGCAGGGAAGTGTCCTCAGTGTCACACTCTTTGCCCTGAGCATCAACGGCATCACCTCGGTGCTGCCGGAAGATGTTCTCGCTACGCTCTACGTGGATGACCTATCGATCTCTTTTGGCGCCTCAGATGCCAACTCTGGAGCGTCGACCCCAACAGGCATTGAACCGCGTCTCTCGCTATGCCGAAGCGCACAGCTTTCGGTTTTCTTTGGCCAAGACTAAGGTGGTGCACTTCTGCTGCCATTTACGGCTCCACCCCTCCCAGATTTGTTTCTTAATGGGGTGTGCCTGAATGTGTTTGAGTCGCACCGTTTCCTTGGTCTTGTATTCGACCGACGCCTCATATGGAAGGCTTATATTCGCAGCCTTAGGGTCTCTTGTACCCGCGCTATGGACATTCTCCGCTCCGTGACGTTCAGTGCTTGGGGCGCTGATAGGGCTACTGCCTTACTTTTTTATCGATCCTTTGTTCGTTGGAAGCTCGACTACGGATTCGAGTTTTATGTATCCGCATCCGAAGGTTTATTGCGGAAGGTGGATTCGATCCACCACACCGGCCTTCACCTTGCGAATGGTGCCTTTCGCACTTTCCCCATGGAGAGCCTGTTGGTCGATGCTGGGGAGATGCCACTCGCTCTGCGCCGCGTGCAGTGCACCACTCGCCTCTACGTGCGAGCCAAGCACCTCCCTCAGTCGCCAACAGCTCTCACTGCTTCCGCAGCTGATCTCGATGGTGCCTACGTCACCCAGAGACGCCAGTCAAACCCTAAGCCCTTTGGGTTTAGGGCCAGGAAACTCCTTCGAGATGTAGATATAGTTCTCGGGCTGGTAGAGCCCCTGCTTCTGCCCAGGACGCCACCCTGGAGGGTACCACATTTGGCTATTTGTCGCCAAGCCTCTGCTCCCAAAGCTTGTACTGCGCCGGGAGTATTGCGTTCGACCTTTTTGGAGCACACATCGTGTCACGCTGGAACCGTGCCAGTGTATACGGATGGCTCCAAGTCCCAAGAGGGAGTCGGCTTCCACGCCGTATCCCCTCTGTTTGAAGTCAGTGGGGCTCTATCAGGCGCTCCGTCTGTCTTCACGGCCAAGCTGGTGTCAATACCCTACTCGGTACGGGAGATTACGCGACGTGCCCGTTTCGGAGACCGTATTGTGATCTATAGTGACTCACAAAGCGCGCTGAGTGCTCTCAGGGCAATGGAATCTCTGCATCCCCTGGTTGGCGATATCCGTGACGCCACGGTTTTGCCGAGCCATGCAGATGTCGAGATTATCTTCTGCTGGGTTCCTGGACATGTAGAAATTGCGGGGAATGAGCGCCCCTATAAGGGCGCCAAAGAGTCCGCGAGGACTCTGCGACCGGACCAGCGTTTCGCTCTTCCTTACTCCGACTACATGGCACGAATACGGCCAGCTCTTCGGACTGCTTGGCAAAGAAGATTGGAGACGGTCGAAGAGGACTTAAAGTTGCGTGCCATTGCGCCGCAACTGTTCCCATGGACCTATCCTCCAATGCCTCGACGGCTGCAGGTCGCTTTCTCCCTTCTCCAAATCGGACACACTCGTGTTACGCATCGCTATTTGATGGAGCGCTCGCCTGCGCCCTATTGCGACGACTGCGTTGTCCCATAGACTTTTCATCACATTCTTGTTGAATGTCCCAGTCTGGGTGATCTTCAAGCACGTTACCTGTCCCGGTACCGGGATAGGTTGGGTCGCTACCGCCTGTCCTTTATACTCGGGACGAGTGCATGCACATTGACTGGTGGACTTGTTGACTTTTGGGGGGAGGCCAGCCTTCTCCCTTTCATTTAACCAGGTTTAATTGTTGTTTTTGTTATTGTTTTATTATTGTTATTTCTTTTTAATGTTGTTTCCTGTTCAAATTTTTCAAAGTAACCTAGAACTAGGCTGTTTGTTTACGGTGACTTATGCCTAAGTCGGCAGTCACCAGATAGCCCCTTAAAAAAAAAATTAAAAAATCATACAACCTCTCCCACAACTTTCTCTGGTCAGTTTCTAATTTCACAGGGTAGATGCTGACCTTCTTCTCATCCAACCATCCTGGATCGGCGCTGAGGGGGGAGGGACCAATGTTTCCTAACCCCTGAGCTCCCGTCTGGGGTGGCTGGTTTTTAACAACCTGCTTCATCCCCACCCATACCTTCCTCACATCCCTTTTCCTCTCCTCTTCACAATATATCCCTTTAAGCTGTGTCTAAGGTGGAGCCGCCATGCCAATGGACTGCTAGGCCACCAGGCGGGAGTGGTGGTCCCAAATGGCGGCGCCTGTCTCTGCCAGGCCTGTAAGCCCCTCTTGCAATGCGGACAACTGTGAGAGGTGATAAGCTATTGCATCCCGTATAAAAAAGAGGGTTACCATGCCCATGTATGCAAATAAAAAAAAACAACTAATCTCTTCCTATTTCCTCTTTTACATCGACAGAGCCGCCAGCGGGCAAGTCCACCGAAAAAATGGAGGTCCCCTCCCCTTCTCTGGAGGTGCTTTCAGGCACCTCCCTTTTTCCGTGGTAGTCCCTCCTTTTCTTTCTAAGGGTACTGCCAAGAAAGCCAGCAGGCAGCCAATTGCTGACCGCCCCTCGCTTAAGCGGCTCGGTAGGGCAAACCCCCTTAGGGGGGAGAGGGAAGCCAGGCCCCTTCGATCACTTCCCTCAAAAGAGCTGCTGGCAAGAATTTTAAACCTTGCCGGGGTCAAGGCCTGTGCCTCCCCTCACAAGACTGGTGACACTGCCAAGGGGACCTGCGATGCCCTGGGAGAGGATGGCCAGCTGGAGCCCCCTCCTGTGATAGACATGGACCTTTTGGAAACCCAGCCTCAGACGGTAGGGCCTTTCATGAGGGAAATCCGGGCTCGGCGCCAAACACCGAACCCGAATCCGCCCCTATGCAAGGTCTTCCTCAAATTGGTAGGGTTTCTGAGGCAGTACAAGGAGGGGAGGGATCTCGTCTGACCGGTCCCCTTAAGGGGCGCGGCGATTTGCCACCCTGGCCGCCGTGCTGACGGGATCCATCGCTCTGTCCGTCCCTAGCTTTGCCACTCTTCCTTCCTTCAGATAGCCTGTATTTCTCCCCTACTTCGTCGCTTTTCAAACAACGTCTCCCACAGCTTTCTCTGGTCAGACTCTAATTCCACAGGGTAGATGCTGACCTTCTTCTCAGCCAACCGTCCCGGATAGGGGCTGACGGGGGAGGGGACAATGTTCCTTAACCCCTGAGCTCCGGTCTGGGGTGGTTGGTTTTTAACAACCTGCTTGATCCCCACCCATACCTTCCTCACATCCCTTTTGCTCTCGTCTTCAAAATCTATCTTTTATACTCCGTGTTCAAGGTGGAGCCGCCATGCCGATGGACTGCCAGGCCACCAGGCGGGAGGGGTGGTCCCAAATGGGGGCGGCTGGCTCTGCCGGGCCTGTAAGCACCTTTTGCAGTGCCTGCTACTGCGAGGGATAATGAGCGAATGCGTCCCGTAAAACAAAGAGGGTCACCATGCCCAATGATGCAAAGATGAAACATCTCCCCTTAATTGCCCCTATAACAACGACGGAGCCGCCCTTGGGCAGCTCCACCGAAAAAAATGGAGGTTGCCCACTGTGCTTACGCAGGAGACCCTCCATATTTCTCTAACTGGAGAGGAGGCTTACTCCTCTCCTTCGCCTACGGGTGCAGGGGACTCCCCTTCACCCCCTTCTCTGGAGGTGCTTTCGGGCATTTGCCTTTTTCCAGCGGCAGTCTTCTCTTTTCTTTCCAAGGGGACTGCCAAGAAAGCCAGCAGGCAGCCCATTGCCGACAGCCCCTCGTGTAAGCGGGTTGGTATGGCAAACCCCCTTAGGGATGAGAGGGAAGCCAGGCTCTTTGGTTGCTTCCCTCAAAAGACTTGCTGGCAAGAATATTGAACCTTGCCGGGGTCAAGTCCTGTGCCTCCCCACCACTGTGCTGACAGGATCCAGCGCTCCGTCCGGCCCCAGCTTAGCCTCTTCTACTTCCTTCAAAACACTTGTTTCCTCGCTTTTCATACCTCTCCCACAACTTTCTCTGATCAGCCTCTAATTTCACAGGGTAGATGCTGACCTTCTTCTCAAGCCAACCGTCCCGGATCGGGGCTGGGGGAGGAAGGGACAACGTTCCCTAACCCCTGAGCTCCTGTTTGGGATGTGTTTTTTTTAACAACCTGCTTCATCCCCACCCCGTAAGGGGCGCGGCGATTTGCCATCCTGGGCGCCATGCTGACGGGACTCAGCACCCCGTCCGACCCCAGCTTAGCCTCTTCTTCTTCCTTCAAAACACTTGTTTCCTCGCTTTTCATACAACCTCTCCCACAACTTTCTCTGGTCAGCCTCTAAATTCACAGGGTAGATGCTGACCTTCCTTTCAGCCAACCGTCCCGCATCTGGGCTGAGGGGGTGGGAGACAATGTTCCCTAACCCCTAAGCTCCGGTCTGGGGTGGGTGGTTTTTAACAACTTGCCTCATCCCCACCCATACCTTCCTCACATCCCTTTTCCTCTCCTCTTCACAATCTATATTTTTTTACGCCGTGTCTAAGGTGGAGCCGCAATGCCGATGGACTGCCAGGCCACCAGGTGGGAGGGGTGGTCCCAAATAGGGGCGCCTGGCTCTGCTAGGTCTGTAAGCACCTCTTGCAGTGCGGGAAACTGCAAGAGTTGATGACCTATTGCGTCACGTATAAAAAAGAGGGTCACCATGCCCATGTATGAAAAAACAACCAAAAAACCCCAACCTCCAACTTTCCCTGAAACAGCGACGGAGCTTCCCTCGGGCAGCTTCAGCAAAAAAATGGAGGTCCTCCCTTCCTGTGCTTGCGCAGGGGACCCTCCATATCTCTTGAACCGGAGAGGAGGTTACTCCTCTCCTACGCCTACGGGTGGAGGGGACTGCCCCTCACCCCCTTCTCTGGAGGTGCTTTCGGGCACCTCCCTCTTACCAGCGGCAGTCCCCTCTGTTCTTTCCAAGGGGACTGCCAAGAAAGCCAGCAGGCAGCCCTTAGCCAGCCGCTCCACATCGAAGCGGCTCGGTGGGGCAAACCCCCTTAGGGGAGAGAGGGAAGCCAGGCCCCTTCGGTCGCTTCCCTCAAAGGACCTGCTGGCAAGAATTTTAAACCTTGCCGGGGTCAAGGCCTGTGCCTCCCCACACAAGACTGGCGACACTGCCAATGGGACCTGCGTTGTCCTGGGAGGGGATGGCCAACTGGAATCCCCTCCTGTGATAGACATGGTCCTTGAGGAGACCCAGCCTCAGACGGTAGGGCCTTCCATGGGGAGTAATCCGGGTCGGCGCCAAGCACCGAACCCGAATCCGCCCCTATGCAAGGTCCTCCTCAAACGGCTGGGGATTCTGAGGCAGTACAAGGAGGGAAGGGATCTCCTCCGGATGATGCCCCAACGACCAGCAGTACCTTCTCCATTTTGGAAAAGGACCTGGCTGAGGCCGGCCCATCTGGCATGGGGGCTTCTACCGGCGGAGGTGAGAAGTGGGTTCATTCCCCGCCCTCCTCTCCAAAAAAGAAAAAGACGAAGAAGACTCGGGGTTCCTCTCCATCCGCAGGGGCTACGGGGACGGATGGGTCTGCTGCCACTCTGGCAAGCGACCAAGCCAAGATTGGCACATCCGGCCCCTCTGCTCCCCCGGGTACGGAGCTCTTGACCATGACAAAGACCAAAAGTGCACAGGGCGGAGCCTCGATGACATCGGAGCCCTTCATTCAGAGGTTACCTAGCGTTTTCTTGCACACTGCCTTCAAACGCCTGCTCGTTATTCGTTCAACTGATGGCACCATGTTGTCCAAGGGGGAACATGATCCATCAGACAAGAGGATTAGCTAGTGCAATTGGTAGAGAGCCAAAGGTGACCCGTTTCTTGGACGGGAGCCTTCTGGCGAATGCGGCGAATCCCGCCGAGGCGCCTAAGATAAGTTCTCTTCGGACACTTTATGGCACCCCGGTGTGTGTGACGCCGCACTCTACCATGAACTTTGTGAAAGGAGTAGTTTATGCGAGGGAACTCGTTGACTACTCCATTGAGGACATCACCCTAGAGCTGGCCGACCATGGGGCGGTCAAGGTCAAACGTGTGATGAGAAAACAGGGAGGGGCCTCGAGACCCACCCCTACACTCTTCGTCACGTTCGACGTTGACAAGCTCCCGGAGTCGGTGCGTTCCGGTTGGTACCGCTACCGCGTGAAGGCATTCGTGCCACTGCCGCGGCGGTGGTATTACTGTCACCGCTTCGGCCATACGAATTGCTCATGTAGACGTGCAAAGTCGGGGTCACCCGAAGTCTGTGTAAATTGCTCCAAGTTTGCACACAATAAGTCCAAATCGTGTGGTGTGTGGCCAAGTTTGCCAATTGCGGAGAACCACACCCTGCTGCTTTGAAGCAATGTGGTGCATATCTCCTTGAGAAAGAAATCCTGGCCGTTCAGGCCCAGGATCGACTTCAATTCCGTGAGGCTAAGGACTTGGTGCTGGCGCACCCGGCTCTGCCTGGTATGTCTTATGCCTCAATAGTTAGAAAGGCACCCTCTGCTCCTGGTCCATCCAGGCCAACGAGCACAGTTGTTTATGCACCTGTGGGAGCCCTTCTGCGGGTTCTACTCAACCCAGGTGCTTCCCTGGTAAAGCTGGCGGCAAAAAGGGTTCACACCCAGCCCTAGCTAAAACCACGGGTCCCCTCCTTTCCCCAGCATGATCATTTCCTGTAAGGCGAAACGGCCACGCGCCTACACCGAGTCGTTAGACTCACAGGAGGCAACACCCCTGAAGCTGTTCACCAGGCCATCTTCTGGGGTTCCTAAAGCTGTTCTCCAAAAGGAGGACAGCAACAAAGGAGCTTCGGCTCCTTCGCCCACGCCCCGAGGTGTGGCGAGTGGGTCGGAGACGTTGGTTCCTCGAAAAGAGGGCCCCCCGCCTCCGAAGCCGCAACGCTCACCTAAGTTTTAAAGGCGGAGGGAGGAAAAGACTCGCATTGCAAGCCAAACCTCCCGTAATAAGTCATCGAAGGCGACAGCGCCTTCAGCGCTTTGTCCGGCCAAACCCCCCGTGCTTCTGCTCCCGGGAAGCGTACGGCCATTTCCGTGAGGGTCTTTAATTTGAGGAGGGCCCCCGCGTCTCCTCCGAGCTAGGCCTGGAGGGCATATTCCTTCAATGGAACTGCCGTGGACTCTGGGCCAACTGGGGGGAGCTGCGGAGGCTCGTCTCGTCCCGTTCCCCGTTAGCTATCTTTTTGCAGGAGATCATGCTAGGCGCGTGCCCCCTGCCTGCCTCCCGGGGTATAAGGCTCTTGCGACCCCACCACCGCGGGATGGCCGGGCTGGGGGATGCGCGGTTTACACCCGGCATGATGTCTCCGTTCTTCCTTTCTCTTTAGATACCTCCTTTCAGGCATTGGCTGTGCAGCTGCACCTGGATTGGAGGTATACTATCCTTTCTGCGTACATTCCACCGTCAGCTGTCTTCGACGCGGGGGACTTCCGCCGTGTTGTGGCACGGTTGCCGAGGCCCTATCTCTTGCTTGGAGATCTGAACGGCAGGCATTCTCTCTGGGGAGATTACTCCATAAATCCCAGGGGACAAGTCCTTGCCGATCTGATTGAAGAGCTTGAGATGGGTGTCCTAAATGTGGATGAGGAGTTTACGCATCACTTCTCCGAGAACCGCTTCATTTTCTTACCTTGACCTATCTTTGTGCACTTCGGATGCACAGCCTGATTTTGATTGGGAGGTGGTCGATGACCTCCATGGTAGTGATCACTTTCCACTTCAAATATCATTTTCAGGGCAACTGCCACATGAGAGACCACCTCGGTGGTGCTTGGCGAGGGCGCGGTGGCCTGCATTTCAGGTAATGACTGAATTCTCTATCTCAGTCAAGGAGTTTAGGTCGGTAGATGAGGCCGTTGAGTTCTTCTCAGCAACCTTATCGCCGTGGGCCTGACTACTATTCCTAGGACGTCTGGCGGTTTTGAACGCCGACCACTCCCATGGTGGTCGGCCGAGTGTGAGACGGCCCTCAAACAGAAGCGCTATGCCTACATGCGCTATAAGCGCCGCCCGAACGATTTCACTGTCGCTGAATTTCGTCGGGCTAGGGCTAGGTTCCGGTATATTTCGAAGCACGCCCGCCGCTTTTCTTGGCGGGCATACGTGTCTTCACTTAACGGGAAGCCCCCTTAGCTGAGGTGTGGAAGCGAGTCGAAAGGATTCGGGGCAAGTTCTCGCAGGACCCCCCTCATGTTCTCCAGGAGAATTGGATCGCAATCTCGGACCCCGCGTCCGTGGCGGAATCCTTAGCGACCGCTTTTTCCGCATTCTCTAGCCGGGATGCTGCTCCACCAGCATTCAGTGCACGTCGTGATGTCGCGGAAGGCCGCCGGATGGACTTTACCTCCAGAGGCGGAGAACCCTTCAAAGACAGTTTTACTGTGAGGAGGTTACGCTCCGCTCTCGCTTTGTGCGCGGACACCGCCCAGGGTCCGGACGATGTCGCGTACGCCATGCTGTGACATCTGGGTGAGCGAGGCATGGCCTTTCTGTTAGATTTGTTCAACAGGATCTGAGTGGAGGGTCTTCTTCCGGATTCCTGAGGCATCGCTACCGTGCTCACCTTTCGCAAACTGGGGAGATATCACTCTACTCCGGCCGGTTTCCGCCCAATCTCTCTAACCTCTTGCGTGTGCAAGTTGATGGAGAAATTGCTAAATGTTAGATTAGCCTTTTCCTGTACAGTGGAGGCCATCTGTCCTAGGCACAGTGCGGCTTCCGCAAGTTCCACGCCACGGTCTTTTTTGATCTGCAGAAGGCCTATGATACCGCATGACGATACGGTATCATGGAGACTCTTCACACGATGGGGGCAAGGTGACGCCTCCCAATAGTTATATTTTAATTTTTGCGAGATCGTCGATTCCGCGTACGGGTGGGGGAGCCTTCTTCGGCCTAATGGAGCAGGAAGAGGATGTCCTGCAGGGAAGTGTCTTCAGTGTCACACTCTTTTCCCTGAGCACCAACCACATCACTGCGGTGCTGCCGGGTGATTTTCTCTCTACGCGGACGACTTTCGATCTCTTTTGACACTGCCCAGATGCCAATTCTGGAGCGTCGACTCCAACAGGCGTTTAACCGTGTCTCTCGCCATGCCGAGGCACACAGGGTTCGGTTTTCCTTGTCCAAGACTAAGATGGTGTACTTCTGCCAGCATCCACAGCTCCACTCTAACCCAGACTTGTTTCTCAATGAGGTACCTTTGGAAGTAATGGAATGGCACCGTTTCCTTGGTCTTGTATTTAACCGACGTCTCACCTGGCAAGCTCATATTCTCAGCCTTATGGTCTCATTACCCGCGGCATGGATATTCTTCGTTCCGTGACGTTCAACTCTTGGAGCGCTGATAGGGCTACTGTCTTACCTCTTAATGGATCTTTGTTCATACGGAGCTCGACTACGAATGTGAGTTTTATGCATCCGCAGCTGATCGTGTATTACGGAAGGTGGACTCTATCCACCACACTGGTCTTCGCCTTGTGGCCGGTGACTTCCGCACTTGCCCCCTTAAAAGCCTACTTGTCGATGCTGGTGAGATTCCACTCGGTCTATGTCCTGCACAATGCATTATTTGCCTGTACACGCGAGCCCGGCTCCACCCTCAGTCGCAAACAGGTCTCACTGCATCCACATTTGATTTCGACGGTGCTTATGCCGCCAAGAGACGCAAGTCATACCTAAGCCCTTTATGTTTACAGCTAGGAAACTCCTTCGAGAGCTAGGTATAGCTCTTTGGCCGGTGGTGCCCCTGGTTCTGCCCAGGACGCCACGCTGGAGGGTACCTCAAAGGCTATTTGTCGCTACGCACCAAGAGTATTGCGTTCGACATTTTTAGAGCACACGTCACGTCACGCTGGAACCGTGCCAGTGTATACGGATGGGTCCAAGTCCCAAGAGGGGGTCGGCTTTCACGCCCTATCCCCTCTGTTTGAAGTCAGCGGGGCTCTGCCAGGCGCTGCGTCTGTCTTCTCGGCCGAACTGGTGGCAATACACCACTCGTTACGGGAGATTACGCGACGTGCCCGGTTCGGAGACCGGATTGCGATTTATAGCGACTCACAAAGCGCCCTGAGTGCTCTCGGGGCATTGGAATCTTCGCATCCACTGGTTTGCGATGTCCGTGACACAACGGTTTTGGCAAGCCGGGAGTCGAGATTATCTTCTGCTGGGTTCCTGGACATGTAGGAATTGTGGCAAATGAGAGCGCCAAAGAGTCGTCGAGGACTGAGCGACCCGACCAGCGTTTCACTCTTCCTCACATCGACTACATGTCAGGAATAAGGACAGCTCTCCTGGCTGCTTGGCAAAGAAGATGGGAGACGGTCGAGGGTAACTTAAAGTTGTGTGTCATTGCACCGTGACTGTTCCCATGTACCTATCACCCAATACGGCGAACTTTTCAGGTTGCTTTCTGTCGTCTCCGAATTGGACACACTCGCGGAATGTAACGCCATTTGATGAAGCGCTCGCTTGCGCCCTACTGTGAAGACTGCTTTGTCCTCCAGACAGTTCGGCATATTCTTGTTTAATGTCCCAGTCTGGGTAATCTTCGCGCACGTTACCTGTCCCGGTACCGGGACGACCGGGGTCGCTACCGCTTATCCCTTATACTCGGGACGGGTTCCTCCTGCACATTTTCTTGTGGACTTAATGACTTTTTCGACGAGGCTCGCCTTCTGCCCTTTATTTAACTAGTTGTTTTTCTTTGCAGTTTCCTTCGTAGCTCGCACGTTTCTGCGCCAAGGGGAGGCGAAACTCCCCGGAGCTTGCTTCCTGCTTCCTGCCCTTTTTCTCTTTTTACTATTATTGTCGTTGTTTTTCTTTGCATATTGTTTTAAAATAGCCTAGGCCTAGGCTGTGGTGATTACCGCGACTTATACCCAAGTAGGCATTCGCCATACGTGCTCCTAAAATTTAAAAAAATAAAAAAAAACCTTCTACTTCGTCCAGATCGCCTGCCTCAACTATTCAACCGCCTTCTCATGACCCGATGGAAGCAGATGATATTCCAACATCACCAACCGCGGTTGTTGCATCAACTCCTCAGACATCGAAAGCGCCCTCTGCCCATCAATCCGAATCTACCGTCCGAAAATCTCTTCTCGATCTTGCGTTTCCTCCTGATGGTGCGCCCAAATTTCAGGCAGGGGCCTCGGTCGGTTCCTCGAAACCATCGTACATAGCCCCTGTTACTGCTCCTTCCAGGATCTCTTCCCTGCAATGGAAGGCTCTTCAAAATCTGCTCTTCGTCCCCCAAGCTCTCTGGGACGCACTTCAAGATATCTACTGTGGTATTTAACCGTCCCACATAATATCGTCCATTTTACAATGGAATTGTCAAGGCGTTCTTCCCAAGTGGGAAGAACTCAAAGTTCTTTAGATGACTCTCCACCCCGCTGTTATTTCTCTTCAAGAGAACAAACTGGCTACACGGTTCTTTCCGGTGGTACCTGGTTTTCGTATTTTCAACTCTATTACCCCTGTCGGGGTCTCATCTCACGGGAGGGGGTGTGTTATGGTTTTGTCATCTTACCATTTATCTCCTCTTCCCCTTCACAATACCCTCCAAGCTGTTGCCGTGAGGGTTTTCTTACAAGACTTTTTACTGTTTGCTCTATTTGCCTCCCTCCTTCCTTACCATTGTCAAGACCCTACCTTTTATAACTTGTATATCAGTTGCCTTGCCCGTTTTTATTAGTCGGAGATTTTAATGCCCGTCACCCATATTGTTGTGACATCACTCGGAATGCCAAAGGCAATGTTTTAGTCTTCTTTATTATCTGAATTTCTTTGCGTTTTAAACACCTGCGATTTTAACTCTTACGATGTCCAGATGGATCCTTTTAGTTGTGTTGACCTGTCTCTCTGTTTCCCGGATTACCTCACTAATTTTTGATGGTCAACCCTTGGTGACTTCCATGAGAATGAACACTTCCCTATTGTCTTGTCGGCTGTTCATCCTAGCCCTCATAAAACCATGTCTCTCAAGAGGACTTAAGACATGCCGATTAGATATGTTTCCGAGAGGCCTCTTTCACAAATGCCTCCTTGGGGACCTTTAATTGTGTCGACGCGGCAGTAGCATACTTCATATCGATTATCCACAAGGCAGCCGCACAGATCATTCTACTGGGGCGACCCGTAATGAGTCACTCAACCGTGCCCTAGTGGACCTCTGAGTGTGCGACAACCGTCAAAAACTACAAGTTAGCTGTTGCCCGATTCCGGTGGAACCTACCCTTGTGCAATAAAGTTGACCGAAACCCAGCTCGGGCGCTTCGGCAGGCTCGCCGAACTTCATGGCGCCGCTACGTTTCACCAATTTCCTCTGTGACCCCTACCACAAAGATCTGGATACGGATTAACAAGATCCCTGTTTGTTATGTCGGCCATAATACCTCCATGCTAAATTTCAGGGATCCTTAGTAAAAGACAGCCTGGGGGTCAGCAATGCCTTCGCGGACCATCTCCGTGCCGTCAGCAGTGTCATCCGTTACAATAAGCATTTTCTAGCCTATAAATCATACGAAGACTCTCATCATCTCAATTTTACAACAAAATCTAACCTTTCGCACAATGCCCTATTCTCCATCCACGAGTTGCGTGCTTCATTGTGCCTTTATAGATCCACTTCTTCTGGCCTTGACAGGATCCATTTTGATAGGATTTGGCACCTCCATCCACATTGTCATTTTCTTACTTAACTTGTACAATTTTATATGGGTGAAGGGCTTTTACTCCCCATCATGGTGCATTGGCATTGTCCTTCCTTTTGTCAAACCGGGCAGGGACGGGTTAGACGCAGATACCTACCACCCTATAGCTCTTACCATCTGTCTGAGTAAGTTGCTAAAGAAAATGGCGTTGGTGCACCTGAACTGATTCTTAGAAACCAATCACTTAGTCTCTCCATTTCAGTCCACACAAGACTGGCGACACTGCCAAGGGGACCTGCGATGTCCTGAGAGGGGATGGCCAACTGGAGGCCCCTCCTGTGATAAACATGGTCCTTGAGGAGACCCAGCCTCAGACGGTAGGGCCTTCCATGGGGGGGAATTCGGGCTCGGCACCAAGCACCGAACCCGAATCCGCCCCTATGCAAGGTCCTCCTCAAATGGCTGAGGGCTCCGAGGCAGTAAAAGGAGGGGAGGGATCTCCTCCGACAGGTCCCCGTAAGGGGCGCGGCGATTTGCCCTCCTGGCCGCCGTGCTGACGGGACTCAGCACCCCGTCCGGCCCCAGCTTAGCCTCTCTTCCTTCTTTCAAAACACTTGTTTCCTCTCTTTTCACACAACCTCTCCCACAACTTTCTCTGGTCAGCCTCTAATTTCACAGGGTAGATGCTGACCTTCCTTTCAGCCAACCGTTCCGCATTGGGGCTGAGGGGGTGGATGACAATGTTCCCTAACCCCTGAGCTCCGGTCTGGGGTGGCTGATTTTTAACAACCTGCTTCATCCACACCCATACCTTCCACACATCCCTTTTCCTCTCCTCTTTACAACCTATATTTTTTTACGCCGTGTCTAAGGTGGAGCCGCCATGCCGATGGACTGCCAGGCCACCAGGCGGGAGGGGTGGTACGAAATGGCGGCGCCTGGCTCTGCCAGGCCTGTAAGCACCTCTTGCAGTGCGGGCAACTGCAAGAGGTGATGAGCTATTGCGTCCCGTGGCAAAAATAGGGTCACCATGCCCATGGATGAATTAATAAAACCTCAAACCCCTTTAACTCCCCCTTGCTCATCGACGGAGCCGCCCTCGGGCAGCTCCACCGAAAAAATGGAGGTCCCCCCCTTCCTGTGCTTGCACAGGGGACCCTCCATATTTCTCTAACCGGAGAGGAGGCTTACTCCTCTCCTTCGCCTACGGGTGCAGGGGACTCCCCCTCACCCCCTTCTCTGGAGGTGCTTTCGGGCACCTCCCTTTTCCCAGCGGCAGTCCCCTCTTTTCTTTCCAAGGGGACTGCCAAGAAAGCCAGCAGGCAGCCCTTAGCCAGCCGCTCCCCATCAAAGCGGCTCGGTAGGGCAAACTCCCTTAGGGGGGAGAGGGAAGCCAGGCCCCTTCGGTCGCTTCCCTCAAAAGACCTGCTAAGCAAGAATTTTAAACCTTGCTGGGGTCAAGGCCTGTGCCTCCCCACACAAGACTGGGGACACTGCCAAGGGGACCTGCGATGTCCTGGGAGGGGATGGCCAACTGGAGGCCCCTCCTGTGATAAACATGGTCCTTGAGGAGACCCAGCCTCAGACGGTAGGGCCTTCCATGGGGGGGAATTCGGGCTCGGCGCCAAGCACCGAACCCGAATCCGCCCCTATGCAAGGTCCTCCTCAAATGGCTGAGGGCTCCGGGGCAGTAAAAGGAGAGGAGGGATCTCCTCCGACAGGTGCCCCTACGACAACCAGGACCTTCTCCATTTCAGAGAGGGACCTGGCTGAGGCCGGTCCATCTGGCCTGGGGGCTTCTGCCGGCGGAGGTGAAAAGCGGGTTCATTCCCCGCCCTCCTCTCCAAAAAAGAAAAAGACAAAGAAGACGAAAAAGACTCAGGGCTCCTCTCCATCCGCGGGGGCTGCGGGGACGGATGGGTCTGCTGCCACTTTGGTAGGTGACCAAGCCAAGATCGGCACATCCGGCCCCTCTACCCCCTCGTGTGCAGAGCCCCTGACCAAGACTAACACCAAAAGTGCACAGGGCGGAGCCTCGATGACATCGGGGCCCCTCATTCAGAGGTTACCTGGCGTTTTCGAGCCCGCTGGCTTCAAACGCTTCCTCGTTATTCGCTCCACTGATGGCACCCTGTTGTCCAAGGGCAACATGATCCATCAGAGGAGAGGATTAGCTAGTGCAATTGGTAGAGAGCCGAAGGTGACCCGTTTCTCGGACGGGAGCCTTCTGGCGAATGCGGCGAATCCCGCCGAGGCAGCCAAGATAAGTGCTCTTCGGACACTTCATGGCACCCTGGTGAGTGTGACGCCGCACTCTACCATGAACTTTGTAAAAGGAGTAGTTTATGCGAGGGAACTCGTTGACTACTCCATTGAGGACATCACCCTAGAGCTGGCCGACCATGGGGCGGTCAAGGTCGAACGTGTGATGAGAAAACAGGGAGGGGCTTCGAGACCCACCCCTACACTCTTCGTCACGTTCGACTGTGACAAGCTCCCTGAGTCGGTGCGTGCCGGTTGGTACCGCTACCGCGTGAAGGCATTCGTGCCACTGCCGCGGCGGTGCTATTACTGTCACCGCTTCGGCCATACGAATCGCTCATGTAGACGTGCAAAGTCGGGGTCACCCGATGTCTGTGTAAATGGCTCCAAGGTCGCACACGATAAGTCCAAATCGTGTGTGGCCAAGTGTGTCAATTGCGGAGAGCCGCACCCTGCTTCTTCGAAGCAATGTGGTGCATATCTCCTGGAGAAAGAAATCCTGGCCGTTCAGGCCCAGGATAGACTCTCATTCCGCGAGGCTAAGGACTTGGTCCTGGCGCGCCCAGCTCTGCCTGGGACGTCATATGCCTCAGTAGTTCGAAAGGCACCCTCTGCTCCTGGCCCATCCAGGCCAACGAGCACGGTTGTTTCCGCGCCCATTCGGAGCTCTTCTGCGGGCTCTACCCAACCCGGGCGCTCCCCTGGTAAAGTAGGCGGCAAAAAGGGTTCATACCCAGCCCCGGCTAAAACCAGGGCTCCCCCCTCTTCCCCCAGCGTGACCGTTTCCCGCAAGGCGAAACGGCCACGCGCCTCCACCGAGTCGTTAGACTCACAGGAGGCAACACCCCTGAAGATGGTCGCTAGGCCATCTTCAGGGGTTCCTAAAGCTGTCCCCCGAAAGGAGGACAGCAACAAAGGAGCTTCGGCTCCTTCGCCCACGCCCCGAGGTGGAGCGAGTGGCTCGGAAACGGTGGTTCCTCGAAAAGAGGCCCCCCCGCCTCCGAAGCCGCAGCGCCCGCCTAAGGTTTCGAGGCAGAGGGAGGAAAAGACTCGCATGGCGAGCCCAACCTCCCCCAATAAGTCCTCGAAGGCGACAGCGCCTCCAGCGCTTTGTCCGGCCAACAGCGCCCGGGGTTCTGCCCCCGGGAAGCGTACGGCCATTCCCGTGAGGGTCTTCAATTCGAGGAGGGGCCCCGCGTCTCCTCCGAGCTAGGCCTGGAGGGTATATTCCTTCAATGGAATTGCCGTGGACTCCGGGCCAACTGGGAGGAGCTGCGGAGGCTCGCCTCGTCCCGTTCCCCGTTAGCTATTTTTTTGCAGGAGACAATGCTAGCCGCGTGCCCCCTGCCTGCCCTCCCGGGGTATAAGGGTCTTGCGACCCCACCACCGCGGGATGGCCGGGCTGGGGGATGCGCGGTTTACACCCGGCATGATGTCTCCATTCTTCCTTTCTCTTTAGATACCTCATTTCAGGCAGTGGCTGTGCAGCTACACCTGGATAGGAGGTATACTATCATTTCTGCGTACATTCCATCGTCAGCTGACTTCGACGCGGGGGACTTCCGCCGCGTCGTTGCACGGTTGCCGAGGCCCTATCTCTTGCTTGGAGATCTGAACGGCAGGCATCCTCTCTGGGAAGATTACTCCATAAATCCCAGGGGACAAGTCCTTGCCGATCTGATCGAAGAGCTGGAGATGGGTGTCCTAAACGTGGATGAGTTTACGCATCACTGTCCGAGAACCGCTTCATTTTCTTGCCTTGACCTATCTTTGTGCTCTTCGGATGCACAGCCTGATTTTGATTGGGGGGTGGTCGATGACCTCCATGGTAGTGATCACTTTCCCATTCAAATATCATTTTCAGGGCAACTGCCGCCTGAGAGACCACCTCGGTGGTGCTTGGCACGGGCGCGGTGGCCTGCATTTCAGGAAATGACTGAATTCTCTATCTCAGTCGAGGAGTTTAGGTCGGTAGATGAGGCCGTTGAGTTCTTCTCCGGCAACCTCATCGCCGTGGGCCTGACTACTATTCCTAGGACGTCTGGCCGTTTTGCACGCCGACCACTCCCATGGTGGTCGGCTTAGTGTGGACGGCCCTCAAACAGAAGCGTTATGCCTACATGCGCTATAAGCGCCGCCCGAACGATTTCACTGTCGCTGAATTTTGTCGGGCTAGGGCTAGGTTCCGGTATGTTTCGAAGCACGCCCGCCGCTCTTCTTGGCGGGCATACGTGTCTTCACTTAACGGGAAGACCCCTTTAGCTGAGGTGTGGAAGCGAGTCAAAAGGATTCGGGGCAAGTTCTCGCAGGACCCCCCTCCCGTTCTCCAGGAGAATGGGACTGCAATCTCGGACCCCGCGTCCGTGGCGGAATCCTTAGCGACCGCTTTCTCCGCATTCTCTAGCCGTGATGCTGCTCCGCCAGCATTCAATGCACGTCGTGATGTCGCGGAAGGCCGCTGGCTGGACTTTACCTCCAGAGGCGGAGAACCCTTCAACGACAAGTTTACTGTGAGTGAGTTGCGTTCCGCTCTCGCTTCGTGCGCGGACACCGCCCATGGTCCGGACGATGTCCCGTACGCCATGCTTCGACACCTGGGTGAGCGAGGCATGGCCTTTCTGTTAGATATGTTCAACAGGATCTGGGTGGAAGGTCTTCTCCCAGACTCCTGGTGAATCGCTACTGTGCTCGCCTTTCGCAAGCCGGGGAGAGATCACTCTACTCCGACCGGTTTCCGCCCAATCTCTCTAACCTCTTGCGGGTGCAAGTTGATGGAGAAATTGCTAAATGTTAGATTAGCCTATTTCCTGGACATCGGAGGCCATCTGTCTTCTGCACAGTGCGGCTTCCGTAAGTTTCACTCCACGTCGGATGCTCTGCTCCGACTGGAAAATGCCGTCTGCGAGGCTTTCCTTCGTAGACAGCACTACGCCACGGTGTTTTTTGATCTGGAGAAGGCCTATGATACCGCATGGCGATACGGTATCATGGAGACTCTCCACACGATGGGGGCGAGGGGACGCCTCCCAATGTTTATATCTGAATTTTTGCGAGATCCTCGATTCCGCGTACGGGTGGGGGGAGCCCTCTCTGCCCCAAAGGAGCAGGAAGATGGTGTCCCGCAGGGAAGTGTCCTCAGTGTCACACTCTTTGCCCTGAGCATCAACGGCATCACCTCGGTGCTGCCGGAAGATGTTCTCGCTACGCTCTACGTGGACGACCTTTCGATCTCTTTTGGCGCGGCCCAGATGCCAACTCTGGAGCGTCGACTCCAACAGGCATTGAACCGCGTCTCTCGCTATGCCGAAGCGCACAGGTTTCGGTTTTCTTTTACCAAGACTAAGGTGGTGCACTTCTGCGACCATCCACGGCTCCACCCCGACCTAGATTTGTTTCTTAATATGGTGCACCTGGATTTGGTTGAATTGCACCGTTTCCTTGGTCTTGTATTCGACAGACGCCTCACCTGGGAGTCTCATATTCGCAGCCTTAGGGTCTCTTGTACCCGCGCCATGGACATTCTCCGTTCCGTGACGTTCAGCGCTTGGGGCGCTGATAGGGCTACCGCCTTACTTTTTTATCGATCCTTTGTTCGCTCGAAGCTCGACTACGGATGCGAGTTTTATGCATCCGCAGCCGAGCGTTTATTGCGGAAGGTGGATTCAATCCACCACACCGGCCTTCGCCTTGCGACCGGTGCCTTCCGCACTTCCCCCATTGAGAGCCTGTTGGTCGATGCTGGGGAGATGCCACTCGCTCTGCGCCGCGTGCAGTGCATCACTCGCCTGTACGCGCGAGCCCGGCGCCTCCCTCAGTCGCCAACAGCTCTCACTGCATCCGCAGCTGATGTCGATGGTGCCTATGCCGCCGAGAGACGCCAGTCATACCCTAAGCCCTTTGGGTTTAGGGCCAGGAAACTCCTTCGAGAGGTAGATATAGCTCTCGGGCCGGTGGCGCCCCTGGTTCTGCCCAGGACGCCACCCTGGAGGGTACCACATTTGGCTATTTGTCGCCACGCCTCTGCTCTCAAAGCTTGTACTGCGCCGGGAGTATTGCGTTCGACCTTTTTGGAGCACACATCGTGTCACGCTGGTACCGTGCCAGTGTATACGGATGGCTCCAAGTCCCAAGAGGGGGTCGGCTTCCACGCCGTATCCCCTCTGTTTGAAGTCAGCGGGGCTCTACCAGGCGCTGCGTCTGTCTTCACGGCCGAGCTGGTGGCAATACACCACTCGGTACGGGAGATTACGCGACGTGCCCGGTTCGGAGACCGGATTGTGATCTAAAGCGACTCACAAAGTGCCCTGAGTGCTCTCGGGGCATTAAAATCTCCGCATCCCCTGGTCCGCGATATCCGTGACGCCACGGTTTTGGCGAGCCGGGCAGATGTCGAGATTATCTTCTGCTGGGTTCCTGGACATGTAGGAATTGCGGGGAATGAGCGCGCCGATGAGGGCGCCAAAGAATCCGCGAGGACTCTGCGACCGGACCAGCGTTTCGCTCTTCCTCACACCGACTACATGGCAGGAATACGGGCAGCTCTTCGGACTGCTTGGCAAAGAAGATGGGAGACGGTCGAAGGGAACTTAAAGTTGCGTGCCATTGCGCCGCGACTGTTCCCATGGACCTATCCCCCAGTGCCGCGGCGGCTTCAGGTTGCTTTCTGTCGTCTCCGAATCGGGCACACTCGTGTGACGCATCGCTATCTGATGGAGCGCTCGCCTGCGCCCTATTGCAACGACTGCGTCGTCCCCCAGACTGTTCGGCACATTCTTGTCGATTGTCCCAGTCTGGGTGATCTTCGCGCACGATACCTGTCCCAGTACCGGGATGGGCGGGCTCGCTACCGCCTGTCCCTTGTGCTCGGGACAGATTCGTGCACACTGACTTGTGGACTTGTTGACTTCTTGGGGGAGGCCAGCCTTCTCCCTATTATTTAAGCAAGGTTTGTTTGTTTTGTTTTTTGTTGTTGTTTTTTGTTGTTTTTTTGCATTTTTTGTTTTTTGTTTGTTTTGTTTTCTTTAGTTGCAAGCTCCTGCGCCGGGGGGACCTCTCCCCGACGCACCAGCTTGCTTCCTTTCCCCCTTTTGGGGTGTTGTTTTTTTGTTTTTGTTTTTTTCTCTCTCTTTAATTTCATTTTAAAGTAGCCTAGAACTAGGCCAGTTTTAATACGGCGACTAATGCCCGAGTAGGCAGTCGCCAGATGAGCTCTTAAAAAAAAAAAAAAAAAAAAATCCTCCGACAGGTGCCCCTACGAAAACCAGGACCTTCTTCATTTCGGAGAGGGACCTGGCTGAGGCCGGTCCATCTGGCCTGGGGGCTTCTGCCGGCGGAGGTGAAAAGCGGGTTCATTCCCCGCCCTCCTCTCCAAAAAAGAAGAAGACAAAGAAGACTAAAAAGACGAAAAAGACTCGGGGCTCCTCTCCATCCGCGGGGGCTGCGGGGACGGATGGGTCTGCTGCCACTTTGGTAGACGACCAAGCCAAGATCGGCACATCCGGCCACTCTACCCCCTCGTGTTCGGAGCCCCTGACCAAGACTAACACCAAAAGTGCACAGGGCGGAGCCTCGATGACATCGGGGCCCCTCATTCAGAGGTTACCTGGCGTTTTCGAGCCCGCTGGCTTCAAACGTTTCCTCGTTATTCGCTCCACTGATGGCACCATGTTGTCCAAGGGCAACATGATCCATCAGAGAAGAGGATTAGCTAGTGCAATTGGTAGAGAGCCGAAGGTGACCCGTTTCTCGGACGGCAGCCTTCTGGCGAATGCGGCGAATCCCGCCGAGGCGGCCAAGATAAGTGCTCTTCGGACACTTCATGGCACCCCGGTGAGTGTGACGCCGCACTCTACCATGAACTTTGTGAAAGGAGTAGTTTATGCGAGGGAACTCGTTGACTACTCCATTGAGGACACCACCCTAGAGCTGGCCGACCATGGGGCGGTCAAGGTCGAACGTGTGATGAGAAAACAGGGAGGGGCTTAGAGACCCACCCCTACACTCTTCGTCACGTTCGACTGTGACAAGCTCCCTGAGTCGGTGCGTGCCGGTTGGTACCGCTACCGTGTGAAGGCATTCGTGCCACTGCCGCGGCGGTGCTATTACTGTCACCGCTTCGGCCATACGAATCGCTCATGTAGACGTGCAAAGTCGGGGTCACCCGAAGTCTGTGTAAATTGCTCCAAGGTCGCACACGATAAGTCCAAATCGTGTGTGGCCAAGTGTGTCAATTGCGGAGAGCCGCACCCTGCTTCTTCGAAGCAATGTAGTGCATATATACTGGAGAAAGAAATCCTGGCCGTTCAGGCCCAGGATAGACTCTCATTCCGCGAGGCTAAGGACTTGGTCCTGGCGCGCCCAGCTCTGCCTGGGACGTCATATGCCTCAGTAGTTCGAAAGGCACCCTCTGCTCCTGGCCCATCTAGGCCAACGAGCACGGTTGTTTCCACGCCCATTCGGAGCCCTTCTGCGGGCTCTACCCAACCCGGGCGCTTCCCTGGTAAAGCTGGCGGCAAAAAGGGTTCATACCCAGCCCCGGCTAAAACCAGGGCTCCCACCTCTTCCCCAAGCGTGACCGTTTCCCGCAAGGCGAAACGGCCACGCGCCTCCACCGAGTCGTTAGACTCACAGGAGGCAACACCCCTGAAGATGGTCGCTAGGCCATCTTCAGGGGTTCCTAAAGCTGTTCCCCGAAAGGAGGACAGCAACAAAGGAGCTTCGGCTCCTTCGCCCACACCCCGAGGTGGAGCAAGTGGCTCGGAGACGGTGGTTCCTCGAAAAGAGGCCCCCCCGCCTCCGAACCCGCAGCGCCCGCCTAAGGTTTCGAGGCGGAGGGAGGAAAAGACTCGCATGGCGAGCCCAACCTCCCCCAATAAGTCCTCGAAGGCGACAGCGCCTCCAGCGCTTTGTCCGGCCAACAGCGCCCGGGGTTCTGCCCCCGGGAAGCGTACGGCCATTCCCGTGAGGGTCTTCAATTCGAGGAGGGGGCCCGCGTCTCCTCCGAGCTAGGCCTGGAGGGCATATTCCTTCAATGGAATTGCCGTGGACTCCGGGCCAACTGGGAGGAGCTGCGGAGGCTCGCCTCGTCCCGTTCCCCGTTAGCTATTTTTTTGCAGGAGACCATGCTAGGCGCGTGCCCCCTGCCTGCCCTCCCGGGGTATAAGGGTCTTGCGACCCCACCACCGCGGGATGGCCGGGCTGGGGGATGCGCGGTTTACACCCGGCATGATGTCTCCGTTCTTCCTTTCTCTTTAGATACCTCCTTTCAGGCAGTGGCTGTGCAGCTGCACCTGGATAGGAGGTATACTATCATTTCTGCGTACATTCCACCGTCAGCTGACTTCGACGCGGGGGACTTCCGCCGCGTCGTGGCACGGTTGCCGAGGCTCTATCTCTTGCTTGGAGATCTGAACCGCAGGCATCCTCTCTGGGAAGATTACTCCATAAATCCCAGGGGACAAGTCCTTGCCGATCTGATCGAAGAGCTTGAGATGGGTGTCCTAAATGTGGATGAGTTTACGCATCACTGTCCGAGAACCGCTTCATTTTCTTGCCTTGACCTATCTTTGTGCTCTTCGGATGCACAGCCTGATTTTGATTGGGGGGTGGTCGATGACCTCCATGGTAGTGATCACTTTCCCATTCAAATATCCTTTTCAGGGCAACTGCCGCCTGAGAGACCACCTCGGTGGTGCTTGGGGCGGGCGCGGTGGCCTGCATTTCAGGAAATGACTGAATTCTCTATCTCAGTCGAGGGGTTTAGGTCGGTAGATGAGGCCGTTGAGTTCTTCTCCGGCAACCTCATCGCCGTGGGCCTGACTACTATTCCTAGGACGTCTGGCCGTTTTGCACGCCGACCACTCCCATGGTGGTCGGCCGAGTGTGAGACGGCCCTCAAACAGAAGCGTTATGCCTACATGCGCTATAAGCGCCGCCCGAACGATTTCACTGTCGCTGATTTTCGTCGGGCTAGGGCTAGGTTCCGGTATATTTCGAAGCACGCCCGCCGCTCTTCTTGGCGGGCATCTGTGTCTTCACTTAACGGGAAGACCCCTTTAGCTGAGGTATGGAAGCGAGTCAAAAGGATTCGGGGCAAGTTTTCGCAGGACCCCCCTCCCGTTCTCCAGGAGAATGGGACCGCAATCTCGGACCCCGCGTCCGTGGCGGAATCCTTCGCGACCGCTTTTTCCGCATTCTCTAGCCGTGATGCTGCTCCGCCAGCATTCAATGCACGTCGTGATGTCGCGGAAGGCCGCCGGCTGGACTTTACCTCCAGAGGCCTAGAACCCTTCAATGACAAGTTTACTGTGAGTGAGTTGCGTTCCGCTCTCGCTTCGTGCGCGGACACCGCCCATGGTCCGGACGATGTCCCGTACGCCATGCTTCGACACCTGGGTAAGCGAGGCATTGCCTTTCTGTTAGATTTGTTCAACAGGATCTGGGTGGAAGGTCTTCTCCCAGACTCCTGGCGAATCGCTACTGTGCTCGCCTTTCGCAAGCCGGGGAGAGATCACTCTACTCCGACCAGTTTCCGCCCAATCTCTCTAACCTCTTGCGTGTGCAAGTTGATGGAGAAATTGCTAAATGTTAGATTAGCCTATTTCCTGGACATCGGAGGCCATCTGTCTTCTGCACAGTGCGGCTTCCGTAAGTTCCACTCCACGTCGGATGCTCTGCTCCGACTGGAAAAAGCCGTCTGCGAGGCTTTCCTTCGTAGACAGCACTACGCCACGGTGTTTTTTGATCTGGAGAAGGCCTATGATACCGCATGGCGATACGGTATCATGGAGACTCTCCACACGATGGGGGCGAGGGGACGCCTCCCAATGTTTATATCTGAATTTTTGCGAGATCGTCGATTCCGCGTACGGGTGGGGGGAGCCCTCTCCGGCCCAAAGGAGCAGGAAGAGGGTGTCCCGCAGGGAAGTGTCCTCAGTGTCACACTCTTTGCCCTGAGCATCAACGGCATCACCTCGGTGCTGCCGGAAGATGTTCTCGCTACGCTCTACGTGGACGACCTTTCAAACTCTTTTGGCGCGGCCCAGATGCCAACTCTGGAGCGTCGACTCCAACAGGCATTGAACCGCGTCTCTCGCTATGCCGAAGCGCACAGGTTTCGGTTTTCTTTGGCCAAGACTAAGCTGGTACACTTCTGCCGCCATCCACGGCTTCACCCCGACCCAGATTTGTTTCTTAATGGGGTGCGCCTGGATGTGGTTGAGTCGCACCGTTTCCTTGGTCTTGTATTCGACCGACGCCTCACCTGGGAGGCTCATATTCGCAGCCTTAGGGTCTCTTGTACCCGCGCCATGGACATTCTCCGTTCCGTGACGTTCAGCGCTTGGGGCGCTGATAGGACTACCGCCTTACTTTTTTATCGATCCTTTGTTCGCTCGAAGCTCGACTACGGATGCGAGTTTTATGCATCCGCAGCAGAGCGTTTATTGCGGAAGGTGGATTCGATCCACCACACCGGCCTTCGCCTTGCGACCCGTGCCTTCCGCACTTCCCCCATTGAGAGCCTGTTGGTCGATGCTGGGGAGATGCCACTCGCTCTGCGCCGCGTGCAGTGCATCACTCGCCTGTACGCGCGAGCCCGGCGCCTACCTCAGTCGCCAACAGCTCTCACTGCATCCGCAGCTGATCTCGATGGTGCCTATGCCGCCGAGAGACGCCAGTAATACCCTAAGCCCTTTGGGTTTAGGGCCAGGAAACTCCTTCGAGAGGTAGATATAGCTCTCGGGCCGGTGGCGCCCCTGGTTCTGCCCAGGACGCCACCCTGGAGGGTACCACATTTGGCTATTTTTCGCCACGCCTCTGCTCCCAAAGCTTGTACTGCGCCGGGAGTATTGCGTTCGACCTTTTTGGAGCACACATCGTGTCACGCTGGTACCGTGCCAGTGTATACGGATGGCTCCAAGTCCCAAGAGGGGGTCGGCTTCCACGCCGTATCCCCTCTGTTTGAAGTCAGCGGGGCTCTACCAGGCGCTGCGTCTGTCTTCACGGCCGAGCTGGTGGCAATACACCAATCGGTACGGGAGATTACGCGACGTGCCCGGTTCAGAGACCAGATTGTGA
This sequence comes from Ceratothoa steindachneri, assembly GCA_963969495.1. Taxonomy (NCBI): domain Eukaryota; kingdom Metazoa; phylum Arthropoda; class Malacostraca; order Isopoda; family Cymothoidae; genus Ceratothoa; species Ceratothoa steindachneri. The sequence continues at coordinate 53,857,095 of OZ018318.1, forward strand.
TCTATAGCGACTCACAAAGCGCCCTGAGTGCTCTCGGGGCATTGGAATCTCCGCATCCCCTGGTTCGCGATATCCGTGACGCCACGGTTTTGGCGAGCCGGGCAGATGTCGAGATTATCTTCTGCTGGGTTCCTGGACATGTAGGAATTGCGGGGAATGAGCGCGCCGATGAGGGCGCCAAAGAGTCCGCGAGGACTCTGCGACCGGACCAGCATTTCGCTCTTCCTCACACCGACTACATGGCAGGAATACGGGCAGCTCTTCGGACGTCTTGGCAAAGAAGATGGGAGACGGTCGAAGGGAACTTAAAGTTGCGTGCCATTGCGCCGCGACTGTTCCCATGGACCTATCCCCCAATGCCGCGGCGGCTTCAGGTTGCTTTCTGTCGTCTCCGAATTGGACACACTCGTGTGACGCATCGCTATCTGATGGAGCGCTCGCCTGCGCCCTATTGCAACGACTGCGTCGTCCCCCAGACTGTTCGGCACATTCTTGTCGATTGTCCCAGTCTGGGTGATCTTCGCGCACGATACCTGTCTCAGTACCGGGATGGGCGGGGTCGCTACCGCCTGTCCCTTGTGCTCGGGACAGATTCATGCACATTGACTTGTGGACTTGTTGACTTCTTGGGGGAGGCCGGCCTTCTCCCTATTATTTAAGCAAGGTTTGTTTGTTATTTTGTTTTGTTTTGTTGTTTTTTTTGCATTTGTTTTGTTTTGTTTTGTTTTTTGTTTGTTTTTTTCCTTTAGTTGCACGCTGCTGCGCATGGGGGACCTCTCCCCGACGCACCAGCTTGCTTCCTTTTCCCCTTTTGGGGTGTTGTTGTTTTTTTTTCTCTCTTTAATTTTATTTTAAAGTAGCCTAGAACCAGGCCAGTTTTAATACGGCGACTAATGCCCAAGTAGGCAGTCGCCAGATGAGCTCTTAAAAAAAAAAATAAAAAATCTCCATTTCAGTGCGGTATTAGCAAGGTTAATAGTACCCTTAACCCCATAAGGAGCGCGGCGATTTGCCTTCCTGGCCACCGTACGAATGGGACTCATCCACCCCGTCTTTCCCCAGCTTAGCCTCTTCTCCTTTCTGACAGCGTGTTTTTACCCTACTTCCTCACGCTCCCTACAACCTCTCCCACAAATTTCTCTGGTCGGCCTCTAATTTCACAGGGTAGACGTCAACCAGCTTCCTCTCACTCAACTTTCCCGGCTGCCAGATCACTAAGGGGGAGGATTTGCCTCTATTGGCGCCAGCTGGCTTCGCCGGCCCCGTGTTCACCCCTCGCAGAGCGGGCATAGAACCGCTCCCACCGAGAGCGGTTCGATAAGGCCAACCCACTTAAGGGGGCAAGGGATAGCCGGCCCGCTGGCCCGTGCCCCCTAATGTCCTGCGTGCGTGTTTGACCAGCTTGTAGGGGGTCAGTATACTTGCATCCTTCTCTTCCCCGATGGATGCCGGTTCGCCGGCCCACAATCCAGCTCCGGATGGTGGGGTTTTAACAACCTGCTTCACCCCCACCTTCACGTTTTTCACATCCCCTTTCTTTATTTTCCCACACTATGAATTTTACGCTGCGCCCAAGTCGAGCCGCCATGCTGATGGGCTGCCTGAGCACTGGGCGGGAGGTGTGGCCTCAAATGGCGGCAAAGGCTTCCTATTCATTCCTTGCAGAGTGGGCTAGCGTTTGCCTCCTATTCACCCCTCGCAAAGTGATTAGCGTTTGCGTCCCGCAAAAATAACAGGGTTTCCATGCCCATCGATGAAAACTTTTTAAAAACCTTTTGATCACCCGACCATTGCTTCCCCACGTTATACAAATCATGAAATTCTCTTCGGAACAGGCAAGTTCCATGCCTACGCGACAGCCTCTATCTCGCCCTCAAACGGAAGTCGTCGCAGCAACCACTTCTAGGTCACCCCCCTTGCAATATCAACCAACGTTCTAGTGCTCAACAGTACCTCAACCTTCGCCGAAAACCGACGAAAAATTTACATAGGATCCTAGCTTCCTCTGTTTGGTCTCGCTATATATCTTTACGTGTTCCAGAAAAACAAAAGGTCTGTGGTTTACACACGTACCACACCTTAAAATAAATGTTCCCTAAATCCGCCCCTGACTTTTCAATTGCTGACTCACGCGCGGATATAATAGTCCGAGCTACCACTGAGTCATTCTCCCAACGCCTACTTAGCCTGCAATCTCTCGGCTCTCTAAAAATCTCGTCCAGTGATAAGAACGAATTTAATGTTAAAATCTGTATGGTCCTAGTGGATAACTTCTTTCCAGGACCTGACGCTACAGACGAATTCATCGCTTCCGTCATAAAAGAGCTCTTCACCGACCAACAGTATAATGTTGAGTCACTCAGCATTTTAAAAGAAAGCCATCTTCTCGTTCTTCCACTTCATTTAGGGTTGCCAAGATAACTCTAAAACAACAAACACTGTTAATGTTTATAAAATTTGCAGAACATGTATACGAGTTCAAGAAGAACTCCACACTCCACTCCAGTGCCGTAACTACAGCAGATTTGTTCACTCCGCGAAATATTGTAAGAGCACAGGGAATCTGTGCTTTCGATGTGGACAATTGGGACACAATGTCCTAGATTGCACCGAAGAGACGCTCTGTGGTGGCCCTCATCATGCCCGCCACAAGAAGTGTCCTCACTACCTCTATCACCAGGAGATTCGTGTTTGGACCTTACGGTATCTCTATCTGCCAAGCAAAACTAGACATGCGTGAAGAAGTCATCACACTGTCAACGCTCTCCTTTCCTTTTCCGCTGTGACGAGTGGAGCTGCTAGCATTTACGGCACTCTACCCCCCGTCTAGCACATCAGCGCTCAGAACTGACCACCCTACACCAGCCTCTCTATCTTCAACGGTCGCCCCTCCCCTAAAACAACGCACCAGGGAACCTTTGCGAACACACCCAGCTACGCCTTCGCAACAAAGTGAAACAATAGAAGAAGCAATATCACCTTCCAATCTTAATGGAACACAACCCATATCTCCCCGTCGAACAGTGCCACTCTCGCCCAAAGTAAATGTGGTTCACCTATCTTCAAGATACGAGTCTTCTCCTAATCGCAGGAAGAAACATCGAAGAGGCAGAGACCGAACTCAATCACCTCCCTCCCCCTTATATGTATCAAATCATGAACCAACCCATGTATCACCTACAACTAAATCCTCAACAATCCCGCACGATGATGAAGTTATCGATCATATACCTACCCAGCTGCTTGCCTCTATCAAGGGCCATATGGATGTGAAAACTGTTCTTGCCCCGAGTAAGCCACTACCCGGTCCCTTTCACCGCAGATTATCAGTACCCAATGTCGCCCCTGACAGTGAATCCCATAGTCCCTCGTGGGCCAATCGTGAGGGAGGTGGAAGTTGTAAGAGATTTCTACCTTCTCTTTTTGAATTTTCTTTGAGCCCTTGAAAATACAAACGCACCCGACTCGATGATGACGCCCCACCCTCACCTGGAGCAATGAGCTCTTCGGAAAAAAACGTAGCTTTACGACATGAAATCATATACCTCGCGTAGCCACTCGCAAAGCATACTGTCCAAGAAAATACGTTCACCCGACGAGAGAGATCTTGTAGACCTCTCGCACGCTAAACTACATGGAATCGGTGCACCAGATCCCCCTCACTGTACCGACAACGCCTCTGGGAAGCGTATGGCCATTCATGTGAGGGTCTTCTGTTCGAGGAGGGCTCCCGCGTCAGCTCTGAGCTAGGCCTGGAGGGAATATTCCTTCAATGAAATTGCCGTGGACTCCAGGCCAACTGGAAGGAGCTGCGGAGGCTCGTCTCGTCTCGTTCCCCGTTAGCTATTTTTCTGCAGGAGACCATGCTAGGCGCGTGCCCCTTGCCCGCCCTCCCGGGGTATAAGCGTCTTGCGACTCCACCACCACGGGATGGCTTGGCTAGAGGATGCGTGGTTTACACCCGGCATGATGTCTCTGTTCTTCCTTTCTCTTTAGATACCTCCTTTCAGGCAGTGGCTTTCAGCTGTACCTGGATAGGAGGTATACTATCATTTCTGCATAAATTCCACCGTCAGCTGACTTCGACGCGGGGGACTTCCGCCGCGTCGTGGCACGGTTGCCGATGCCCTTTCTCGTGCTTGGAGATCTGAACGGCAGGCATCCTCTCTGGGAAGATCACTCAATAAATCCCAAGGGACAAGTCATTGCCGATCTGATCGAAGAGCTTGAGATGGGTGTCCTAAACGTGGATGAGTTTACGCATCACTGTCCGAGAACCGCTTCATTCTCTTGCCTTGACCTATCTTTGTGCTCTTCGGATGCACAGCCTGATTTTGATTGGGGGGTGGTCGATGACCTCCCTGGTAGTGATCACTTTCCCTTGCAAATATCATTTCAGGGCAACTGACGCATAAGAGCCCACCTCAGTGGTGCTTGGCGCAGGCGCAGTGGCCTGCATTTCAGGAAATGACTGAATTCTCTATCTCTGTCGAGGAGATTAGGTCGGTAGATGAGTCCGTTGAGTTTTTCTCCGGCAACCTTATCGCCGTGGGCCTGACTACTATTTTTTAGAACGTCTGGCCTTTTTGCACGCCAACCACTCCCATGATGGTCGGCCGAGTGTGAGACGCCCCCAAAACAGAACCGTTATGCCTAAATGCGCTATAAGCCCCGCACGAGCTATTTCACTGTCGTTGAATTTCGTCGGGCTAGGGCTAGGTTCCGGTATATTTCGAAGCACGCCCGTTGCTCTTCTTAACAGGCATACGTGTCTTCACTTAACGGTAAGACCCCTATAGCAGAGGTGGAAGCGTGTCAAAAGGATTCGGGGCAAGTTCTCGCAGGACCCCCCTCCCGTTCTCCAAGAGAATGGGACCGAAATCTCGGACCCCGCGTCCGTGGCAGAATCCTTTGCGACCGCTTTTTCCGCATTCTCTAGCCGGGATGCTGCTCAGCCAGCATTCAATGCACGTCGTGATGTCGCGGAAGGCCGCCGGCTGGACTTTACCTCCAGAGGTGGAAAACCCTTCAACGACAGGTTTACTGTGAGTGAGTTGCGCTCCGGTCTTGCTTCGTGCGCGGACAGCGCTCATGGTCCGGACGATGTCCCGTACGCCATGCTTCGACACCTGGGTGAGCAAGGCATGGCCTTTCTGTTAGATTTGTTCAACAGGATCTGAGTGGAGGGTCTTCTCCCAGACTCCTGGTGAATAGCTACTGTGCTCACCTTTCGCAAACCAGGGAGAGATCACTCTACTCCGCCTGGTTTCCGCCCAATCTCTCTAACCTCTTCCGTGTGCAAGTTGATGGAGAAATTAGTAAATCTTAGATTAGCCTTTTTCCTGGACAGCGGAGGCCATGTGTCTTCTGCACAGTGCGGCTTCCGCAAGTTCCACTCCACGTCGGATGCTCTGCTCCGACTGGAAAATGCCGTCTGCGAGGTCTTCCTTCGTAGACAGCATTACACCACGGTCTTTATCGATTTGGAAAAGGCCTATGATACCCCATAGCGATACGATATCTTGAAGACTCTCCATACGATAAGGGCGAGGGGACGCCTCCCAATGTAAATATCTGAAATTTTGCGAGATCGCCGATTCCGCGTATGGGTGAAGGGAGCCCTCTCTGGCCCAAAGGAGCAGGAAGAGGGTGTCCCGCAGAGAAGTGTCCTCCGTTTCATACTCTTTGCCCTGAGCATCAACGGCATCACCTCGGTGCTGCCGGAAGATGTTCTCGCTACTCTCTACCTTGATCTTTCGATCTCTTTTAGCGTGGCCCAGATGACAACTCTGGACGTTGAATCCAACAGGCATTGACCTGCGTCTCTCGCTATACCAAAGCGCACAAGTTTCGGTTTTCTTTGGCCAAGACTAAGGTGGTGCACTTTTGCCGCCATCTACGGCTCCACCCCGACCCAGATTTTTTTCTTAATGGGGTGCGTCTGGATGTGGTTGAGTCGCACCGTTTCCTTGGTCTTGTATTCGACCGACGCCTCACCTGGGAGGCTCATATTCGCAGCCTTAGGATCTCTTTTACCTTTGCCATGGATATTTTCCGTTCCGTGAAGTTCAGCGGTTGGGGTGCTGACAGGGCTACTGCATTACTTTTTTATCGATCCTTTGTTCGTTCTAAGCTCGACTACGGACGCGAGTTTTATGCATCCGCAGCCGAGCGTTTATTGCGGAAGGTAGATTCGATTCACCACACCGGCCTTCGCTTGACGACCGGTGCCTTCCGCACTTCCCCCATTGACAGCCTGTTGGTCGATGCTAGGGAGATGCTACTCTCTCTGCGCCGCGTGCAGTGCATCACTCGACGCGCGAGCCCTTGCCTCCCTCAGTCGCCAACAGCTCTCACTGCATCCGCAGCTGATCTCGACGATGCCTATGCCACTGTGAGAAGCCAGTCATACCCTAAGCCCTTTGGGTTTAGGGCCAGGAAACTTCTTTGAGAGCTCGGTATAGCTCTCGGGCCGGTGGCGCCCCTGGTTCTGCCCAGGACGCCACCCTGGAGGGTACCACATTTGGCTATTTGTCGCCACGCTTCTGCTCCCAAAGCTTGTATGGCGCCGGGAGTATTGCGTTCGACTCTTTTGGAGCCCACCTCGTGTCACGCTGGAACCGTGCCAGTGTATACGGATGGGTCCAAGTCCTAAGAGGGGGTCGGCTTCCACGCCGTATCTCCTCTGTTTGAAGTCAGCGGGGCTCTACCAGGCGCTGCGCCTGTCTTCACGGCCGAACTGGTGGCAATACACCACTCGGTACAGGAGATTACGCCATGTGCCTGGTTCGGAGACCGGATTGTGATCTATTGCAAATTACAAAGCGCCCTGAGTGCTCTCAGGGCATTAGAATCTTTGCATCCCCTGGTTAGCGATATCCGTGATGCCACGGTTTTGGCGAGCCGGGTGGATGTCGAGATTATCTTCTTCTGGGTTCCTGGACATGTAGGAATTGCGGTGAATGAGCGCACCAAAGAGTCCGCGAGGACTCTGCGACCGGACCAGCGTTTTGCTCTTCCCCACACCGACTACATGGTAGGAATACATGCAGCTCTTCGGACTGCTTGACAAAGAAAATGGGAGACGGTCGAAGGGAACTTAAAGTTGCGTGCCATTTCGTCGCGACTGTTCCCATAGACCTATCCCCCAATGCCGCGGTGGATTCAGGTCGCTTTCTGTCGTTTCCGAATCGGGCACACTCGTGTGACGCATCGCTATGTGATGGAGCGCTCGCCAGCGCCCTATTGCGTCGACTGCGTCGTCCCCCAGACTGTTCGGCACTTTCTTGTCGAATATCCCAGTCTAGGTGATCTTCGCGCACGTTACCTGTCCCGGTACAGGGATGAGTGGGGTCGCTACCGCCTGTCCCTTTTACTCGGGACGAGTCCGTGCACATTAACTTGTGGACTTGTTGACTTTTGGGGGGAGGCCGAGCTTCTTTCCTTTATTTAAGAAGGTTCTATTTTTTTTAGTTTTCTTTGTAGGTTGCACGCTCCTGAACCGGATGAGGGGGACATCCCCATGCTGCCGGAGATTGCTTCCTAATTGTTAAGTTTTTTACATTTTTATCATTGTTATGTTTTCATATTTTTTTTTTTAAGTAGCCTAGTTCTAGGCTGTCGTGTTTCCGGCGACGTATGCCCAAGTGGGCAGTTGCCAGATGGGCTCTATAAAAAAAAATAAATGTACCGATAACGACAACACTCAGATACCTCCATGGTTAAAATAAAACTACCGAGACCACCCCAACTATTGACTCTTGTCAGTCATATGATCACCTGGCCTACTCACCCCCTTGCCTTACGCCCCTCGTACCATCTAACCGCACCTCCCTGATTACAGATTATAATCTGCCTCCGGGTTGTACAATCCGACACCCTCCTCTCCAGATTCTTTCCCTACCACCAAGAAAACTACCCAACAATCGCCACCAAACCCTTTAACCCACGCTTTTGATGTATCCACAGAAAATGTATTGCCCCCTCTATGAGCACGCCAGGACCAAAACGGATGAACCATACTCCCGCTCCCTTACCTAGCTCAGCCTTTAATGTTCCATCGTCTTCAACCTTCTATCTGACATGGAATATCTGCGGACTCCGGGCCAAATATGGCTAGCTGTAGGCCTTCTTAAAACAGTTTTCCCGAAGTGATTTGTCTCAGTGAAACAAAGCTCCTAGAGCCCTCTTACTTTTCTCCTGCCGACTACACCTAGGTCAGCCTTCTAAACCCCCAATTTTATGGTAACATCCTCCTAGTCCGCACGGATATACCATTTACCACCATCCCCCTCCGCACAAACTTTAACGCCCGCGCTGTTCATCCTCGCCGTTCTACGCTCTTAACTGTGTGCTCAATATACCTCCCACTTTCCAAGCAATATCACCTCCTTACCTCCTTGAAAGGAACTTGTCTCCTAACTCCTGAAACCATTCCTTTTAACTGGAGACTTTAATGCTTGTAACCAGTATTGGTACGATGCCATAAACAACAGAAAGGGCATGCTGTACTAGATGTAGTCTTACAACAAGACCTACAAGTCCTCAACTACGAAGCCCCTACCAATTATCATCCCCAGACGGACTCCATTACCTACATAGATCTCTGTCTGTGTTCAACTGACTGCCCACCCGATCACTTCTTCAGAGTATTTGATGATCTGTGTGGAAGTGATCATTACCCCCTGCTCTTATATCTACTCCCCCTTTCCCCCATCTCCCCAAGACCGTATTGAGGCTACCAGAAAGCTGATTGGGAAGTTTTTGTAACGTCGTCCTCTTCCATAACTGTGCCCGGTGAAACAACAGACGGTACATTCCACTTTAAAAAGTTTGTTCACCTTTTTTCAGCAATAGCCCACAAACATGTTCCACTCCGCAACGCTTGACTCAAAGCATCGGTCGCCTGGTGGAACAAAGAGTGTAGCACCGCTACATCTCTTCTCCTTCTTTCAGACAGCCTGTATTTCTCCTCTACTTCGTCGCTTTTCATACAACCTCCCCCACAACTTTCTCTGGTCGGCCTCTAATTTCACAGGGTAGATGCTGACCTTCTCCTCAGCCAACCGTCCCGGATCGGGGATGAAGGGGGAGGAGACAATGTTCCCTAACACCTGAGCTCCGGTCCGGGATGGTTTTTTTTAACAACCTGCTTCATCCTTACCCATACCTTCCTCACATCCCTTTTCCTTTCCTCTTCACACACTATCGATTTGCGCTGTGTCTGAGGTGGAGCTGACATGCCGATGGACTACCAGGCCACCAGGCGGGAGGGGTGTTCCTGAATGGCGGAACCTGGCTCTGCCAGGCCTGTACGCAACCCCTTGCAGTGCAGGCTACTGCGAGGGGTGACAAGCTATTGCTTCCCGTATAAAATACAGGGCGTTCCGTGATGGAACAAGGGAAGTTGAGGGTTGATTTTTTTAAATTTGTTCATCATTGGGCTCGGCGCCAAGCACCGAACCCGAATTCACCCCTATGCTAGATCCTCGACAAATGGATGGGGTTTCCAAGGCAGTACAAAGAGGGGAGGGATCTCCTCCGAAAAGTGCCCCTACGACCACCAGGACCTTCTCCATTAGGGAGAAGGACCTGGCTGAGGCCGGTCCATCTGGCAGGGGGTTCCTACCGGCGGAGGTGAGAAGCAGGTTCATTCCCCGCCCTCCTCTCCAAAAAAGAAAAAGAACAAAAAAAACTAAAAAGACTAGGCTCCACTCCATCTGCGGGGGCTGCTGGGACGGATGGGTCTGCTGCTACGGTAAGCGACCAAGCCGAGATCGGCACATCCGGCCCCTCTGCCCGCCCGGGTGCGGAAACCCTGACTATGACAAAGACCAAAAGTGCACAGGGCGGAGCCTCGATAACATCGGGGCCCCTCATTCAGAGGTTACCTGGCGTTTTCAAGCCTGCTGGCTTTAAACGCTTCCTCGTTATTCGCTCCACTGATGGCACCATGTTGGCCAAGGGCAACATGATCCATCAGAGGAGAGGATTAGCAAGTGCAATCGGTATTGAGCCGAAGGTGACCCGTTTCTCGGACGATGGCCTTCTGGCGAATGCGGCGAATTCCACCGAGGCGGCCAAGATAAGTGTTCTTCAGGCACTTCATGGCACCCCGGTGAGTGTGACGCCTCACTCTACCATAAATTTTGTGAAAGGAGTAGTTTATGCGAGGCAACTCGTTGACTACTCCATAAAGGAAATCACCTTAGAGATGGCAGACCATTGGGCAGTCAAGGTCGAACGTGTGATGAGAAAACAGGGAGGGGCCTCGAGACCTAGCCCTACACTCTTCGTCACGTTCAACTGTGACAAGCTCCTCGAGTCGGTGCGTGCCGGTTGGTACCGCTACCGCGTGAAGGCATTCATGCTACTGCCGCGGCGGTGCTGATATTGTCACCGCTGATATTGTTCTTGTAGACATGCAAATTCGTGGTCACCTGAAGTCTGTGTGAATTGCTCCAAGGTCCCACACGATAATTCTAAATCGTGTGTTGCCAAGTGTGTCAATTGCGGAGAGCCGCACCCCGCTTTTTATAAGCAATGTGGTGCTTATCTCCTTGAGAAATAAATCCTGGCCGTTCAGGCCCAGGATCGACTCTCATTCCGCGAGGCTAAGGACTTGGTCCTGTCGCGCCCGGCTCTGCTCGGGACGCCATATGCCTCACTAGTTAGAAAGACACCCTCTGCTCCTGGCCCATCCAGGCCAAACGATCACGGTTGTTTCCGCGCCCATTCTGAGCCCTTCTGTGGGCTCTACTCAACCCGGGCGCTCCCCTGGTGAAGCTGGCGGCAAAAAGGATTCATACCCAGCCCCGGTTCTAACCAGGGCTGCCCCCCCTCTTCCCCCAGTGTGAACGTTTCCCGTAAGGCGAAACGACCACGCGCCTCCAACGAGTCGTTAGTCTGACACGAGGCAACACCCTTGAAGTTGGTCGCCAGGCCATCTTCCGGGGTTCCTAAAGCTGTCCCCCGAAAGGAGGACAGCAACAAACGAGCTTCGGGTCCTTCACCCACGCCCAGTGGTGGACCTAGTGGCTCGGACACGGTAGTTGTTCAAAAAATGCCTCCCCCCTCGTCCGAACCCGCACCCCGATCCCCGTTAGCTATTTTCCTGCAGAAGACCATGCTAGGGGCGTGCCCCCTGCCTTCCTTCCGGGGGTATAAGGGTCTTGCGACCCCACCACCATGGGATGGCCGGGCTAGGGGATGCGCGGTTTACACCCGGCATGATGTCTCCGTTCTTCCTTTCTCTTTAGATACCTCTCTTCAGGCAGTGGCTGTGCAGCTGCACCTAGATAGGAGGTATGCTATCATTTCTGCGTACATTCCCCTGTCAGCTGACTTTGACGAGGGGGAATTCCACCGCGTCGTGGCACGGTTGCCTAGGCCCTATCTCTTGCTTAGAGATCTGAACGGCAGGCATCCTCTCTGGGGAGATTACTCAATAAATACCAGGGGACAAGTCCTTGCCGATCTGATCGAAGAGCTTGCGATGAGTGTCCTAAATGTAGATGTGTTTACACCTTACTTTTCGAGACCGCTTCATTTTCTTGCCTTGACCTATCTTTGTGCTCTTCAGATGCACAGCCTGATTTTGATTGGGGGGTGGTCGATGACCTCCATGGTAGTGATCACTTTCCCATTCAAATATCATTTTCAGGGCAACTGCCGCCTGAGAGCCCACATCAGTGGTGCTTGGTGCGAGCGCGTTGACCTGCATTTCAGGAAATGACTGAATTCTCTATCTCAGTCGAGGAGTTTAGGTCGGTAGATGAGGCCGTTGAGTTCTTCTCCCGTAACCTCATCGCCGTGGGCCTGACTACTATTCTTAGAACGTTTTGCCGTTTTGCACGCCGACCCCTCCCGTGGTGGTCGGCCGAGTGTGAGACGGCCCTCAAACAGAAGCGTTATGCCTACATGCGCTATAAGCACCGACCGAACGATTTTACTGTCGCTGAATTTCGTCGGGCTAGGGCTAGGTTCCGGTATATTTCGAAGCACGCCCGCCGCTATTCTTAGCGGGCATACGTGTCTTCACTTAACGGGAAGACCCTTTTAGCAGAGGTGTGAAAGCGAGTCAAAAGGATTCGGGGCAAGGTCTCGCAAGACTCCTCTCCCGTTCTCAAGGAGAATGGGACCGAATCTCGGACCCTGCGTATGTGGCGGAATCCTTTGCGAACGCTTTCTCCGCATTCTATAGCCGGTATGCTGCTCCGCCAGGATTCAATGCACGTCGTGATGTCGCGGAAGGCCGCTGGCTAGGCTTTGCCTTCAGAGGTGGAGAACCCTTCAACTGCGAGTGAGTTGCGCTCCGCTCTTGCTTCGTGCGCTGACACCGCCAATGGTCCGGACGATGTCCCGTACGCCATGCTTCGACACCTGGGTGAGCGAGGCATGGCCTTTCTGTTAGATTTGTTCAACAGGATCTGGGTGGAGGGTCTTCTCCCAGATTCCTGGCGAATAGCTACTGTATCACCTTTCGCAAACGGGGAAGAGATCTCTCTACTCCGGTCGGTTTCCGCCCAATCTCTCTCACCTCTTACGTGTGCAAGTTGATGGAGAAATTGCTAAATGTTAGATTAGCCTTTTTCCTGGACAGCGGAGGCCATCTGTCTTCTGCACAGTACGGCTTTCGCAAGTTCCACTCTTCGTCGGATGCTCTGCTCCGACTAGAATTTGCCGTCTGCGAGGCCTTCCTTTGTAGAAAGCACTACGCCACGGTGTTTTCAATCTGGAGAAGGCCTATAATACCGCATGGCGATACGGTATCATGGAGACTCTCCACACAATGCTGGAGAGGGGACGCTTCCTAATGTTTATATCTGAAATTTTGCGAGATCGTCGATTCCGCGTACGGGTGGGGGGAGCCCTCTCCGGACCAAAGGAGCAGGAAGAGGGTGTCCCGCAGGGAAGTGTCCTCAGTGTCACACTCTTTGCCCTGAACATCAACGGCATCACCTCGGTGCTGCCGTAAGATATACTCGCTACGCTCTACGTGGGTGACCTTTCGATCTCTTTTGGCGCGGCCCAGATGCCAACTCTGGAGCGTCGAATCCCTCAGGCATTGATTCGCGTCTCTCGTTATGCCGAAGCGCAAAGGCTTCGGTTTTCTTTCGACAAGACTAAGGTGGTGCACTTTTGCCGCCATCTACGGCTCCACTTCTACCCAGATTTGTTTCTTAATGGGGTGCGGTTTGATGTGGTTGAGTCGCACCGTTTCATTGGTATAGTATTCGACCGACGCCTCACCTGGGAGGCTTATATTCGCAGCCTTAGGGTATCTTTTACCCGCGCCATGGATATTCTCCGTTCAGTGAAGTTCAGCACTTGGGGCGCTGATAAGGCTACTGCCCTAATTTTTTATCGATCCTTTGTTCGTTCAAAGCTCGACTACGGATGCAAGTTTTATGCATCCGCAGCCGAGCGTTCATTTCAGAAGGTGGACTCGATCCACCACACCAACCTTCGCCTTGCGACCGGTGCCTTCCGCTCTTTCCCCATTGAGAGCCTGTTGGTCAATTCTGGGGAGATGCCACTCGCTCTGCGCCGCGTGCAGTGCATCACCCGCCTGTACGCGCGACCCTGGCGCCTCCCTTAGTCGCCAACAGCTGTCACTGCATCCATAGCTGATCTCGACTGAGCCTATGCCGCCGAGAGACGAAGGTGATGCACTAAGCCTTTTGAGTTTAGCGCCAGGAAACTCCTTCGAGAGCTAGGTATAGCTCTTGGGCCGGTGGCATACCTGCTTCTGTCCAGGACGCCACCCTGGAAGGTACCACATTTGGCTATTTGTCGCCACGCCTCCGCTCCCAAAGCTTGTACTGCGCCGGGAGTATTGCGTTCGACCTTTTTGGAGCACACCTTGTGTCACGCTTGAACCGTGCCAGTGTATACGGATGGTTCCAAGTCCTAAGAGGGGGTCGGCTTCCACGCCGTTTCCAATCTGTTTGAAGTCAGCGGGGCTCTGCCAGGCGCTGCCTCTGTCTTCACGGCCGTGCTGGTGGCAATACATCACTCGTTGCGGGACATTACGCGACGTGCCCGGTTTGGAGACCTGGTTGTGATCTATAGCGACTCACACAGCGCCCTGGGTGCTCTCGGGGCAAAGAAATCTCCACATACCCTGGTTCGCGATATCCGTGATGCCACGGTTTTGGCGAGCTGAGCGGATGTCGAAATTATCTTCTGCTGGGTTCCTGGACATGTTGGAATTGCGGTGAATGAGCGCGCCGATGAGGGCGCCAAAGAGTCCGCAAGGACTCTGCGTCCCGACCAGCGTTTCGCTCTTCCTCACACCGACTACATGGCATAAATACGGGCAGCTCTTCGGACTGTTTGGCAAAGAAGATGGGAGACGGTGGAAGGGAACTTAAAGTTGCGTGCCATTGCACCGCGACTGTTTCCATGGACCTATCCCCCAATGCCGCGACGGCTTCAGGTCGCTTTCTGTCATTTCCGAATCGGGCACACTCTTCTGATGCATCGCTATCTGATGGACCGCTCGCCAGCGCCCCCATTGTGACTACTGCGTCGTCCCCCGGACTGTTCGGCTTTTTCTTGTCGAATGTCCCAGTCTGGGTGATCTTTGCGCACGATACCTGTCCCGGTACCGGGTTGGGCAGGGTCGCTACCCCCTGTCCCTTATACTCGGGACGATTCGTGCACATTGACTTGTAGACTTGTTGACTTTTGGGGGGAGGCCTGGCTTCTTCCTTTTATTTAAGTCAGTTTTATTTTTTTATTTTTTTTGTTATTGTTTTGTTTGTAGGTTGCACTGTCCCATGTCGGGGTGAAGGGGACCTCCCCCCGACGCCGGACATTGCTTCCTAATTGTTACGTTTGTCACATTTTTATCATTGTTATTCTTATTTTAAAGTAGCCTAGTGCTAGGCTGTCGTGATTCCGGCGACTTATGCCCAGTTGGGCAGTCGCCAGATGGGCTCCTAAAAAAAAAAAAAAAAAAATCACCATGATCGATCGTTTTACTCGTTTGCCAGAGGCATTTCCTATCTCGGACATCAGAGCTTCAACAGCCACTCAAGCCTTCGTCTCAACATGGGTTGCTTGTTTTGCTGTTCACTCAATGATCATGACTGATCGTCGCAGACAATGTGAATTCTTCTAATGGTATGCACTCATGGCAGGGCTTGGTTCCTTTCGCCTTCGTACCACAAGCGTCCCCCAGACTGTTCAGGACATTCTTGTCGAATGTCCCAGTCTGGGTGATCTTCGCGCACGACACCTGTCCCGGTTATGGGATGGGCGGGGTCGCTACTGCCTGTCCCTTGTGCTCGGGACGAGTGCGTGTACTTTGACTGGTGGACTTATTGACTTTTGGGGGGAGGCCGGCCTTCTCCCTTTTATTTAACCCGATTTAATTGTTGTTGTTGTTTTTGTAATTGTTTTGTTATTGCTTTGTTATTGTTATTGTTATTTCTTTTTATTGTTTTCTGTTTAATTTTTTAAAGTAGCCTAAAACTAGGCTGTTTGTTTACGGCGACTAATGCCTAAGTCGGCAGTCGCCAGATAGCCCCTTAATTGAAAAAAAAAAAAAAAAATCGTACCACAAGCTTCCACCCCCAAGCAACTTGGCCGTCGAATGTTTGCATCGGATGCTTAAGGCAAGCGTACACTCCAACGATCCTAATATCACTTTGGTGGACAAGCTACCTTTGATTCTGTTGGGCATTCGTTCACCCTTGAAAGAGGATTTGGCCTGCTCTGCAGCGGAACTAGTTTACGGTACTCAACTTCGATTTCCTGGTCAATTCTTTTCTTCTTCTGACCGACCTCTACCTCCTCACCTCAATCCTGCTTCTTATGTACACCCCTATCACCCCTAGAGTGCCTGCTAATCAGAGACCTTTCGTGCCAAAAGAGATGTCGACTTGTTCCCATGTCTTTGTCCGTTGCGATTCAACTTGCTCCTCTTTGCAACTCGTTTATGACGGACCCTTTCTCGTCATCTCTAGGAAGCCGAAATTTTATGTACTGTAGTTTGGCGTCAACCAGGATATTGTTTCTCTGGATCGCTTGAAACCTGCTTTTATCGATGCTGTTCATTCTGAGCAGTTCTTATTTTCCTCTTCTACTATCTCTAATAATGGTCCAGTTATTTCCCTACCTCATCATCATCTAACCTCAAACCCAATCTCTTCTACCTCATCCATATCTCCATCTCCTTCCTGATTGCTGCCGCCCCCTCTTTTGTTGCAGGAAACCTCGTCGTCAGAGCCGTCCAGTCAGGAGACCATCCCTCCACCTCTGGTCACCCCGCAACCAGCAAGCCAGGCACAGATCGTCATGCTATCGCCAGACACCAGCTCGGAGAGGTCACTCAAACGGATCACCATCAATCCGTCCACTCTTGCTAGTTACAGTGCCTCCCCTGCATTTTGTGCTATTCCCAGCAATCGTAGCCAGCCCACCGGCGTCATCACACAGTCTGATCGCATTGTCAGAAGGCCTCGGAGATATCTGGATTAACGTAATATTTTTGTTTTTGTAACGGGATGGGTACCTCTATTGAGGTGGAGTATTGTAGCAGCTGACATCTTTGCAAGCTCCTACAAAGTTCGTAAAAGAGGCACCCCGTAAGGGGTGCGGCGATTTGCCATCCTGGCCGCCGTGCTGATGGGACTCAGCACCCCGTCCGACTCCAGCTTAGCCTCTTCTCCTTCCTTCAAAACACTTGTTTCCTCGCTTTTCATACAACCTCTCCCACAACTTTCAATGGTCAGACTCTAATTTCACAGGGTAGATGCTGACCTTCTTCTCAAGTCAACCGTCTTGGATCGGGGCTGAGGGGGAAGGGGATAATGTTTCCTCACCCTTGAGCTCCGGTCTGTGGTGGTTGGTTTTTAACAACCTGCTTCATCCCCACCCATACCTTCGTCACATCCCTTTTCCTCTCCTCTTCACAATCTATATATTTTTTACGCCGTGTTCAAGGTGGAGCCGCCAGGCCGATGGACTGCCAGGCCACCAGGCGGGAGGGGTGGTCCGAAATGGCGGCTCCTGGCTCTGCCAGGCCTGTAAGCACCTCTTGCAGTGAGGGCAACTGCAAGAGGTGATGTGCTATTGCGTCCCGTATAAAAAAGAGGGTCACCATGCCCGATGATGAAAATAAAAAAAACTCAACCCTTAACTTCCCCTGAAAAAGCGACGGAGCCGCCCTCGGGCAGCTTCACCAAAAAAATAGGGGTCCTTTCCCCTGTGCTTGCGCAGGGGACCCTCCATACCTCTTTAACCAAAGAGGAGGCTTACTCCTCTCCTACGCCTACGGGTGTAGGGGACTCCCACTCACCCCCTTCTCTGGAGGTGCTTTCGGGCACCTGGCTTTTTCTAGCGGCAGTTCCCTCTTTTCTTTCCACGGGGACTGCCAAGAAAGCCAGCAGGCAGCCCTTAGCCAGCCGCTCCCCATCGAAGCGGCTCGGTGGGGCAAACCCCCTTAGGGGAGAGAGGGAAGCCAGGCCCCTTCGGTCGCTTCCCTCAAAAGACCTGCTGGCAAGGATATTGAACCTTGCCGGGGTTAAGGCCTGTGCCTCCCCACAAAAGACTCTTGACGCTGCCAAGGAGACCTGCGATGTCCTGGGAGGGGATGGCCAACTGGAGGCCCCTCCTGTGATAGACATGTTCCTTGAGGAGACCCAGCCTCAGACGGTAGGGCCTTCCATGGGGAGGAATCCGGGCTCGGCGCCAAGCAACGAACCCGAATCGGCCCCTATGCAAGGTCCCCCTCAAACGGCTGAGGGCTACGAGGCAGTACAAGGAGGGGAGGGATCTCCTCCGACAGGTGCCCCCGCGACTACCGGAAACTTCTCCATTTTAGAGAGGGACCTGGCTAAGGCTGGCCCATCTGGCATGGGGGCTTCTACCGGCGGAGGTGAGAAGCGGGTTCATTCCCCGCCCTTCTCTCCAAAAAAAGAAGACGACTAAAAGGACTAAAAAGACAAAGAAGACTCGGGGCTCCTCTCCATCCGCGGGGGCCGCGGGGACGGATAGTTCTACTGCCACTTTGGTAGGCGACCAAGCCAAGATCGGCACACACGGCCCCTCTACCCCGTCGTGTGCAGAGCCTTTGACTAAGACTAACACCAAGAGTGCACAGGGCGGAGCCTCGATGACATCGAGGCCCCTCATTCAGAAGTTACCTGGCGTTTTCGAGCCCGCTGGCTTCAAACGCTTCCTCGTTATTCGCTCCACTGATGGCACCATGTTGGCCAAGAGCAACATGATCCATCAGAGGAGAGGATTAGCTAGTGCAATTGGTAGAGAGCCGAAGGTGACTCGTTTCTCGGACGGGAGCCTTCTGGCGAATGCGGCGAATCCCGCCGAGGTGGCCAAGATAAGTGCTCTTCGGACACTTTATGGCACCCCGGTGAGTGTGACGCCACACTCTCCTATGAACTTTGTGAAAGTAGTTTATGCGAGGGAACTCGTTGACTACTCCATTGAGGACATCACCCTAGAGCTGGCCGACCATGGGGCGGTCCACGAAGAACGTGTGATGAGAAAACAGGGAGGGGCCTCGAGACCCATGCTTACACTCTTCGTCACGTTCGACTGTAACAAGCTTCCTGAGTCGGTGCGTGCCGGTTGGTACCGCTACCGCGTGAAGGCATTCGTGCCACTGCCGCGGCGGTGGTATTACTGTCACCGTTTCGGCCATACGAATCGCTCATGTAGACGTGCAAAGTCGGGGTTTCCCGAAGTCTGTGTAAATTGCTCCAAGGTCGCACACGATAAGTCCAAATCGTGTGTGGCCATGTGTGTCAATTGCGGAGAGCCGCACCCTGCTTCTTCGAAGCAATGTGGTGCATATCTCCTTGAGAAAGAAATCCTGGCCTTTAGGCCCAGGATCGACTCTCATTCCGCGAGGCTGAGGACTTGGTCTTGGCGCGCCCAAAGAAGCCTGGGACGTCATATGCCTCAATAGTTAGAAAGGCACCCTCTGCTCCTGGCCCATCCAGGCCAACGAGCACGGTTGTTTCGGCGCCCATTCGGAGCCCTTCTGCGGGCTCTACCCAACCCGGGCGCTTCCCTGGTAATGCTGGCGGCAAAAAGGGTTCATACCCAGCCCCGGCTTAAACCACAGCTCCCCCCTATTCCCCCAGCGTGACCGTTTCTCGTAAGGCGAAACGGCCACGCGCCTCCACCGAGTCGTTAGACTCATAGGAGGCAACACCCCTGAAGATGGTCGCTAGGCCATCTTCCGGGGTTCCTAAAGCTGTCCCCCGAAAGGAGGACAGCAACAAAAGAGCTTCGGCTTCTTCGCCCACGCCCCGAGGTGGAGACGGTTTTTCCTCAAAAAGAGGGCCCCCCGCCTCCGAAGCCGCAACGCATGCCTAAGGTTTCGAGGCGGAGGGAGAAAAGACTTGCACAGGTAGCCCAACCTCCCCCAATAAGTCCTCGAATGCGACAGCGCCTTGAGCGCATTGTCCGGCCAACAGTGCCCGGGGTTTTGCCCCCGGGAAGCGTACGGCCATTCTCGTGAGTGTCTTCAGTTCGAAGAGGGCCCCCGCGTCTCCTCCGAGCTAGGCCTGGAGGGAATATTCCTTTAATGGAATTGCCGTGGACTCCGGGCCAACTGGGAGGAGCTTCGGAGGCTCGTCTCGTCCCCTTTCCCGTTAGCTATCTTTTTGCAAGGGACCATGTTAGGCGCGTGCCCCCTGCCTGCTCTCCCGGGGTATAAGGGTCTTGTGACCCCACCACTGCGGGATGGATGGGCCGGGGGATGTGCGGTTTACACCCGGCATGATGTCTACGTTCTTCCTTTCTCTTTAGATACCTCCTTTCAGGCAGTGGCTGTGCAGCTGCACCTGGATAGGAGGTATACTATCATTTCTGCGTACGTTCCACCGTCAGCTAACTTCGACGCGGGGGACTTCCGCCGCGTCATGGCACGGTTGCCGAGGCCCTATCTCTTGCTTAGAGATC
Organism: Ceratothoa steindachneri; assembly: GCA_963969495.1. Classification (NCBI taxonomy): domain Eukaryota; kingdom Metazoa; phylum Arthropoda; class Malacostraca; order Isopoda; family Cymothoidae; genus Ceratothoa; species Ceratothoa steindachneri. The sequence goes on from OZ018318.1 coordinate 53,877,036, forward strand.
TGAACGGCAGGCATTCTCTCTGGGGAGATTACTCCATAAATCCCAGGGGACAAGTCCTTGCCGATCTGATCGAAGAGCTTGAGATGGGTGTCCTAAACTTGGATGAGTTTACGCATCACTGTCCGAGAACCGCTTCATTTTCTTGCCTTGACCTATCTTTTTGCTCTTCGGATGCACAGCCTGATTTTGATTGGGGGGTGGTCGATGACCTCCATGGTAATGATCACTTTCCCATTCAAATATCATTTCTTAGGACAACTGCCGCCTAAGAGACTACCTCGGTGGTGCTTGGTGCGGGCGGGGTGGCCTGCATTTCAGGAAATGACTGAATTCTCTATCTCAGTCGAGGAGTTTAGGTCGGTAGATGAGGCCGTTGAGTTCTTCTCCGGCAACCTCATCGCCGTAGGCCTGACTACTATTCCTAGGACGTCTGGCTGTTTTGCACGCCGACTACTCCCATGGTGGTTTGCCGAGTGTGAGACGGCCCTCAAACAGAAGCGTTATGCCTACATGCGCTATAAGCGCCGCCCGAACGATTTCACTGCCGCTGAATTTCGTCGGGCTAGGGCTAGGTTCCGGTATATTTCGAAGCACGCCCGCCGCTCTTCTTAACGGGCATACGTGTCTTCACTTAACGGGAAGACCCCTTCAGCTGAGGTGTGGAAGCGAGTCAAAAGGATTCGGGGCAAGTTCTCGCAGGACCTCCTTCCCGTTCTCCAGGAGAATGGGACCGCAATCTCGGGCCCCGCGTCCGTGGCGGAATCCTTAGCGACCGCTTTCTCCGCATACTGTAGCCGGGATGCTGCTCTGCCAGCATTTAATGCACGTCGTGATGTCGCGGAAGGCCGCCGGCTGGACTTTACCTCCAGAGGCGGAAAAACCTTCAACGAAAAGTATACTGTGAGTGAGTTGCGTTCCGCTCTCGCTTCGTGCGCGGACACCGCCCATGGTCCGGACGATGTCCCGTACGCCATGTTTCGACACATAGGTGAGCGAGGCATGGCCTCTCTGTTAGATTTGTTCAATAGGATCTGAGTGAAAGGTCTTCTTCCAGACTCCTGGCAAATCGCTACTGTGCTCGCCTTTCGCAAACCACGGAGAGATCACTCTACTCCGACCGGTTTTCGCCTAATTTCTCTACCCTCTTACGTGTGCAAGTTGATGGAGAAATTGGTAAATGTTAGATTAGCCTTTTTCCTGGACAGCGGAGGCCATTTGTCTTCCGCACAGTGCGGCTTCTGCAAGTTCCACTCCACGTTGGATGCTCTGCTATGACTGGAAAATGCCGTCTGCGAGGCTTCCCTTCGTAGACAGCACTACGCCACGGTGTTTTTCGATCTGGAGAGGGTCTATGATACCGCATGGTGATACGGTATCATGGAGACTCTCCACACGATGGGGGCGAGGGGACGCCTCCCAATGTTTATATCTGAAATTTTGCGAGATCTTCGATTCAGCGTACGGGTGAAGGGAGCCCTCTCCGGCCCAAAGGAGCAGGAAGAGGGTGTCCCGCAGGGAAGTGTCCTCAGGTTCACACTCTTTACCCTGAGCATCAACGGCATCACCTCGGTGCTGCCGGAAGATGTTCTCGCTACGCTCTACGTGGACGACCTTTCGATCTCTTTTGGCGCGTCCCAGATGCCAACTCTGGAGCGTCGACTCCAACAGGCATTGAACCGCGTCTTTCGTTATGCCGAAGCGCACAGGTTTCGGTTTTCTTTGGCCAAGACTATGGTGGTGCACTTCTGCTGCCATCTACGGCTTCACATCGACCCAGATTTGTTTCTTAATGGGGTGCGCCTGGATGTGGTTGAGTCGCACCGTTTCCTTGGTCTTGTATTCGACCGACGCCTCACCTGGGAGGCTCATATTCGCAGCCTTAGGATCTCTGTACCCGCGCCAACGGCGCTGATAGGACTACTGCCCTACTTTTTTATCGATCCTTTGTTCGTTAGAAGCTCGACTACGGATGTGAGTTTTATGCATCCCCAGCCGAGCGTTTATTGCGGAAGGTGGATTCGATCCACCACACCGGTTTTTGCCTGGCGACCGGTGCCTTCCGCACTTCCCCCATTGAGAGCCTGTTGGTCGATGCTGGGGATATGCCACTCACTCTGCGCCGCGTGCAGTGCATCACCCGCCTATACGCGCGAGCCCGTCGCCTCCCTCAGTCACCAACAGCTCTCACTGCTTCCGCAGCTGATCTCGATGGTGCCTATGCCGCCGAGAGACGCCAGTTATACCCTAAGTTCTTTGGCTTAGGGCCAGGAACTCCTTCGAGAGGTAGATATAGCTTTCGGGCTGGTAGAGCCCCTGCTTCTGCCCAGGACGCCACCCTGGAGAGTACCACATTTGGCTATTTGTCGCCAAGCCTCTGCTCCCAAAGCTTGTACGGCGCTTGGAGTATTGCGTTCGACCTTTTTGGAGCACACCTCGTGTCACGCTGGAAACGTGCCAGTGTATACGGATGGCTCCAAGAGGAGGCTGGCTTCCACGCCGTATTCCCTCTGTTTGAAGTCAGCGGGGCTCTACCAGGCGCTGTGATTGTCTTCACGGCCGAGCTGGTGGCAATACACCACTCGGTACGGGAGATTATGCGACGTGCTCGGTTCGGAGACCGGATTGTGTTTTTTAGACACTCTCAAAGCGCCCTGAGTGCCCTCGGGGCATTGGAATCTCCGCATCCCCTGGTTCGCGATATCCGTGACGCCACGGTTTTGGCGAGCCGGGTGGATTTCGAGATTATCTTCTGCTGGGTTCTTGCACATGTAGGAATTGCGGGAAATGAGCGCGCCGATGAGGGCGCCAAAGAGTCCGCGAGGACTTCGCGACCGGACCAGCGTTTCGCTCTTCCTCATACTGACTACATGGCAGGAATACGGGCAGCTCTTCGGACTGCTTGGCAAAGAAGATGGGAGACGGTCGAAGGGAACTTAAAGTTGCGTGCCATTGTGCCGCGACTGTTTCCATGGACCTATCCCCCAATGCCGCGGCAGCTTCAGGTTGCTTTCTGTCGTCTCCGAATCGGACACACTCGTGTGACGTATCGCTATTTGATGGAGCGCTCGCCTGTGCCATATTGCAACGACTGCGTCGTCCCCCAGACTGTTCGGCACATTCTTGTCGAATGTCCCAGTCTGGGTGATCTTCGCGCACGATACCTGTTCCGGAACCGGGATGGGCGGGGTCGCTACCGCCTGTCCCTTGTACTCGGGACGAGTACGTGCACTTTGAATGGTGGACTTGTTGACTTTTTGGGGTAGGCCGGCCTTATCCCTTTCATTTAACCAGGTTTAATTGTTGTTTTTGTTATTGTTTTGTTATTGTTATTGTTATTTCTTTTTATTGTAGTTTTCTGTTTATTTTTTTAAAGTAGCCTAGAACTAGGCTGTTTGTTTACAGCGACTTATGCCTAAGTCGGCAGTCGCCAGATAGCCCCTTAAATAAAAAAAAAATCGTAAAGAGGCAGTTGGCAATTTCCCGCCTGAGAAAATTATGCACCTCGCCCAAAAATCCATTTTTGTACGACCTTTGATACCAATACGGTTACTTCAAAATCAATATACAACTCCCAACCACCAACCAATCAAAACCTTTGTACTACAACCCAATTCAAAATTAATCAATCAAAATAGACTTTCCCGTTTCCCGAGTCCGGAGTGAATTTTAACGAACACTTTAATTGAATCAGCGCTCCAGGCAAGGTCAGTAAGAATTAGCAACCTAATTAATCATCAGTGTATACAAAGATCTAAAAATATTCAAAGTGTAATTCCTTCATTTGAATTCCAGTTTCCCTGATTTGTAACTTCAAAAACATCGTGGCAGTACTATACTATATTTTATATAATTCTCCCATATTTTATATCTTATTCACTATAATATCCACCTTATATAACTTACTCCTCTTAACATTATAATCATCGGCCATTTTCCTATATTCACTATATATATATATATATATATATATATATATATATATATATATATATATATATATATATATATATATATATATATATATATACATACATTATATTCATTAACTATATTATCAAATTCGTCATATTCCATTAATTATTTGTTGTTCAATAAATCTTGTTAAATTTATGCGTCAATGATTTTGAAACCTTCCCGGTTGAATTAGTTATCCTCCCTCCCGTTTTCTCTCTATCAATTTATTTTTATCTTTAAATTCATATAGCAAGGTTTAATGGCTGCTATCTAGGCAAGTTTGACATTAAACCCAATCTCAATAGCTATAGTGCCTTTTATTTTGTTTTTAATCTTTTAATTGAACTGATAATATTTATGTCCACTTATCTAATACCTTAGTTACTCCCGTACTGACCTGTATTTTAACTATATCTTACTCAGTTTACTTTTATCCGAGCCTTGTCTATCCGTGTTTTTAGATGAAACACTTTACCTAATCCCATGTTAGTGCTCTTTTTATTTTGTTTTTAATTTTTTAATTGAATTGATAATATTTATGTCCATATTATTTGACTGCTTCTTTTGCCGGCAGTTCGTATCTTTATTTTTTGTATCTCTTGTTTTTATTACAAACTTAAGCCATATGAGCCTTTACGGCAAAACAGGCTATAAATCCTTAAAATAAATAAATTACCATTCAGAGGTTACCTGAAGTTTTTGAATGCGCTGGTTTCAAACGCTTTCTCGATATTCACTCCACGGATGGCAGCATGTTGGCCAAGGGCAACATGATCTATCAGAGGAGAGCTTTAGCTACCGTGATTGGTACAGAGCCGAAGATGAGCTGTTTCTCGGACGGTAGCCTTCTGGCGAATGCGTCAAATCCCTCAGAGACGGCCATAATTAGTGACCTTCGGACACTTGATTGCATGTCAGTGTATGTGACGCTGCACTCTACCATGAACATCGTGAAAGGAGTAGTTTATGCGAGGGAACTCGTGTACTACTCCATATATGACATCACCATAGAGTGGTCAAGGCCAAACGTGTGATGAGAACACAGGGAGGGGCCTCGAGACCCAGCCCTACACTCTTCGTCACGTTCGACTATGACAAGCTCCCTGAGTCGGTGCGTGTCGGTTGGTACCGCTACCGCGTGAATGCACTCGCGCCACTGCCGCGGAGGTGCTACTACTGTCACCGCTTCAGCCATACTAATTGCTTTGTAGACGCGCAAAGTCGGTGTTACCCGAAGTATGTGTAAGTTGCGCTAAGGCCGCAAACAGATAAGTCCAAATTATGTGTGGTCAATTGCGGAGAGCTGCATCCCACTTTTTCGAAGCAATGTGGTGTGTATCTCATTGAGAAGGAAATTATGGCTGTTCAGGCCTAAGTGTTAATATTAAGCGGAGTAATAGTGGCACGCAATTGTACGCTGCGCGCCCTTCATTTGATTGTGGCGGACGTCATAGCCGTTTGGCCAGTGAGTGTGCCATCACAGCCGGTTGTGTAATGGTGACCGGGTGTTCGCTCCGAGGCAGTCGTTGTTTAGAGATAAGCGTGCGCAGACGTTCTTAACAGTGAACCATGCTCTGCTACCACTGTTAAGAACGTCTGCACACGCTTACCTCTGAACAACGACTGCTGCGGAGCGAGCACACGGCGTCAGAGCCGGCCGCGCGGTTATGACGCCACACCATAAGCAAATGAACAGTGCGCCATTATTACTGCGACAGATAATAACACAACTTGTTCTCTCTTCTTTTCACTGCCTGATCTTGTTTGCAATGAAAGCGGCTTGATAAATAACCATTAGTCTCTACTGATAGCGGCTCGTAGCCGCTGGGTGGACGCTCCACACTTGGCGAGACTGTCTGCTAGTTGTTGTGACGTGTCAACCCAAGTCACCGATGTTATATCCTTTCTAGCAAGCATATCGCGTAGAACAGCCACATCAATTCTCCTTTTTTGATCATTAACATTTTTAGAAGAGTACAGAGCATCAACCAAACTCTTGTTGTCCACAAAACAATGAATGTTAACACCAGCGCGGCGAGATATTTCAACAATGATATTGACGATGTACACTGCAGCTTCATCGAACTCAAGAAGAGCCAGGGGCTCAGCAGACAATGCTGACTTAACAACACGCCGGATTTTCCTAGTCTGCCAGTAGATTGGATAACGAGCACTACTATCATCTTCTAGGAGTACAATAAACTCTCCTTAAAAACCACTATCAGCCAAATTAGCAAAAGCTGTATCCGAATAACACTTTAGAGAACAGGCTTCAAGTGGCTCAAGCTTAGGAAGGTCTAATCTCATCTTGTCTCTTGGCACTGCAACTATTAACTTATTTAATCTTAGAAATTCACCGACATTTGCCTTGTTACACGCAACGCTCAACAAACAAGTTTCAAAAGCAATGGCTGGTCTGGTATGTGTTGCGATCCAGTTCAGTTGTCCAATCAAAGCTCTGTACTTAGTTTTTTTTCCGCCAATATTAAGTCTCTTGTTTTAAGAAGAGCACGCTGATGATTGATGACGATAGGTGTCAAAGTTGAAACGTACTGGAACTGATCACCAGCCAAGCCATCAGGAGTCGTGTTGGTGTTCAAATAACATACTAGAATGATGCTGATGCTAAGCTGACAATCAAGAACATGTAATGTAATTTCTTAACGACAGCATCTTAAATGCAGCAGTTACTGCCCAGAGAAAATCATCAACATATACACAAATTATGCCCTTAAAATTGTTGTCATTGTACTATGAAAACAAAGTATTATCGAATGAACACATGTAAATACCAAGCATCAATAATTCATCTTTCACTCTTAAATACCAAGCTCTGGCTGCATCACACAAACTGTACAGTCTTCTTTAATTTCGGCAAGTTACCATTAAAATATTCAGAAGGAGGTTTCAAGTAAATCTCACGTTCAATGGCATTGCCCTACAGATAAATAGCCATGACATTAACGGTGTTACACCCCCACTGCTAGGAAGATACTATAGCGTACAAGAAGTGCAGGCAAGTGACTTAAAAGCTTCGTTTGAATGAGTCTTTTTTGAGACTCAGGATGGCGGAGTGGATTCGCCGCTGGCTAACAGTGGTCCAGCGACGCGGGAAGCTGTTCGCAACTCACCTACGCTATTATTTTTTCTTTGCCCCTTTTCCTATTCCCCTCTATCTACAATGGTGCCCAGACCCGGGAGGGGGAGCGTTAGCTCTTGGATAACATTTCCAAACGGACTCTTCATTTCTTCAAAATACGCTCCGCTTCTAAGAGGGGGGTTGTATAGCGCACGAGAAGTGCAGGCGAGCGGCTTTAAAGCTTCGTTTGAATGAGTCTTTTTTGAGACTCAGGATTGCGGAGTGGATTCGCCGCTGGCTAACAGTGGTCCAGCGACGCGGGAAGCTGTTTGAAACTCGCCTACGCTATTATTTTTTATTTGCCCCTTTTCCTATTCCCTTCTATCTACAATACCAAGCATCAATAATTCATCCTTCACTCTTAAATACTAAGCTGTGGCTGCATCACATAAACTGTACACAGTTTTCATTAATTTATGCAAGTTACCATTAAAATATTCAGAAGGAGGTTTCAAGTAAATCTCACGTTCAATAACATTGCCCTGCAGATAAACAACCTTGACATTAATGGTGTGACACTCCCACTGCCAGAGACAAAGCCAGACGTACTGCTTCCCTGGAACACGTAGGCGAATCCTTGCGCAACGAGATAGTGTCCTCTTTAAAGCCACGTGCTACTAATCTCGCTTTAGTAACCGTCTTATTATCTTGCACTTTCTCAATTATCACCCACCTCACTGATACGACGTCTTGACCAACATTTTCAACTTCTTCATAAACATTGTTGTTTCTCCAGTTTTGCATTTCAGCTTCTTTCGCAGCCATCACATCATCACTATTAAACATTACAACTATCTCTCCACTGTCAGGTATCACAAACAATTCACCAATATCATTGAAGTCAATCCAACCAACAGTAGCATCAGAATCTTACCTGACATTGAAACAATTATGATATTTGTTACTTGTGGCTTTTCCCGCTCTACTTATCACCTTACCAGAGACAAGGTCATCAGTAGCTGAACTCATAGCTTGAAATCGCTGTCCAACTTTGATTTGGGGTGAAGAGTTACCGCCGATGTCAACTCAACTATCTTCATGTTGATTCTCATTACCATTAGCCGGCTGATGAACTTCAGCAGCCTCATCCCTGCCATCGTCGTAGCTGTCATAGCTGTGATCATCCTCATCAACTACAGGAAGATAGCAGTCCTCTTCACCAGACTACCGTTAGTCTGCACCATCTGATGTAGTGTCACTGGACATGGTCGTGCTAAATGGAACATGGGTTAAGCGACAAGCAGAACTCTCACATAGAGGCCACCATGACGAACCAACACCTGCTTTCCGTTGCGTTCGATCACAACACCGGGCCCGTGCCACTCGTTATTGTCATTACGCTTATAGAAAACTTCATCACTATTACTTAGATTTTTCACATCAGTAGTACGCACATTGCTTCTTAATGCTCCATTCAAAGCTCGTTTGATTCGATCTTCAAAAACTGCTGCCTGGCATAGTAAACAGCATTCAAATTATTTCTTATAATAGTGGAAGCCGTCACCGGTTCGCACTCAGGAAGTTTATTGCAAAACACACTAGGCATAGCAGGGTTAAAACCAAATACTAGTTGGTTAGGTGAAAATCCTGAATTATTCAACATAGGATTGCGTGCATAAATTGCAAAGACAAGCGTGGTCTCCAGATCACAACTAAATTACCAATAACTGCAATGAGACGTTCACAAGTCCCGTTACTCCACGGGCTCATTATTACCCCCCCCCCCCCCGTTATCAGTGATGATCTTTTGAGGAGAACCGAATAGATTAATACAATACATGAACAAACCTTTAATGATTGTTGAAGCAGTTTTGTTTTTTGTTACTGTTGCTGTACAAAATCTCGTAGCCATGTCAACTATCACAAGGAAGTAAACATTGACCGCACACTTTCAAATCCATTGCAATACTTTCGATAAAACTCGTCGCCATTGGTAAACATACAACTGGTCTAGGAACAGGTCTTATAAATTTAACACATGTTTCACAAACGCTTGATAAATCATTAATTTCCTGTTTAAGATCAGTATTGTTGCTACCCGAATTTGTTAGAAGTTTTATCAATTTTTCAGTTGTGGGATGTCCAAATTGTTTGTGTAGCTTCAAGGTGTTGTTAGTAGAAGGCAACACCACCTCGTGACCATTAGCCTGGTCTAGTCATCTACACACAGGTAGTAAATAATTTCAAAATGAAGTAGAACCTAGCTTGACCCATTTCTTGGCAATCTTCACGGTCTCATTTCGCGAGGATAAGGACTTGATCCTAGCGAACCCGGCTCTGCCTGGGACCTCTTATGCCTGAATGTTAAGAAGACACCCTCTGCTCCTGGCCCCTCCAGGCCTACGAGCACGGTCGGTTTTTCGCCCATTTGGAACCCTTTTGCGGGTTCTACCCACCCTGAGTGCTACTCTGGTAGAGCTGGCAGCATAAATGGTTCAGGCTCAGCCTCGACTAAAACCAGGATTCCCCCTCCTTCCCCCCCAAGTGTGAACGTTTCCTATAAGGCGAAACGGCCGCGCGCCTCCAACGACTAGTTAGACTCACAGGAGACAAAACTTCTGAAGTTGGTCTTGATGCCATCTTCCGGGGTTCCTAAAGCTGCCCCCCGAAAGGAGTACAGCACTAAAGGAGCTTCAGCTCTTTTGCCCACATCCAGTGGTAGGTTGGGTGGCTCGGAGACGGTGGAGTCTCCAAATGTGGGCTTCCGCCTCTGAAGCCGCCCCGCGTGTCTAAGCTTTCGAGACGGAGGGAGGAAAAGACTCGCATGGCGAGCCCAACCTCATCTGATAAGTCCTCGAAGGCAATAGCGCCTTCAGCGCATTGTCCGGCTAACAGTGCCAGGAATTCTGCCTCCGGGAAGTGTACAACCATTCCCGTGATGGTCTTCTCTTCGAAGAGGACCCACTGCATCTCCTCCGAGCAAGGCCTAGAGGGAAGACCCCTCTAGCAGAGGTATAGAGGTGAGTCAAAAGGATTCGGACAAGTGCTCGCAGGACCCTCCTCCCGTTCTCCAGGAGAATGGGGGTGCAATATCTGACCCCGCAACCGTGTCAGAATCCTTCCAACTGCTTTCTTCGCATTCTCTAGCCTGGATGCTGCTCCGCCAGCGTTCCATGCGCGTCGTGAAATCGCGGAAGGCCGCCGAATGGACTTTACCTCGAGAGGTGGAGAACCCTCCAACGATAGGTTTATCTGAGTGAGTTGCGTTCCGCTCTCACTTCGTGCGCGGACACCGCTCCTGTTCCAGACGATGTCCCGTACGCCATGCTTCGACACCTAGGTGAGCGAGGCATGGCCTTTCTCTTAGATTTGTTCAACAGGATCTAGGTAGAGGGTATCCTCCCAGATTCTGGCGAATCGCAACTGTACTCACTTTCCACAAACCGGGGGAGATCACGCTACTTCGGCCAGTTTCCACCCAATCGCTATAACCTTCTGCGTGTGCAAGTTGATGGAGAAATTGGTAAATGTTAGATTAGCTTCTTTTTTTTTGGACAGCGGAGGCCATCTGTCTTCTGCACAGTGCGGTTTCCGCAAGTTCCACTTTACGTTGGATGCTGTGCTCTTACTGGAAAATGCGGTCTGCGAGGCCTTCCATCATAGGCAGCACTACGCCACTGTGTTTTTCGATCTGGAGAAGGCATATGATACTGCATGGTAATACGGTATCATGGAGACTCTCCACAGGATGGGGGCGAGGGGACGCCTCTCAATCTTTATATCTGAATTTTTGCGAGATCGTCGATCCGCCTACGGGCGAGGGGACCCCTCTCCAGCCCAATGCAGCAAGAAGAGGATGTCCCACAGGGAAGTGTCCTCAGTGCTACATTCTTTGCCCTGTTGAATATTTTCTGCTCTCAAGTCCGTCCCGCCCTTTACGTTATCTGAAAGAATTTTCTCTATCAATTATTGAAGGTCCTTCTACTCGGCCCGGGACCCAAGAGGAAGGACTCCTCACCTGGGTCATCGACATCCAATAAGCCTGCAGCCTCTGCAGCTGACTTGGCCGAGCCTCGGGATTCTTCAATGAACTCTTCTCCTGTTGTTGAATATTTTCTGCTCTCAAGTCCGTCCTGCCCTTTACAGGTCTTAAGCTCCCTCCTGGTCCAAACAGTAGCAGAAATACACCCAGTTCCTCGTACTTTGCAAATATCTCCTGCTCCTTCTACTCGCCCACCTACTCGCCCTCCTACTCACCTTCCTAATCAGGATTCGATGGAAGTAGATGATACTCCAACATCACTAATCGCGGTTGTTAGGTCAATCCCCCAGACAGCAAAAGTCCCCTCGGATAGTGAATCCGGATCTCTTCTCGAGCTTCCGTTTCCGCCTGGCTGTGGGCCCGAATTGCAGGCAAAGGCATCAGCCGGTCCCTCGAAACCATCCAACATAGCCCCTGTCACTGCTCCTTCCAAGGTCTCTTCCCTTGCTATAGCAGGCACTTCAAAATCTGCTCTCCGTTCCACAAGCTCCTTGTGACGCATTCCAAACTTAACCTCACCCACAGAGAAAAAAGATATCTAATGTGGTATCTAACCGACCCACATAATATCCCCCATTTTGCAATGGAATTGTCAAGGCGTTCTCACCAAGTGGAAAGAACTCAAAGTTTTTTTGACGACTCTCCACCCCGCTGTAATTTGTCTTCATGAGAACAAACAGGGTATACGGCCCTTTCCGATGGGACCCAGTTTTCTCTTTTTTCAACTCTATTGATCCTGTCGGGGGCTCGTCTCATTGGGGGTGTAAGTTATCGTTTCCTCATATCACCATGTATCTCCCATCCCCCTACATGCTACCCTCCAAGGTGTTGCCGTGAGGGTTTTTCTTACAAGGCTTTTAACAGTTTGCTCTATTTACCGCCCTCCTTCTTTACCATTATCAAGACCCGACCTTTTAGAACTTATAGATCAATTGCCCTCACATTTTCTCTACTGGGAGATTTTAATGCCTGTCACCCATATTGGGGCGACATCACTCGGAATGCCAAAAGCATAATACCCCCCCCCCCCACTCAACTTACAGAGATCCTTAGAAAATGACAGCCTGGTGGTCAGAAATGCTTTGCCCTCCATTTCCGTGCCGTCAGTAGTGTCAGTCGTTACAATAATGATTTTCTAGCATATGGATAAAAGGAAGAGACTCATTCTCTCAATTTTACAACAAAATCTAACCTTCCGTATAATTCCCTATTTACCATCTACGAGTTGCGTAAGGCATGGTCCCTTTGTAGATCTACTTCTCCTGGCCTTGACTAAATCCATTTTGATATAATTCGGCACCTCCACCGACACTCTTGCATACTCTTACTTGATTCGTACAACTTTATATGGGTGAAACGTGTTTACCCATCATCATGGCGCGTTGGAATTGTCTTTCCCTTTGTGAAACCAGGCAGGAACTGGTTGGACACAGACCACTACCGCCCTATAGCTCTTACCAGATGTTTAAGTAAATTACTGGAGAAGATGGTGTTGGAGTGCTTGAACTGGTTCTGAGAATTCAATCACTTACTGTCTCCATTACAATGTGGTTTTCGCGGGGGCCATAGTACCCTTGACCTTCTAGAAAGTTTCGAGGGTTCGGTCCGGAAAGCTTTCTCATTAAAGCACCGAGTCTCAGCCATATTTTTCTACATTGAGAAAGCCTATGATGCAACATGGAGATACGGCGTCTTAAAGCAACTATATATTTGGCGTATGAGAGGCCTTTTAGAGTCTTTTATTGAACGTTTTTTAGCATCTCGATCCTTTATTGTGTGTGTTGGAGACACCTACTCTGATCTGCAACCTCAAGAGGAGGAAGTTCCTTATGGCAGTGTTTCAAGTGTTTTATGTTTTGTAATTGCGATCAATGATATCATTTCCTCTCTCCCAAAAGGTATATCGGCGACCTTGATCGTCGATGACTTGGTACTATACTGTGCCTCACCCTGACTTCCATCAACAGCGCGTCGGCTGCAACTAGCAGTCGATGCGGTCTTGAAAAGTGCACAATTAGGGGGAATCCCGCTTTTCCCCAGCAAAACTAAGACAATGTATTTCCACTGGGGTATAGGGGCTCTTGTTCCGTCACCTATCTACCTAAAAGGTGTAGAGATAGAGTTCTTCTCTGAGTTTCTGTTTCTCGACGTAACTCTTGATACCAAGTTATCCTCATTACCGCATCTACGCCGTCTTTGAACTGTCTGTCTGCGGGCTCTATACATTTTGAAAGTCCTCTCCCATACTTCGTGTGACAGTGGTTGTCAAACACTATGCGTTTTATACACTGCACTCGTCCAATCCAAATTGGATTATGGATGTCAAATTTACTCTTCGGCTTCCCCCTCAGCCCTTAAAATGCTGAACTCCATTCGCAATCTCGAAGTTCGTCTCTCCAATGGAGCCTTTCGCACTTTTCTCGTCAACAACCTATACTGTGTGACTGGAGTGCTTCCCTTGCCCTATCATCGACAACAGATCTGTATGCGATATCTCTGTCGTGTATAGAAGACCCCTGTATCATGGTCTACAGATGCCTGTATGCTGCAGAGTCAACGGCAGCATTCGATAAGTTGCCATCCTTACCCCGCCATTTGAACCTCCAGATATGAGATCATCTCTCCAACTTGGGTGTTCAAAGAGTCCTTGCCCTTCCGTCGTCGCTGACCCCTAGTTAGCGTGCTCTAATTCCAACAGTCTGTACCGACATGTGGAGCCTGGATAAGTCATGCGTATACCCTTGCATCCTTAAGAGACTGTTCTTAGAGCATGCCACCTCACACATACAATACTGTCCGATATAAACGGATGGTTCCAAGTGAGACAATGGCGAGGGTGCCGCAGCCACCTATTCAGGAAAGCTTCTAAATTTATCTTTGCCGCTGGCAGCTTCTATTTTTTATCTCTGAACTTTTAGCAATTCTTTTAGCTTTTAGACTTATCGAAATTTTACCTTTTAAAGATTTTGTTATTTTCTCTGACTCTATAAGTGTTTTACAGGCAATTCGCTCTTTTAATGCTTCTTAGCCCTTAATCACAAAAATCTGCAACTAGTTGGTCCAGAATCCGTCCCGATATCGGGTCAATTTTGTTTGGTCCCCGGGCAAATAGGGATGCTAGGCGACGAGAAGACTAATCAGCTGGCTCGCTCAGCCTATTCTGTGTCTCGGGAAAACACTGCTCTACCTTTTCAAGATTTCTTTCCTTCTATAAGAAAATATATTTTTCAGTTGTGGCAGAACATAGTGAATGGGTGTTCATCATTTAAATTATATTATAAAATCAAAAAGTCTGTTCGCTCCTGGCCTTCGAGGCTTCAGAGACTACGGCCCTTAGAAGTGCCCCTTAGCCGCGTTCGCATTGGCTACACAAGACTTACTCACGGTCATCTTGTATCAGCTGGTAATCAAATTAACCCTTGCTGCCTTTTTTGTGGTAAGGATCAATTGGTTGCCCACCTTCTACTAGAATGCATTCATTTCACCACTCTCCAGTCACCTCACCTGTTTTAAGTTCATTTCTGCAGATGAATCTTTTAAACCCTCATTTTTTCATTTTTTATCACATAGTGGTATTCTCCCTCTTTTATAACTAATTAACCTCGTTTTATCTGAGCTGCTATTTAAAATCCACTTGGATTTGGCAGCTACCCACCTGGTTCCTTACCTTAAACCTTTTACTATTTGGCGCCACGCCTCTGCTCCTAAAGCTTCTACAGATCCGAGAGTATTGCGTTCGTCCTTTTTGGAGCGCACATCGTGGCACGCTGGAACCGTGCAGGTGTATATGGTTTCCACGCCGTATTCCCTCTGTTTGAATTAAGTGTGTATCTAATAGGTGCTGCGTCTGTCATTATGGCTGAGCTAGTTGCAATAAACCGCTCGGTACGGAATATAACGCGACGTGCCCGGTTCGGAGACCGGATTGTGATTTATAGCCATTCACAAAGCGCCCTGAGTGCTCTTGGCGGCATTCGAATCTCCACATCTCTTGGTTCGTGATATCCGTGACGCCACGGTTTTGACGGGACGGGCGGATGTCTATATTATTTATCTTCAGCTGAGTTCCTGGACATGTAGGAATTACAGGTAATAAGGGCGCCAAAGAGTCCGCGAGGACTGGGTGACCAGCCCAGCGTTTCGCTCTTACTCAGACCGATTCCATTGCAGGAATACATTCAGCTCTCTGGGCTACTTGGCAAAGAAGATGTGATACGGTCGATGGAAACTTAAAGTTGCGTGCAATTGCGATGCGACTGTTCCCATGGACCTACCCCCCACCAATGCCACGACTGCTCCAGGTTTCTTTCTGTCGTCTCTGAATTTGACACACTCGTGGGACGCACCAACATTTGATGTAGCGCTCGCCTGCGCCTTATTGTGAAGACTGCTTTTCCCCCAGACTGTTCGGCACATTCTTGATGAATGTCCCATCCTGGGCGATCTTCTCGCACGTTACCTCGTCCCAGTACCGGGACGAGGGGGGTCGCTACCGCTTGTCCCTTATACTTGGGACGAGTTCGTGCACACTTAATTGTGGACTTTACGACATTTGGGAGGTGGCTGACCTCATCTACTTTATTTGATTGTTTGTTTGGGGTTTCCTGTTCCTGTGCCGAGGGAAGGCGGGCCAACCCCTGACACCGAAGCGCGTTTCCTTCTTGCCCTTTTGCTTGTTTTTGTCGTATTTTCTGGGGGAGGGGAGGTAGCCTTTGTAATTTTTTATCTTTATTATTTGTTTTTTAATATAGCTTAGTAATAGGCTGGTTCGAGTTCGGCGAATTATGCCCAAGTAGGCAGTCGCCAGATTTGCTCCTAAAATTAAAGAAAAAAAAAAGAGTACCCTTAACTTCTTAGTACGTTTTGAGGGATCGGTCTGGAAAGCTTTCTGGTTAAAGCACCAAGTCTTGGCAATATTTTTCGACATTGAAAAAGCCTACGATACAACATGGAAATACAGCGTCTTAAATCAGCTGTACGTTTGGGGTATGAAAGGTCTTTTAAAGTATTTTATTCAAAGTTTCTTAGCATCTCGATCCTTTATGGTGCGTGTTGGAGACACTTACTCTGACCTATAACCTCAAGAGGAGGAAGTTCCTCAGGGAGGCGTTTTAAGTGTTTTGTTTCGTAATTTTGATCAATGATATCGTTTCCTCTCTCCCAGAGGGTGTATCGACGACCCTGTTCGTTGATAACTTGGCACTATACTGTTCCTTGCCTTGCCTATAATCAGCACCGCGTCGGCTGCAACTGGCGTTTGATGTGGTTTCGAAAAGTGCACAATTAGGGGAAATCCCGCTTTTCCACGAGCAAGTCTAAGGCAATGTAGTCACACTGGGGTAGAGGGGTTCTTGTTCCGGCACCTATCACCTTACAAGGTGTAGAGATAGAGTTCGTCTCTGAGTTTCGGTTTCTGGGCATAACTCTTGATCCCAAGCTATCCTGGTTACCACAGCTACGGGCTGTCTGCGGGCACTATACATTCTGAAAGTCCTCTCCTACACTTCGTTGGGCAGTGATCGTCAAAAGCTGTACGTTTTATACACTACACTCGTCCAATCCAAATTGGATTATGGATGTTAAATTTACTCTTCAGCTTTTCCCTCAGCTCTTAAAGTTCTGAACTCCATTCGCAATCTCGGAGTTTGTCTCTGTAGTGGAGCCTTCCCCATTTCTCCCGTCCATAGCCTTTACTGTGAGAGTGGGGTGCTTTCCTTGCCATATCACTGAGTCCAGATCTGCATTCGATGCATCTGCTGGATACCTCCGGATATGAGATCATCTCTCCAGCCTGGGTGCTCTAAGAGTCCTTGCCCTTCCATCGTCGCTGACCCCTAGTTGGAATGGTCCACTTTGCACAGTTTGTACCAGCATTTGGAGCCTGGATAAGTCGTCTGCGTACCCTTGCTCCCTTAAGAGTAAGAGCCTGTTTCTAGACCATGCGTCCTCACATATACAACACTGCCCGATATACACGGATGTTTCCAAGTCAGACCGTGGACTGGGTGCTGCAGCAAGCCTACTCAGGACAGTTTTTAACTTTGTTTTTGCCGCTTCTATTTTTACCGCTTAACTTTCGGCCATTTTTTAGCTTTTAGACTGATCCAAATTTTACCTTTTAAATATTTCTTCATTTTCTCTGACTCTAGGGGTGTTTACAGGCAATTTGCTGTTTTAATTCTTCCTATCCCTTAGTCACAGAAATCTGCAACTGGCTGGCCCAGAATGCGTCACGACATCCAGTTATATTTTTATGGGTCTCCGGGCATGTAGGGGTCCTGGGCAATGAGAGGGCTGATCAGCTGTCCCCAGATAACTATGCATTGCCTTATCGAGATTTATTTCCCGCTATAAGAGATTATATTTTTTCAGTTGTGGCAGGACCAATGGGATGGATGTTCATCATTTAAATTATATAAAATCAAAATGTCTGTTCGCTCTTGGCACTCAAGACTTCAGAGAGTACAGTCCTTAGAGGAGGCCCTTTGCCGCGTTCGCATTGGCCACACAAGACTTACCCACGGTTATCTTGTTTCGGCTATTCCTCCAACCAGCCTTTGCTGTCGTTTTTGTGTGTGAGACCAGTCGGTCGCCCATCTTCTACTAAAAAGCCCCTATTTCTCCACTCTCCGGTCGTCCTGTTTCCCGACCCTTTAAAATATCCCTCGCCTTTCCCGCCTTCGTATCATTCTGATAAAGGAATCTTTAAAACCATCATTTTTAAAATTGTTATCACCTAGTGGTCTTCTCCCGATTTTATAACTAATATGCTTCTCTTTATCTCCACTGCCACTTAGAATCCACTTGGATTGGGGAGCTGCCCAACTGGTTCCTTACCTTAAACCTTTAACTTTAGGCTTTGACAAACTTGTATGCATAGGTGGAAAGTGTTACTCAAAAAAATAAATTTGTCACTTACAAAAAGTAATATAGCTTAATGTTATTGAAGTACTTTTGTTAAATATTGTCACTCATTTTTATTATATGGAGGAAAAAAATTAAAACAAAGATTAAAATAGACCTTAACAGGATCAACGTTCTTCCCTTGATTCTCCGTTCCTTCAAATTATGCCATGTCCTTGACCCTCTCCGATATCTTCAGTATGCCCACGTTTGAGAGCACACAGTAGTTAAGTACAAAGAAATGTCAACAAAAAGCAAGTAATTAAAGACTTCAATAAGTACACTAAATAAAATCTAAGGTTATTCACCTTTTGAATGAGTCTCTCCAAGCTGTCAGCAGAGGTAGAGTCTCTGCCCTGCAAACGAAATTGCCCCTGGAAAATAGACACTGGGACGGATAGACGTATTTGGTAAAGGTGCGCATCGGGACGCCCATTGTGAAAGGCCTTCCCTCAACTCGTCATCCTTCCAGTTATCCTGCAGCTTTGTCTTGGACTTGTTGCTTTTGGAATTGCTTCTACGAAGACTGAAGAAGGAGAGGTCCTTCTCGTTGAAGCTATGCAACTTCAGCTGTATCATACTTATGTTCAACACTACTCTCTCACATCGACAGAAGGGCCCCGCAAACTCCTCACTAAATATTGCTGGATGGCGTCCGCTGTCATTGTGATATGGCCCTGGTGGGTCGACAAACTCTAATGTTTGGGCAGGTTGTGCCCATCGCCACCATCAGATGAGGACTAAACGAGGGTCATAGCAACAGCGACGACCTGCAGACCTCCCCGTCTCGTCCTCCTGGCCTTCCACGTTAGAACTGAGCTTACAGGTGTAATCAGGACCGGATTAAGACCCTTAAAGGCCCTAAGCACTAAGAGGTTTTGGTGCTCCCATACATTTGTAATTCCAAATATAAACAATAATGAACCCTAAAAAATTTTTTTATTCATTGAAAAGTTTAAATTAAACAAAACTTAGAGTAAGAAGGAAAAATAATAGTTCCATTTTACTTATAGTTAAATAATTTTCTCTTACATTTTTTCCTTGCAAAGTCTTTGATCAGATCCTCATAATCAATCCTACGTAACACATCTGCTTCTATACATAATAGAGATAAGGCATCCAGCCTGCCTTGTTGCATAGTTATTCTGAGGGGGATTTTTAATTATTTCAACGTTAAAATGAACGCTTAGCTGAGCAATTTGTGACCATTAATGTTAAAAATATACGAAAAGCAATGTCTACTTTTGGAAAGGCACACTCATTATTGTCTTCTACAATTATTTTATAAAGTTCAGTATGACTGAATCTTGTTTTTACATTTTTCGTTGCAGTGAACTTATGGCGCACATATAACTGAAACTGCTGAAGCTCAGCTGAGAAATTACTGTTGAAGTCCTCTGGGTAAGAATCAATCAGCTTATAACAGCATTGAGAATACCTATCAATGTTAATAGAGGATGAAGTGACATTATATGGCACATCACTTAGAAAAGAAAATCTCCGCTATTTCTTTGTATATCTATCTTCTTCTTTTCATCTCGGTTTAAAGTTTGTCAACAATTGTGCCAAAGGTGGTGATACGAAATTTATCTCTGGCATTCATATATACTTCTGTATCTTCGTCATTGGGTACATTTTTTTTGACACGTTTGCGAGTTGTAGCTGCTTTGTAATCAACATCTGCTAATTCCTTTGCGTCTTTTCATATTGTAATGATAGTTATGAGTAGTGACGAGTATAACTGCCTTACAAGCCTTTATTGTAATGATAGAAATTAGTAAAGTATATTCAAACTGCACCCTTTTTATAGGGTTTAATCAACTATATTCATAATACATATAGAAAAGAAACAAAACGAAATATTAGTAACATGAATACATATGAGCAAATAAAAATAAGTAAGGGGAAACATATAAGTCACTCCTACCAAAAATAATTCATTCCTTTTCAAAATTACAAAATATACAATACACTAGATAAAGAAAGATAAAGTAGAGATCGAAAAGATTATAAATCTAAACGACGGACAGGTGTTTGATGAGCAAATAGAAATGAGTAAGGAAGAACATATAACACATATTTTTCAACCGTCTCAGCGTATGTCGGATGCAACCGCGGTTTTTAACTTCATCGGGGAGACGGCACCCCCGGTTAGAGCTGGTTGATTCTACGCTAACCAACAAAAAGTCCGTCACATTTCACCCCTCGAGAGGAGCCCACCCGGGTCCATCATCAACTTATTCTTGACAGCCAAACTAGCAGAGGCGGTGCCAAAGGAAGGGGGAGGGTCCTAAACACCACATTAACATGGATAATAATATGGAGTACAGAAGGCTCCCTTTGAGAGTCGAGCTCGGGTCACAAAAACCCGAAAGAGGTGTACTTATAAGAGCCTTATACACCGAATTGAAGATCACCTTAACCAAACTAATAGAGGTCCCCAACGGATACGTGGCCCTAGGCCACAAACAAAATGACATATAACGCCTGGTAGCACCCGACGGACTAAAGGCGCTGAAGAAAATTGGACTAACCCCGAAACTACCACCGCAACTGCTGGCAGACCGCTCCTTAGTCTGCCGCAAGGTAGACCTCTATGTGGCGTCCCACACAAAAGAGGAACTGAAGGAAGAAGTAGAAAGAGAAAACCAGCAGCTAAAAATAACAGAAGTCATAGAATATTGACATCACACGCACGTATTTAAAGTTATCTGCGCTACGGTGGAAATTGCGAACAAGGCTACCACCAAAGGGATATTAGCCTTTGGAATGAGAATTAAGAACATAAGAAAAGAAGGAGACTGCAAAAGACCATTCATGGCCTACACTTGGCAGCTCCTGTAAACATGGAGCAAGAAAAGTTCATCAATGTACAGACTTGTTTCCAGTGCTACGCCATAGAAGAGCACGCAACAAAAAACTGCCCGAATAAGGAGAAAAAAATATACTCGGAATGTGGAAGCATTAATCACACCTTCAGAGAATGCACAGAAACCATAAAAAGGTGCGTGAACTGCTAGGGTCCACACAGAACTATGGCAGTAAACTGTCCAAAAAGAAAATAAATCATAAACAAGAAAGAGCAGGAACAAAAGAAAGAAAAAGACTATAAACTAAACCTAACCTACGCTAGCGTAGCAAAAGCTACAGTGAAAGAAATAAAGGAGACCCAAGAACCAAAGATCAACATCAATGTGAACAAGGGAACGGGCCTAGACATTCTAGCCTGTATTATGTACGCCCACGTCCAAAATATTGCACAACCGGAGACTTTCTCGGAAACGCTCAATCTTCTCCTTGATAAAAACGGAGTTAGAAAGATGTGGTTTCCCCGGAACCTCCCCTCGGCACTAGTATACGGAGTAACGGCGGGCAAAACCATTCAGGTAAAAGATATGCTGAACATAGAAGCAAAGATGAAAGAAAACGAGGAAACAATTGAAACCGACGAACCTAATGAAGAGAAAAAGAAACGGAAACTTCAGAAAATGAACAAAAGAGGGAAAGAAGAGCTATAAGAAAACAAGAAAACACCCAATTAAAAAGAACCAAACCGAATAGGACACACAAATCGACATAGACAGCGAAACGCAGAGAGAGGAAGGCTGTCGTTACGAAGCAAGAGATTTTAAACTTAAAGTCTTTGTAAACGAGGCCTATCCCCTGCCCAAAGGTAATAAATTGAACGATATATATAACGGTATTTAAAAAGGTGCCTGTAAATGGAATTACATGACAGACCATGACGAAAGGATTATCCAAAAACTACTGCAACAAAACAAAATAAGGATCTTCCCCGACGACGTCAAAATTATTAAGAAGGATATCTTCGAGACAATTACAAATGGCAAGTGGAAAACCCCCAAAGCAAAAAATTAATCAGAAACAAGATAATTTAGACAAAATGAGAAACGAGACAACCAAACTAAAAAAATACTACACCTGAATACCGACAGATGGGGAACTAAAGCAATACAATACGGAAATATATATCGACAACGAGCAAAAACTATCACAAAGGCATGAAGCCTAAAAACAAATAACAAGGTCATAACTACATAAATTAAGGGAAATTAGAACAACCTAACATAAATATGGAAGGAAAGCATAAATTGAGCAGTATTAATATCGAATTTGAAATGGACTTTAAAGTATGTTACCGAAAGGTACCCCAAGCAACAAAATTAAGATTTTGACATAGATAATAAAGAAGACAAAGAATAAAAAACTTAGAAGCAACCAATAAGACACGATCCTAAAAGCAATTAGAAGAGCATAAAGAAAAAGAAAGATCAGAAGAAAGAGACCAGCCAGTAACCTGACAAATTTAATTTTCTATACTCTCGCAGACACTAACACTCATCCCCGCCTCCTCAATAATAATAATTTAAAAAACAAACAAAACAAAACTCTCATGCTATACTCTAACTATCCCCTCACTCTTCTCTCACCTACCACCTACATATTTTTCAAATTCATCTCGTGATGTGCACACTTGGTCAGCTAATGATACATACAGATATGCACATCTTTTTTTTAAGTTCACATCCTCATTTTGTAGAACTTTGCTTACTCTGTGAAAATTCTGCAAAATCTCATTCCAAAAATTCAACATGAAAACGAATTCTAGCTCTTGCATCTTATCAGCAATATAATTTGCTTCTCTTCTAGCGTCTTCCTTTTGTGACTGGTGTTCGCTATATATTCTAATGCGTCTAAAATTTCAAGGAAAGATTTCAAAATTGCTGTTGTTGCCATAGCATGTTTCTCCTATCTTATATCAGAGATGGATTTCAAGACACTTATAGATATAGGGCCATCGTGGTATGAACCTAGATAGATACTTCGCAACAAACCTATATCTATAAGTTTTTGAGAAGAGTTATTGAATCGTAAAAAGGCTCGAGTGACTAAGCTTATGGCGAAGTTAGGCTTAATGGTTGAACACGAAATCGTTAAGGAATGGATGGAATACAACGAGAATAGAACAAAATATATATTATTATGGATTAACAAGAATGGAACATATTTGAAATTATATTGATTGAATTTGAATTTAATTATACAAAATGAACATGAGTTTAATAGAGAATTTCCATAGTGACTAAGCTTGGTTTAAGGTATAGAGGTAATGGTAAATAGGTAACAATGTATCGAGGTAGAAACTAGCGAAGAATATTTGTGTTTAATGTGGAAGAGCTGAAAGCGTGTTAGTTTGTGTGTTTGACTAAAGTAAGTGTTGCCAAAAAGACTGTATCTTAGCCACGATTTGTGGATGTAATTATTTATACAATATATATATATATATATATATATATATATATATATATATATATATATATATATATATATATATATATATATATATATATATATAATTTGATATTTTTGATTGATAAATTAATATAGAATTATTTGAGATGATTGATAAGTTATACATAAGATTGAATAGAAATGGTTGAAATTAATTGGGAAAATAATTGGATATTTTAACATTGGATTTAAAAAGGAAAGTATGCTATTATTCTATAGGTATGCCAGAGGGCATTGCTATACCCCCCCCCCCCTCTAAGAAAGTTACCCCCCTTTTTTTAATTTAAGACCCGCTGTTTGAGTAACGCCGAGGCCTTCTGACGATGAGACTGGAGCGTGTGATGACACTTCCATTGGTTTGGCTCCGAGTGCGGGGACATGGATTCGCTGTGGGAGTGCCAGTAGCGTTGAACGAGGCACTGGCACGAGATAAGGTTGATGGAGCGAAGGTGATTCGCTTGTTAGTTCCTTCCGAGATGGCGTCAAGCGGGATGTGGGAGTCTTGAATCCCTTGTCCGCTGACGGAGTGACCAGTGGGGGGGAGATTTGCCCCTGACTGACCACTTCTGCCGACTAGGGTTCCTGCAACAAAAGAGGAAGAGGCAGCAAAACGGAAGGCGGTGTTTGAGTAGTAGGGGTGATTGAAAGGGTAGGATAGGGTTTATTTGGGGATATTACTGTACCATAGAGGGGGAGGTGATAGTGGCACTAGATGAACATTTTCGGTATAGGCGGTTTGATGGCGTGTTGCCATATCACTATGTAAGTGCGAGAGAATTGATGACGTATTGTCATAGCTGTGTGTGAGTGAAGTGATGGCATGTTGCAATAGTTTGTGTGAGTGTTGAATAGATTGATGGTGTGTTGCCATAACACTGTGTGGGTGCTGGTGAGTCGGTGGCGTGTTGCCATAGCATTGTATGAGTGCTGAATGAATTGATGGCGTGTTGCCATAGCACTGTATGAGTGCCGAATGAATTGGTGTGATATGAAATGAGGATTGAGTGTAGGTCAAAATGCAAAAGTGAGGACCTACCTGAATATGTGAAGTGAAGTGTAGGTGGTAGATGTTGACCCGTTTATCCCTTGCGTTGTTAGTTTAAAGGATGCGATTGAAGAGTTGAGGCTGAATTTGAAGGATTGTGAGAACTTGAAGATTGAGAATTGGAAATTTGAGGATTTGGAGAAAGTGGTTGAGTTGGATGAAGTGAGAAAACTGGAGAATTCGAGGAATGAAGATTTGATTGAGGATTTGAAAAGTTTGTTGATGGAAAGTAAATATTAGAGGAGTTTTTAGATGGAGATTGATGTGCGAGGAGTGGAGAGTTGAGATTAGGTGGAGGTGGAGTTACTAGTTGTAAATATGTGCAAGGCTGTAAACATTTTACATCTTGTGCACCATATTTGTTATGATACCAGAACCAGTGAGTTGTTTGAGAGGGAAAGGGAACGTTATGCTTCGGGAGACTACTTGTCGCAGTATGTGAAGGAGCAGAAAGGTAGTTACAAGGCTCTGCACCGTGTACAGCGTTGTGACCGTATCTTTCATGGTACCAGCATAGGCCCTGATTGTGTGGAAGATGATGAGGATAGGCGGAAGAAGATTGAGAAATTTGCTGACGCTCACCTCTTGTATTGAGATGGCCTCGTTGGTTTCTCTTCCGTGAACCTGAACGGGGCCTTCGCCACTGATTGTCCACTCAGTGCCTGTACTCGCCCCGTGCCCCGCGTTGCAACAGTAGCCTCTGGATGTCGGCCTCCACCCTCAGTATTTAGCCCTTGATGTCTCTCGATACAGATGATGGAACATCTAAATGCTCGCCCCGTCGTCAGGGGAGCTCGTCGTCCCCCTAACCTGGGATATTGATGGATTAAATAAATTATTAGATGGGTTAATGTCATTAGATGGGCCGCTGCTCCATTAAACATAAAGGTTGTTATATAACTTGTCAGCGGCTGATGCGAGCTTCTCGATCAATGAATCCCCCTCGTTAATAATTAACGGCCTGATCCTCTCTGGTACTCCTCTCATGAAGATCTTAGTGAGGAGGGGGTTAAGATGCTCGATTTGTGCATCTTTCACGCTGATAAAAGCCTTCAAATGTTTTACAAATTCCGAAGGGCTCCTATCTCCCATCTCCTGAATGGATAGGCGCTCTTTCAAGTCGTCAACCTAAGACCTGCCGAACTTGACATTAAATGCACCCCTGAGGCGTTCTAGAATACCCGCCTGTCCCCCCTCCCCCCATCTAGTAAAAGCTTTCGCAATTCTTTAAAAATACTAATGGGGAGGCGCTGGACGACGGCAGCTATCTTCTCTGATCCGTCACATGCTGAAGCTTAAGGATGAAGGCTGACGCCTCTAGCCATGCGATAGGGTTTTCCGGATCGTACACGAGAAAAGAGATGGAGGCGTGGGCGTGCGTCTGGATGAGTTGGGGATTTGGGGCAGGGCTTCGCTAATTTGCTCTATTGGGCCGTTGCCTGAGGTCCCCTGATGTTCCATGCTAGTCGCTACCGAGTTTGTGTACATGTATAGATGGATGGATATGATTGATGTGCGTGTGTGTGTGTATGTATGAGTGTGAAAAACTCAGATACGCGAATGAACGTAAAATACAAAAATATCAGAAAAATAAATATTATTCACTCGTTGTATTTATATAGATATAATAAATTTAATTTAATAAGGATATTATTAATTCAATTAAGGATGTAATTGGAAACTTGGGATTAGAAACTAACACGTGTTTAGAGTCGACGCACGGAAAATGAATGCGTGAGTAAATGACTCAGGTGGCTGGCGCGCTTGAAAAATATGAAACCATGTGACTGGGTTTAAAATTTATATTTAATTTTATAATTCAGAATGATTGAACGTACGGGGGATAATTAAACAAACTCTGAGAACCAATTTATTGATACAGAGCCATCGTGGTGTGAACCTAGATAGATACTTCACAACAAACCTATATCTATAAGGTTTTGATGAAAGTTATTGAATCGTAAAAAGGCTCGAGCGGCTCAGCTTATGTGGAAGTTATGTTTAATGGTTGAACACCAAATCATTAAGGAATGGATGGAATGCAACGAGGATAGAACAAAATTTATATTATTATGGATCAACAAGAATGGAACATATTTGAAATTATTTTGATTGAATTTGAATTTAATTATACAAAATGAACATGAGTTTAATACTGAATTTTCATAGTGACTAAGCTTGGTGTAAGGTAGATAGGTAATGGTCAATAAGTAACAAGGTAATGGTAAATAGGTAACAAGGTATCAAAGTAGCAACTAGTGTATATGGGGGTTTTTACGCTGAGAATGACGAGACACGAGTGAGGAATATTTGTGTTCAATGTGGAAGAGCTGAAGGCGTGTTAGTTTGTGTTTTGACTAAAGTAAGTGTTGCCAAAAAGACTGTATCTTAGCCACGATTTTTGGATGTAATTATTTATACAATATATATGTATATATATATATATATATATATATATATATATATATATATATATATATATATATATATATATATATATATATATATATATAATTTGAGATTTTTTATTGATAAATTAATATAGGATTATTTGAGATGATTGATAAGTTATGCATAAGATTGAATAGAAATGGCTGAAATTAATTGGGAAAATAATTGGATATTTTAACATTGGATTTAAAAAGGAAAGTATGTTAATATTCTATAGGAATGCCAGAGGGCATTGCTATACACTTTCAATTTTTAATACGATATTAAGAATTTTACACCGGTTGGTTGAGGCAGAAAAAAAAGGTATAGAGTAATTGTACTGTAGAGAAGAAATTAACAGCCTCTTGACAGCACCTCGGCCAACCAGATATAGTGAATGAACTGCACAAGGTACAGGTATAGCAAACTTGTTTGTTTCTAAAATTCTTTGCTACATCCCATTATAACACTAAGACATGTTAGCAGCATTGTCATAAGACTGCCCCCCCCCCCACACACACACACATTTTCAAAAATTTAGCCTGCAAGCTTAACGTAAGTACTGCACCACCTGGTTTTCCATTTCCTCACTGGTGTGGTTTTCTGTTTCAAGAAAGATTAAAAATCATTTAATAGGTCGTCTATCTTTTAAGTGTAGCGTACTAGAAGTGCATATGAGAGGCTTAAAAGCTTCGCTTGAATTAGATTTTTTTGAGAGTAAGAATGTCCGAGTGGATTCGCCACTGGCTAACAGTAGTACAGCGACGCGGGAAGCTCTTTGCAAATTGCCTACGCTATTATTTTTCTTTGACCCTTTTCCTACTCTCCTCTATCTACAATGGTGCCCAGAACCGAAAGGGGCAGCGTTAGCTCGTAGATAACATTTCCAAAAGGGTTCTTTTCAATTCTCCAAAATACGCTCCGCTTCTAGGAGGACGGTTGTGTAGCGTACGAGAAGTGCAAGCGAGTGGCTTAAAAGCTTCGCTAAAATGGGTCGTTCTGAGACTCGGGATGGCTGAGTGGATTCGCCGCTGGCTAACGTGGCTTACGAGAAGTGCAAGCGAGTGGCTTAAAAGCTTTGCTTGAATGAGTCTTTTTTGAGACTCCAGTGAATCAGCAATTTGTTCGCAACTCGCATACGCTATTATTTTTTCTTTGCCCCTTTTCCTACTTTCCTCTATCTACATAAGTGCAACACTTAACTGATGCTATGTGGTAAATCTGGTGTTGAATCAACTGACAAACTAAAATAACCAAAAGATTTAACTTCGTAAACAATGAACGCATGGACCTTTTGTATTATTGGTTGAATAAGTTCCTCGCAGGTGGTTTTTGATAGGTATGAAGGATTTACTTTGGCAGATTTTCCATATTTTGTAATGTGGCCTCCTAAAAATGGATCAAAACTGGCTTATGAGTTCAAGCAGTCCTAAAGAATTCCCATTTTGCAATGATCCAAACCTTTCTTCTGTTCCTCGAAAAGCCAAGCTACTTTCAGCTAATGTACAAATAGCAGCTATGACACGCCTCAAGACATGTTCCGAGTAACCACATTTTTCCTGAATTGGTTTCTCCAACTGTGACTTTAATCCCGCACTTTTTCTGCGAGTTAAATATGTTACCAATTAGTCTCGGTGAGTAGTGATTTTCTCATACTTACCAATTACAATAGTATTTTGCCAGTCACTGAGTCCTTCTCTTGTAGCAATATTTGAGAAATTTTATGAACAAACAGTTTACAACCAAAGCAATAAACTCATCCTGTTGATTGTGAATACAGGAACTACTTTCTCTTCTATTTATCAACATTGGCTTTTGTCCTAACAATAGGTTTCTGTGAACAATACCTTACTAGTTTGTAGTTTTGGACACGCAACACCCCCAAAATTGCGGCACAATCGCAATCGCAAGTCATTGAAAATGATTGTGACTAAAACCACAAACGCAATTGCGGAAGAACGCAAGTTGCGATCGCAACCGCAACTATTGTACATTAAATAAAAAGAGGAACTATATATTATATTTATTGAAGATTTATAGGGGGGGTCACCAGTTAATTGGTGTTAGGTAAATGGTATAGTAGATGACAAGATTACTAGTTATATAGGTCCTGACCATAGGTGGGCGTGATAACGAAAAAATGTATCACAATAACCGATAAATCGGTAACGATAACCTTATCGGCGATCACTGATAATCGATAACTGGCGATAAATTTATCGCCCGATAAGGTGATAACCGACAAATCGATAAATCCAAAATTATTTTACAATATTGATTATTGACTATATATAGCGTTATTTTATAATACAATAGTAAGAATATTTGAATACTGTTTCTTAGTTCCTTACCTGGTGAGGGTCTCCTTCATCTCCTCATAGGTGTTGAGGATCCTCCTCCCAGCTCGGACCTACCTATTTTTGCCTCCAAGGCACGCGTGACTCACCCCTGTGCTAAACTGGAACCAAAAGTATCATCGATACCGATGAATCGATAACGCGGGAAAAAATATCGGATAACCGATTTCCCGATATCGTTATCGCGATAAATTATCGGGATAATTTATCGCGATAACGCCCACCTATGGTCCTGACGATGGTGAATCAATGGTATGTGAAGCAAAGATGTTTCCATAAACCACCACCTTATAAGGAAGCGACTAGTTCCAGTTTATAGTGAAGGATGGCGTTACGGCGAATTATTTATCTGACTTCAAGGATAAATGATCTTACGGTGTTCTTCTACTTGCCTGGGCTTATAAAGGGTTCAAGGCAAATATGGACATACGAAAATAAACTCTGTATTCTAATATCGGAATATTATGATGCAAGCAACGCGACACGAAAAGTACTAGGCGGGAGACTAGTAGTCTATATATTATCAACGAGAGTACGAATTAAGGGCGAGACAAGACTTAGTGGATTTAGGCGGGAGCGTGAACACAAATGAATTCGTTACTATCTTGCCTTGCTCTTTCTTTTCTTATTTATATGTGTGCTCCTAATGCAGAGGGTGTGGCCTAGAGATGACCGTGGTTCGACATACCTCCGTTAGGGTCATTTCTCCACTCTCTGGGCAGGAATAGGAAGCCTGTGCATGGTGTGTACATTTACATGATAAACTCTTATTTGTATAATTTGATACGATTTTCGCTGCGTATCTCCTACGGTCAACAGCTCTGTTTACTCGGGCTCCTTAAATATCCGTCTTTAATAATTCTATCTCGAAACACAACTTGGGCAGCTTTATCAAACGCAGGTGTTCAACCATTTTCCTTTACTCCTCTCTGTGTCTCACGTTTGATTGCTTACATATATGTACATTTACAAATCCATCATATTTCTCTTACAATATTAAATATTTACATTATATATATTTAATAAGGCATGCTTGAATTTAATAGGACCATTTCGCGTCAGTTTTGTAGGGGGTATCTCTTGGGCCTATTGAATCCAGCAATTTTGGTGCCAGAGGTCTACCTATTGCGTAGTTCGATCACTACAGGTATTCCATCGCCAGTGATGGAATCACTAATAAGTCGTATATCATTAAATAGGTAAATATACATGTGAAATTATTTCTGGCACTCCTAATATCAGCCGTATCAATAATAAGGCACAGGGCATCGATATTCATATATGCGCACCCCTGTGTCCAAATTGGCCTATTTCTGCCATATTGTATTACAGTAATCAATTGATACCCTATACATTTATATAATCATTCACCACTGGCGTATCTTGCGTTAGGTTCCTACATACACATAATGCCGACACCTAACAAATACATAGTTATGCATGTACTTAGGCTATAGAGGTAAGAAGGTGTGTATATATTTATGCCTTTTCCTCTATTATTACAATATTTCTCTATTATACTCCCACACAGAATTAAAAATATATAAACTACGGATTTATAGCAAACGTGACTCGTCTCCCTGAGCGTGTGAATACGTTCCTCTCTTCGGTGGCTGTAGACGTGTCCGTGTAAATTCCCGTGGTTTCGTCCTCTTGCGTATTCTGCACTCTCCAAGGCGAAGTGCACCTAGTCGTCTTCCTTTCTTCAGCCTGAGTCCGAGGGCATTGTTGATCGCTCGGCGCGTCACCATTTTTAGAGTGGGGGTAATTTCGCGAGTTTTAACCTGTCTATTGAGACAGTGTCCCGTCCTCTATCAGGGAATTCCAAATCCAAACTTTATTGCCGCGTTTCATAACCGGAAAAGGGCCAGCATAAGGCGCTTCAAGTATTTTTTTTACGCGGTCTATTAGGACCTACACATGAGTGGCTTCGCAGAGGCCGTGGGGCACGAAAGGCTTAGGCACAGAGTGCAGGTGTTCGAAGGATGCTTGCGCGAAGTCAATTTGCGCCATGATGGATGCCAGTTCTTTTATGAATTTGAAGTCGGTCTTCAATGAAGATGATGCCACTATAGGTTTTGGGCACAAGACTGTGGTTCCCGTGACTGCCGTAAACAGTGAGAATCCTGAATCATTTGGCAAGAAG
Organism: Ceratothoa steindachneri; assembly: GCA_963969495.1. Taxonomy (NCBI): domain Eukaryota; kingdom Metazoa; phylum Arthropoda; class Malacostraca; order Isopoda; family Cymothoidae; genus Ceratothoa; species Ceratothoa steindachneri. The sequence goes on from OZ018318.1 coordinate 53,908,305, forward strand.
AGAATTCCTAACAGGACAATTGAGAGTGTCACCAGCCAACCTTGTTTACGGGCCATTATTGAGCACTTCAGACTCCTGTGTGCTCTTTCCACCATCACGTTCGTGGACAGTCTATACGCCGTGGTGCGAAGACGATGGAAACCAACGAGGGCAGACAGCTCATTGAATAGCTCTGATTCGAATTGGGTTCCTCTGTCAGTTACTACATAAAGCGGGACTCCATGTTTGAAAATCCACCCGTTCATGAAAGCTAACGCAACCATCGCGGTACTTATGTCCAGGATCGGTAGCACTTCGATCCATCTTCTCGCTCGGTCGATGCATGATAACAAGTACTGATTGTGTGAGGGGCAAGATTGCCCAGACAGTGTACACAGTGGGAGTGGTCCAACTATATCGATGTGTACCGTTTCAAGCCTCGAGGAAGGAAGATTAATAGGGAAGCTCGGTGATTTTGTGTGGAGATTCACTTTGGAGATTCACTTTGGAAGACTGATGAGGGAGGCACTCTCTTCTTTCATCCAGGAGTGGATATCCTTGTCCATGTTTGGACAGAAATACCTCGATTTGATGAGCCGAAGTGACAAATTGAGCAATTGATTAAAGATTGCACTCGTGCATGCCAACGGGACAAACGGTCGTGCGTATCCAGATGTTACTTTGCACCAAAGCTGAACATCCGCGGGAAAAGGGTAAGGTTGCAGGCGTGAATGACATTCCCTTGTCTCTGCATCATTTTCCTGAACTGCCGCCAAAGCTCAGAGGCTAAGAGAGTCAATTTGGACAAAAAATGATGTTCCTTGAGAGGCAGTCAGCAACTATGTTATCCTGACCACGCACGAACGTGATATCGCTAATGTATTCCAGAATGACTGTCCAATGCCGTTGTTGTTTGTCTGTCTTAGCACGCAGTGGGATACGAAAACTGAAACTAAAGGCTTGTGACCACTGCACAAGGTGACATGGCGACCTTAAATTCGGTGCCCGAAGTTCATGACATCAAGATACGCCGCTAGGACCACTCTGTCCTAGGTAGAGTATGCTTGCTGCGTCCGGTTTAGCTTACACGAAAAGAATGCCACTGATTTCGCAGATCCGCCAACCATCTGGTGTAGGGCAGAACCTGCCGTGTACTGGGAAGAATCCGTCACCAGCTGGTATGGGGAATCATTGCCAGAGTTTCACGGAGCCGATTAAGGTTGATTTGGTATTCTCAAATGGCCCCGGTGCCTCTTCGTTTCACAAGAGCTCTCGAGCCTTGGGTTGCAGGCGAACAAGCTCAATCAGCGGGGCTTAAATCGCGGCAAAGTTGGGGTAATCCTGCGGTAGTATCATACCATCCCCAAATATCTCTGAAGGTCCTTGTAGTCTTTTGGTAGCGGCATGTTTCCAATCCCTTCCATCTTCTTCGCTGGTGGGCAGATACGGTGCAAGAAAAGCAATGCCATTTGCTGTGCCGAGAGTTTGGTCAGAACCAAAAAAAAATCATTACGATGATTGCTATTTTTGCATGATTGACACCAAAGTACAGATAAGTTAAAGGAAGAAAATCCCTTTCATATCCCAAAATTTCATCCTCTATTGCACCTGTGCCACATGATGATAACTTATTGCTTTCACGGCTGCCAGAAAATCTAAGTAAATCCTATCAAATTGTAAGCTATATCCTTTGTAACAGAATCAATAGTGAAATATTCAAAACATCTAGCTAAGGTTTCTTGTAATGTGATTACACATGCAATCTATATTTATGCTCCAGCTATTAAATGCATCTCTTTTTATATATATTTTTTTCAGGTAGAGGAAATGATTGACGTCTCATCAGGAGAGTCGGAAAGTTGAGACAATGAAGAAATGGATGAAACATTTGAGCCAAGAATAAGTACCCACCCACACTTTCCAAATCAACGTGAACTGGATGATCTCATCAGGGACTTGGGTCTCACTAAGTCGGGAGCTGAGCTTTTGGCATCCAGACTTAATGAATGGAATCTGTTGGGGAGGACTGCAGATCAACAGTATACAGAAAGCACCATGATGAATTTGAAGTATACTTTGATATAAGTGAGGATCTCTGCTTCTGAAAAGATATTAATGGCTTGTTTACAGCTAGTAGAATTGATCACAACCCTGAATAATGGCATCTTTTCATAGATAGTTTTACAAAAAGCCTCAAAGCTGTTTTACTACATAATGGGAATTGGTATCCATCCATCCATCCATCCCTTTAGCATACTCGGTACAGATGAAGGAAGAATATCACAATGTAAAAAGCTTCTCAAGAAGGTAAACTATACTAAGTTTAAATGGGATGTTTGTGGTGATTTTAAAATGCTTGACTTCTTAGTCGGATTGCAGGGTGGGCACACCAAGTATTCATGTTTTCTTTGCCTATGGGACAGTAGGGCTGATCATGACCATTACCAGAAGGTTGAGTGGCCCCCTTGAGATGACTTGCCGCCAGGAAAACTATATGTTATTAGGCAGCCTCTTGTAGAGCCTGCCAAAGTTTTGCTACCTCCATTTCATATGAAGCTTGGTTTGGTCAAACAGTTTGCAAAAGCATTAGATCATGGTGAAGAAGCATTTCAAGAGATTCGTCTACTCTTTCCAAAGCTATCAGAGGCCAAAGTTTAAGGGTGGTTTATTAACTGGATCGCGAATAAGGTAAATGTTGAATTTATCCTCTCCGTTTACAGAAGATATTAAATATTTAAATTCCAGGTCTATATTATCAGGTGGGAACTCATCCGGGTCGTCCTCCATTTTGGAGGGGGACCTACTGGTGACCAATAGGTCTGTATGTCCTCCTATTTATAAAGTATGCAGCAAAACTTAATTACTATTAATATATGAAGAAAATTTTTAATTTATTAGTGGAATAATGTTAGTTATCCAGAACTAATTACAAATCCGCTTCAAATTCTAGAAGGCGATTGTCAAAAAGGAGCAACATAAGTTCTCGACCAACGCAGATTGAAGTTTAAGATATAGTTTTAAAGCAAGTATGAACAAGATCTCAGTTGTGTGGTTCAGGATACAGTATTATTATTAAATCTCTTTTATGGATTATAGGCACCATAAAGGTTTAGAGGAAGACATAGTTACAGGTTATAGTAACCACTTAGATCAATTATTTCTACGCTGATATAAATAGGAATGGATGTTGAAGAATTAACAGGATGGGTGATAATTGGAGAATTTTAGTCGGGTAAGACGAGGCACACGTATAGAAGGGGGGGGGGGGAAGGAGGGATTCCAGAAAACCTAGGCCGTGTTTTTTGCAGTAAAAACAGTACTAATAGTGTTTTAGGCATTCTAGTCGCCATGTATGGCTTCGGTTAGGCGCGGAAAGCACTTATTTTTAAGAGACAAGCATTTTGAGTGATACCATCTAGTATTAACAATACTACCTCCTAGCTAGTATAGTGGTTAGCGCGCTTGCTCCTCAATCGTTGAGTTGGCAGTTCGAATCTCCGTCCCGATTCTTTTTTTTTTTCGCTGACACTATTTACTTGGGAGGTTCCTCTGTGACTAGGTATAACGGTGGGGGTGGGCAGATGGAACTCGTAGCCATGGAAGGCCGTCACCTAAGAGAAGGATAACTGCGATTTCAAAACCCTAGAACCAAAGGCTTAATTTGCCTCTTCCAGAAGATCCTCTGTGAGAATAAATAACTGATTTCCGCGCCCCCAAAACACATCATTAGGACTGTTGTAGCGTACGAGAAGTGCAGGTGAGCGGCTTAAAAGCTTTGCTTGAATGAGACTCAAGATGGCCGAGTGGATTCGCCGCTGGCTAACAGTAGTCCAGTGACGCGGGAAGCTGTTCGCAACTCGCATACGCTATTATTTTTTCCAGGCAACTTTTCCTACTCTCCTCCACGAACAATGGTGCCCAGACCCGGGATTGAGTGTGGGTCAGTGCAAGTGAAGACCTACCTGAATAAGTGCAGTGAGGTGCAGGTGGTAGATGTTGACCCGTTTATTGTCAATTGTTAATCCCTTGAGATGTGAGTTTAAAGGACGTGAGTACGAGGGAATTAATGGCGTTGCCAGATGACTATATGAGTGCGAGGATTAATGACGTGTTGTCAGAGCACTATGTGAGTGCGAGAAGAGTTATTGCGTGTTGCCAGAGCACTATGCGAGTGCGAGCGAAATAATGGCGCGTTGCCAGAGCACTATATGGGTACTGAATGCAATGGCGTGTTTTCAGAGCACTATGTGAGTGTCGGGGGGGGGGGCATTTATTATAACTTTTTCTTATTTATCAATATCATTCTTCATCTTGAGATTTCTATATTCGAATCTAGTCAGATAACGGGAAGACAAAATGTTTCAAGGGGCAACTTCAGTCTATAAGAAATAAATAGATTCGACGATAAAAGATAGAGATGATGAATGATATTGATAAATGAGAAAAGCTTATAAAATATGCCCCCCCTTCGCCATAACTGGTGACCCTAAAAGGCCGAACAATCTTCTGATTTTCGCTACAACTGTACCTGCTATCCTACTAGAGATTAAGAAAAGGTGCTGCTGGGAACTTCAGGAGATCCGGGAAGAAGATGCTATTATTACTCATTGATTAAGAGACAAGGCTTCGTTCGCTCTCCTCAATCCCACTAAAATTAGCTCCCTCATCCCGCAGACTCGTAGGCTGGGGAGGGAGATATACTACTCGTCGGTTAAGAAATCCAAGACTAGTCTCTCCCCAATCCTCAAATTCGCTCCGCGTTCTAGAAACGGACCTGTGTAGGGGTGCGAAGATGTATCAGAGAAAAATTTCTTCCAACGCGAGAATATAAATAACCCATTAAATTACTAACTCAAAACCGACTCGCCGTAGCGTGACGGCTAGAGTGCTGGCATTTTGATTCAAAGACCCGCGATCGAAACTACCAAAGTCCACAATTTTTACGAACGAAAATTCACGAAGAAAACGGAAATCAAGGAAAACGCTCTAAGGACCACTCAAGAAGACTCAAGATAAAATGAATCGCCTTAAGAAAGAGAGTTATAGGGGAGGGGGCAGATTTTATAAGCTTTTCTTATTTATCAATATCATTCATCATCTCTGTATTTTATCGTCGAATCTTTTTATTTCTTCTAGACTGATGTTGCCCCTTGAAACATTTTGTCTTCCCGTTATCTGACTCTTGGTATTCTTATTGGCTGGGTTAATTCTTGATCTTCGATTTTTATTTCTTGATGTATCTTCATATTAACTTGACGTTTATCTAGATGTGATGATTCCTTCCAAATTCTTGATGACGGGATGATTTCTTCTTAATTCTTGATGACGTGATGATTTCTTCTTGATTCTTGATGACGTGATGATTTCTTCTTGATTTTTGATGAGTTAGCCCATGAAATCGTTTTCCTTGATTTCCGTTTTCTTCGTGAATTTTCGTTCGTAAAAATTGTGGACTTTGGGAGTTTCGATCGCGGGTCTTTGAATCCAAATGCCAGCACTCTAGCCCTCAAAGATTCTTCCGGGAATGAGAAGAGTATGGGGGGGGGGGGGGTAAAGGCAAAGATCAAGATAATTAAGTAAAGTAAGATATGGTTAGAGAGAGTTACAGCAAAGCTTAATGTTTTAAAGAACAAAGACAAAAACAACAAAGGATTAAATAGTTTCAAATGATGATATGATAAGGAATTCTGTTACTTAAGACTTTGTAGCTGTCAGAACTATCTACACATGTGTCTGCTGATCTAGTGTTCGTCGGAAAACCAAGCTTCGTGGAACTTTCTGCTTTTCTTTTTTGGAGTATTGTCTCCAAACCTTGGCATTCTTTCAATTTGAACCGGTGACCTGAGAATTGCTATGTTTTATTTCTGAAGTCAGCTATTTCAGTTGTCATTTAAGCCTTGCTTCCCTCCTCGGTCAAAATTCAGAAAACCTACGCCGTATTTTTAGTATTATAAAAGTAATAATGGTCTTTATAGGCATTCCAGTTATATATATATATATATATATATATATATATATATATATATATATATATATATATATATATATATATATATATATATATATATATATATGGTTTCGGTTTAGCGTGGAAAATACATATTTTTAAGATACTACACCTTGATGGGGGAAAATTTACATTTTAAATAAGTCAGCCTTGCGCTCTCTTAAAGTGAAAATGAACAATTATTTTCACACATTGGCAACATTTAACATAACATAACATAATTTCACGGATGACAAAAACCACAGGGGTCTATCAAAGGTCATCCGCATCTGTTAAAACCCACCAACAAAATGCATCCATAGGATTGTGTCAGATCAGGCATCTACAATATACAATTTAAACATCCATAAGATTGTGTCAGATCATGCATCTACAATATACAATTCGAACCATACACAGTAATGTATCAAAAACATAAAGCATCATCATCAAGACTTGTCAAAATCCAAATCAATCGTAATATAAAATAATAAAAAACTGCATCCACAGGAATGAGTCCAGAATACCCCCCCAAGTTAACCCTCTCTCCCCATATATTCATCTCATCTGCGTTTGAATACATTCAAGTTTGAACTGTTTACCATCTCAGATGGCAAACTATTCCAGTAATCTACCACTCTATTGGTAAAAAAATATTTTCTAACATCAAACCTGTGCCTCTGTTTATTTAATTTGTAAGTGGTGACCCTAAGTCCTATTACTACCTTCCAACTCAAATAACTTGCTAAAATCCAACTTATCCATCCCAGAACAGATTTAAAAAAGCTCAATCAAATATCCCCTCAGACATCTTCTTTCAAATGAGAATATATTTAATACCCTCTGTCTATCTTCATATTCATAATAACTTCAGGGAAGGTATTATTTTTGTTGCCCTCCTTTGTACTAACTAGAGCAGGTTGATGTCATGTCTAAAATGTGGTGACCATGCTTGTATACTGTACTCTAAATGTGGCCTGACATACAAGTTGTAGAGTTTAAGGATAACCTCTTTATTCTTGTAGCTAACATTCCTGTAATGTATCCTAGCACCCTATCTGCTCTATTTTTTGCCTCAATACACTGCTTTGAAAACTTCAGTGACCTATCTACTACTACACCTAAGTCCTTTTTATCCTCAACTGAATTCAGCCAATGCCCATCCATTTCATAGCTAAATTTCCTATTATCTCTTCCCATGTTAAGTACTTTGCATTATTTAAGGTTAAAAGTCATCTGCCACTTCTGAGCCCAAGCTAATAACTGCACTTTAAAGCTACCCTCAACTTCTTTGACTACAGCGGCTAATTTAATGTCATCAGCAAAAATTGACACTTTGCTATTTACAGCCTCCACCAGATAATTAATATAAAATATGAATAATAAAGGGCCTAGAACGGATGCCTGAAGTACGCACTTAATTCAGATATTGGCAACCTGGATACAAGTTTAAAAAAAAGAGGGCCGCTTTTGATTTTCGCGCCAAAGCTGTGTGTTTAACGTTGATAATGGAGTCACGTGTTTTTTGCGTATTCAAATATTTAATCTTTAATAAGACTTCTCCTAATGCCTCATTAGATTTAATAAACTTTTGTTGGATTATAGCCTCATTTTAAAGCGAAGTGTTGCTACAGGTGCGTATTGATTATAATATCCCCAGCACTAAAGGTAAGTTTGTTTTGTCTTTGGATTCGAATCTAATTCTAGGATTTCAAATTGTCAATACTACTCTGTCTTTTAAATAAGGTTTCATTGTACTGTAGGTCACACATGTATTCACCTGAAGAGTGTACATGTAGATACCCTACATAACGGAACCCGTTGACTGGGAGAAAAAGCGAGTCTGGAATGTCGAGGTAAAGACTCCATTTTCTCACTATAATAAAGTGTTAGTTTCCGTATCTGGGCTTAAGTCAGACAAGCACTAGAGAATATGTATTGAGAAACTGAAAATGTCTCGAGGTAATAAAAGGACGTGTGATAAAAGCATTTCGCCATTCTGTAACAAAGATATTCAGAAATTAAACAAGTCTATGTCCCATAATAAAGCTTCCCTCTCTAGAAATATTGGCCAATAACGAGGTACGGCAGTTTAGTCGCCATCCAATCATAATTAAATAAAGGATTAATTTAAGCCAATCAGGAGGCAAGCTAAGGGAATGAGCAGCCAATCACCTGCTCCTACGTCATTTGTAGGCAGCGCGTAAGGGCTGATCGATGGACATTGCTTCCCCTTTATAAATGAGTGCAGAGAGGTTAAAAAGATAGTTATTCATTATTATTTTTAATTTTTTACGCGTTCATTAATTCAATAAGTCGATCATTATAATCGTCCGCTGGCTTTACCATTTTCCCGCATTACTTTGTTGTAAAATCGAATCGTGAAATTGTACTCGGAGTATTTCCTATTTCGGTGCAAGGTAAAATAAATAGACGGAGACTCGTTTATATTGGGTTGAGGAATAAGTTCTTGCAGTTTTATCAAATTTTTTCAAACCATTAACAATTTTAGAAAACTTCATTTTTTATTGATAACAATATGCAATTTAATCAATAATGTATTCTCCATTGTTATTTACGACTTCTTCACAACGTTCAACTAGTTTTTCGATGATTCTGCAATAAAAATCTCTGGATTTTGACTCGAAGAATTCGTCTAACCAGGTTCTTAATTCCACCTCAGTATTGAACGAAATACCACGCAAATTGTTGGAGAGCGATCGGAACAGATGGAAATCCGATGGAGCCAAGTCCGGCGGATGTAGAGGATGCTGCAGGATTTCCCAATTAAGCGTTTGGATGGCGTCTTTTGTCATATTGGCAATGTGAGGACGAACATTGTCGTGTTTCAGAAGGACTCCATAACGTCAATGAGGTCGCTTTTCACGAATAGCTTCGACGAGTCGATACATTTGTTGAACGTAGAGTTCTGTATTGACAATCTCGTTGTTCGAAAGGAGCTCATAAAGAATGATGCCTTCAAAATTCTACCAAATACACAGCATCGTCTTTCGTGGATGAAGTCCTTGCTTTAATCGCGGAAGTGTTTTTTTTATTGGGCTAAGCCATTATTTTCGATGGTTCATGTTGACATAAACCTACCACTTTTCATCGCCAGTGATGATGTGGTGAAGAAATATGTCCTTATATCCACAAGTAGCCTTGTGACGAGCAAGCAAACCTGCGGCAATCGTGGAGTGTTGAAGTTTGTTGCTTTGGCTCAAAGCGTGCGGAACCCATGCACCGAGCTTTTGAACTTTCCCCATCGAATGAAGGTGATTCACTACAGTTTTCTGAACACACGCCAATTGTACAGCCAATTCTCTAGTCGATTGACGAGGATTTTCATGAAGAAGGTCGTTCAATCGATCTTCATCCAACTTAATGGGGCGACCAGAACGTTCTTCGTCATTAAGATTGAAATAACCGTTTTGGAAACATGAAAACCACCATTGAGCTGTCCTTTCTGATAAAGCATTTTCTTCGTACACAGCACAAATCTCGAGACGAGCGTTGGCTGCGTTTGCATTATTCCCGTCTCGGTTGAAAATGAATAACAACAAATGTCGAAAATTCACCTTTCTTTCAACTTGAAATTCCATTTTGAGGGTACAGAACAAAAATTAAATTAACACAACTTTTAAATAAACCGCAATGACTTATTACTCAACTTCAAGACGTAGCCTAAGCAAAAGCCTAATAGTCTACGCTGTTAAGAGACGTAGCCTAACCTTTGCAAATTTTGCTCTCATTATTTATTATTGTTTCTTAATATGTGGACAAATCACGTCAACAAACCTTAAATCAACACAACATTAAAAAGAACGCAAGAACTTATTCCTCAACTTAATATTTATAAACCGATTCTTTTATTCATCCCAGCTGGTACCCTCTTCTTGGATCAAGTAGAAGGCTACCTAAAAGGATATTTCCGTTGCAGATTTAAAATAACTTGTTACCATTGCCGGTGGCAAGCGTTATCCCTATCCTACCAAGCTCACCATTTTGAGTGGCAACGTTACCACTAACTGGGCAACAAAACCCCTATTGCTACGAAAGATTAACACTCAAGAGGCAAGCCCCATTGACATACATGGGATGGAAACATTACCATAGTAGAAAGCACCAATTTAGAACCCCCCCCCCCAATAGTACTGCTTGCTTGTTACTGGGCGCGAGCGAGTGGGTGAGGGTTATTGGTGACTGGAACCACCCCTAATGACTCCCAGTAGCGTGGCTCGATTATGGCTTCTAGTAACCAAACGCATATGCTAATAATCTAAAAATAAATACTAAATACGTAAAGACAGTATAGCAATGCCTCGTGGCATTCCTATAATAAAAACCTCCTGGGAAACATACATATATATATATATATATATATATATATATATATATATATATATATGAGGAATTAAACCACATTCTCCGAAGACAATTTAATTCAGAACAGTTTCGGTGTATCTCACATCCTTTTTCAACTGACACTGGATAGAAAATATAAGAAAAATGCATACGAGCATAACACAAGGTTAGGTCGTGAAAGATCCCCTCTTTTTCCCAAATCCCCTACTTGTGGCTAATCTGGAGGGGATGGGGGGGGGGGGGTTAGGCCTAAACATATCGAAGGGCTGACATTTTACTATTTTGTTTATTTCCTTTCTTATTACAGGATTAAAAGAAAATTGACCCTCAGATAGATTTAAATTAGGAACTGACGATATCAAACTCGATTCTACGATTCTTCTCTTAACATATTTAGCCGATTTAAATACCATTTTACTTCCGTGAAATCGATCCCATGATTCTTGTCTCTAACATGGCAAAATATTCCACTGCTTTCGCTGCCCACTCTAATATCTCTTTTGTGTTCATACAATCTCTTGTCTAGATTTCTGCCCGTTTCCCCTATATAAACTTTATGGCAATCGTTGCATGGTATTGCCTATACTCCTATGTTATGATGTTCTTTAGGTTTCCTGGCAATCATGAATTGGTTTAAGGAATTATTATATTTAAAGGCTAGATTAATACCCGCTTTTCCAAATATGTCCTTTAAACTATTTAATTTATTATTAAATGGCAATGTTATACATTTGTTGAAGTCATTAGTGCGGGAAGGCTTATTACCATAGAATGTTTTCCTAGCTGCAAAATGGGCAGACGATATGAACCAATCGGGGTAATACAAATTAGAAAAAATGGTCCTGATACTGAAAATTTCTTCATCTAAATAGGAAGGATGACATATTTTCCTTACAACATACAAAATATGTCATCCTTCCTATTTAGATGAAGAAATTTTCAGTATCAGGACCATTTTTTCTAATTTGTATTACCCCGATTGGTTCAAAACATCTGCCCATTTTGCAGCTAGGAAAACATTCTATGGTAATAAGCCTTCCCGCACTAATGACTTCAACAAATGTATAACATTGCCATTTAATAATAAATTACATAGTTTAAAGGACATATTTGAAAAAGCGGGTATTAATCTAGCCTTTAAATATAATAATTCCTTAAACCAATTCATGATTGCCAGGAAACCCAAAGAACATCATAACATAGGAGTATATGCAATACCATGCAACGATTGCCATAAAGTTTATATAGGGGAAACGGGCAGAAATCTAGACAAGAGATTGTATGAACACAAAAGAGATATTAGAGTGGGCAGCGAAAGCAGTGGAATATTTTGCCATGTTAGAGACAAGAATCATACGATCAATTTCAATGGAAGTAAAATGGTATTTAAATCGGCTAACTATGTTAAGAGAAGAATCGTAGAATCGAGTTTGATATCGTCAGTTCCTAATTTAAATCTATCTGAGGGTCAATTTTCTTTTAATCCTGTAATAAGAAAGGAAATAAACAAAATAGTAAAATGTCAGCCCTTCAATATGTTTAGGCCTAACCCCCCTCCCCCAGATTAGCCACAAGTAGGGGATTGGGGAAAAAAGAGAGGATCTTTCACGACCTGACCTTGTGTTATGCTTGTATGCACTTTTCTTATATTTTCTATCCAGTGTCAGTTGAAAAAGGGTGTGAGATACACCAAAACTGTTCTGAATTAAATTGTCTTCGGAGAATGTGGTTTAATTCCTCATCTTTTCTTGCGATATTGCATTAATTTTCATCATATATATATATATATATATATATATATATATATATATATATATATATATATATATATATATATATATATATATATATATATATCAATTATTATGAAAAATTCATATTATGCAATCCTTTAACTTTGTTAATTTAATCTTTTAATTATTGTACTTAACTTTTGTAAATTAAATCATTTTATATACAACTTAATAATTAATTAATTCATTTATTTTACTTGTCAATTCATTTAACGTACTGTTTCAAACATCATCTCTTAAAATTTCACACAGACAAACAAATATTGTTGGTGGAGGAGAGTAGGAAAAGGGGCAAAGAAAAAATAATAGCGTATGCGAGTCGCGATGAGCTTCCCGCTTCACTGGACCACTGTTAGCCAGCGGTGAATCCACTTTGCCATCCTGAGTCTCATTCAAGCAAAGCTTTTAAGCCGCTCGCCTGCACTTCTGTCTCGTAGTACTTCGTCAGTACACACTGTAGTTGACACTCGTCATCTTGACTTCATCCTGCCGATGACGAACGATATTCGCTACGTTCCTGGTTCTTTAAACGTCGTACCGGACGCGCGCTCTCGCATTTCATCGATTTTCGGGCACGCAACTCTCCTACACTGCGCCCATCGATCATGCAACAATAGCGCTTGCCAAGGAACAAGATGAAGACACGCAAGCACTGCGTCACTCTTCTCAACTCATCGTTCGTGAGATGGACTGGCTGGACAGTCCTTCCAGGCGCATCCTGGTTGACTATTCAATTCTTGACTGTCCTTGTCCTCTCATTCTTCTCGCCTACCGTCGTCACATCTTCGACCAAATTCATGGCCTCTCTCATCCTGGCGTCAATGCCACTCGCAAGCTCGTTGCACAACGCTTCCTTTGGCCAGGTATGAATACCGACGTGGCAAATGGACTCGCTCATGCCTGCCATGCCAGCGTGGTAAAGTCCACCGCCACACAAAAGCTCCTCTGGTCCCTTTTCCTCTTCTTTCGTCACATTTATACGCCGTTCACATCGATATAGTAGGTCCTCTTCCTTACTCCCTTGGTTGCAATTATCTTCTCACCATGATTGATCGTTTTACTCGTTTGCCAGAGGCGGTTCCTTTCTCGGACATCAGAGCGTCCACTGTCACTCGAGCTTTCGTCTCAGCATGGGTTGCTCGTTTTGGTGTACCCTTAACGATCATGACTGATTGAGGCAGCCAGTTTGAATCCCACCAATGGGATGCACTCATGTCAGTCATTGGCTCCTTCCGCCTTTGTACTACAAGCTATCCCCCCCCCCCAGAGTAACTCTAAGGTAGAACGTCTGCATCGGATCATCAAAGCAAGCTTACGCTCCACCGATCCAAACATAACTTGGGTGGACAAGTTACCTTTGATTTTCCTTGGCATTTGCTCGCCCTTGAAAGAAGATTTGGCTTGCTCTGCAGCGGAATTAGTTTACGGTACTCAAATTCGTCTACCCGCTCAATTCTTTTCTTCCTATGACCGACCTCTACCATCTCACCTAGATCCTTCTTCATACGTACATAACCCTGTGCGGGTGATGGCTGAAATTAAGCCAACTGCCCCTAGAGTGCCTGCTAACTATAAAACCTTCTTGCCGAAAGAGATGACAACATGCTCCCATGTTTTCGTCCGTCGCGATTCAGCTAGCACTTCGTTACAACCAGTCTATGATGGACCCTTTCTCGTTATCTCCAGGAAGCCGAAATTCTTCGTCCTAAAGCTTGGCACTAGGCAAGATACTGTCTCTATCGACCGCCTACAACCCGCTTATACCGAAAATGTTCGTCTATAACCCCAATCAACTCATTCTCCTCCTACTATACCCCTTTATGGTACAGTAATCCCCCAAAACAACCTAAACCACAACTTTTTAACTACTCCTGCCTCTCCAACTCCACCTTCCGTTTGCTGTCTCCTCCTCCTTTGTTGCAGGAACCCTCGTTGGCAGAAGTGGTTAGTCAGGAGTAAATCTCTCCCCAACTGGTCACTCCGTCAGCAGACAAGGGAATTCAAGACTCCCACATCCCGCTTGACGCCATCTCGGAAGGAACCAGTAAGCAAATCACCCCATCTCCATCAATCTTTTCTCGTGCCAGTGCCTCGTTAAACTCTAATGGCACTGCCACTGCCACAACAAATCTGTGTCCCCGTACCCGAGGCCAAACCAATGGCACTATCACACGCTCCGGTCGCGTCTTCAGGAGGCCTCGTCGGTACTGGGACTTGTAATCTCAATATAGTAAAAAGGGGGCGGGTAACCTTCTTAGGGGGGGAGTATTATAGCAATGCCGCTGGGCATTCCTATAAGAAAAACCTCCTGGGAAACCTATATATATATATATATATATATATATATATATATATATATATATATATATATATATATATATATATATATATATATATATATATATATATATATATATATACATCAATCATTATGTAAAATTCATATTATGCAATCCTCACATCCTTTAAACTAACATCTCAAGGGATTAACAAACGATAGACACCTCAAATCCTTTAAACTAACATCTCAAGGGATTAACAAACGATAAACACCTCACATTCTTTAAACTAACATCTCAAGGGATTAACAACAAACATTAACAATTAATGATAAACGGGTCAACATCTACCACCTGCACCCCACTGCACTTATTCAGGTAGGTCCTCACTTGCACTGACCCACACTCAATCCTCAATTCATATCGCACCATTTCATTCAGCCCCTGTAGGGGCGCGAAGATGTATCAGAGAAAAATTCCTTACAACGCGAGAATATAAATAGCCCATTAAATTACCAACTCAGAACGGACTCGCCGTAGCGTGATGGCTAAAGTGCTGGCATTTTGATTCAAAGACCCGCGATCGAAACTCCCAAAGTACACAATTTTTACGAAGAAAATTCACGAAGAAAACGGAAATCAAGGAAAACGCTCTAAGGACCACTCAAGAATACTCAAGATAAAATGGATCGCCTCAAGAAAGAGAGTTATGGGGGAAGGGGGCATATTTTATAAGCTTTTCTTATTTATCAATATCATTCATCATCTCTATCTTTTATCGTCGAATCTATTTATTTCTTCTAGACTGATGTTGCCCCTTGAAACATTTTGTCTTCCCGTTATCTGACTCTTGGTATTCTTATTGGCTGGTTTAATTCTTGATCTTCAATTTTTATTTATTGATGTATCTTCATATTAACTTGACGTTTATCTAGATGTGATGATTCCTTCCAAATTCTTGATGACGGGATGATTTCTTCTTAATTCTTGATGACGTGATGATTTCTTCTTGATTCTTGATGACGTGATGATTTCTTCTTGATTTTTGATGAGTTAGCCCTTGAAATCGTTTTCCTTGATTTCCGTTTTCTTCGTGAATTTTCGTTCGTAAAAATTGTGGACTTTGGGAGTTTCGATCGCGGGTCTTTGAATCCAAATGCCAGCACTCTAGCCGTCACGCTACGGCGAGTCCGTTTTGAGTTGGTAATTTAATGGGCTATTCATATTCTCGCGTTGGCAGAAATTTTTCTCTGATGCATCTTCTCCCCCTATACTGGTCCGTTTCTAGAACGCGGAGCGAATTTGAGGATTGGGGAGAGACTAGTCTTGGATTTCTTAACCGACGAGTAGTATCTTTCCCCTCCCCCGGCCTTCGAGTTTGCGGGATGAGAGTGGAGTTAATTTTAGTCGGATTGAGAAGAGCGACGAAGCCTTATCTCTTAATCAATGAGTAATAATAGCATCTCCTACCCAGATCTCCTGAAGTTCCCAGCAGCACCTTTTCTTAATCTCTAGTAGCAGGTGCTGTTGTAACGAAAATCAGAAGATTGTTTGGCATTTGAGGGTCACTAGTTAGGGGGGGGGGCGATATTTTATAAGCTGTTCTTATTTATCAATAGCATTCATCATCTCTATCTTTTATCGTCGAATCAATTTTTCTCTTCTAGACTGAAGTTGCCCCTTGAAACATTTTATCTTCCCATTATCTGACTAGATTCGAATATAGAAATCTCAAGATGAAGAATGATATTGATAAATAAGAAAAAGTTATAATAAATGCCCCCCCCCCCATATACTCGCATAGTGCTCAGGCAACACACCATTACATTCAGTACTCATATAGTGCTCTGGCAACGCGCCATTATTTCGCTCGCACTCGCATAGTGCTCTGGCAACACGCAATAACTCTTCTCGCACTCACATAGTGCTCTGACAACACGTCATCAATCCTCGCACTCATATAGTCCTCTGGCAACGCCATTAATTTTTTCGCACTCTCATCCTTTAAACTAACATCTCAAGAGATTAACAATTGACAATAAACGGGTCAACATCTACCACCTGCACCTCACTGCACTTATTCAGGTGGTCCTCACTTGCACTGACCCACACTCAATCCCGGGTCTGGGCACCATTGTTCGTGGAGGAGAGTAGGAAAAGTTGCCTGGAAAAAATAATAGCGTATGCAAGTTGCGAACAGCTTCCCAGTCACTGGACTACTGTTAGCCAGCGGCGAATCCACTCTGCCATCCTGAGTATCATTCAAGCAAATCTTTTAAGTCGCTCGCCTGCACTTCTCGTACGCTACAACAGTCCTAATGGTGTGTTTTGGGGGCGCGGAAATCAGTTATTTATTCTCACAGAGGATCTTCTAGGAGAGGCAAATTAAGCCTTTGGTTCTAGGGTTTTGAAATCGCAGTTATCCTTCTCTTAGGTGACGGCCTTCCATGGCTACGAGTTACATCTGCCTACCCCAACCGTTATACGTAGTCACAGAGGAACCTCCCAAGTAAATAGTGTCAGCTTAAAAAAAAGAATCGGGAAGGAGATTCAAACTGCCAACTCAATGATTGGGGGGGGCAAGCGCGCTAACCACTATACTAGCTAGGAGGTAGTATTGTTAATACTAGATGGTATCACTCAAAATGCTTGTTTCTTAAAAATAAGTGCTTTCTTCGCCTAACCGAAGCCATACATGGCGACTAGAATGCCTAAAACACTATTAGTACTGTTTTTACTACAAAAAAACACGGCCTAGGTTTTCTGAAATCCCCCCCCCCCCTCTATACGTGTGCCTCGTCTTACCCGACTAAAATTCTCCAATTATCACCCATCCTGTTAATTCCTCAACATCCATTCCTATTTATATCAGCGTAGAAATAATTGATCTAAGTGGTTACTATAACCTGTAACTATGTCTTCCTCTAAACCTTTTGGTGCCTATAATCCATAAAAGAGATTTAATAATAATACTATATCCTGAACCACACAACTGAGATCTTGTTCATACTTACTTTAAAACTATATCTTAAACTTCAATCTGCGTTGGTCGAGAACTTATGTTGCTCCTTTTTGACAATCGCCTTCTAGAATTTGAAGCGGATTTGTAATTAGTTCTGGATAACTAACATTATTCCACTAATTAATTAAAAATTTTCTTCATATAGTAATAGTAATTAAGTTTTGCTGCATACTTTATAAATAGGAGGACATACAGACCTATTGGTCACCAGTAGGTCCCCCTCCAAAATGGAGGACGACCCGGATGAGTTCCCACCTGATAATATAGACCTGGAATTTAAATATTTAATATCTTCTGTAAATGAAGAGGATAAATTCAACATTTTCCTTATGATCCAGTAAATATACCACCCTTAAACTTCGGCCTCTTATAAAACATAACATAATTTCACGGATGACAAAAGCCACAATGGCCTATCAAAGGTCATCCGCCTCTGTCAAAACCCACCCACAAAAAGCACCATTGCCAGGGGAAGACAAAATCAAAGTCCCCCACAATATAATATAACATGACAAATGCCACAAGGCCCATCATAGGTCATCTGAGTCAATGGCCTCTTTTTTTTTTTTAAGTCACCCAAACTCCCAAGAAAACTACATCCAGAGGATTGCGCCTAGAAACAAGGGTATTACCAATCAAGGCTTGTCAAGAACTAAATCATGCAGCTATAGATATATACAAACAATATTAATATATACAAAACTTAGGAACCATCACAACCTTCGCTCCCCAAGAGTAGAGTAGACGAATCTCTTGAAATGCTTCTTCACCATGATCTAATGCTTTTGCAAACTGTTTGACCAAACCAAGCTTCATATGAAATGGAGGTAGCAAAACTTTGGCAGGCTCTACAAGAGGCTGCCTAATAACATATAGTTTTCCTGGCGGCAAGTCATCTCAAGGGGGCCACTCAACCTTCTGGTAATGGTCATGATCAGCCCTACTGTCCCATAGGCAAAGAAAACATGAATACTTGGTGTACCCCCCCTTCAATCCGAGTAAGAAGTCAAGCATTTTAAAATCACCACAAATATCCCATTTAAACTTAGTATAGTTTACCTTCTTGAGAAGCTTTTTTACATTGTGATATTCTTCCTTCATCTGTACCGAGTATGCTATAGGCAGGGATGGATACTGATTCCCATTATGTAGTAAAACAGCTTTGATGCTTTTTGTAAAACTATCTATGAAAAGATGCCATTATTCAGGGTTGTGATCAATTCTACTAGCTGTAAACAAGCCATTAATATCTTTTCAGAAGCAGAGATCCTCACTTATATCAAAGTATACTTCAAATTCATCATGGTGCTTTCTGTATACTGTTGATCTGCAGTCCTCCCCAACAGATTCCATTCATTAAGTCTGGATGCCAAAAGCTCAGCTCCCGACTTAGTGAGACCCAAGTCCCTGATGAGATCATCCAGTTCACGTTGATTTGGAAAGTGTGGGTGGGTACTTATTCTTGGCTCAAATGTTTCATCCATTTCTTCATTGTCTCAACTTTCCGACTCTCCTGATGAGACGTCAATCATTTCCTCTACCTGAAAAAAATATATATAAAAAGAGATGCATTTAATAGCTGGAGCATAAATATAGATTGCATGTGTAATCACATTACAAGAAACCTTAGCTAGATGTTTTGAATATTTCACTATTGATTCTGTTACAAAGGATATAGCTTACAATTTGATAGGATTTACTTAGATTTTCTGGCAGCCGTGAAAGCAATAAGTTATCATTATGTGGCACAGGTGCAATAGAGGATGAAATTTTGGGATATGGAAGGGATTTTCTTCCTTTAACTTTTCTGTACTTTGGTGTCAATCATGCAAAAATAGCAATCATTGTAATGATTTTTTTTGGTTCTGACCAAACTCTCGGCACAGCAAATGGCATTGCTTTTTTTGCACCTCGCAGCCATGCATCTATATTTGAACGACAACTTCCATATATCACATTAGGGGCCCATGTTTTTTCTTGGTCACCCATACTTATTCCAAAGTACAGTCTATAAACAATCCAGTACTTTGCACCTTTCACAATTTTATGTGATACATGCTTAGGTCCAATATAGAAACCACCCACAAAACAGAATGAATCTGGTGAATTTCTGCATCCTCTTGTAGCCATAATCAAGAAAGTCAATATTTATTGTATAAACCTGGGAAAAAAAATTACTAATAAATGTAAGTGTGCTTTACCCATACCCCATACATTTCTTTATATTAGCATAATTTGTTATATCTTTCAAATGGTCGAGATAGATTAATTGAAGATAATTCTAGGTCTATGGAAGTGGTGTTGAATAGGGAAATAATTAAAGAGCTTATATTGGAGTTAAATATTAGTAAGGCATCTGGCCCAGACAATATTCATTCAAAGTTACCCAAAGAAGGTGTAGATAGTATTACAGTAACTCTTGAGAAGATATATATACTAGGTCACTGGAGTTTGTCGAGAAATATCTAATGATTGGAAAATAGTAAATGTAGTGCCAATTTTTGAGAAAGGAAGTAAAGAGTACCTGAATAACTTTAGATCCATAAGCTTAACATTTATAGTTTATAAAATTCTTGAGAAGGTAGTTACAAAGATTTTTTCTGAGCATCTAGAAAGAGGTAGTTTAATAACTGATCTCAGCATGGGTTTAGAAGTGATAGATCATGTTTAAAAAACTTACTGGAATTTATGGATTATGTAACTAAACAATTAGATAAGGGAGAGAATGTTGATGTAATTTACTTAGATTTTAGCATAAGTTTTGACAAGGTTCCATATAGGAGACTAGTTCACAAATTACAAATCTGTGGTTTATGTGGGGAATTTTTCAATTGGATAGCTGAATGGCTGAAAGACAGGGAACAGAGTTGTGCTGAATGGGGTGAGGTCATAGTGGAGGGACATTATCAGTGGCATACCTCAGGGATCCATTCTAGGCCCTTTATTATTCATAGTTTATATAAATGATCTTGGGGAGGCTGTCAATTTTTGCTGATGACACTAAATTGGCAGCTGTAGTCAAAGAAGTTGAAGGTAGCTTTAAAGTGCAGAGTGACTTAAATAAGTTATTAGATGGGCCTAAAAGTGGCTGATGAATTTTAACCTTAAAAATTTAAAGTTTTAACATGGGAAGAGATAATAGAGAATTTAGCCATGAAATGGATGGGTATTGGCTAAATGGAGTAGAGGATGAGTAGGACTTAGGTGTAGTAGTAGATTGGCCACTGAGGTTATCTAAGCAGTTTATCAAGGCAAAAAATAGTGCAAAGAGAGTGTTGGGCTTCATTAAGAGGAATGTTATAAAAGTAAAGTGGTTATCTTTAAACTATAAAGAGAAGCTGTTGCATGCTGCAAGGATTTTATAGCACTCCCTGTGCTAGCAGTCCATGCAACAGCTAGGAAGTGGAAGTTCACTTGCAACTTAACCTCACACGGAATTCATTCGAGTGGTGTGATCTCACTCCAGGATTGCATCTAAGTAGGGAGGTTGTGCCATATCCACTTGGATTCAACTGATAGGTGAGATTCATGTCTATCCCTTCTGGAGCCACCCGGGTAGCTTAGCCTCTTCTAAAGAGGCAGCCCTTCCTGTACTCTCTCAGGGGACTCCCAAAGTCTCTACTAGCTGAGAAGATGTTCCCATCTCCAATAGATATGGGTTCAGGGCTTACCCTTTACCCCCCCCTGTGCTCTAGTCTAGTGCCCCTCTTCCCTTCCCCCGAAGATTATCTTAGCAGAGAGGGCATATCCACCCTCTCTAATTGTGATAGGTTCATGGGTTTTCCCTCCCATTTGGTGAGTGGCCTCCAAGCAACTCTCCACTTGTGGCAGGTCCCCCTCTGTTTTCTCAGGGGCCTGACAAGTACACAGTAAGGCAAAGGATGTGAGGCCTTGGGCAGGTTTTTTTTTTCTTGTGGGCATGGTTTGTTCCTTACCATTTAGCACTTGGGGTGATGAAAGGGCTACTGCGATATTTTGGATGCAAATTTCACACATCTGCAGCTGAGCATATAGTTTTGAAGGTGGACTCGATCCACCACACTGGTCTCCATCTGGTGACCAGTGCCTTCTGCACATCCCCCATTGAGACCCTAGTTGTTGATGTTTGTATTGGTGGGTTTGACTGCTCTCACAGCAGCCATGGCTGACTGAGGGTGCCTATGCAACCCAGAGATACCAGTCATATTCTAAGCCCTTTGTGTTTAGGGCTAGAAAACTCTGAGAACTCATTCCAGTGGTGCCTCTGGTTCTGCCCAGGATACCACCCTAGAGAGTAAAACATTTGACTATTTGTTGCCACGCCTCTACTCCCAAAGCTTCCACAGTGCCGGGTCTATTGTGTTTGACCTTTTTAGAGCATACTTTATGTTACACTGGATTTGTGCCAGTGTATATGGGTTGCTCCAAGTCACAGGAGAGGGTTGTCTTTCATGCTGTATCCCCTCTGTTTGAAGTCACCAGGGCTCTACCAGACACTGCATCTGTCTTCATGTCCGAGCTGGTTCTAATATACTGCTTATATGGGAGATAACACATTGTGCCCAGTCAGTTTGGACACTGAATTGTGATCTTTAGTATCATAAAGTGCCTTGGATCCTTGGCTTCTCCACACACCCTTGTTCATGATATCCATGATGCCACAGTTGCCGTAAGCTGGGTGGATGTCAAGATTATCTTCTGCTGGATTCCTGAACATGTGGGAATTGCTGAGAATAAGCATGGTGATAAGGGCACCAAAGCATGTACAAGGACTGGGTGAACAGACCAGCGTTTTGCTCTTCCTCACACCAACTACATGACAGGTATCAAGGCTGCATGGCAAAGAAGGTGGCTGATAAGAACTTAAAGTTGCATCCATTGCATTGCAGTGATAGCTTCAGGTCTCTGTCATCTTTGAAGTGCACCCTAGCAAGACCCACTGACATTTTAAGGAGCTCTCCCCTGGGACAACTATGTTGTCCCACAGACTGTTTGGTACATTGTTGTTGAATCACCCAGTCCTGGTGATCTTCATGGGCATTGTCTGTTCTTGTATTGGGATGAGTGGGGTTGGGGTTGGTACCGCTTGTCCCTTGTACTTGGGACAGGTTCATGCACAAATTATTTGATGTTTTAGATGCTGGCCTCTCCATTTTATTTGACTCTCTGGTGTTGCCCTGAGATAATGATGCTGGAGTATGCTTCTTCTTGCTTTTGTTCTGTTTCTTACCTTTTGCAGTCACAAGATGAGCACTAAAGAAAAAAAAATATATTAAATATCTACTTGGAAAATACTGACCACTCTACAACTTTCTTTCCCTACAGGGTCATTAGAGCTTAGAAAACACACCCTTTACCCTTGGGCATGCTGCCTGACATATGCAGTACAGCCTTATCCAACAGAGAATGACGGTAGGGAGGGGCTCAGCCTATAACATGCAGTGTAGGGGTTATTGAGGTAAAACTGAGGTTCCCATTAATCACACCCCAATAGCTAGAACCTTTTGATTCCTGGTCTCTTACGGGCTGCAGGTGTTAAAGGGCATTTCTAGAGGTTCCAAAGCCTCTTTCTCACACTTCATGATGTAGCTGGTCATCTTTAAGCCTAGACAAAGGATTAAGAGAGAGGAGGAGAATTGGTATAGAAAATATATGTTAGCACAAGAAAGAGGAGATGCTAAGCTGGGGCACAATGCAGCGCTGAGTCCCATTAGCATGGTTTCCAGGAAAACACACCATCATGACCCTTAAGCTTGATGTAACCATTTACTTGGTATTCATTTCTACTTTCATTAAGTTGCCCTATTTTACTTAGACTCAGTTAGGCAGAGTAGATCTTTGGGTCCCTATCACAATTTCAGAGTTTACTTCTCCCATCTCTAAGGTTGTTTATGATGGTTCTATATTGATATAGGTTATCATTATTGGTTTTGACTATAAACTATAGTGGGATGGTTTATTTTAGAAACTGGATACTGAGATAACATTAGCTGAAAAATTCGAACCTGTGTCTGTTGCTGCCCAATATAATTCTCTGCCCATTCTCATTGTTGGCTTTCTCTCCTGCTGTCCTGTAAGGGGATGTCAGATGCAGCATGAGCAACCATGCTCTACTTGATATCTGGACAATTGCATGCGCTCCTGGTCCCATTACCTGTGGATACTTGCATGCCGTCCTGGTTCCATTGCCCACAGGAGGATCTCTGACTCTACCTTCCATATATTTTCACTTCCTCTATCTTCACCAGTTTGTTTATAGATCTATCCTTACATACTTACTAAGGCCCTTTATAATCTTTAAATTAAAATAATCTTAACTGCAGTATAAAATTTAAATTAAATTGCTAAAACCTTAATTGCCGTATAAAATTTAAAATTAACTCCTAAAACATTAGCTGCACTATAAAATTTAAATTAAACTACTAATTGAAGTATTTAGTGTTAAGATAATGGAGCAATTTTTTCCTATCGCTATTTTTTTCAGTCTTATAGTATGAGGTTTATTAGCAATAACTGTTAATATTAATTATAGGTTTGAAAAATGTTTTAATATTGAATGGATATTGTAATTTCAATAATCAAGATGAATTTTCCTCACTTTTCAGTCTCATAACCAATGGTATACTATATATATGGCAACTGTTAAAATTCCAGAGCAAAAAGTAATATTATGTGGTGAATATGGTGTTGGTAAAAGTTCTTTGTTCCGTCGATTTGCCACAAACACTTTTGTCACTGCAACTGACAGGAAATCAACATTGGGTCTTGACCACTACGAGCGAGTTTATATGGATGGTGTAAATCGTGGTGTGAAGGTATTTGTGCTTTATTTTTTGTACTTTTATGCATTTTGGGCCAGTTCTTGGTCTCTTTCTCTCTTTAATAGAACAAGTTCTGTCAGTTTTATTGCCACATAGAGAATATATAAAAGTTATGTAGTATTTAGAAGTTTATTATTGATGCCTCTAAGAAATATCATTTTACATTTGTATCTGTTGGTTAATAGGAATAATTATAATTTGAAAGTTTTCATTGGTTTTCTCTGAATATCAGGTATATATATGTACATGCATATAAATTTTTTATATTAGCAATGTACTAAGTATTCATACACCTATATTTGCTTGTAAAGAGACATACATTTAGAGAAATTGAAACTAGAAAAAGTTTTGGAAATGTTCTCACATATAAAATATGGTAAGTAGTAACTATTAGGTTGCTAGTGTCTCTCCTGATTGGCAACCAACATGAAGTTGACCTGATTTGGGACTCCATTCAGCGACTTACATACCATGCCCTTCTGCTAAATCAGGGGTTGGCAACCTTTTTCAGCTTATGGGCTAAATGCAAAGTCTATGAAGGGATGGAGGGCCACATTCATAATTTGCATTATAAAATTTAAACTATTATAATTATATATGTTATATTTGTTACCTAATAACAAATAAATGAAGGTAATAATAGTAAAACATGAAACTATAAGTTATAATAGATTGTTTAATTTAGTTTGTATACATAATAAATTTTAAATTAAACTATTGATATTTATAAGGGACACAATTAGTGTGATGCTTGATGTTGTTTTTGGTTCGAAAGTTTTTCAACTTCAGTTGATAAAGAGTTTGAAGCCAGAAGCAGTACATTTTCTAAATGGTCATCCATGATTTGTGTCTTTAGCTTACTTTTGATGTATTTTACTTTGGAAAATAATTATATGACCAATCAAATTGGTATACAACCTGGGTTCAAAAAGATATTTCTTATCAATATCCAATAGAGATACATCCTTTGCAGGAAATTTTGATTTTAATACCTCATTGCATTGCATGTCAATGAGTTGCATTTGAAATTCTTCTGGTATGTTGTCCACTTCCACATCAAACGGAGTAGCAAACAGTTTAAAATTGACTGTGTGTGATTGCATGATGGCGAACCAAAAGGGAAATTCCATTCTTAATCATGTATCAGTCACAAATATGTTGCCATTTGTAGGTTTAGTCTCCTGGAGTGTAGGGAAATGACCATAATTTGATTTCTCCAGCTAACATTCCCACAATTGTAGTTTTGTTTCAAATGTGGTTATTTATCCTCACATGTCATGTATTAATTGATTTTTTCCCTGAAGCTACAAATCCAAGTGGTCTAAATGGGATGTTAAATCTACTAGAAATGCCAGTCTTGAAAGCCATTTGAGGTCATGAACTTCTGTGGCATTATGTTTTTGCTCTGAAGGAATTCAGCTATATCTTTCCAGTATAGCGCCTCGACTGAGCCAGCAAACGTCACAGAAGTAAACCAAATCCTTATATTGATTCTCTGCTTTTGTTAAAAGTTATTGAAACTAATGGTGGTTTAATCCCCTAGATAAAATCACATTTGCTGCTCTCACCACTATATCTATCATGTCCTTCAAATTTGATGTCTTAGCGCACAATGCTTCTTGGTGGATTATGCAGGGCACTTTCATGACATTGCATTTACTTCTGAGACCTTCCATGTATTTCTGAAGCAGTGCCGCTGTACTTTTAGTTTGTCCAACCATAGTTGGAGCTCCATTGGTTATTAGAGATACTAGCTTTAATAGGTCCAAATTCATGTTTTTAGTACACTGGAGCAGTGCTTCAAGAATGTCTGCTCCTGTAGTAGTGCCTTCTATAGGCAGGCACCAGTTAAACAAATTCTTCAAAAATGTTGAAAGTTTTGCTTACTCCATATACGAACACTGCAACTTGTGCCATGTCAGTAGAATCAGTGCTCTCATCATTTTGTTGCCATTTGGGAACAGTTCACTAAAAAATAACTTGCTAGTTAATTCCATTGTCACAAAGTGATCAAAAACATTCATTAACACCCTTAGTTAATATGCCAAATTTAAGAAAAAATAATGGATTCATTTTTTGTTATGAGGGGGGGTATATAGCGGCTTCCATTAGATGTACAATCATTCTTTATCACTATCTCGCAAAAATAAATATACAGTCGACTTCTTATAAAAACCCCACTGGGACCAAATTTTTCATCTAGTTTGCTATACAGTTTCATAAAAAAAACACTTAAATTACATACTATAGTCTTCTTTATGAATGGCAATTGACTCAATGTATATCACATTAACCACATATGTTCATAATCATTAATCTATTTGATGTTCATATTGCATTTTATTACATTATAATGTGGGCTGTTCTATTTGCGAAATAAAATCCAAGTCATTTATTTATTTTATTTTATTTAACTCAAATAATACTCGATACATATTTTGTAAACATACAAATTAAGATTCACTAAATATTAAAACATGAAATGAAATAGTGCAATACATATTAAGATACACACGTAAATATTGCACTGGAAAATGTGAATGGTAAATTATTTATGAAATTTTAGAAACAACGAAAGCCCAGGTATCGGTAGTGATTGGACGTATTCTCAGTGAGCACTCTATTCATTGACATTTTTTGTTTTGTATTTTTCGGTGTAATACATTTAAGTTCAGGTAGATAGTTAACATTGGGTGTTAGATAAAATACTCAAGGAATTTTTAATTATATTTTAAATTGAAACGTAAAATAGCTCCTGTTTGTTTACATTTTAGTGCCGCCTAATTTTCACCCCCCTTTTTGTTACACTTTTCTTGATTGCTTAATTAAAGGGTTTTGAATAAGTTTTCTCGGTATTGCCATTGCTTTGGATGAAGTGAGTATGCCCTTGGATGTAAGTAGTGTGTCTGTAGTTTGTGATTTTTGTGGTGTTGAAAGAAGAGCAAATGTCCCTGAATACCCCTTGTGTAGTGTGACTAGAGCAAATGTGGCTTTGGTAGAGCAGGTGAGTCAGTTGCGTGATGAATGCAAGAGATTAAGTGAGTCTGTGCATGAAGTGAGAAGGGCTGCGATTGTATGCATGAAGAATGTGGCTGGGACTAGGAAGGTGGAAGATAGTCCTAGACTAGGGACTGGAGAGAAAGAAGTGACATGTAAGTAAAGATGAATGATGTGTGAATATGGATAGAATGGATAGGTTAGGACAGGTTAGGTGTGTGAGTAAAATGGACGTGGAACCTGTTAGGTTGACTAACAGATTTGATGCCCTGAGAGAGGAAGAGGTTGAAAGTGATTTGTCTGATGTGGTTGTGGCTGAAAGTGGAATAAGTGGTAGTTTCAATGAGAAAGGATGGAGGGTAATGCTAGGCCTGGGGGGACTAGGAGGATGACAGGTGCTTGTGATGGGTGACTAAGATTAGATATTTAGATAGGAAGTTGAGTGCAAGTAAATGGAAGGGAGTGAGAATTTGATGGCTGGGTGCTGGTGTAAATGATGTCTGAGAGGTATGATAGTCTGGTGTCTGGGTACAAGAGGGATGCAGTTATGATTATGCATGAGAACTTGATTGCTTGCAAAGTCAATATTTTTGCACTTATATCTTTTGCAGTTGATTCTGACTTAAGTTGAGAGTCTTTAATAGCTTTCAGTGTGAACTGCACCAAAGCGGAGCGGTATGACATCTTAAGATTCTTTGATTCCCATATCCATCATCTGAATGAGTTATGTGGTATTAGGAGGCAAAAATTCTAATTGAACATTTGACAAGTCTTCTAAGGATGAATGGGCAGTGCAATTATCCGCAAGAAGTAAAACTTTCCTGTTACTCGTTGGAAGTTCTGCATTCCACTTCATTACCCATTCTGTGAAAATTATAGATGTCATCCATGAATCTTTATTTTAGAAATACTCCACAGGCAAGGACTCCCTACTTACCCTTTAAAACACCAAGGTTTAGCCACCTTGTTGATAACCAACAATTTTTTTTTGTCAATTCCAGACATATTAGCACAAACTAGAACTGTAATATGATCCATCTGGCATTGCACAATAGTACACTCCTGTCTTATCTGCATTATAGATGTCATTAGAAGAGTATTGTTCTAGAAGTTTGAGCAGTGTTGAAAACTTCCAATCTTTAGCTAGATATAAATCCGCATTGGCCTTCTCTCCATGAGCTCATTTTCCTTCTCACGGAGTTGTGAAAGTGTAGTTTGGGGAATACCTAAGGTTTCAGACAACTGGGACGAATTTAAGCTTCCATTATATCTTTTAATTTTATCCAAAATATTAACTTTTTCTCTAATCCTTAATGAGTTTCTTTTCCTCGACATTTGTAAAGGTAATCTGATAAATAAAAAATAGTCAACCTGCACATTGTGCATATGTAGTATGAGCCAAGCACCACAGAATGTAACCAATGCTTGAATGATTTGTAACTAACTGTACAGTCTACACCAACAGCTTCATAGAAATGGTAAACATTTGTAGGTTATCTACATATATTTTGAGCCAAAAAATTTATACCACATGAACTTTTATAGTAGGTTGTAAAATGGTTGATACAATATAAACCTTTACATTAAGTTGCATATTTATACGTTATGGAAAACTACTTTATTTATGTACTTTTTTACTCTTTATACTCCCTATATCTGAATAATTTAGCACGGCTACATATGATTTGATTTGGGACTGCGTTGTTTGTCCTTATAGCCGGCTGTTTCTAATAAACAGCGTTTCTTATAAGCGAAGTCAACTGTATTTCAGAACCAAATAATGGGATAAACATTATTCAAATGCTTACATATCATAGTAAGACATAAAAATTGTGATTTTCTTCAATGGCTTTTGTAAATTACATGGGAAACTATTTGTTAATTAATTCTACTAAAGAAATATATTTACGTTTGACAATTTAATTAAATCCATTTATTAACTAACTTGAATATAAGTTTATTTTAGAATTTCTTAACATAACGTTTGAGACTTACCTTCATTTAAGTCACTTTAAAGTTAACTATGTAGATTCTTAGAATATAATAATTCATTTATGTCATGACACATCTAGCCTCAATAGTTTTCTGAAATTGACTACCTTAATCTTTACAATGCTAGAGGAATTTATACACACACAGAACTATTCTAGAATATTCTTGCATAAATTCTTGATACCCGATTGTTCTTGAATATTTGAGAATACCTCTCAACTTGAATAAAAAATTATTTTAGAATTTCTTAACATAACATTTGAGACTTACTTACCTTTGTTTAAGTCACTTTAAAGTTAACCATATAGATTTGTAGAATATAATAATTCACTTATGTCATGACACATCTAGCCTCAATGGCTTTCTAAAATTGACTACCTTAATCTTAACGATCCTAGTAGAATTTATATACATGTAGAACTATTCCAGAATGCTCTCACATAAACTGTTGATAACTAATTATTCTTGAATATTTGAGAATACCTCTCAACATTCTAGGATTAAATTCTTACCTATAATCAAACTCTAATTGTACTATAAAATAATAATAATGTAAATGGTAATGAAATAAGATTAGAAATTTGCACAAATGTACATTACCTTCTGAAGCTAAAACTACAGTATCTGATGCAGACATTCCATTTTCTCCAACCCCTTCTTCTTGTTGACCCAGCTTCCCTGCTTCAGCTAACCTGTATGGCATCAACAAACAATCTTCTTACTGGTGAAGTAGAATTTTTTTTAATACCACTGACTAATTTCCTCTGGTTTCACCGTTTCTTTACAACCCTGTAAGGGGCATGGTGATTTGCCTTCCTGGCTGCCATGCGGACAGGACTCAGTGCCCTGTCTGGCCCCAGCTTATCTTCTTCTCCTTTCAGACTGCCTGTTTTTCTACCCTACTTCCCCTACAACCTCTCTGATCGGCCTCTATTTTCGCAGGGTAGATGCTGACCTCAGCCAACTATCCCGGATCAGGGCTGAGGGGAGAGGGGACAATGTTCCTTAACCCCTGAGCTCCATTTGGGATGGTAGGTTTTAACAACCTGCTTCATCCCCACCCATACCTTCCTCACATCCCTTTTCCTTCTCACTTCACTATCTATTTTTTTTTTTACGCCATGCCCAAGGTGGAGCCACCATGCCAAGGGGCTGCCAGGTCACCAGGTGGGAGGGGTGGCCTAAATGGCTGCACATGGCTCTGCCAGCCCTGTACGCACCCCTTGCAGAGCCAGCAACTGTGAGGGGTGATTAGCATTTGCTTGCCGCAGAAAGAATAGGGTCCCCATGCCCGATGATGAAAATCTTTTAAAAAAACTCTTCTCTTTCACTATCTACGGAACTGCCTTCAGGCAGCTCCACTGAAAAAATGGAGGGCCATGTACTTTCAAAGGGGAACCTCCAAAATTCTTTGACAGAAAGGAGGCTTACTCCTCTCCTTTGCCTACAGGTGTAGGGGACTCCCTCTTGTCTGGAGGTGCCCTCGGGTGCCTCCCTCTTTCCAGTGGCAGTCACCCCTTTACTTTCCAAGGGGACTGCCAAGAAAGCCAGCAGGCAGCCCATAATTGACCGTTCCACGTTGAAGCGACTCAGTAGGGCAAACCCCTTTTGGGGAGAGAGGGAAGACAGGGCCCATTGGCCGCTTACCTCCAGAGACCTGCTGGCTCCCATACTAACCTTAGCAGGGGTCAAGGCATGTGCCTCCCCATACTCAACTTGTGACACTGCTGCCATGGGACCTGTGATGTCCTGAGGGCGATGGCCACATGGAACCCCTTCCCTCCCAAGATAGTCATGATCCTTGAGGCAACCCAGCCTCAGACAGTAGGACCTTCCATTGGGGCGAATCCAGGCTGGGCACAAGCACCGAACCCAAATCCTCCCCAATGCAAGGTCCTCCTCAAATGGCTCGGGTCTCTAAGTCAGTACAAGGAGGGGAGGGATCTCCTTCTCCAGCCGGTGCCCCTGCAACCGCCAGGACTTTCTCCATCTCAGAGAAGGGCCTTGCTGAGGCCGGTCCATCTGGCCTGGGGGCTCCTGCCGGCGGAGGGGAGAAGTGGGTTCATTCCCCGCCCTCCTCTGTTAAAAAGAAAAGAAACAAGAAAAATACTCAGGGCTCCACTTCAATCTGCAGGGGCTGCAGGGACAGATGGGTCTGCTGACACTTCGGTAAGTGACCAAGCCATGATTGGCACATCCACCATCCCCCCTGGTGCAGAGTCCTGACTAAGAGCAAAAGTGCTAGTGCGCAGAATGGAGCCTCGATTACATCAGGGCCCCTCATTCAGAGACTACCTGGCGTTTTTGAGCCTGCTGGCTTCAAACACTTCCTGGTTATTCGCTCCACTGATGGCAGCATCTTGGCTAAGGGCAACATGATCCATCACAGGAGAGCTTTAGCTAGTATGATTGGTAGAGAGCCGAAGGTGACTCGTTTCTCGAAAGGGAGCCTTTTGGCGAATGCCTTAAATCTCTCAGAGGCGGCCATGATTAGTGCCCTTCAGACAGTTGATGTCACTCCTGTGAGTGTGATGCCGCACTCTACCATGAACTTTGTGAAAGTAGTAGTTTATGCGAGGGAACTCTTGGACTACTCCATAGGGGACATCAACTTAGAGCTGGCCAAACATGAGGCAGTCAAGGCCGAACATGTGATGAGAAAACAGGGAGGGGCCTCAAGACCCACCCCTACACTCTTCATCATGTTCAACTGTGACAAGCTTCCTAAGTCGGTGCATGATGGTTGGTATCGCCACCACTTCGGCCATACTAATCATTCCTGTCAATGTGCAAAGTTGGGGGTACCTGAAATCTGGGTAGGCTGCTCCAAGGCCACACATGATAAGTCCAAATCATGTGTGGCCAAGTGTGTCAATTGCGGAGAGCCGCACCCTGCTTCTTTGAAGCAATGTGGTGTGTATCTCCTTGAGAAGCAAATCCTGGCCATTCAGGCTCAGGATCATCTCTCATTTCGCGAGGACTTGGTCCTGGTGCTGCCCGAGACATCCTATGCCTCAATGTTGAGAAAGACACCCTCTGCTCCTGGGCTCTCCAGGCCTACGAGTATGGTTGTTTCTGCGCCCATTCAAAACTCTTCCTCGGGTTCTACCCACCTCAGGCGCTTTCCTAGTAAAGCTCGTGACACAAAGAGTCCACACCCAGCCCCAGCTAAAACCAGCTCCCCCCTTCCTCCAGCATGACTGTTTCCCGTAAGTCAAAATGTCCACAGGAGGTAACACCCTTGAAGTTGGTCTCCAGGCCATCTTATGGGGTTCCTAAAGCTGCCCCCTGAAAGGAGGACAGCACCAAATGAGCTTTGGCTCCTTTGCTCATGCTCAGTGGTGGGCTGGGTGGGTGGGAGACAGTGGATCCTTGAAAAGAGGGGGACCCCCGCCTCCAAAACCGCCCTGCTCATCTCCTTCCATTCCCCATTAGCTATCTTTTTACAGGAGACCATGCTGGGCCCTCTGCCCACCCTCCTGGCATATAAGAGTTTTGCGGCCCCACCACCACAGGATGAGGGCTGGGTGGGAGGATCTGCAATTTACACCCGGCATGATGTCTCCATTCTTCTCTTTGCTTTAGATGCCTCCTTTCAGGCAGTAGCTGTGCAGCTGCACTTTGATAGGAGGTATACTGTTATTTCCGTGTACATTCCACCATCAGCCGACTTTGACGCAGGAGACTTCCGCTGCATCGTGGCACGGTTGCTGAGGCCCTTTCTCTTGCTCAAATATCTAAATGGTAGACACCCTCTCTGGGGAGACTACTCTATTAATCCCCAGGGTCAAGTCCTTGCTGACCCAATCAACGAGCTTGAGATGGGTATCCTAAATGTGGATGAGTTTATGCATCACTGCCCGAGAACTGCTTCATTTTCCTGCTTTGATCTGTCTTTCTCCTCTCCGGTTACACAGCCTGATTTTGATGTGGTGGTGGTTCCTGACACCCTCACCAATCTTCCCGCCACCCTAACAAGGTCCACTCGGTGGTTCAAGGAGAGAGTATTTTCTAAATTTACTTAAAACCAATAAATATTCCAAGATAAACTAAGATCACAGCTCCAAAACGTTTTCTATAAATGTACCTTATAACCTACAAAAAATGACTATATTTATGTACACGCTATAGGTGGCCTTATAATTTTATTGGCCAACAACCACAATCGCAAAAAAGGAAAATGTCTAGGGCTTCACAAACAAATTGCCTATAGCAAAGATGCGACTCTGTCCAACTTTTATCTGATCCGGGAGCACTATTACTGGTATAAAGGGGGGGGGAGGGAGGCGGACCCACTTTCTGAGGGAAGGGGGGTTTCTTAGGGTCTTGTTTCCTGTCGGTCTGGCAATCCAGCTCCAGCCAATACAAAATTATCTGCACTCAAGGATGGGGACGCAGTAGTTCCGGTCAATGCTGAAAGTGGGCAACTTAGAGGCAGTCTCGAGACTCACACTTCAAAAAACCGTCCCCTTACTACCACATGAGGGCCAAGATTGGCTGCTGCCACCTCACCAATTCAGAACGTGCTGGACAAGCTGGAAAGGAGAAGGCATTTTCAATCACTCAATCGCTGTCACACTTAAAACATTCTTATACTCCCATTCATACACACCCATCCATTCACACTTAAGACTCACCTGAATAACTATTCAGCTTCTATCTAAATTAAAAGGGACACTTTATACAATATTAATTTAAGTTCACTATTAAAGTCATTCAATAGTCAATCACTTCAAATACAGACTAATCTCATTCCTGTTTCAAATATCGCCTGTGGAGGAAGACAAAGATGAATGGGGAAACACGATAGAAATCTATCGAGTCCCCCCACCCGGAGTGACTTTGCTGCATCCTCCTCATTCCAAACACCCTGAGAAAGGGATTAGAGATGAGAGGGGGGGGGGGCCAGACACCAACACACTACTACATCGGTAGTGATCACTTTTCCATTCAAATATAATTTTTTGTGGCCGCTGCCACCCGAGAGCCCACCCTGGTGGTGCTTGGTGCTTGTGCGTGGTCTGCATTTCAGGAAATGACTGAATTCTCTATCTCATTCAAGGAGTTTAGGTCGATAGATGAGGCCATTGAGTTGTTCTCTGGCAACCTCATCGCTGTGGGCATAACTACTATTCCTAGAAGGTCTGGCCGTTTTGCACGCCGACCTCTCCCGTGGTGGTCAGCCGAGTGTGAGACTGCCCTCAAGCAGAAGCGTTATGCCTACCTGCGCTATTAGCGCTGCCCGAACGATTTCACTGTCAGTGAATTTCGTCGGGCTAGGGCTATAGGGTCCGGTATATTTCGAAGCACGCCCGCCGCTCTTCTTGGCGGGCATACGTGTCTTCACTAAACGGGAAGACCCATCTGGCAGAGGTGTGGAGGCGAGTCAAAAGGATTCGGGGCAAGTTCTCGCAGAACATCCCCTCCCGTTCTCCAGGAGAATGACTGCAATCTCGGACCCCGCGTCCGTGGCGGAATCCTTCGCGACCGCCTTTTCCGCATTCTTTAGCCGGGATGCTGCTCCGCCAGCATTCAATGCACGTCGTGATGTCGCAGAAGGCCGCCGGCTGGACTTTACCTCCAGAGGCGGAGAACCCTTGAATGACAGGTTTACTGTGAGTGAGTTGCGTTCCGCTCTTGCTTCGTGCGCGGACACCGCCCATGGTCCGGACGATGTCCCGTACGCCATGCTTCGACACCTGGGTGAGCGAGGCATGGCCTTTCTCTTAAATTTGTTCAACAGGATGTGAGTGGAGGGTCTTCTCCCAGATTCCTGGCGAATCGCTACTGTGCTCGCCTTTCGCAAACTGGGGAGAGATTACTCTACTCCGACCGGTTTCCGCCCAATCTCTCTAACCTCTTGCGGGTGCAAGTTGATGAAGAAATTGGTAAATGTTAGATTAGCCTATTTCCTGGACAGCGGAGGCCATCTGTCTTCTGCACAGTGCGGCTTCCGCAAGTTCCACTCCACGTCGGATGCTCTGCTCCGACTGGAAAATGCCGTCTGCGAGGCCTTCCTTCGTAAACAGCACTACGCCACGGTGTTTTTCGATCTGGAGAAGGCCTATGATACCGCATGGCGATACGGTATCATGGAGACTCTCCACACGATAGGGTTGAGGGGACGCCTACCAATGTTTATATCTGAATTTTTGCGAGATCTTCGATTCCGCGTACAGGTGGGTGGAGCCCTTTCCGGCCCAATGGAGCAGGAAGAGGGTGTCCTGCAGGGAAGTGTCCTTAGTGTCACACTCTTTGCCCTGAGCATCAACGGCATCACCTCGGTGCTGCCGGAAGATGTTCTCGCTACGCTCTACATGGACGACCTTTCGATCTCTTTTGGCGCGGCCGAGATGCCAACTCTGGAGAGTCGACTCCAACAGGCATTGAACC
Source organism: Ceratothoa steindachneri (assembly GCA_963969495.1). Lineage (NCBI taxonomy): Eukaryota > Metazoa > Arthropoda > Malacostraca > Isopoda > Cymothoidae > Ceratothoa > Ceratothoa steindachneri. The sequence continues at coordinate 53,943,911 of OZ018318.1, forward strand.
GCGTCTTTCGCTATGCCGAAGCGCACAGGTTTCGGTTTTCCTTGGCCAAGACTAAGGTGGTGCACTTCTGCCGCCATCCACGACTCCACCCAGACCCAGACTTGTTTATTAATGGGGTACGCCTGGAAGTGTTTGAATCGCACCGTTTCCTTGGTCTTGTATTTCATCCACGCCTCACCTGGGAGGCTCATATTCGCAGCCTTAAGGTCTCTTGTACCCGCGCCATGGATATTCTTCGTTCCGTGACGTTCAGCGCTTGTGGTGCTAATAGGGCTACTGCCTTACTTTTTTATCGATCCTTTGTTCGCTCGAAGCTCGACTACGGATGCGAGTTTTATGCATCCGCAGCCGAGCGCTTATTGCGGAAGGTGGACTCGATCCACCACACCAGCCTTCGCCTTGCGACCGGTGCCTTCCGCACTTCCCCCATTGAGAGCCTACTAGTCGATGCTGGGGAGATGCCACTCGCTTTATGCCGTGTACGGTGCATCATTCGCCTGTACGCGTGAGCCTGGCGCCTCCCTCAGTCGTCAACAGGTCTCACTGTATTCGCAGCTGATTTCGACGGTGCCTATGCCGCCGAGAGACGCCAGTGATACACTAAGCCTTTTGGGTTTAGGGCCAGGAAACTCCTTCGAGAGCTAGGTGTAGCTCTCGGGCCGGTGGCGCCCCTGCTTCTGCCCAGGACGCCACCCTGGAGGGTATTACTTTTGGCTATTTGTCGCCACGCCTCTGCTCCCAAAGCTTGTACAGCGCCGGGAGTATTGCGTTCGACCTTTTTGGAGCACACCTCATGTCACGCTGGAACCGTGCCAGTGTATACAGATGGCTCCAAGTCCGAAGAGGGGGTCGGCTTCCACGCCGTATCCCTCTGTTTGAAGTCAGTGGGGCTCTGCCAGGCGCTGCGTCTGTGTTCACAGTCGAGCTGGTTGCAATTCACCACTCGGTACGGGAGATTACGCGACGTGCCCGGTTCGGAGACCTGATTGTGATCTATAGCGACTCACAAATCGCCCTGAGTGCTCTCGGGGCATTAGAATCTCCGCATCCCCTGGTTCGCGATATCCGTGACGCCACGGTTTTGGCGAGCCGGGCGGATGTTGAGATTATCTTCTGTTGGGTTCCTGGACATGCAGGAATTGCGGGGAATGAGCGCGCCAAAGAGTCCGCGAGGACTCTGCGACCGGACCAGCGTTTCGCTCTTCCTCACACCGACTACATGGCAGGAATACGGGCAGCTCTTAAGGCTTCTTGGCCAAGAAGATGGGAGAGGGTCGAAGGGAACTTAAAGTTGTGTGCCATTGCGCCACGACTGTTCCCATGGACCTACCCCCCAATGCTGTCAAGGCTTCAGGTTGCTTTCTCTCGTCTCCGAATTGGGCATACTCGCGGGACGCACCGCCATTTGATGGAGCGCTCGCCAGGGCCCTACTGTGATGACTGCGTTGTCCCCCATACTGTTCGGCACATTCTTGTTGAATGTCCCAGTCTGGGCGATCTTCGCGCACTTTACCTGTCCCGGTACCCGGATGGGCGGGGTCGCTACCGCCTGTCCCTCGTACTCGGGAGGAGTGCGTGCTCTTTGACTGGTGTACTGGTAGACTTTTGGGGGGAGGCTGGCCTTCTCCCTTTTATTTAACTAGGTTTTGTTGTTTTTTGTTTTTGTTATTATTGTTTCTTTGTAAGTCGCACGCTCCTGTGTCATGGAGAGGGGGACCTCCCCACAATGCCGGAGATTACTTCCTAATTGTTGCGATCTTCACTTTTTATCGTTGTTGTGTTTTTGTGTTCTTATTTTAAAATAGCTTAATGTTAGGCTGTCATGATTTTGACAACTTATGCCCAAGTGGGCAGTCGCCAGATAGGCTCTTAAAAAAAATATTAAAAAATCCCCTCACTCTCGTGCTCTCCTCTTCTATCTTCCTGTCCTTTCACATTAAGCCATCTGGCTGGGTGGGATGCACTAAACAGCCTCAATTGTCCATCATAATCCTCATCCATTAAGAAAAAATATCTTTTGTGCTAGCAACTATCATAGATTTAGTCATGTACAATATTGGTTTCATCCCAAAGCTTAATCTTCAACTTTATTATACAGTGGCGGCAACAAAAAAAGTGACATTGAATATTGGCAACAGAAATCGATACACAAAATCGCTTTCACGATTTTACTTGCCAACAAGCCAATGAAAAGGGGCGGGGCTTATGCCGCGAGTGGACGACTCTCCTGAGCTAAGACAACAGAACTGCGCTTTATTGGAACATACGTGTCTCGTTTGAGCTCGTACAGTGAGGTTTTAGTGTACGGCGCTCCAGCGTGCTGATTTCCTGCATTCGAGCCTACATTTGACGTGCTATAACTTCTGTGAAAATGGATACAATGGGGCACTAAAAGCTTTCTATGACAGAGGAAAGCTGTGCCTTGACCTTATTAGAGCTGGGAAAGTCTTTTATTGATGTAGCAGCAGCTTTAGGAACTTCAAGAAATATGATTTATCGCCTAAAACGGGCTGCTGAGTTATTGCCACCAGGTACCCTACCAAAGAGGAAGGAGGGCACTGGTGCAGCTAGGAAGACATCTCCAAGGACTGATAATATCCTAAGGCGTGAAGTGATGTCAGACCCTTCTGTAACTTCCGCTTCAATCAAGAAAAAACACCCAGACCTTCTCCAGAACGTCGCCCTCAGGAACATCCGTCATCGCTTACAGAAGGACTTAGGCCTACCGGCTTGCCGCGCTGCCAAGAAGCCACTTCTTACCAAGGCTATGAAGATGAAAAGACTCAATTTTTGCAAGACCTATAAACATTGGACAGCTGCTAATTGAAAGAAGGTCATGTTCAGTGATGAGAGCACCTTTAGACTGGTCAGAGGAGAGTCAAAGATCGTGCGTCGTCCCAGCAATGTGTCTCGGTATGACCCAAAATATACCGTGAAAACTGTGAAGCACCCTGATAGTGTGATGGTGTGGGGTGCCTTTAGTGGAAACAAGGGCAGAGGAGGTCTGTACTTCCTTCCCAAGAATGTAACCATGAGGGGGACTAACTATCTCGAAGTTTTGAGGCAGCACATGCTGCCATTTTGGGAAATTCATCAGTGTGAATTTTTCATGCATGATGGCGCCTCTGCTCACAGGTCTCAGTTAGTAAAAAAGTTCTTCAATGATAATAATATTAGTGTTTTGGAGTAGCCTGGTAATTCCCCGGACCTAAATCCTATTGAGAATTCTTGGAATCTAATGAAAACCAAAGTTCAAGAGACAGCACCCGGCAGCATCAAGGACCTGATAGAATCACTGAAGAAGATCTGGGTTACGATCGACCCCACCTACTTTGCAAACCTGGATGAATAAATGCCCAATCGACTTAGGATGGTTATCAAGTGCAAGGGCAACATGACCGAGTATTAACTTTCATGAAATATTCATAATAAAATATGTAAGTTACATTTTTCTGTTTCATTTTCCCCGAATTGTCACATGTCACTTTTTTTGTTGCCGCCACTGTATTTAAAGTCAATATATGTATATATATATATATATATATATATATATATATATATATATATATATATATATATATATGTATTTATCATATCACAGAATGCTTACCAGTAATAAATTAATCTTTTACATATTTTTCAGGTTCAGCTGTGGGATACTGGTGGGATGGAACGAGTCGCTAGCATAACCTCTTCTTACTACAAGTTTGCAGAAGCTGCAATATTAGTCTTTGCTTTGGATAATCCAGATTCTTTCAATATTTTATCTCAGCATTTACTTGACATTGTGACTTATGCAGAAAATGCCAAAATCTTTCTTTGCGGCAATAAATATGATCTCCGAAATCAAATTCATGTTACAGATGCTGACATGGAAAACTTTTGGTAAGTTTATATGGATTTCATTATCCCAAGGAATTTGCATATCTTTATAGATTCAATTAAAATGTTGGGATATTAAGGAGATTTTATGTTTAATCAATTTATAATCTCTTCCACATATTGGATATGAAATTGAAGAAAGTATTGTAAACATTGGAAATTTTAAACAGTATATACAGTTAGAAGTTCAACTGACTTCAGTCATGTGCTTCATTCAGATGCATTCCTGGACACCTGAATCAGGGATGGCAAGCTTTTCTATACCAAACCTTATCATTCTTACTCCTTTTTATGATATGACTCCTTTCCTTTTTATTCATTTAACTTCTCTCTTCTCCCCATCCTCTCACTTTTTATCCCTTCTTTGAATAAACTTAACTTTATGGAGGCCCTCATTTGTTTCATTTCATTATGTGAGGTATAAGGGGTTGCTTGAAAAGACGAGATACAAGGTATTGTTTCGTGTGTGCTCTGAGAATGGATTTTCAGATGAAATGGTTCTCTTGCATTTGGGTTGAATGAATATTTGAGAAGTATGTGAGGAGTGTTTGTTAATATATGAGATATGTTTTATAGTAAGATAGAAATGTATGCAATGGATGGACTGTTCCTGAATAGGAATGAGGTCAATGTGTTGCAGTGGGAGTTTGATGTTATTTGGTCTCTCCATTAGTAGTATAAGCAATATATACGCAAGAGGATTACAACTGGTGGAATATTAGCAGTAAAAATTGGGAGTGTTGAGATCAGGAGAAGATAGGAAAATCTCAAAAGTGTCTAAATGTTTTTATGTTGACTCTTAATTTGAGGAATAAAATAGAGGAGTTACAGGGAGAAAAATTGGATTTAATTTGTTACTAAGTCATGGGTATGCCAGGAGATTTATAATGATCAGAGTTGAGTATTTATATTTGTATGAAAGAAGTGACAGGCCAGGTGGCAGGATTGGCAAAAACCATTTAAAAACAAACAAACAATGTTTAAAAAAAAAAAACACTTAAAATGTTGGTTTTAATAGTAAATTAATTTATTCTAATTAATTTATAGTCATTTTACATGTATTGCATCCGACCCCAGCTTAGCCTCTTCTCCTTCTTTCAGATAGCATGTATTTCTCCCCTACTTCATCACTTTTTATACAACCTCTCCCACAACTTTCTCTGGTCAGCCTCTAATTTTACAGGGTAGATGCTGATCTTGTTCTCAGCCAATCATCCCGGATTGGGGCTGAGGGGGGAGGGGACAATATTCCCTAACCTCTGAGCTCCGGTCTGGGGTGGTCGGTTTTTAACAACCTGCTTCATCCTCACCCATACCTTCCTCACATCCCTTTTCCTTTCTTCTTCACAATCTATATTTTTACACCATGTCTAAGGTGGAGCCACCATGCCGATGGACTGCCAGGCTACCAGGCAGGAGGGGTGGTCCTGAATGGCGGCACCTGGCTCTGCCAGGCCTGTACACACCCCTTGCAGTGCAGGCTAGTGCGAGGGGTGATGAGCTGTTGCATCCTGTAGTAAAAAGAGGGTCACCATGCCCAATGATGAGTCCGAAAACCCCCCCTTTAATTCCCCCTGTACCATCGACAGAGCCGCCCTCGGGCAGCTCTACAAAAAAATGGAATTCCCAACCCCTGTGCTTGCGCAGGGGACCCTCCATATTTCTCTAACTGGAGAGGAAGCTTACTCCACTCCTTCGCCTATGGGTGTAGAGGACTCCCCCCTCACCCCCTTCTCTGGAGGTGCTTTTGGGCACCTACCTTTTTCCAGCGGCAGTCACACCTTTTCTTTCTAAGGAGACTGCCAAGAAAGCCACCAGGCAGCTCATAGCCAACCGCTCCCCAGTGAAGAGGCTTGATAGGGCAAACCCCTCAAAAGACCTGCTTGCAAGAATATTGAACCTTGTCAGGGTCAAGGCCTGTGCCTCCCCACACCACCTGACTAGGGACAATAATGCCAACGGGACCTGCCATGTCTGGGAGGGGGGATGGCCAACTGGAGGATATCCCTGAGGTAGACATGGTCCTTGAGGCAACCCAGCCTAAGATGGTAGGTCCTTCCATGGAGGGGAATCCGGGCTCGGTGCCAAGCACTGAACCCGAATCCGCCCCTATGCAAGGTCCTCCTCAAATGGCTGGGGTTTCCGAGGCATTACAAGGAGAGGAGGGATCTCTTCCGACCGGTGCCCCTATGACTGTCAGGAGCTTCTCCATTTCGGAGAAGGACCTAGCTGAGGCTGGTCCATCAGAAAAAAAATAAGAAAAAGACTCGGCATGGGGGGTGGGGGGGGTGCTCCTCTCCATCCGCGGGGGCTGCAGGGATGGATGGGTCTGCTACCACTTTGGTAAGTGACCAAGCCAAGATCAGCACATCCAGCCCCTCTACTTTCCCGGCTGTGGAGCCTCGATAACATCAGGCCCCTCATTCAGAGGTTACCTGGCATTTTTGCGCCCACTGGCTTCAAACACTTCCTTGTTATTCGCTCCACTGATGGCAGCATGTTGGCTAAGGTTAACATGATCCATCAGAGGAGAGCATTAGCTAGTGTAATTGGTAGAGAGCCGAAGGTGAACCGTTTCTTGGATGGGAGCCTTCTGGCGAATGTGGCTTATCCCGCCCAAGCGGCAAAGATAAGTGCTCTTCGGACACTTCATGGCACCCCGGTGAGTGTGATACTGCACTCTACCATGAACTTTGTGAAAGGAGTTGTTTATGCAGGGGAACTTCTTGACTACTCGATAGAGGACATCACCTTAGACCTGGCCGACCATGGGGCGGTCAAGGTCGAACGTGTGATTAGAAAACAGGGAGGGGCTTCGAGACCCACCCCTACACTCTTTGTCATGTTCGACTGGGACAAGCTCCCTGAGTCGGTGCGTGATGGTTGGTACCGCTACCATGTAAAGGCATTCGTGCCACTGCCGCGATGGTGCTATTACTGTCACCACTTTGGCCATACGAATCATTCTTGTAGACATGCAAAGTCGGGGTCACCCGGAGTATGTGTAAATTGCTCCAAGGCCGCAAACGATAAGTCTAACTTGTGTGTGGCCAAGTGTGTCAATTGCGGAGAGCCACACCCCGCTTCTTTGAAGAAATGTGGTGCATATCTACTTGAGAAAGTAATCCTGGCTGTTCAGGCCCAGGATCGACTCCAATTCCGTGAGGCTAAGGACTTGGTGCTGGCGCACCCGGCTCTGCCTGGTATGTCTTATGCCTCAATAGTTAGAAAGGCACCCTCTGCTCCTGGTCCATCCAGGCCAACGAGCACGGTTGTTTCCGCACCTGTGAGAGCCCGTCTGCGGGTTCTACTCAACCCAGGTGCTCCCCTGGTAAAGCTGGCGGCAAAAAGGGTTCACACCCAGCCCTAGCTAAAACCAGGGGTCCCCTCCTTTCCCCAGCATGACCATTTCCTGTAAGGTGAAACGGCCACGCGCCTCCACCGAGTCATTAGACTCACAGGAGGCAACACCCCTGAAGCTGGTCGCCAGGCCATCTTCCGGGGTTCCTAAAGCTGTCCCCCGAAAAGAGGACAGCAACAAAGGAGCTTCGGCTCTTTTGCCCACACATAGTGGTAGGCTGAGTAGCTCAGAGACGGTGGTTCCTTGAAAAGAGCCCCCCCCCTGCCTCCTAAGCCGCAACACCCGCCTAAGGTTTCAAGGCGGAGGGAGGAAAAGACTTGCATGGCGAGCCCAACCTCGCCCAATAAGTCTTTGAAGGCAACAGCGCCCGAGGTTCTGCCTCCGGGAATCGTACGTCCATTCCCGTGAGGGTCTTCTGTTCGAAGAGGGCCCCCGCGTCGCCTCCGAGCTAGGCCTGGAGGGCATATTCCTTCAATGGAATTGCTGTGAACTCCAGCCCAACTGGGAGGAGCTGCGGAGGCTCGTCTCATTCCGTTCCCTGTTAGCTATTTTTCTGCCCCCTACCCACCCTCCCGGGGTATATGGGTCTTACGAACCTACTACCATGAGTAGGCCAGCCTGGGGGATGCGCGGTTTACACCCGGCATGATGTCTCCATTCTCCCTCTCACTTTAGATACCTCCTTTCAAGCAGTTGCTGTGCAGCTTCACCTGAATAGGAGGTATACTATCATTTCTGCATACATTCCACCATCAGCTGACTTCTACACAGGGGACTTGCGCCACATCGTGGCACGGTTGCCAAGGCCCTTTCTCTTGCTTGGAGATCTGAATGGCAGGCATCCTCTCTGGGGAGATTACTCAATAAATTCCAGGGGACAAGTCCTTGCCGATCTGATCGAAGAGCTTGAGATAGGTGTCCTAAATGTGGATGAGTTCACACATAACTGCCCGAGAACCGCTTCATTTTCTTGCCTTAATCTATCTTTGTGCTCTTCGGATGCACAGCCTGATTTTGATTGGGCGTAGGTCGATGACCTCCATGGTAGTGATCACTTTCCCATTCAAATATCATTTTCAGGGCAACTGCCGTCTGAGAGCCCACCTTGGGGGCGCAGTGGCGGTGGCCTGCATTTCAGGAAATGACTGAATTCTCTATCTCAGTTGAGTAGTTTAGGTCGGTAGATGAGGCCATTGAGTTCTTCTGCAACCTCATCGATGCGGGCCTGACTACTATTCCCAGAATGTCTGGCCGTTTTGCACGCCGACCATTTCCATGGTGGTCGGCCGAGTGTGAAACAGCCCTCACACAGAAGCATTATGCCTACCTGCGCTATAAGCGCCGCCCGAACGATTTCATTGTCGGTGAATTTCGTCGGGCTAGGGCTAGGTTCCGTAATATTTCGAAGCACGCCCGCCGCTCTTCTTAGTGGGCATACGTATCTTCACTTAATGGAAAGATCCCTCTAGCAGAGGTGTGGAAGTGAAATAAAAGGATTTGGGGCAAGTTCTCACAGGACCCTCCTCCCGTTCTCCAGGAGAATGGGACCGCAATCTCGGACCCCGCGTCCGTGGCGGAATCCTTCGCGACCGCTTTCTCCGCATTCTCTAGCCGGGATGCTGCTCCGCCAGCATTCAATGCACGTCGTGATGTCGCGGAAGGCCGCCGGCTGGACTACCTCCAGAGGCGGAGAACCCTTTAACGACAGGTTTACTGTGAGTGAGTCGCTTTCCGCTCTTGCTTCGTGCGCGGACACCGCCCATGGCTATTTTTTGCCACGCCTTTGCTCCCAAAGCTTGTACAACGCCGAGAGTATTGCGTTCGACCTTTTTGGACCACGCCGCCGCACCACTTTCGAGCCACCCCTGATGAGCCAAAAACTGCTCTCGTCACTCCACATGACTTTCTTCCACTGCTCTGGTGTCCAATCTTGATATTTCTTCGTGAAAGCTAGCCGTTTTTTCTTTATACCCTCTGTCAGCAGCGATTTCCTGATGGCAGGGAAAACCCAGGTCTTTTTGTAGCCGGTGCTGGATTGTGCGAATAGCGACGTTGTGGAGCGAGTCAGGATGTTTCCCCTTCAATTCAGCCGCTGTTATTGAAAGGTCCTGCTTCACCTCACGTAGCAAAACCTTGTCAGTCCGAGCAGTTGTCTTCTTCTTCTCCCCAGAGCCAGGTTTGCAAGGCGGTGCGGTGCCGGGAGGGAGTGTGGTGGCTGCTTTTTTGAGCTTAAAGAGTGACACTCAGCTCACGTTCAGATCGGCAGCTACATGCTTTACTGGCATTTCCTGCTCCATTAGGGTTAGGGCACGGGTCTTCTCCTCCATTGTCAGCTTGCTACGCCCCATTGCGATGGTATGGTGGTGTCTGGTAGGGCGTCAAAGTCAGCAGAAAGGTGAAAAAGATGATGTCTGTGGGGCAGCGTAACACAGATGTACATTGTCTGAGCTCTGCGAGCACACTTAAACTGAGCCTGGCGGGAAGTTGCAAGGGAGCCCTGGCTGCAGGTACATGCATCATACCAAGCTCCTCCTACTACCTATATGGCGGGAACGCGGTAAAAAAGTTAACCACGAAATTTGAGTTAACATTTCCATTGCGTTTAAGAGGTTAATATTTCCTTTGCGCCTACTGTATCTTTCTACCATGATGAATTTAACCATCTGACAAAGGTATTCATTGACTTACAAATATCCCTAGGGACAATAGAAAAAGCTCACCATTATGCAAGCACCTTGTTTAAACAAATCCATCCATCTGAAAAAAAATAAAAGGTTATTTTCCCACCATATTCCGCTAATCTAGTGGATTTGAAAATGTTCTTTCCCATGGAAAATTGAACTTTTTTCAAAGCCCTGTTTCACAATAAAACAATCCCTCAGCTCAAACAATAAAATAAGGCAACAAGGCAAAATAGTAACTAATTCTATGGAGTGGTTGTCATAAGTTTTACATTTGTGAAACAGACAGAAATGTTGCATTTCTTACATGTGAATACAAAAAAAAATACTTCCCTATTTCTTTAGATAAGGCTAAGTAAGCTTGTTTATGATGAAGAAAAACTTACAACCCCCAAATTTTAGAATCTATACTCCTAAAGGAAATTCCAAATTTCAGTTTGTCAGATAGTTCATTTCAGTACAGTAAAGGTTTACAGAGCCTGTTTCCTAATTAAACAAATTGTCCTCAAATTAAATTCTGACCATAACTCAGAAAATGGATAGGATTTTATGTTGCATTCCCTTTGCCTTGTACCCCACCATCACTGTTTAACTTCTTTGGCTATCTTTATATAGTTTGTTTTGACTTTAGTATTTTTAACCAATCATATTTAAGAACTGGAAAAGTTAACTAATGTTCAGATGTTTAGGTATTACGCCCCCTTAATAAAACCACAAAATTATTGTTGAATGTAGGTCTTTACACTTCCAAAACTAGTCTTGAAACAAAGCTTTCAGTATACTGCAGTTTTATTCTAAATGAGCATTTCAGCTCTTTTCTGTTGGTAGCTCAGATGATGGTAGTTTTGATTGGACCTGAAAGGATCGTTGAAGAGATCACTTTTCATATGTAGGAAATTAAAAAAATGATATCAAGGAGATGAAACTAAATATAACAGCAGGACCTGATAATATATATGCTTGAATTCTTCATGAAGGATTAGATCACTTAGCGTTGCCATTGAATATTTTTTAATAGGTCAGTTTCATACTACAAAGTTCTAGAAGATAAATTGGTGTTTGCATTTTTAAGAAGGGTAGCAGGTATGATGTAAATAATTCTCAGCCTCTTAGACTTATTGCTATCATTTGTACAATTTTGGAGAAATTGATGGATGTGAAGTTATTTGATTTCTTAGAGAGCGATAGTTTGGTAGAAAAATCTGAACATTGTTTGCATCCTGGTAAATCATATTTATCAAATATGTAACTGGTAACTTGGATAAGGGGTAGGTTGTTGTTGTTTACCTAAATTTTAGTAAGGCCTTTGATAGCTATAAAGGGCTCTATACTCGCTGCTTTGGTTTTAAAAATGCACTCTCTCTTTCTTTTTTCTCTTTTTCCTTCTTTCTTTCTTTTATCTTTTTCTATCATTCTTTATCTTTTTCTTTTTCTCTCCCTCTTTCTCTCCAGCACCACCCAAAGCTAGAGGATAAAGGACCAAAAAACAAAACAAAATACTAATTTCATTTCAATGAAAATTGCTGAAAATATTAATTGAAATTTGCATCTGATAGAGTAGAAGTTTCATTTATTACTTATGTTTGGTAGCCATGTGAACTCCAACTACCAGACAAGGTTCTCTCTGAGATCCTGCACTCTACCTATCTGTAGGTTTTATTTCTGCTGTGGTTGTGTTTGACATGTTTTAAATGTTATGCAATGTGTCTGGTTCCTGGTAGCAGTGGGGGAAGATGTCTGGTAGTTTGGCCGGTATGTGATTTTTTGTGTTTAATTTTGGCAGATAGCTGACTGGAGCTTTACCAGAGTGACTCATTTGTAGCATGGGAGGGATCTTGCTTGATTTCCAGTGGAATAGCAATGAATATGTCATCTGGGCCTAGAAATGTATCCCTTGCATGTTGTGGGAGAATGGGCCCTGGTTTAGGAGTGGAAGGTTTTCTTGGGGTGTCTTGCTGTAGTGTCATTGCAGTTTTGTGCATGTCACTGTTGTTGTTTGTAGTTCCCTGGGAGCAGATAGAATATCTGTTACCTCCAACCACTTGTGAGATTAAGAGAGAAAGCTGTTATCCAATAGCCTGTGCTATAGACCATGCCAATGTTAACACAATTGAGTTAGGTCATGCTTTTTGTAAGGATATCATGAGGGGAACCAGGTTAGAGTTGGGGGAGGATTTTGCATCCTGTGTAAATTTTATAGCACCCCCACTGTGCTAGTGACTCATGCAACAGTTAAGAAGTGGAAGTTCATTTGCAAGTTATCTTCGCATGGAATACATCCAAGTGCATGTCATATGAGGGGGTAGTATGAGTCTTGCAGTGGCATGGGTTTCCTGTAATATGGAGAAATTGTGTTCCCCAGATGTTGAGAGGGTGTTTTAATTGGCATGACTTTTATTTCATGGTGTAGGTGATTAATTAAAGTTCTGCAGGCAGTCATTTCATAGAACAGGCGGAAAAAGTTATGTGTACTTTAAGAAAGTAAGTCTAAAACTAGAGAAAGATAAATATAAACCAGAAAATATAATTACCTTTTTTATTATTAAAAAAAAATTATCCCTGCCCATATTCTGATGAGTGCATCTTCAACCACATAACTTCACTAATTTGTTGCATTGTTTGAGCATGATTTTATTTGATCTTTCTTCTTCTAATCTTTGCCAGAGCTCTTAGCATTCATCATTTCTGAGCCATAACCTTCTTACTGAGTATCTTCCATAGGTTTTCTATCGAGTTTAAATCAGAGCTCTGTGTTGGCCAGTTCATCACATCAATATTTTCAGCATACAAGAACTGCTACACCAGCTTTGCTGTGATATGGAGCATTGTCCTACATGAAAATGGGTTCACATAATCCCAATATTTGTTGACAGGTATTGCATGTTCCTAAATCAGATTCTTGTTTCCTGCAGCTTTTATTTTGTTGAATAAGCACACAAGTCGACAGGCTCCAGTGCTTGAAAACATGTCCCATGCCATAACACTGCGACCTCCAAATTTAACCAGATTTTTGTCTGTATAGGATTCAGTCTTTTAACATGCTGCTTCCCATCCTATCCAAACAAATTAAATTTGCTTTCATTGTTGAAAAAACTTTCCTACTTTTAGTACTCCATAGGACATGCTCATTAGTCAATCCCAACCCAGCCTCTTTATTCTATTTACTTATGAGTGGTTACTTAGTAGGGGAGTGTGCTATGAGATACATTCAAGCTAATGTTCTTGACAACTTGATGTGAAATAGCAGCTGCTGTCTCAAATTGATCCTTGATCTCCATATGTTGCATCAGGCGATCTTCCATGTAATTTTTTCCTCTAAGTCAACTCATATGATCCATTATCGTAATGGAGTTTGATTATATGTGAAATCACACTTTTTGACTGATTACAATCAGGGTTGGCATTGATTAAATCAATTGATTTCTTTTTCTAAAAAAAAAATTTCAAACAAAATTGATTTTTTGCTTTTTTCAATCAGAAATGCTATATTTGCCCATTATCATAGATTAAATGTTTACATTCTCTTAAATGAATGTTAACTACATAGTTTTAATTCAGTACCCTGAATACTACCCCTTTCGGAAAACAAATATGGAAACAGTTTTTACTTTCATGTTTCAGTATTTCATTTATCAGATTCATTTGAGGTTCAAGTTTGTTTTATTATAAAAATATCAAAATTTTGTCTTATTCAATTAAACATTTATGACTTATGAGACATCCTGTGAATAAACATTCTCTCTATAGTACCAGAAAAAGCCCCGAGTCTAGGAATATAAGAACTTTTTTACCGCCTGTGGTATTGATGCCATCTGTCAAGTTGGCAATGTTTTCAAATACATTTTGTGTCTTTCTGTTTTTCTACAAAAATATTTTACATGTTTGATTTATTTTAGAATTAAAAGTATATTTTCTAAGTGTTGATATTAAATTTTATTTAATTAAAATGAAGAAAGCAGGAAGACAAAAAGAAGCCATATGTATCGAGTTTACAGAATTGGAAACAAAACAAAAAACTGGCAAAAGAGTGAAGTGTAAAACATGTGGAGTAGAAATTCAAGGATTAGTTCAAAGCCTCAAGGACCATAAAGCTTGCAAATGCCAGGGATCACCAACACAGGGTCCAAGTTATGGTAAGAGTGTAAAATTCATCTTTCAAGGTTTTATATTAAACTTAAACTTAAAGTTAAATATTTTCCCTTGAGTTTTACACTTTACCTTGAGGTGCTTCTACCTCAAAAGGGCAGAGCTCCCTCGACGTCCTCTGAGGTAGAGCCACGGTTAGACCTGTTCAAAGTGTTACATGTTGCAAACACTTTTGGGACACATGTTGTTTTAGTTCTACTAAAAAAGTGAAAGATTTATGTCAAATTTTATTGTAAATGGACATTGTTTAGGGGTTCCCCATGAAGCAACAATTTTTCAAAAATAAAGAAAAAGTTAGCAAATATGAAAAAAGAAGTTCTAATATATTTTCTTTCACACAGAGAGAAGTATAAATAGAATGACATCACTGAGAACTGAAACAAGACAAAAAACAGTTCTGAAAGGATCTCTTTGCTTTATTCGGAGTCCGATCGCTTGAGCTTCAGTAGGGCTGACTTGGAGGTCATGAGGCACTCCCTCCAGTCTTTGGCCACCACCTTCAGAAGGAACTGTTTTTGAGCTGCTTCTCGGGTGATGGCCGCATTGAAGGTGGTCATCAGGGCCACTCCCAGTTCGGCAACATTGTTGACCACCTTCACCTGGTCAATCATCCTCTTCATCTTGCAGAAGATGCAGAAGAAAGGATCCCCCTCCCAACTGGTGGGGCTCTTAGCCAAGAGTGTGGCCAGTTCCTCTCTTTGTCCTGGAAGCAGGAGATCCAGCGCCTTTCTAAACTGGGAACTGAAGAAGCCTGAGAGATACTTGTTGTGATTGAAGGCCTTTCCGTCTAGATGTTTCAGTCCCTCCTCCTCCCTCTTCATGTTCTGGACCATGGAGGCTTTCTCTTTCTTTGTAACCCTTTTGTCAAAGAGAGAGAGGCGCCAAGTCTTCTGACACATCAGAGATGGCGCTTGAATGCCCATAGGGCCACTTCAGCAACACACTTATTGGAGATTCCTCTGCAAAGTTCCCTCATAAAGAGGAGATAATTTTGTGGAGCATGGGAAGGAACCATGGCCTCATTCCACGGAATGGGTAAAGGAGCGCAACGAAAAGAGACACCTGTTCCATGGCTCAAACTGGACAAAGAGAGCGACGTTAGGCCTGCCAGATGGTCCATAACAGTGTTTGAAAACACCCCCAATGATCACTTCCATGATTTGATTCCTGCATGTAAACCAGAGGAGATTCCTTCCCAGACCCTCCTGAATCTTGATGCAGATTCCTTCATTGGGACCTGTGTTTGAGGCAGTAGTGTCAAACATGATTCCTTGAATGGTGCCTCCAGTCCAGCTAGGATACCGCCTTGAGGACAGCCTCTACCATGTGATGCCCAGTCCCTTGGGGGATCTTGGCTGCTTCCAAGAGGTACTCCTTGTCCCCACCTATGACGTGAATGGCTAGCCTCTCAACATGTTCACGTCCCCCAATAATGTCAGGCAGCTGCTTGGCATCCCAGTGAAGTAGCACAAGTCATCTCCCTGGGAGTTGAATCTTCTCTGCAGTGACCACTTCATTTTGGTTCTTGCTCCTATGCTGGCAGATGTAGCTCACAGAGAGTGTGATGTTGTCGATGTTCTGACCAGTTGCCTTGACCACAGCTCCTACCACTGCCATCACAGCCTGATCTGAAACTTCAAAGCAGTTCAGTTTGGTGGTCACTTCCTTTGGCAGGATCATGGCAGACTTCTTTCCAGCTCTTCTCGTAGGAGGACTTAGGCACTTGAACTCGGCATCGCTTTTATCCGTTTTCCCATGAGAGGAAGAAGACGATGGGGCCACCTGTCTTGAAGGTACAACACCTAAGGCAATCTTTTTCTCAATCTCCACAACCTGTTTCCGCTTCTACTTTTTCTCTTGGAGCCTCGCTGACACAGTGTCCAGTCCGGTCATGGAGGCAGTGGATCGATCCACTCTTTGGTTAATGAGGAACGTTCTGTCCTCCTCGTTTATGGTCTTCTCAAGGGCATCTCTCTGTGTCACATCAAACAAGTCATCAAAGTCCCCTTGAAAGCTCCTCTCATTCATCCTTGCCATTTCCAAAGCTCTTTTCTTGTGCTTCTGAAAACCCTTGTAGGCATCCACTAATTTGAGCAGCTTCACCTTGCTGTTACACAGTGTGGTGGTAGGGAGACCTGCCTTCTCCCAAATCCCCAGGATTCCCTCCATGGTCTCCTTCGCAACCTCTGCCTTTGTTTTCTTTTCCAGACCCTGATGGAAGTAGAATTTTCGGAGCACTTGCCCCTTTGAGGGGAGACAGCCCCCAGTGATGTTCTCCTCCGGGTGACCAATCAACCACCACTGTTTGCGAATAGAAAGCATCACACCTGTGAAAGGAAAAAATTGGGAATATTGAAGTTCTCTGTTCTGTTAGTGATCGTGACTGAAAATGAACTTTCAGTTCCCCCAACAGCAAGTAATGTTTCTATCAATTTAACACCAAAAGAATGAAGAAGAGTGACTTCTAGACACCAAACAAACACTTCCAAAGGCCAATCCACTTGACTGACTGCCAACGTCACCTCAATAATGGACCAGGTGGCGGCCGCATGGAGGGAGAGGAGAATGTGTCACTCTGCGGGACCTTTATATCTTATCCGATCGAGTTCAAATTTTATGTGCACCTATATGACCCCAAGTGGAACAAGAGCAACATGTGGCCTGAACTCTCCCACAACTTTTATATTTTCACAATATAAGCTTGAACAGCCCTAGCCACGGTGTGGCCGCCACCCTTCACCCTGTTGAATATACTCCATATATTTATCTGAATTTCAGAGTCCATTATCAATGATGTCAGATGTGTTTCAGTTAATAATGTTATTATAGTTGGGTGCCCCATTGTTAGTGTTTCTATGTACAGTATTTTGCTCTGATTTGTATTAGGGTATAGGCCTTGGATGTTCGCATGAATTATTGGAATGTTAGGTATAGTGGGATTGGTCTTCCCCATAGGTTTATTTGTTTCTGGGCCTCTAGTGTTGGTCTCACTATCCCCATGATGAACTGCATTGAATTCTGGGAGTTCTCTCATTTGCATTTTTATATACTGAAACCCCCAATTTTCTTGTTGGTAGATTATCTGATTTAATAATTTTATTTTTATTTCTTTTTCTTCATTGTAGCTTTGTCAATAATTATTTCTTCTTAGTTCTCCCTTGTAGATGTACGAACCATGTTCTCCTTTTCTCTTTCCTCTTTCAATTCATCTCTAATTCTTTTATTATTCTCTTTCCTTGTGCAGTCTGGTGATATTCCCATTTTCTTTTTGGTTGGGTCATTTTCATATTTTAACATCTTGGCATTTTTTAGGATGTTCCAGTTTTCATTGTGATCATTTAGTGTCACGAGCAAAGGTCTTTTCCTAGTGTGGCCGTCATGTATTTTTCCCATTCTCACTGTTTTCACATTTGCACATTTTACTCTAAGGGTGTTTTCAAATAGATCTTGCCATCTTTCATTCTCATCCTTTTGTCTTTCCTTTGTTGTATTTTTCTTTGATTCTGGAACATTGTATACAAGGTGTCCCAGAAAAAAAGTTAACCGTACTTTGAATTAGTATAACTCAAAACCTATTAGACAATTTTGAGTTCTGCAAAAACAAAACAAATTTAACAACTATTTATCTGTCGATTCTGGAAATTTTATTAAATTCCCTTTTACGATCTTGATACACTAATGGGTTTAGTGGAGGCTATCAAAAGGATGTTTGCGCAAGGAAGTAAAATAATTAAACTTCTAAGTTTAAAATCAACAAATATATTTAAACCCATTTTTAACAAAAACACCTCTTCATATGGGTAATACAAATTCATTTTTTTACTTTCTTATCACCGTTTCCTTCCACATGTCGTCCATTTCTTTCCAAGCACAGTTGCACCTTTGATCGCATTGATTGAACAACCTTTTTGATTAACTTGTGATTTTCCTTAAGTCTATTGACTTCACGTGTGATACTATCTCTTAACTGGTTGATGTTTTGTGGTGGAGTAGAATACACTTTATTCTTTAGATATCCCCATAAGAAATAATCACACGGTGTTAAGTCAGGGGATCTTGGGGGCCATTCAATTGCATGATTTAGGTTTGTTCTTACAGCAAGCTGTCTATGAGCTGGTGCGCTGTCCTGAATCCACCAAAGTGTATTGAAAAGATAGCCATCCCGCATATTCCGATCCACAAAGACACTTTCTGCTGACAAATACGAGTGTCAAAGTTGAATGTTGAGGGGGGGGGGGTCAGCGGCGCATATTGCCGAATGTTATGGCTATTAACTTTTCCATTCATGAAAAAGGCTGCCTTGTCACCGATCACAATGTTTTCCAAGAAACAAGCAGGTTTATGGAGAAGCCATTTGACAAATTGTCTACGACGAGGAAAATCAGTTTCAAGAAGCTGGTGTCTTGCATGCATCTTATAGGGATGCCATTTTAAGTCATTTTTAATATGCGGTTAAATGATGACTTTGACAATTGTAACCCATTCTTTCTGACTGATACATGTGGATCTTGAAGAAGTATCATCTGAACATTTTTGATATTTTCTGTTGTTCTTATGGTTCTCATACGACCCGAACGACTTTTATTTAGATTTAAGCATGTTCCTTCATGTTGGCATTTGCGAACATTTTTCCAATTTGTGGACTTGCTTGGTGGGTGCCTACCTAGAAAACGTTGTTCAAATTAATCTTGTACTTGTTCAATACTGCCAGTCTTAATAAAGTTTGTGACTACAAATATGCATTGATCTTTTGTTAACTGCATGATTAAAAAGGTTCTATGGAAGTAACCTTTTACACAGAAACGCTTTGATTTGCTTAGTAAGCAATAATGATGATACCATAGCACAGCGTGGCTGAAAAACCACTGTAAAATGGTCTATGCTTTGCTTGAAGAATCGCACAGAGTGACCTAGGCTACCTTGGCCTCTCTTGAAAGTTCACAGTGGTCTAGCCTTCCTAGGCTTCGTTTCATTATTTTACTTCCTTGCGTAAACATATTTTTGATAGCCTCCACTAAACCCATTAGTCTATCAATATCATAAAATGGAATTTAATGAAATTTCCAGAATCGACAGATAAATCGTTGGTAAATAAAACACTTTTTGCAGGACCAAAAAATCTTGAATAGGTTTTGAGTTATACTAATCCAAAGTACGGTTAACTTTTTTTCTGGGACACCTGGTATAACTACATTATTTTTCCTCCTTTCTTTATCTTTCATCTCTTCTATATTATTCATTATTACTTCTGTAGTTTCTTTTGTTATGCTCTTTAGATTGTTAAATTTTTGCTCTAGTTGTTGTATTTTATCTTTAAGGTCTTTATTTTCCTCCTCCAGCTTGCTAATTTTCTTCACTGTATTTTTCACCTCCAGTTTGCATTTCTTGCAAAATCATAGTTGGTCCTTATATTTTGTTAATATTTTATACAAGTCTCTTCCTATTTTCTCACAAACACAGTGGAACCATAAAGCAGTTATCTAATTACCTACTTTTTCTTGTCTTGCAGATGAACCTGAAGTTGTAGATTCTGCTGCAACTGCTAAAACTGACTTATCTGAGCCTTCGACTTCATTAAGTTCATTTCAAGATAGTGTAGAACAAAGTGCACCTCAAAGAACTTCAAC
This sequence comes from Ceratothoa steindachneri, assembly GCA_963969495.1. Taxonomy (NCBI): domain Eukaryota; kingdom Metazoa; phylum Arthropoda; class Malacostraca; order Isopoda; family Cymothoidae; genus Ceratothoa; species Ceratothoa steindachneri. The sequence goes on from OZ018318.1 coordinate 53,963,608, forward strand.
TACTAACCCTGCAGATTATGAAACCCCTTGGTCTCTTTCTAAAAAATGCCAATTGTCAAGAACTCAATTGCCAGCATTCTCGAGTTGTTCCACGTCTAAACCTAAAGTAAGAAAACAATTATCGATGTCATCTATGCACTCTTTCACAATTAGAACAACACTGAATAAGAGAATTTTGATTATCTAACTGCACAATTCATCTATGCTTCAAACTCCCATTCCAAACAGTAGAACACTCCCTTTTTAGAAAGAAATGAAACTGCTCTACACCCAGGTTACAAACCTAATAGAAAAGAAATTACTGGACAATTATTGGATAAGGTATTTGAAAATGAAACTGAGAATTGCATTAAAACACTGAAACATCAAGTAGTTTGCATGAGTCTTGATGGCTGGAGTAATATCATGAATGATCCTATAGTATGTGCTACTGTTTCAGTTCAGAACTGTTCATCTTTTGTTGAACTAGGTGAAGTTAGCATGTATTTAGTAATATGGTTGACACATCAGGGCATCCACATACTTCAGGATACCTATTAAATGTGACAAAAGAAAGTATTAAAGAGGCAGAAGAGAAATATTTATGCACCTTTGGCAGTCTGGTAACAGATAATGCTGCAAATGTAAAAAAAATGAAGACTGAACTGATGAATGATAAAAATAATACATTAATAACTTACGGATATTCAGCTCATCTCATGAACTTACTGGCTAAAGATTTAGAAATATCAAACATTAAAGAGCACCTTGTCAAAATTGTGAAATATTTAAGAAATAATGATTGCACATCAGCAGCTTACAAAGCAGACGACGGTTGAGCCTTAACTATGCCACAAGATATGTGCTGGAATACCTTTTCTGATTGCTTAGAAAGTTATTTAACCAACTGGCCTGTTCTTATTTCAGTATGTGATGGAGAAAAACGAAGTGAACTGGATAAGGAGATAATAAAAAAGGTTATGGAAACAAATTTGAAACAAAACGCTGAGGCTATGCTAAAAATTACCAACAAAAATATTTTTATTGCATTAGACAAAGTGCAAAGTGACTCCTGTAATATCGGTGATCCTACAGAAATATGGAGAACTATTCAAACATTAACAAGTGAACTCAAAGGTAAATAGTCAGGTGAAAAAGAAAATTGAGAAATGTGTGACTGAAGCCCTAACTCCAGTGCTTCATCCATATTACGAAGGCAAGAAGCTCATCCAGATGAAGAAGGTGAGGCTATGGAATATGCACATGCAGCACACCCTGACGCCATGCCAGATATAATGAAATACAAAGCCAGAACAACACCATTACTTTCTTATTGTTTACAGATGAATCATTGAAAGTTGGTTCCTATGTTTGGTGGCTATCACTCAGATGTTCTATATCTGATGATATGAAAAAACTTGCAACCGAGCTGTTTACCACAACTGCTTCTTAAGCTTGAGTTGAGAGAATTTTCTCTTCTTTTGGCTTGGTACAGTCCAAGCTAAGGAACGGACTTGGATCAGAAACAGCAGCAAAACTGGTATTCATTTACAAGAGCCTGAATGCACCCAATAAATGGAATATGGATACTAATTAATTAATTGAATTTGAATGCACTTTTGAATTGATGTTCATATTTATAGAATAAATGGCTATAGGAAATTGCTTGTATGTTTTTATCCTAAAATAAAAATATTACAATTATGAATTATTTAATTTATTGATGGAACGATAATGAGATTAATAAAAGATATAAATAGACTCAAAATCTGAAAAAATCTATTAAATAAAAAAATCACCAACCCTGAATTTACAATGCTTCAGTCAGTAGCATTCCTTCACTCTTCTACTAGATAACCTGTTTTTTGGAGAATTTGTTGACATTAACCATTGATCTTTTTGTCTGAAAGTCATAAGTTATCCTTTTCTAGTTTTAGACTGATCCTTTTCTCAAATATACATTACTTTCCTCATCTCTTTTTTATCTGTTTTATGAAATGAAACTTGGTAACTATCAAAGGCAAATTTCAAAGAATATTCTGTAAATGTTTCATCAAATTTAGAATATTTTCAAGAAAATATGGATTTTGGTATTGTCTATTTTTGGATGGTACTATACATAGGAAGCTTTTTTCAGAATATTTTTAAGAAAGGAAAATAGTTTGACCATTGAGAATATTCTAAGTCAGTGGAGAAAGAATGAGGATATGGAGCCAGTTGGAAAAAAGATCAGGAATAGTGAAAAAGGTTATGAGTGGTGAAAAGTGTAATAGTAAATTTATCAACATTTGAATATTGATAGACACTAGAAAGTATGAAATTGAACAGCTCCCATGTTGACCATTCATCAAAAGTTTGGTCTTGGTACATAGTAGTATAAAGAAACAGGCTTATGGGTTAAGGTATGTAAAAGGCACACACTGGTTCATTTTCTTTGCTACCCAACAGGATTAAATTTTCACCCCAGCCTCTATATTGTGGGTGCATCTCCATTATCTAGGTCATAGCGGAGAATTAATATTTGTCCAATCTTTTCAGTGAGCAGTGTCATAATTTGATATCAGGAACATACAAAACATCCTGCAAGAATGGTCAGGGTATAGAAGAGATGTTTACAGACATCAGTCGTCAGCTGGGCTTAGCAAATCGATCCCGTAAAGAACTTGATACTCTCAACAAAAATTCTTTTAAAATTACTCCCCCAGAGGGTGAACCTGAAGATTCTTGTATGTGCTGATGGGCCATTAAGACCAGGTGAGGAATATATCTCAAATTGCATGGCTGGACCTTTTGCTTGTTTGTTTGTTTTTCAATTTTTTATTTAAAATAAATTCAACAAATTTCTACTTTTAGACACTTCTATATTAGTATTTTGACTCTCAATGTGAAAATCTACTGATCTTTTGCTTTAATGTTTCCATTTACACAGAATAGAAATAGATTCTTATAGCTTTATTTTATTTTTCTTTGCTTTCCACTCTTCATTGTGGTGGGGGACTAAGAATGGCATCTGCTGAGCATTATAGAAGAATCTGGCTGCTCAAAAATAGGTGGTGATGCTGGAGTTTAAATCCATTTCTATAATAATCCTATGACTACATTAAATGCCCAGATATCGGTATTGTAGTTATTCTGCTGCACTCATTGTAATAAAAAAAATCATGCCCATTTTCAACTGTTGCAAGCTTCCTGAGTCAGTGCATGCTGATTGGTATCGCTACCACTTGAAGGCATTTGTACGACTGCCATTTAGGTGTTACTACTGCCACCACTTCAGCTATACAAATTGTACATTTAGATGTACAAAGTCAGGTTTTTCCAAAGTCTGTATAAGTTGCATAAACGATAAGTCCTTATCCTGTATGTCCAAATTTGTCATTTCCGGAGAGCCGCACCCTGTTTCTTCAAAGCAATGTGGTACATATCTCCTGAAGAAGGAAATCCTGGCCATTAATGCTGCGGATTATCTACCTCTCATTCCATGGGCCTAAGACATGGTCCTGGTGAGCCCAGCATTGCCTTAGATGTCTTATGTCTCAATTTTTAAAAAGTCACCTCTGGCTTCTCCAGGCATACAAGCACTGTCATTTCTGCTTCCATTTGGAATCTTTCTGTAGGTTCCCCCCCCCCCCTGTTTCCCCTAATGTGAAATGGCTGCACGCCTCCATCTAGTTGTTAGACTCACAGGAGGTAACCCCTCCCAAGGTGGTTGTGAGGCCAGCTTTCAGGGTTACTAAAGTTGTCCCCTGAAAGGGAGACTGCACCGAACAAGCTTCGGCTCCTATGCCCCTACCCAAGCCTAGACTCAGTCTCAAAGAGGGAGGGATTCCCTGAAAGAAAGGCCACCACCTTCAAGGCTGCCCCACCCACCAAAGGTTTCTAGGTGAAAGGAGGATAAGACTCTCGAAGCAAGCCCAACCTTCCCTGATAAATTATTGAAGGCAACAATGCCTCCGGTAAGCGTAATTGTGCAGGTTTTCCTGTGAGGGTCTTCTCTTCAAAGAATGCCCAGGCATCTCCGAGCAAGGCCGGAAGGGCATATTCCTTCAATAGAATTGCCACAGACTCCAAACCAATTGGGAAGACCTCGTTAGCTTTCTTTCTGCAGGAGACTATGCTGAGTGTGTGCCCACACTCCGGAGCATTTGGGTTTTGTGACCCAACCACCATGGGATGGGGGCCTGGCAGGAAGATGCACAATTTACACCCAACATGATGTTTCTGTTCTATTTACTATAAATACCTTTCAGGCAGTGGCAGTGCAGCTACACCTTGCTCGGAGGTATACTGTAATTTCTGCATACATTCAGCTGTCAGCTGCTGGTGCCTGAAAGCCCACCCCAGTGGTGGATGGAGTGGGCATGGTGGTCCACATTTCAGGAAATCACTGATTTGTCTCTCCCAGTCAAAGAGTTTAGGTCCATGGATGAAGCCATTGAGTTCTCTGGCAACCTCATTGCCATGGGCTTAACTTTTAATCCTAGAACATCTGGTCATTTTGCACACTGACTGCTTCTTTCGTGGTCAGCTGAGTGTGGGACGGCCATCAGACAGAAGTGTTATACCTACATGCGCTATAAGGGCCACCCAAATGATTTCAGTGTTGGTGAATTTTGTTGAGCTAGGGCTAGGTATGTTTTGAAGCATGCCGCCTCTTTTCCCGGTGGCCATACGTGTCTTCACCTAACAGGGAGACCCCCTCTAACAGAGGTATGGAAGCAAGTCAAAAGGATTTTGGACAAGGGCATCATGTTCCATCAGAGGAGAGCACAACCTAGCCTGATTGCTAGAGAGCCAAGGTAACCCATTTCTCAGACAGGACCCTTGTGGCGAATGCATTGGATCCCTCAGAGGCGGCCATGATTAGTGCCCTTCTGACACTTGATTGTACACTGGTGAGTGTGACATCTTGCTCAACTATGAACTTTGTGAAAAGATTAGTTTACGCAAGAGAACCTTAGAGCTGGCCGACCATGGGGCGGTCAAGGTCGAATGTGTGATGAGAAAACAGGGATGGGCCTCGTGACCCACCCCTACAGTCTTCATTACGTTCGACTGTGATAAGCTTCCTGAGTCGGTGCGTGTCGGTTGGCATTGCTACTGCGTGTATGCATTCGTGCCACTGCCACGGAGGTGCTATTACTGCCACCGCTTCGGCCATACTAATCGCTCTTGTCGACGTGCAAATTCGGGGTTAACCGAAACCTGGGTAAGTTGCTCCAAGGCCGCACACGATAAGTCCAAATCGTGTGTGGCCAAGTGTGTCAATTGCGGAGAGCCGCACCCCGCTACTTCGAAACAATGTGGTGCTTATCTCCTTGAGAAAGAAATCTTGGCCGTTCAGGCTCATGACCCCGTAAGGGGCGCGGCGATTTGCCATCCTGGCCGCCGTGCTGACGGGATCCAGCGCTCCGTCCGGCCCCAGCTTAGCCTCTCTTCCTTCCTTCAGATAGCCCGATTTCTCCCCTACCTCGTCGCTTTTCATACAACCTCTCCCACAACTTTCTCTGGTCAGCATCTAATTTCACAGGGTAGAATGCTGACCTTCTTCTCAAGCCAACCACCCGGGATGGGGGCTGAGGGGGGAGGGGACATTGTTCCCTAACCCCTCAGCTCCGGTTCGGGATGGGGGTTTTTTAACAACCTGCTTCATCCCCACCCATACCTTCCTCACATCCCTTTTCCTCTCCTCTTCACATTCTATCTGTTTTACGCCGTGTCTAAGGTGGAGCCGCCATGCCGAAGGACTGCCAGGCCACCAGGCGGGAGGGGTGGTCCCAAATGGCGGCGCCTGGCTCTGCCGGGCCTGTAAGCACCTCTTGCAGTGCGGGCTACTGCAAGAGGTGGTGAGCGATTGCGTCCCGTAAAACAAAGAGGGTCACCATGCCCAATGATGAAAAAAAAACCCATCTCCCCTTAATTCCCCCTTGCTCATCGACGGAGCCGCCCTCGGGCAGCTCCAGCAAAAAAATGGAGGTCCCCCCCCCTGTGCTTGCACAGGGGACCCTCCATATTTCTCTAACCGGAGAGGAGGCTTACTCCTCTCCTTCGCCTACGGGTGCAGGGGACTCCCCCTCACCCCCTTCTCTGGAGGTGCTTTCGGACACCTCCCTTTTCCCAGTGGCAGTCCCCTCTTTTCTTTCCAAGGGGACTGCCAAGAAAGCCAGCAGGCAGCCCTTAGCCAGCCGCTCCGCATCAAAGCGGCTCGGTAGGGCAAACCCCCTTAGGGGGGAGAGGGAAGCCAGGCCCCTTCGGTCGCTTCCCTCAAAAGACCTGCTGGCAAAAATATTAAACCTTGCCGGTGTCAAGGCCTGTGCCTCCCCACTAAAGACTTATGACGCTGCCAAGGGGACCTGCGATGTCCTGGGAGGGGATGGTCAACTGGAGGCCCCTCCCGTGATAGACATGGTCCTTGAGGAAAACCAGCCTCAGAAGGTAGGGCCTTCCATGGGGGGGAATCCGGGCTCGGCGCCAAGCACCGAACCCGAATCCGCCCCTATGCAAGGTCCTCATCAAACGGCTGTAGATTCTCAGGCAGTACAAGGAGGGGAGGGATCTCCTCCGGATGATGCCCCTGCGACCACCAGGACCTTCTCCATTTCAGAGAAGGACCTGGCTGAGGCCGGTCCATCTGGCCTGGGGGCTTCTACCGGCGGGGGTGAGAAGCGGGTTAATTCCACGCCCTCCTCTCCAAAAAAGAAAAGGACCAAAAAGACGAAGAAGACTCGGGGCTCCTCTCAATCCGCGGGGGCTACGGGGACGGATGGGTCTGCTGCCACTTTGGCAAGCGACCAAGCCAAGATCGGCACATCCGGGCCCTCTGCTTCCCCGGGTACGGAGCTCCTGACGATGACAAAGACCAAAAGTGCACAGGGCGGAGCCTCGATGACATCGGGGCCCCTGATTCAGAGGTTACCTGGCGTTTTCGAGCCCGCTGGCTTCAAACGCTTCCTCGTTATTCGCTCCACTGATGGCAGCATGTTGTCCAAGGGCAACATGATCCATCAGAGGAGAGGATTAGCTAGTGCAATTGGTAGAGAGCCGAAGGTAACCCGTTTCTCGGACGGGAGCCTTCTGGCGAATGCGGCAAATCCCGCCGAGGCGGCCAAGATAAGTGCTCTTCGGACACTTCATGGCACCCCGGTGAGTGTGACGCCGCACTCTACCATGAACTTTGTAAAAGGAGTAGTTTATGCGAGGGAACTCGTTGACTACTCCATAGAAGACATCACCCTAGAGCTGGCCGACCATGGGGCGGTCAAGGTCGAGCGTGTGATGAGAAAACAGGGAGGGGCCTCGAGACCCACCCCTACACTCTTCGTCACGTTCGACTGTGACAAGCTCCCTGAGTCGGTGCGTGCCGGTTGGTACCGCTACCGCGTGAAGGCATTCGTGCCACTGCCGCGGCGGTGCTATTACTGTCACCACTTCGGCCACACGAATCGATCATGTAAACGTGCAAAATCGGGGTCACCCGAAGTCTGTGTAAATTGCTCCAAGGTCGCACACGATAAGTCCAAATCGTGTGTGGCTAAGTGTGTCAATTGCGGAGAGCCGCACCCTGCTTCTTCGAAGCAATGTGGTGCATATCTCCTTGAGAAAGAAATCCTGGCCGTTCAGGCCCAGGATCGACTCTCATTCCGCGAGGCTAAGGACTTGGTGCTGGCGCGCCCGGCTCTGCCTGGGACGTCATATGCCTCAATAGTTAGAAAAGCACCCTCTGCTCCTGGCCCATCCAGGCCAACGAGCACGGTTGTTTCCGCGCCCATTCGGAGCCCTTCTGCGGGCTCTACTACACCCGAGCGCTCCCCTGGTAGAGCTGGCGGCAAAAAGGGTTCACACCCAGCCCCGGCTAAAACCAGGGCTCCCCCCTCTTCCCCCAGCGTGACCGTTTCCCGTAAGGCGAAACGGCCACGCGCCTCCACAGAGTCGTTAGACTCACAGGAGGCAACACCCCTGAAGATGGTCGCTAGGCCATCTTCCGGGGTTCCTAAAGCTGTTCCCCGAAAGGAGGACAGCAACAAAGGAGCTTCGGCCCCTTCGCCCACGCCCCGAGGTGGAGCGAGTGGCTCGGAGACGATGGTTCCTCGAAAAGAGGGCCCCCCGCCTCCCAAGCCGCAACGCCCGCCTAAGGTTTCGAGGCGGAGGGAGGAAAAGACTCGCATGGCGAGCCCAACCTCCCCCAATAAGTCCTCGAAGGCGACAGCGCCTTCAGCGCTTTGTCCGGCCAACAGCGCCCGGGGTTCTGCCCCCGGGAAGCGTACGGCCATTCCCGTGAGGGTCTTCAATTCGAGGAGGGCCCCCGCGTCTCCTCCGAGCTAGGCCTGGAGGGCATATTCCTTCAATGGAATTGCCGTGGACTCCGGGCCAACTGGGAGGAGCTGCGGATGCTCGTCTCGTCCCGTTCCCCGTTAGCTATTTTTTTGCAGGAGACCATGCTAGGCGCGTGCCCGCTGCCTGCCCTCCCGGGGTATAAGGGTCTTGCGACCCCACCACCGCGGGATGGCCGGGCTGGGGGATGCGCGGTTTACACCCGGCATGATGTCTCCGTTCTTCCTTTCTCTTTAGATACCTCCTTTCAGGCAGTGGCTGTGCAGCTGCACCTGGATAGGAGGTATACTATCATTTCTGCGTACATTCCACCGTCAGCTGACTTCGACGCGGGGGACTTCCGCCGCGTCGTGGCACGGTTGCCGAGGCCCTATCTCTTGCTTGGAGATGTGAACGGCAGGCATCCTCTCTGGGGAGATTACTCCATAAATCCCAGGGGACAAGTCCTTGCCGATCTGATCGAAGAGCTTGAGATTGGTGTCCTAAACGTGGATGAGTTTACGCATCACTGTCCGAGAACCGCTTCATTTTCTTGCCTTGACCTATCTTTGTGCTCTTCGGATGCACAGCCTGATTTAGATTGGGGGGTGGTCGATGACCTCCATGGTAGTGATCACTTTCCCATTCAAATATCCTTTTCAGGGCAACTGCCGCCTGAGAGACCACCTCGGTGGTGCTTGGCGCGGGCGCGGTGGCCTGCATTTCAGGAAATGACTGAATTCTCTATCTCAGTCGAGGAGTTTAGGTCGGTAGATGAGGCCGTTGAGTTCTTCTCCGGCAACCTCATCGCCGTGGGCCTGACTACTATTCCTAGGACGTCTGGCCGTTTTGCACACCGACCACTCCCATGGTGGTCGGCCGAGTGTGAGACGGCCCTCAAACAGAAGCGTTATGCCTACATGCGCTATAAGCGCCGCCCGAACGATTTCACTGTCGCTGAATTTCTCCGGCTAGGGCTAGGTTCTGGTATGTTTCGAAGCACGCCCGCCGCTCTTCTTGGCGGGCATACGTGTCTTCACTTAACGGGAAGACCCCTTTAGCTGAGGTGTGGAAGCGAGTCAAAAGGATTCGGGGCAAGTTCTCGCAGGACCCCCCTCCCGTTCTCCAGGAGAATGGGACCGCAATCTCGGACCCCGCGTCCGTGGCGGAATCCTTAGCGACCGCTTTTTCCGCATTCTCTAGCCGTGATGCTGCTCCGCCAGCATTCAATGCACGTCGTGATGTCGCGGAAGGCCACCGGCTGGACTTTACCTCCAGAGGCGGAGAACCCTTCAACGACAAGTTTACTGTGAGTGAGTTGCGTTCCGCTCTCGCTTCGTGCGCGGACACCGCCCATGGTCCGGACGATGTCCCGTACGCCATGCTTCGACACCTGGGTGAGCGAGGCATGGCCTTTCTGTTAGATTTGTTCAACAGGATCTGGGTGGAGGGTCTTCTCCCAGACTCCTGGCGAATCGCTACTGTGCTCGCCTTTCGCAAGCCGGGGAGAGATCACTCTACTCCGACCGGTTTCCGTCCAATCTCTCTAACCTCTTGCGTGTGCAAGTTGATGGAGAAATTGGTAAATGTTAGATTAGCCTATTTCCTGGACAGCGGAGGCCATCTGTCTTCTGCACAGTGCGGCTTCCGTAAGTTCCACTCCACGTCGGATGCTCTGCTCCGACTGGAAAATGCCGTCTGCGAGGCTTTCCTTCGTAGACAGCACTACGCCACGGTGTTTTTTGATCTGGAGAAGGCCTATGATACCGCATGGCGATACGGTATCATGTAGACTCTCCACACGATGGGGGCGAGGGGACGCCTCCCAATGTTTATATCTGAATTTTTGCGAGATCGTCGATTCCGCGTACGGGTGGGGGGAGCCCTCTCCGGCCCAAAGGAGCAGGAAGAGGGTGTCCCGCAGGGAAGTGTCCTCAGTGTCACACTCTTTGCCCTGAGCATCAACGGCATCACCTTGGTTCTGCCAGATGATGTTCTCGCTACGCTCTACGTGGACGACCTTTCGATCTCTTTTGGCGCGGCCCAGATGCTAACTCTGGAGCGTCGACTCCAACAGGCATTGAACCGCGTCTCTCGCTATGCCGAAGCGCACAGGTTTCGCTTTTCTTTGGCCAAGACTAAGGTGGTGCACTTCTGCCGCCATCCACGGCTTCACCCCGACCCAGATTTGTTTCTTAATGGGGTGCGCCTGGATGTGGTTGAGTCGCACCGTTTCCTTGGTCTTGTATTCGACCGACGCCTCACCTGGGAGGCTCATATTCGCAGCCTTAGGGTCTCTTGTACCCGCGCCATGGACATTCTCCGTTCCGTGACGTTCAGCGCTTGGGGCGCTGATAGGGCTACCGCCTTACTTTTTTATCGATCCTTTGTTCGCTCGAAGCTCGACTACGGATGCGAGTTTTATGCATCCGCAGCTGAGCGTTTATTGCGGAAGGTGGATTCAATCCACCACACCGGCCTTCGCCTTGCGACCGGTGCCTTCCGCACTTCCCCCATTGAGAGCCTGTTGGTCGATGCTGGGGAGATGCCACTCGCTCTGCGCCGCGTGCAGTGCATCACTCGCCTGTACGCGCGAGCCCGGCGCCTCCCTCAGTCGCCAACAGCTCTCACTGCATCCGCAGCTGATCTCGATGGTGCCTATGCCGCCGAGAGCCTCCAGTCATACCCTAAGCCCTTTGTGTTTAGGGCCAGGAAACTCCTTCGAGAGGTAGATATAGCTCTCGGGCCGGTGGCGCCCCTGGTTCTGCCCAGGACGCCACCCTGGAGGGTACCACATTTGGCTATTTGTCGCCACGCCTCTGCTCCCAAAGCTTGTACTGCGCCGGGAGTATTGCGTTCGACCTTTTTGGAGCACACATCGTGTCACGCTGGTACCGTGCCAGTGTATACGGATGGCTCCAAGTCCCAAGAGGGGGTCGGCTTCCACGCCGTATCCCCTCTGTTTGAAGTCAGCGGGGCTCTACCAGGCGCTGCGTCTGTCTTCACGGCCGAGCTGGTGGCAATACACCACTCGGTACGGGAGATTACGCGACGTGCCCGGTTCGGAGACCGGATTGTGATCTAAAGCGACTCACAAAGCGCCCTGAGTGCTCTCGGGGCATTAAAATCTCCGCATCCCCTGGTTCGCGATATCCGTGACGCCACGGTTTTGGCGAGCCGGGCAGATGTCGAGATTATCTTCTGCTGGGTTCCTGGACATGTAGGAATTGCGGGGAATGAGCGCGCCGATGAGGGCGCCAAAGAGTCCGCGAGGCCTCTGCGACGGACCAGCGTTTCGCTCTTCCTCACACCGACTACATGGCAGGAATACGGGCAGCTCTTCGGACTGCTTGGCAAAGAAGATGGGAGACGGTCGAAGGGAACTTAAAGTTGCGTGCCATTGCGCCGCGACTGTTCCCATGGACCTATCCCCCAATGCCGCGGCGGCTTCAGGTTGCTTTCTGTCGTCTCCGAATCGGACACACTCGTGTGACGCATCGCTATCTGATGGAGCGCTCGCCTGCGCCCTATTGCAACGACTGCGTCGTCCCCCAGACTGTTCGGCACATTCTTGTCGAATGTCCCAGTCTGAGTGATCTTCGCGCACGACACCTGTCCCGGTACCGGGATGGGCGGGGTCGCTACCGCCTGTCCCTTGTGCTCGGGACGAGTGCGTGTACTTTGACTGGTGGACTTATTGACTTTTTGGGGGAGGCCGGCCTTCTCCCTTTTATTTAACCCGATTTAATTGTTGTTGTTTTTGTAATTGTTTTGTTATTGCTTTGTTATTGTTATTGTTATTTCTTTTTATTGTTTTCTGTTTAATTTTTTAAAGTAGCCTAAAACTAGGCTGTTTGTTTACGGCAACTTATGCCTTAGTCGGCAGTCGCCAGATAGCCCCTTAATTAAAAAAAAAAAAAAAAATCAGGCTCATGATCGTCTCTCATTTCGCGAAGCTAAGCACTTGGTCCTGGCGCGCTCGGCGCTGCCCTTGACGTCCTATGCCTCAACGATGAAAAAGACACCCTCTGCTCCTGGCCCATCCAGCCCTACGAATACGGTCGTTTCCGCGCCCATTCGAAACCCTTCTGCGGGTTCTACCCACCCCGGGCGCTTCCCTGGTAAAGCTGGCGGCACAAAGGGTGTACACCCAGCCCCGGTTAAAACCAGGGCTCCCTCCCTCTTCCCCCAGCGTGACCGTCTTCCGTAAGGCGAAACGGCCACGCGCCTCCACCCAGTCGTTAGACTCACAAGCAACACCACCGAAGTTGGTCGCCAGGCCATCTTCCGGGGTTCCTAAAACTGCCCCCCGAAAGGAAGACAGCATTAAAGGAGCTTCGGCTCCTTCGCCCACGCCTAGTGGTGGGCTGTGTAGATCCTCGAAAAGAGAGCCCCCCCCCCGCCTCCGAAGCCGCAACGTTCGCCTAAGGTTTCGAGGCGGAGGGAGGAAAAGACTCGCATGGCGAGCCCAACCTCCCCAATAAGTCCTCGAAGGCGACAGCGCCTGGAGTTCTGCCTCCGGGAAGCGTACAGCCATTCCCGTGAGGGTCTTCTGTTCGAGGAGGGCCCCCGCATCTCCTCCGAGCTAGACCTGGAGGGCAAAATCCTTCAATGGAATTGCCGTGGACTCCGAACCAACTAGCAGGAGTTGCGGAGGCTCCTCTCCTCCCGTTCCCCGTTAACTAACTTTTTGCAGGAGACCATGCTGGGCGCGTGTCCCCTATCCACCCTCCCGGAGTATACGGGTTTTGCGAGACCACCACCACAGGAGGGAAGATGTGAGATTTACACCCGCCATGATGTCTCCGTTCTTCTCTTTGCTTTAAATACCTCTTTTCAGGCAGTAGTTGTTCAGCTCCACCTTGATGGGAGGTATACTGTTATTTCCGCGTACATTCCACCATCAGCCGACTTCGATGCGCGGGACTTCCGCCGCTTCGTGGTACGGTTGTCGAGGCCCTTTCTCTTGCTCGGAGACTACTCTATCCCTCCCCGGGGTCAAGTCCTTGTCGACCTGATCGACGAGCTTGAGATGGGTGTCCTAAATGTGGATGAGTTCAAGCATCACTGCCCGAGAACCGCTTTATTTTCCTCCCTCGATCTATCTCTGTGCGCTCTGGATGCACAGCCTGATTTTCATTGGTGGTTGGTCGATGACCTCCATATTAGTGATCACTTTCCCATTCAAATATCATTTTTTGTGCCGCTGCTGCCCGCGAGCCCACTCCTGTGGTGCTTGGTACCGGGATGAGCGGGATCGCTCCCGCTTGTCCCTTGTACTTGGGGTGGGTTCGTGCACACATACTTGTGGATTATATGGCTTTTTTGAGGAGGCCGGTCTCCTCCCCTTTATTTCAGTGTTTGTTGTAAGTCGCATTCTCCTGCGCTGAGAGAAGGCGGGCCTACCCCCGATGCCAGAGCCCGCTTCCTTTTTGCCTTTTTGTTTGTTTTTTGTAGCCTAGGTTTTTTTTATTGTTATTTATTTTTTAATAAAGCCTAGTAGTATACTCTGATGAGTACGGCGACTTATGCCCCAAGTAACGGCATTCGCCAGATGGGTTCATAAAAAAAAAAACCTGTCTAAAAATACTTTCCTCCGCCTCTACCTAATGCCCATATTACAAGTTTTCCCGCTGTAGTCTATTGTTTCCTCCACTGTAGACCACTGGCACCTCAAAGGATGGTGGCCGCTTTCTTATCTGGCTTTCCATTTCCTCTGCCCCCAATCTGTCAGATTTCTTTCACCATGGTTCCTCTGAATGATGTCCTCAGAAAGAATCTGCAACAGGCTCATGCAAACAAACTACTCTCTTAAGCCCGCTAGGGTTCTATCAGAGTTACTCACCTATGCATCCATCCACTCTCGAGGCATAGCCATCTTCACCGATGGCTCCCGTTCACTCTATAGCTTGTCTGCTGTCGTTGTGATAGAGACGATGCCTCGGTGTTCATTTGTCTTCCCTCTTTTCCTGGGTGCTCATCGTAGACAGCAGAACTGTACACAATTCCGGTTACCCTCCATACTATCTCCCTACTTCAACCTCCCACAATAAACTTTTCACCTTCTACTGGGCGCCCTCCCATTTTAGGGGTGCTTGTCAATAAATCTGCTCGGTCGGTCTCCAGCCCGGCACACTCAGTTACCCTTTCATTCACTGATCTACCACATGGAAAGAAATCCTTAATGCACAATGGTAAACTCCGCATCTCACCAAACTTCACCGCATCAAACACCACCTCAGTTACTTGTCTTCATCTTCTGACTGCTCCCGTCATAAAGCAGTAGTGCTGGCCCGCCCTCACCTTGGTCGCAGCAACTAACTCATTTATACCTTATGTCTTGCTATCTTCCCCAGACTCACCGTATCCCCCGTGTTCCTTGAGTCACCCATGTACTCCATCGCTCATCACCACTTATTTTTCTCTCTTCCTGCCCTAACTCGGAACACTTACTTTTAATCCTTCCTGTCTACCTCTAGACGCCCCCCCCTCCCTCCTTGATATAGTCGCGCTCTCGTTCTCCTCCCATTTTCCTTTAACCTATCCCATGAAAGTTAAAAGCCTCGCACAGGATGCATATGTGTCAATCAGCGGTCGAACCAGCACACAGCACTCCATTGCTATGAAAGGCTATTCGACGTGGACAAAATGTTTGGTGGCTTTGTGATTAATAGGGCATTGAGTTGGTGAGAAAGAGCAGGTAGCTTTAATGGCATTGAAGCGCGTCAACCCAATATTGGAAAGTCATTTTTGTTAGTCGTAAAGAATAGTATGCTTTCATCTATCAATCTTTGGTGCTTCTCATCGCAACACCCATGTGTACCAAGTCTCTAGTATGATGATTAACTTTTATAACCCTTCGATTTACACATAAGCGAGTTATATAATTGGCATGATCATCTTTGTCATATTGCGTGTATCTTTGCCACAGGCTAGAGAAATAATAGGAAATAGGAGCTAAATGTGGCAACAGATGATATCTCTTACAAATTGGAAGTCCCTTTGCCTTTGGCAAAGCAGAATTTAAGTTGATAACATTTATTTTCTTTCATTTTCCACGATTTTGTAATTTTTGCACTAACCAGATTTTTTTCCCCTTTTCAGGCAAATACAAAACTCGACGTCTTCATCGAATCCCATCATAACAGTTAGCTATTGTACATAGCATATATTGTTTCTGTATATAGGAATTTTTGTACGTATAGCTCATATTGCGCATATCAAAGTGTACCGAAGTGTACCATGTAGCTATTTTTAAAAATGTTAGAAGAAACACTATTTATTGTGGCATTAACATTGGTATGAATCTTTTGAATTGAGTGAATGTTGAGAAGTGTTGATTATAAAGAAATCTTTCTTTTTTTAATCTTTGTGATTTGTGTGGACTTTTAATCTGGTCGTGGGGGAGGGGGCATCCTTTGTGCTCTAAGTAGACTCTCATTTCCATTCTCCTTGAATCCTTTAATATGCATTCTGATCTTCTGAAATTTCTCTAAATCTTTCTTTACCATTATTATTTTTTACCCCCTCATTCTCTTCCCATTCAAAGTAATTTGAGGATGCATGTAGCATTGCTCAAAAATATTTATATTCGTAAAAAGATACGATGTGGGTGAAATACATGGAAGAGTACTCAATCACTGCTAATAAATTGAAGACATTGCCTTTAGTCATTTGTCTATGTAAGGAGAGAAGCATTTAGTGTAGGCAATCTATTGTGATTGATTCTCTCCTCATTTGATTTATTCCCAATTCTTTATCATCAGTTCCTGATTTATTTTGTCATTTTTATTATAGTATTGGAGCCACTTTTGCCTTTCCAATATTTTCACTTAATTTCTGTACTTCTGTTGACATTCTCTTTAATGACATGATTTTAGGGGCAGCTTATTATTTGTTTTGAGGCCAAATTTTCCCTTTAGTGGATGTGTGAGCATTTTCTTGATCATATTGAAGGGCTTACATTTTTGTCATTTTTTTTTGTATGCCCTTATTTCTAAGGTGCTTAGTATCGCTTTTCAAAATGTGTGCTTTTCGCCGTAATAATTAGCAATAAGTGTTGCATTGCTAAATGGTCTAGGTGCTGACAAAAATACTTTGTTGACCTGAAATTTTTTTCAGGCTTAAAAAGTCTTTAACTGAAGCGTATTGAATTGGGTAGAAGGAGGGTTTCTGGTTTTAATGACTTAAGGTCAGTTTTTCCAAATTTTGACTCAAGAACTTTAAAACAAAATTGTTTGGCAGCAATAAAAATAAGACATCGTCTTATACCATGAACTATTAGATCCATGAAAGCAAGTCCAAGTATGCAGGAAAAGTAGTAAAAGTCCAAGAATAACCTTGGGCTCCCACTGTTGTAGTGGTCTTCATTTGAGTATTTTATTTGCCTGGTGATATTAACTGTGGGTTTCACTTTGTCAAATGGTTAGAGAGAGAGGGTGGATAACAGACAGACTCCTCAAGTAAAGTAAGTTTGGACCTCGTGAACCATTTCAAAATGGTTCATAACGAAACTATAAAGTTTGATTATAATTCATGTTTTCCAGTTTGGCGGATGGCATGTATGTGGGGCAAGAGGAATACCCACACTGCCCTCCAATGAGTTTCGTAAAGGGCTACTAAACCCCGGCAGAGGGCTGCTGGCCTGGGAAGCCGTGCCCCTGCAGGCTTTATCCTAGAAGCCCGACACACAATGACGGTATTGTGCGGGCTCTCACGGACCCCATTATGTGAGGCCAGTTATCCCCGCCAATGGTGTGAATCGAGTGGGTAGATGTGATGTGGGAATGATGGGCTAAGTCTTTAAATCAGGAAGATTGAAGATGCTTCTTCTATATGAGAGAAACATGAAAGCGAATGAAAAGTTTGTATGGGTGGAGTGCGTGTCGGTGCTTTTGAGTGATGAATGACAGGATGAAATGGTTAAATATGAATGTGGGTGAAACTGTGTGTTTGTAGTGTATGCACTCTGTAATGATAGAAGTGAAGCTGAGAGGTTCTGGAATGTCTTGGGGCGAGTGATAGATAGGTTATGGGAATGGGTATTGGTTGATGGTTGTAGGAGATATGAATAGACCAATAGTTGATAGAATCAGAGGGGTGAATGTTTGGTACACACTGAGAAGATGGTAGGGTTCTGTGCTGAATAAACGTGTAACAAACGCATTCAGCACAAGGATATACGTAAATGCACATGTGGGCAAAGTTGACTATGATTGATCTGTGCCTTATACGAAAGAATATGCTGCAGGACATATTTGATGTGATTGTTGTAAGAGGTATGAATATGGGACTATCTGATAACATGATTGTGCTGTGTAAGGTTAAAATGGTTGGTGTATGGATGAAAAGACATGAGGAAGGTGGAAAGGAAGAGAGACGTGAATCGTTATTGAAAGGTGACAATGTTAAATGGTTGAGGATAGAAGGCTGAAATAAGTGCGAACATGGAGATAGCGCCAATGTAAAAACAATTTGAATAAGTGATAGTAGGTAGTGTAAGGGGCTTTGTGTGAGTGTGCCAGAACTTTAATGTGGAAGCAAAATGATGGCGTGTTGAAATGAAGCATTTAGTGGAAAGTAAAAAAAGGCATGCATGCAAATGCTTAGTAGTGCCGGTGAGAATGGGAGGTGATGCAGTTAAATGCATGACAGGAGATGAAAAGGTAAGTGATAAAACAAAGTAAGAAAGCAGCAAATGAAGCCCTTTGGGCAAAGGTTGAATGAGGATCCCGATGGTGACAGGAAGATGAATGAGCATCCCGATGAGAACAGGAAGATGAATGAGCATCCCGATGAGAACAGGAAAATGAATGAAGATCCGGATGGGAACAGGATCTATTCTGGGGTGGAAGTGAGAAGGTCGAGAAACCAGCAAAAGAATACCTGTGAACATCAAAGACGATAATGACAGGCTACTTATAAACGATGTCAAAAGTAGATGAGAGAATATTTTGATCAGTTGTATAATGTGGGTATGAAAGATGATGCAAATGTGAATATTATTTGGTGGCTTATGCGTAAATCGGGTTTTGTATCGGGGTATGAAATAGATAGGCATGTAAGAGGCTAGCACTGATCAGTCTGAAAAACGTGATGGCAGCTGGAGTAGATGACATAGTCGCTGGTTGTTGTGGAATTGGTCTGGTAGCTGTGTTGTGAGACATTTGAAAGTGAAAGAGTAAACGAGGACTGGAAGAATGCAATAATAGTTCCGTTGTATAAGAGTAAAAGGGGAGAAAGGTGTATGGAAAATTATGATTGGGTGTATATGAAGGATAACTGAGATATAAGCGATACGAAACTGGGTTTAGAGTGAGGAGGGACTGTGTACCACATGTACTGGTAAAGACAGTGAGCTGAAAAAACTAGGGTTAGGAAATAGGAAGTGTATGCTTGATTCCTGGATCTGGAGTGAGATCGATTGTGTAGACCGAAGCATTATGGCATGTGCTAACAATGTATGCCATGAGTGGTAAACTATTGGATAGTGTGGAGTATTTATGTTGGAAGTAAGGCGTGTTTTGGGGTGAAAGATAACTGGAGTGATTGGTTTGACATAGTCGGGGTGTAAAACAAGGATGTGTGATGTTTTCGCTGCTGTTTAAAATATAGATGGAGTACTGATTGAAGTATGTATGGAAATGAGGAAAAGGGACGTACATGGTGGTGTATGAGAGAGGGATTTGGAAATTATCATTGGTGTATGAAAGGGAGGGATTTTAAAATCTTCAATGTAGCTTTTGCCAGGATGTATGAGATTAGGGGTCTATAAGTGAATGTAGAAAAGAGTAAGGTATTTGAGGTTGAGAATGGGGTAGGCTGACCGATGAGGAATTGGATGATAGGTGTGCATTTAGGGTGAAGGTGTGTGTTTGGGGCCTTGTGCCCCAGGAATGTACCCTAACTCGACGAGATGACAGCATATAACCCCATCAATATGATACAGATGAAGCATTTAGACCACCTCTCCTGTCGGGTCTTTTTCAAGTCGATGGAGAGGCGCCGAGCGAAGGTTTCCAAGTCTTGAAGCGTGCCATATAGAACCTCCCAATATTATTTTAATATGAAGAGCCACTTAGTGATTTGCAACCTGCCTTTATCCAGGCGGACTGCGCCGGGGGGACCTCCCCACGACGCATGAGCTTGCTTCCTGCTCGTTGCCTTTTCCTTTTTTTTACTTTTAGTGTTGGGTTTTTTTTTTGGGGGGGGGGATAATCCTCTTTTTAAAATAGCTTAGTACTAGGCAGTTTTTAATACGGTGACTAATTCCCAAGTAGGCAGTCGCCAGCTGAGCTCTTAAAATTAAAAAAAAAAATCCAGGCGGATCCCCACCGGTTAATGAAATAGACACATAGTCAGTATGACAATCGCTGGTCAGCCGAGGGCACCAGGGGACGGTTCTCTTTGGGAAGAGGGGCCAGGAAGTATCTGTTTTGATCAGATGGAACCTTCGTCTCCCCGATACCCATCGGCAGTATTCGTTGAAACAGAGAATGTGTGTTGTGCTGCGAAGACGGGATAGGAAAGAAAGCAGTGTTGTAATTGGCTATGTGTGTGATGAGAAGTGTAAGATCTACCCACCCCTCCCCAGTAGAGGACTGACTACAGCGCGTCCACCAATTGGTAGCCAGATCTCAACGTGCGCCGACGTTTGTGTCCGCTTTTGGCTGGATCGAACCTGGTACCGCGACATTAGCCAACCAACGCCGTATCCACTCGGCTAGCAAGAGCTCAATTTGGAGTGTGAAAATGATAGGTGACTGTGCTTTATTGGGCATAATGGGAGTGGCGGGTAGTGTTTAGCGGCGTTGAAGGTTGCCCTTCACACTTGGAGGAATTTGGCTGATGTCTTCGAGTTTGGTGCAATGAGAATTTATCATCTCATTCCTTTTCCGCATGATGAGGTCCACGAACATTAACGCTTGTTCGTATAAGGCGCAGGAATTTCTTATCCTGAGAATGTGACTCTCCAGGCCAGCGTCTCATATCCGGGTTTAGTCAGCTTTTATGCCGCACCTTTTGGGGCTGAGTATTCAAGACCCAAATACAGGAATGAAACTATTGGTTTCAAATACCGTTTGTTTTGGCTTAATTTTTCTGTAAGGATTGCCGCAAGACATTGTTCCTGAGTGGTTCATCCGGTAGCAGGTAGCCTCTAGTATCATAATAATGTAAAGGTATAGTATCCCCTGGCACTATTCGATTTTTCCCCCCGCTAATAGAATTCCGTCCAGGAAGGGCTCTTTTATGGACCATAGTGTGGATAAAGAACCTTGCTGTGGAGCTGGTGTGTGTGTCTGTGTGAAACCTCTTGTAGAGTGGATGCGAAATATTTATTGATCAAATGAAGTATACTAATTATTATTAATAACCCAAGTTAATATTTTGAGAATAGTCAAAGTGATTCCTTCCATACTTTGAGCTTTTGATAATTACATATATCTAAAATTTTGTAATGTGGATTTGTATGTTATTTATCCTTATTACTTTTCTTGATTTCTTATCATTGTCTAAGGTACGTAGTCGTATCTTAGCTGTAAACTGTGATGGAAATGGGGGAGGAGAGTACGCAGAGGGACAGCGTCCCAGTTTTATGTCCAGTTTTTATTTGTGTACTAGTAGGAAGTCAGGGACGTTCATTGGCTCTCATTTATCAAGTTTCTAGTAAATAGTTTTGTTATTTGCTATATGTCTCAGCCCCCCCCCTCCTTCCCAATCTCAGGCCTCACGGACATTAGCGTACCTCTAAGTTCCTAAAACTCATTTCCATCACTGGCTGTAAATAGTTGTTTTTAACCATTTTAAATTTCAAACTTTTATATTACGTCCAAGATCTGAAAATAAGTAAATTTGAACCCAAATATTTTGTTTTCTTTTTTCCTTGATCTGGTTGGCAATTTAACCCAAACCTTTTGATATTTCTTTTCTCGAAGGTGGTAGTGTAT
This sequence comes from Ceratothoa steindachneri, assembly GCA_963969495.1. Lineage (NCBI taxonomy): Eukaryota > Metazoa > Arthropoda > Malacostraca > Isopoda > Cymothoidae > Ceratothoa > Ceratothoa steindachneri. The sequence goes on from OZ018318.1 coordinate 53,984,844, forward strand.
TTTTATTTATTATTTTTTTTAAGTTTTTTAATTTCAAATGATTCGAAATACTTCTTGCTCAAATTTAAAAAAAAAAAATGATGCGGAAGGGTAGTAGGATGGATTTCCAATATGTTCTTAGGCAGGTAAGTCTAACTACAGGAGAAAAGGTGCGTCGTAGAGTAGTGTATTGAATTGCAAGGCGACTTTTCTTTTTTGACTTGTTCCTGGAAACTACTAATGCCACGCTTTAGGAATGAATCTTGCTATTATATTATTTTGCATCGCTTTGTTTTGTCTCTTGAATAACATTTATTTCCATTAATTTAGCCTGGTTGACCGTTTATCGGGGAAAGAGCACTAAGGGGTTAATTTGAGAGGATTGGTGTTTGTTACGATATTGTTATAATTCAGCTCCTCTTTTTTCTAGTTTGCAAACCTTGGCAATTTGAGCGTTATTGGAGCTAATTAAATTCAAATTGACCCACAAAAAGGCTTTGATAAGTAAATCAAGCCTAACAAACGAATCTTTCACAATATATACCATAAACCAATCATAATGAGATTAATCATTTTTAAAAAATATAACATTTGTAATGAAAACTTTAATGGTTAAAGATACAGGACAAGTGCATTAATGTTAATAGTGAATTGAAAATTGCTATACCCGATCACTCTCAAGAATTTAAATTTAGAGAATGATAGGTTTTTCTAAGAAATTGAATTATATTTGTGGCGTATTTACTGCGCATATGATAGAATAAAAAATTACCATAACATTGTTTGGTTAAAAAGTTCGAATCTCAATTATTTTGTTTGCTATATAACTACTCCTTCCTCTTAGTAATTATAAAGCAATTCTCGAGTATAAATTAGTTGCCGACATTTATTCCGAAACATCAACGCCAGTGGTAAACTAAGGCAGAATTCTTAAATACACTAATTTAATGCAGGGTATGGATAATCAAATGGACCTATTTTCGGGTAGGGTTGAAATCAATTATAATTATTTTTTTTATAAAAGTAGAATATAATATGACTAAGCATGTTTTAAAATTGATTTAAACTATTATATATCAGGAAATAGGAAAACGTAGAATGTATGTGACGTCACGCTTCTCATCAAGGTTTCGTTACGTCATTCTCCTATGTCATCCATAATGGCCGACAAAGGTGGAACGATGGAAGACGCTTTGCCTTCAAAGCGAGCAAAATTTGACTTTTTCCTAGATATTGACGATGAATCTACACGGAGTAATGATAAAAAATTTTCTACAGTATCAGAAAATCTTGCCGGTAAGTGCATTTTGTATCAACTTTTTTGTATGTAAGGGAGTAAATTATTTTGGTTATTACGAGTCAAACCGCAAAATCCAACATGGCGTCTGTGAAAGCAAGCAGTTGCTGGAGCAACTAAAAAAATAAATTATTACTCGCCCTTCTCTCTGCCTTATTACACATTTTAAAATACGGGATATTTGTAGGTATAATTTTAATTTAGGTTTATTCATCATTATATTAAATAAATCCAATCACTGCAACATTCACGTAAAAATAGTCGAATGTTTTCAGGCTGAACATTATTGACCGTAATGTATAGCACTTTAAATTTATTCAATCGATTCTAATATGTTAACTGAATTTATAAATAATAACTCAATTTTCTTTTATGTATTTTTAATATAGTTTGTTGTTTTTTTCTTGATTATTTTTTTGTGCTATCGCCCAAAATAAAAGAAACTCAACATGCGCAAAGCGGCTTTTTTCTTTTTTTTTTTTTTTTTTTACTATCCAAACTAGAAACATCCAATATAGGTCATTAGGTAAACATTGCATAACATTAAGCAAATATGAAGATTAATTAATTTAGGTTAGATTTTACTTATTTATTCTTACTTTTTTCAGCTACTAGTGGAGAGAGTACTCTAACATCGGATTCTGGCTTTAATGAATTCACGCCGCCACAAAGTATCGAAGACGAAATACCCAATGCGTAAGTTTTATTATGTATTTGTTCGATATTTCTCAACAAAAATGAAAATAATAAATCAGAGTATCCAAATTTCCTTATTTTATTGGATATAAACGCTAGCCATTTCATTGATGATTTAGCTTCCTAAATAATTTAATATTGACTAGTCAATAGCTAGTACCATTCACTCGCCCCTCTTTCAAGAGTGGACAATTTGTACAACTACAAATGGTCAGAAAAAATGCATTATTGCATATTAAAACCGTAATCACCAATCGAGTGCGTTATAAATACTGATATGGCCTCATTGTTATTGCCTTTTAAACTTAAGGGTGAAAATAATAGGCTTTTGTTGCAATTTCTGCACTATCCCATTACTTGCACCCTAAACCCCCTCCTTAGCTACATTGCCACTTCATTCCACCACTGACTAGGTTATACCAGGCTAACTCACAGGTTACCTTATGTCTTATTACCTTTCATATGTACCGGGTGAGTACCAGGCTCTGTGCCTCCTTGTATTCAATCCGCAGTCCCTGCTTCTTTCCTTTCATTTCCCCTACCTTGCCTCATGGCACTTCCTGGCCAAAGGCTCCTGGTTCTCTGATATAATTGGGCCTGTTTTTTGATAGGTAATTTATTCAATTTTTTTTGGTGGGTCCCTAAAATGAAAGCTTCCTGCTTGATGTAGTACAGGATGGAAGAACCTCAAAAGCAGGTTGTCTGATTACTTTCCACCCTTGATTACAGTTAGTTATTGACTCTAACCCTCTCACAGCGGTTGCTCGAGCCAGGCATATTCATTTGAAAGGAGCGAGTTTGAGGTTGGCCTTCCCCAGGATGATTCCTCTGGGCTTGACCTCGATCCCAACTCAATTGAGGATGATGTTGATGACACCTGCTCTATTGGGTCAACGGCTTCGAACCTCAGTGGCCTCTCTGACCTCTCTAACTTCTCCCACAGGGATTGGAAACCCTGCGCTGGTGAGGGAGCTAATTTTATTTTGGTATTTCTCTGCGCCCTGTCAGTCCTTGGCTTATTAACAAGTTAATTGGTAGTCATGAATGGGGACCATGCCATTTGCTAGAGGAATATGAAGTTAAAATGGTTCAAGGCTGGGACCTACTAGTTGGGGTGCATTTTCACCTCCCAGCCCACTCCCAAGAACAAAGATGTACAAAATAACAAGAAATTTATATATATATATATATATGCCTTCATTTCTGTGTAGACCTACTGATTAATGTGGTATCTGAACCATAGGTATCTACAGGGTATGGCAGCCACCAGGAAGGTGACCTTAATCAGGATTTCATCCAACAACTAACCACACCTGATGTGGCTTAACTTTGCTAAGATTAGAAAGTGTTTGCACTCGGCTAAGTCATAGCTCTCACACATCTGAAGATGTAAGGTTGATCTCAGCTCTGTTGGTGTTCCATCTCCCTTGGATTATTTGAGTTTCTTTTCCCTTATTTTAAAATGAGTTTGTGCACTCTAATAAATGTACCCATTTCATTTGGAGCCACTCAGAGAAGTCTTCACTCTTTGTATGTTTCCCCACTAGTGCTGGGTCAAATTCTCTATGATTCCAGATAACAATGGTTGTACCAGATTGTTTGTGTGGTTTGCTTAAACCCTCTAAATACTAAAATTTGTCCATTAAGACATTGAATGCATTATCATAGATGTATCTGAATCCCTGGGCCCCCTCTCAGTCCTGCTCTCTCTTATGAGGCTAAAATGGCAACTTGTTGATAGGCCCAAGGTCGTGGGTGCAGCAGCAGATGCACAAAGGGGTGAACCCGCGCTCCGTGCTCACTCAGATCCTGGGTGGATCTTGGCAAATCCCTGAGGGTGTCTCGGACTTCATGTTGTGGCACCTCATCGTTAACATGTTGGCAGAGCCCCCCAAGCGAGATCGCCTGAGGCACATCAACACCCTCGAGGATGTACTCCGGTTGATTAAAGTGTGCAAGAAGATCATCGTCTTAACTGGTGCTGGGGTGAGTTAAAGGATCAATCACCTTGGGGATCCCTCCAAGAACATACCCACAGGGTATCTCATGGGAGGACAGGATCCTTAGTCCTAAGAACATTTTTCATGATTCCAACATTTCATTTGGATTTTTTTTTTAATATTGGCATTTTCAGGTTTCTGTGTCCTGTGGGATCCCTGATTTCAGGAGCAAGGATGGGATTTATGCACGTCTCACGGCTGATTTCCCTGATCTGCCAGATCCCCAGGCAATGTTTGATATCCACTACTTCCGTCGTGATCCAAGGCCATTCTTCAAGTTTGCCAGGGAAATTTACCCTGGACAGTTCACACCATCACTTTGCCATAGGTTCGTCTAGTATCCTGTGGGTTTGAGTTTCCCACTATAAACTTTTTCATGTTTTATAACCCCCCTAAACCCAATATTTAGCGTTGAGGTTTTTATTGCACTCCTTTTCCTTTTCAACTATTTTTACTATTCCTGTTCCTATGCTTTATTCACTTTCTCTTTGTGATTTTTTTCATTCTTCATTAGGTGATAATACTCTTGTTAGTTTAAATTATTTCAATTCTGTGTTAAAAGAATCCTGATAATCATGTATTATTTCGATGATTGCCAGTAGTCCATAAAGAAAGTGATAAAGTTGGGAAATTATAGAAGCTAGTTATCCAGAACTGACTACTTTGGCTGCTAGGTGCCGGGAAGATGTCCTCTGAAGGTATGTCTTCTTGCTTCAACGATGGTTGTTGCAAGTCATAGGCCTAGTGATTACATGGTTAGGGTGGCTATTTGGAAGCCCCTCCTGATGTAGAAATGGTTCCGGAGGTACCCTCACCCAAGATGGCAGAGTGTAATCATTGAGCCAAACTCTGCCTCTGCACAAGACCCTCCTGAAACAGTGCAGGGACCCCTGAGGACTCCAGGGTAAGGGTGATCTCTCTTAGGTAGTGCCCCATCTCAGAAGGATGGGGGTGAGGTTGGTTTATCCAGCTTTGGGGCTGCTCCTGGTGGAGGGGGGGTGGGTTCCCTACCCTCAATAAAAGAAATTAACGGAAGAATGCTGAAGTTTAGAGGTTCTCTTTCAGGCCGGGGAGGAGGGGTAGTAACACAGTTCTCCTGCAATGACTGGCATATCAGGCCCTAGTGCACCCTTACGGGAAATGTTAAAGACAATGAAGTTGCAGGTGAGGGTGAATGGAAACTTTGCCTCTTGTCTTGAACCCTCATTAATAGACCTAGTATTGTTATTATTTATTTTTTTTAGGGCCAAGAAGCTCTTTCTGGAGCTCAACATAGCCCTCGATTTGGTGGCATCTCTGGTTCTGCCCAGGATGCCACCTCTGACTATTTGTCACCCTGCCTCCGCTATCCCCAAACTTCTCCAATACTCAGAGTATTGCGTTCAACCTTTTTGGACACACTTTTTGTCAGGCTCATGTACATGGATGGCTCCAAATTTGAAGAGGAGATCAGCTTCCATGTTGTATCATCCTTGTTTAAAGTCATGGGTCTATACCAGGTACTGCCTCCATCTTCTTATCTGAGCTAGTTGCAATGCACCGCTCAATCCGGAAGATAATGCATTGTTCCTGGTTCAGAGTCCAGATTGTGATCTATAGACAATCACAAAGTATTCTGGGGTATTGGAATCTCTGCACCACCTAGTTTATGGTATCTATGATCCCATTGCTGCCTGTGAATATTTTCTACTGGGTTTCTGGACATGTAGGCATTGTGAAAAATGAGGGTGCTTAAGAGTCATTGGACTGGATAACCATACCAGCGTTTCACTCTTCCTCACACTGACTACATTTCAGGAATTTACTCAGCCCTCCAGGCTGTCTGCCAAAATAGATGCTGATTGGAACCTAAAGATTTGTCCCATCACACCACAACTCCTCTGACCTACCCCCAATTCCTGACTGCTTTGTGTCATTTTGTCTTCAAATTGGACATACTCTTGGCACACCACTATTTGATGGATCGCTCCCCCTGCATCCTAGATTGATGACTGTGTGGTCCCCCAAACTGTCCTACAAATTTTTAATTGTCGAACTTTACCTCTCTGTCCATGTACTCGAATGAGTGGGATTGCTACCGCTTCTCACTTGTACTCAAAGACAGGTTTGTATGTAACAGAGACTGACCTATTTGACTTTTTAGATGAGGCTGGCCTCCATCTTATTTGGGGTTGGGTCCATGCCCAGATGCCAGAGGAAAACGTCTCTATCTGGCACCAGTGTATGTTTTTTTTGTCTTTATTTTTAATGTACGCTAATATTAGGATACTTTTTCAAACTTCTATTATGCCTTTGGTTGCATAAGAGAGTGACCATAGTTGAAAGCAACATACATATTCAAGAATCTAATAAAGTATAGGGTCATAGAACCTGCATAATAATGAGATAGGATCTTGTGAATTTTTGTTGTGGGAAAATTCTCTAATAACTTTATTTAGTCTTTTTTGTGGAGAGTAATACTTATTTTTCTTTTCAGATTTATTCGTTTGTTGGAACAAAACACTAAGTTGCTCAGAAACTACACTCAGAACATTGACACCTTAGAACAGGTGGCCAAGATTGAAAGAGTTATTCAGTGCCATGGTGGGTAACTGAGTAGTGGATTAAGAGTGTGTGTTTGTGTGTGATCCCCAAACTAGCCATTAAATAAGATCATTTTTAGTTGCCCCCAGCTGACAACCTCAACAAATTCTCCTGCCTGGACAGGGTTCTCCTAGAAATCCAGCACCATGTATTTGTAGGTTTTGTCTCAGTTGTACTTAAAGTATGCACAAGTACACAAGTCACAACAGAGAACATCAATATAAACCAACAGCTGCACAATATCCTACACACATGAAACAAAAGTACTTGGAATCACAAAATGCAGGCCAAGATTTAACACACTCAGAGCACTAACAAGTACAACTTTTGGACAACACAAAGAAACACTCACTCTAGTATACAAGCAACACATAGGGTCCATAATAGACTATGCCAGCCTTGTCTGGGCCTCTGTCATATCCAACACACAGCTAAACAAGTTACAAATCACACAAAACACTGCACTTAGAATCATACTTGGTGGCACACAAACAACACCCATAGAACACCTACATGCTGAAACCAAGGTACTAACATAAAACATCTGAACATGAGAGGCACACATTTTCTAGCATTTGTCCTAAACAACACAAACATCCCCTGTCAGTATCTATGAAACCACACATCGCACAGATATTACACAAACATCCTAAATACCATACCACAACCTGCAAATGTAACACAGTATAAAAAACATTCACACACTTCACCAGGCAAGCACTGAATAATCTCCCTCACAACAAATACTGCCCCCCCCCCACACACACCTGACATAAGCAGCACAGAAACGCAGCTCTCACGGTCGGATGGAGTACATCTTACATGAATTCGCTGTGGACACCACCAGTCACTAAACATCTACAAACGCTGCATAGTCAACACCCATACAGATCTCTGTCCACTCTGCCAATTTAGTCCCTACAAGGTTACCTATCTCATAGCAGATTGTCCTAACTTGGCAGCTCTCAGACAACAATACAACATTTAGAGTATTGGTCCGATCCAGTCAATGTGGTGCGGGCTTCCTAGAATGACAGAGCCTGGGGAACCACAACAACAAACATGAAAAAAAAAATAAATGGACCTCAACAAAGATTCACATAATCCTGGGTAGTAGAATTTGGAGCAATACCAAAGAATGCCAGAAACCACCAGCTAAATAAATCTTACCTCATAGTGTAAAAAAAAATAAAATCTTGAAGCACTTTTTTCATGCTAATAGGACAGGTAGGTCTCAACATTTATTGTGGTGTCTGTACATCTCTCCTCTTGATCTGTCTTGACTTTCTTTTCCAATCTTCTGATCTCTTGAGATCCAAGCTTTTGACTTCACTTAATAAACTCACTTGCTGGGTAATAAAGCACCTGACCCAGCTACCCTTGCATTCATTGATCACTTCACCACATTAACACTCCTCCTCGGTAACTGCACGTTATCCTTACCCTGCTCCCTCCATAAATAGCTGGTGCTGTCCCACCTACACCTGGGTCAACTCAAGGATATTTTATGTTGTGGGATCTCCCTCCCACCTGTCGTACCAAACTCACCATGTCCCACATACTTGTTGGGTGACCCATGTTTTCCAGCCTCTCTCTTGATACCACAACTCAGAACACTTGCATTTTATCCTGGCTGATGTTACCTTGTTCCCCCTAAATAATCGCTGCTCTTTCCCCTCCTGACACCACACTTGTCCCTATGAACAATTGTGCATTTGTTCTCCCACTTCCCCTATCCCTTGTCTGTAAAAGCCTTGCTGAAAAGGATGCATATGCGTCATTGAGTACAGTCAATGTCACTGCCATTAGAAAAAAATACATCTTACGCTCATTGGTATTGTGCTTAGCCTGATGCAGAGCACTTGTGTCTAATCATGATAGAATGCCCCTGATTCTTTTTAAGTAGTTTTTTCTTTCATTTCTGCCATTCCTCAGCCTTGAAGGAGATGGTTGGTGTAGCAGGAGGAATGGCACCCTTTCCATGCCCTACTTCCGTGCAAACGGATGTTGTGTAGCTTGCCACAGCTGACATGTGGAGGATTGTATCCCTGCAGATAATCTGCTGCTCTATAGCTTTGACACATTTTTCACTTCCACTTTTTACAGCTAGCATTACAAACTTTGTGGTTTTCACTTTAAATTTAATTTTAAAAGATATGCCACTCTTCTCTTTATGTAGCTTTCCTTGTGTTCACCCAGTCTCACCCCCTTTTTCTTACCTCTTGTTGATGATTAGCTTTGTTGGGTGGAACGCACTTTATTGAATTGCCAGTCATCTTCCCCCTTGGGGATTAAGGGGAAAAATACCACCCCTGTCATTTCAGATGTATGTTTTAGAAAATGAGTGGATGGAGACACTTCTTTTGGACCTGCTTCTTTAATGAATGCATTTATTTGCCCTTGATTGACTAATAATTTTTAACTATCTCCTCCACTGCGCTGCAATACAAATGATTGGGGGGGGAGTCTTACCCCTGATCTTCTCTTCTTTCTTTTTTTAGGTCATTTCCTTCTCATTGTAGAGTTTAACATGGGATCCAAACCACAGGCAACTGCATCGTGAAGATCCGAATGGGAACTGCTTTTCAGTGATTAACCACACCCAATATGACTTATTTCATTCAAATTGGGAGCCGTGTTTAGTGTTGGTTATCCTGAGAAGATCTAGTTGACAAGAAGATAATCATTTACGGATGTATGGTATTTGTCAGTTAATAACGACTCCATTGTAAGAATCCCATGTTGTGATGCATCTCCTTGGTAATTTCAGGTTCCTTTGCCACCGCGACCTGCCAGCGATGTGGTCACAAGGTTGATGCTGGAGTTATAAAGGAGGATATTTTCGCGCAACGCATTCCTCGCTGTACCCTGTGCACCCAGAACCCCCCAACTCCACCTCCCTCTGAAGAATCGAAACACTTGGAGAGTACCACAGATCTACCTGGTATGGGACCCATCTCATTTACCTCTAAGAAGAAAGGTATGCGGAATGCACCAGCCCCAGGGGGGAGCATTGGCAACTGGGGGGTGCCTAGTGAGAATGGGCACACCTTAAAGGATACAGGTAAGGTCACAGTCGGTCTTGAATAAAGGGATTCGTTTATAGGTGTGGAGCGTCATAACCACTTTACTTATTAACCTGGTGTTGGGAGGCTTCTGATGAAAGTAGATTAGGTGGGGGAGTAATATATATATATATATATATAATACCTGTCGGATTTCATGAGTTTTACAATGTGCAGCTCAGCACATAGTCATATTTTTTTACCACTGCAGAGCATTGACTTCATGCCTATTCCTACCCTGACTACATTTTAGTCCTGGTTGAACATTTGACTGATGAAATGAAGGAACTATGGTTTATTTAGAATAAAAATGGTACTAGCTATCCATTGCTGAAATTCATTAAATTAACCGCTCCATAAGCATTTAATATTTTCAGAAACTTTTTCATATAGCCACCCATGAATGGCCTTGGATTTCACTGAGTCCCTGGCTTACCTTGTAAACTCTATGGCCCTCCCCCCCCAAGTGAAAAAGTTGTATTTCATATTACTTAAAACTAGGCTGTATATGGTTAAGCCCAGGTATGGGCCACTGTGCTGTGAAGCCCAACACCCAAAAACTTTTGTCTGAGCAAAATATTCAATGTTCTGGTCACTAAGTTAAACAATGGGATGAAAAGTTTGTGTAAGGAGTGGTATGAATTGTTTGAGTGAAACTTAAGATTCTCAAGGACTAAACTGTGCATATTTGTACTGTATGGACCCTGTAGTGATAGAATTGCAGCCAAGAAAAACAAGGTTCTGGAATGACTTGAGACTAGTGCCCGATGGGAACGGGCATCATCCGTGCGGTTGTAGGAGATATGAATAGGTCTAAGGATTCAAATTGGGATAATTGGAGGTTTTGATATACTTGAAGAGAGGGTGCTAGGATTTTGCGATGAAAGAAATTGGTTTGCAGTCAACACTTTCAGCACTGGATGTGCAGAAAAATAAGGTGTGAAGTTAATAGCATTTGATCAGTGCCTATTAAGGAAGATGAGATACTGCCAGATGCATGTATTTGATGTGAAATCTGTGATTGTTATGAGTATATGGCTATCTAATCATATAACTGCGCTGTGATATTAACTTGATTGGTCATGGATGAAATGACAAAGGTGCCAAGGAAGGGAGAATCTTAAACTCAGTGAAACATTGAATCATAAATGGAAAAGTGTGTGAGAATGCTTGATAGTAGAAAAGATGAAATAAGCATGAACATGGGGTTAAGGAAATATGGAACATATTTAAGTGTATAGGGATGCCCTAGAACTAAGAAGAGAAAGCACAATATTGCAATGGTGATTCACCTGAAATCTGAAGCAGAGAGTGAAAATGGAGTATACTTGCAAATGCTCAATAGTTCAGATGAGAATGTCAGGGAGATCAGTTTATTGCAGTTAATGAAGCATTTGAACATAAGCTAATGAGGATCTAGATGAAAACAAGCAAAAATGTGAAGGGAGGTATATAGCAAAACTAGATTCTGGGCCTTAGCAGTTTGTATTTCACATAATTTGTGTATCTGTCCCCATTATGCAAGGAATTAGAGTCCCTTTGTCTGGTATACTGGAGCAAGGGTAGTTGTGTGGTCGGGTTTGGTGGTCGATTTATTAACTCCATCTTGGCTCCTGTGCCCCCGTAAGGGGCGTGGTGATTTGCCATCCTAGCCGCCGTGCTGACGCGACTCAGCACCCCGTCCGCCCCCAGCTTAGCCTCTCTCCCTTCCTTCAAAACACTTGTTTCCTCTTATTTCATACAACCTCTCCCACAACTTTTCCTTGTCAGCCTCTAATTTCACAGGGTAGATGCCCACCTTCTCAGTCAACCATCCCGGATCGGGGCTGAGGGGAAGGGGAACAATGTTCCCTAACCCCTGAGCCCTGGTCTGGGGTGGTTGGTTTTTAACAACCTGCTTCATCCCCACCCATACCTTCGTCACATCCCTTTTCCTCTCCTCTTCACAATCTATATATTTTTACGCTGTGTCTAAGGTGGAGCCGCCATGCCGATGGACTGCCAGGCCACCAGGCGGGCTCTGCCGGGCTTGTAAGCACCTCTCGCAGTGCGGGCTACTGCGAGAGGTGATGCGCGATTGCATCCCGTGTAAAAAAGAGGGTCACCATGCCCATGTATGATCATCAAAAACCCAAATCTCTCCCCAATTCCCCTTCCTCATCAACGGAGTCGCCCTCGGGCAGCTCCACCAAAAAAATGGAGGTCCCCCCGTCCTGTGCTTGCTCAGGGGACCCTCCATATCTCTCTAACCGGAGAGGAGGCTTCCTAGTCTCCTTGGCTTACGGGTGTAGGGGACTCCCCCTCACCCCCTTCTACCAGCGGCAGTCCCTCTTCTTTCCAAGGGGACTGCCAAGAAAGCCAGCCGCTCCACATCGAAGCGGCTCGGTAGGGCAAACCCCCTTAGGGGGGAGAGGGAAGCCAGGCCCCTTCGGTCGCTTCCCTCAAAAGACATGCTGGCAAGAATATTGAACCTTGCCAGGGTCAAGGCCCATGCCTCCCCACACAAGACTAGTGACGATACTGCCAAGGGGACCTGCGATGTCTTGGGGGGGGGGGGAATGGCCAACTGGAGACCCCCCTTGAGATAGACGTGGTCCTTGAGGAAACCCAGCCTCAGACGGTAGGGCCTTCCATGGGGGAGAATCCTGGCTCGGCGCCAAGCACTGAACCCGAATCCGCCTTTATGCAAGGTCCTCAAACGGCTGTGGTTTCCGAAGCAGAACAAGGAGGGGAGGGATGTCCTCCGAACGGTGCTCCCATGACTACCAGGACCTTCTCCATTTCGGAGAATGACCTGGCTGGGGCCGGTCCATCTGGCTTGGGGGTTCCTTCCATCGGAGGTGAGAAGCGGGTTCATTCCCCGCCCTCCTCTCCAAAAAAGAAAAAGACGCGGGGCTCCTCTCCATCCGCAGGGGCTGCGGGGACGGATGGGTCTGCTGCCACTCTGGCAAGCGACCAAGCCAAGATCGGCACATCCGACCCCTCTTCCCCCCCGGTTGCGGAGCCTCTGACTAAGAACAAAAGTGCACAGGGCGGAGCCTCAATGACATCGGGGCTCCTCATTCAGAGGTTACCTGGCGTTTTCGAGCCCGCTGGCTTCAAACGCTTCCTCGATATTCGCTCCACTGATGGCACCATGTTGTCCAAGGGCAACATGATCCATCAGAGGAGAGGATTAGCTAGTGCAATTGGTAGAGAGCCGAAGGTGACCCGTTTCTCGGACGGGAGCCTTCTGGCGAATCCCGCCGAGGCGGCCAAGATAAGTGCTCTTCGAACACTTCATGGCACCCCGGTGAGTGTGACGCCGCACTCTACCATGAACTTTATGAAAGGAGTAGTTTATGCGAGGGAACTAGTTGACTACTCCATTGAGAACATCACCCTAGAGCTGGGCGACCATGGGCCGTCAAGGTCGAACGTGTGAGGAGAAAACAGGGAGGGGCCTCGAGACCAACGCCTACACTCTTCGTCACGTTCGACTGTGACAAGCTCCCTGAGTCGGTGCGTGCCGGTTGGTACCGCTACCGCGTGAAGGCATTCGTGCCACTGCCACGGCGGTGCTATTACTTTCACCGCTTCGGCCATACGAATCGCTCATTTAGAATTGCAATGTCGGGGTCACCCGAAGTCTGTGTAAATTGCTCCAAGGTCGCACACGATAAGTGCAAATCGTGTGTGGCCAAGTGTGTCAATTGCGGAGAGCCGCACCCTGCTTCTACAAAGCAATGTGGTGCATATCTCCTTGAGAAAGAAATCCTGGCCGTTAAGGCCCAGGATCGACTCTCATTCTGCGAGGCTAAGGACTTGGTCCTGGCACGCCTGGCTCTGCCTGGGACGTCATATGCCGTTTCCCGTAAGGCGAAACGGCCACGCGCCTCCACCGAGTCGTTAGACTCACAGGAGGCAACACCCCTGAAGATGGTCGCTAGGCCATCTTCCGGGGTTCCTAAAGCTGTCCCCCGAAAGGAGGACAGCAATAAAGGAGCTTCGGCTCCTTCGCCCACCCCCCGGGGGGGAGCGAGTGTCTCGGAGACGGTGGTTCCTCGAAAAGAGGGCCCCCCCGCCTCCGAAGCCGCAGCGCCCGCCTAAGGTTTCGAGGCGGAGGGAGGAAAAGACTCACATGGCGAGCCCAACCTCCCCCTATAAGTCCTCGAAGGCAACAGCGCCCGGGATTCTGCCCCCGGGCAGCGTACGGCCATTCCCGTGACGGTCTTCAGCTCAAGGTGGGCCCCCGCGTCTCCGAGCTTGGCCTGGAGGGCATATTCCTTCAATGGAATTGCCGTGGACTCCGGGCCAACTGGGAGGAGGTGCGGAGGCTCGTCTCGTCCCGTTGCCCGTTAGCTATTTTTTTTTGCAGGAGACCATGCTAGGCGCGTGCCCCCTGCCTGCCCTCCCGGGGTATAAGGGTCTTGTGACCCCACCACCCCGGGATGGCCGGGCTGGGAGATGCGCGGTTTACACCCGGGATGATGTCTCCGTTCTTCCTTTCTCTTTAGATACCTCCTTTCAGGCAGTGGCTGTGCAGCTGCACCTCGATAGGAGGTATACTCTGATTTCTGCGTACATTCCACCGTCAGCTGACTTCGACGCGGGGGACTTCCGCCGTGGCACGGGTGCCGAGGCCCTATCTCTTGCTTGGAGATCTGAACGGCAGGCATCCTCTCTCTGGGGAGATTACTCTATAAATCCCAGGGGACAACTCCTTGCCGATCTAATCGAAGAGCTTGAGATGGGTGTCCTAAACGTGGATGAGTTTACGCATCACTGTCCGAGAACCGCTTCATTTTCTTGCCTTGACCTATCTTTGTGCTCCTCGGATGCAGTCTTATTTTGATTGGGGGTTGTTCGATGACCTCCATGGTAGCGATCACTTCCCATTCAAATATCATTTTCAGGGCAACTGCCGCCTGAGAGTCCACCTCGGTGGTGCTTGGCGCGGGCGCGGAGGCCTGCATTTCAGGAAATGAACGAATTCTCTATCTCAGTCGAGGAGTTTAGGTGGGTAGATGAGGCCGTTGAGTGCTTCTCCGGCAACATCATCGCCGTGGGCCTGACTACTATTCCTAGGACGTCTGGCCGTTTTGCACGCCGACCACTCCCATGGTGGTCGGCTTAGTGTGAGACGGCCCTCAAACAGAAGCGTTATGCCTACATGCGCTATAAGCGCCGCCCGAACGATTTCACTGTCGCTGAATTTCGACGGGCTAGGGCTAGGTTCCGGTATATTTCGACGCACCCCCGCCGCTCTTCTTGGCGGGCATACTTGTCTTCACTTAACGGGAAGACCCCTTTAGCTGAGGTGTGGAAGCGAGTCAAAAGGATTCGGGGCAAGTTCTTGCAAGACCCCCCTCCCGTTCTCCAGGAGAATGGGACCCCGCGTCCGTGGCGGAATCCTTAGCGACCGCTTTTTCCGCATTCTCTAGCCGTGATGCTGCTCCGCCAGCATTCAATGCACGTCGTGATGTCGCGGAAGGCCTCCGGCTGGACTTTACCTCCAGAGGCGGAGAACCCTTCAACGACAAGTTTACTGTGAGTGAGTTGCGTTCCGCTCTCGCTTCGTGCGCGGACGCCGCTTATGGTCCGGACTATGTCCCGTACGCCATGCTTCGACACCTGGGTGAGCGAGGCATGGCCTTTCTGTTAGATTTGTTCAACAGGATCTGGGTGGAAGGTCTTCTCCCAGACTCCTGGCGAATCGCTACTGTGCTCGCCTTTCGCAAACCGGGGAGAGATCACTCTACTCCGCCGGTTTCCGCCCAATCTCTCTAACCTCTTGCGTGTGCAAGTTGATGGAGAAATTGGTAAATGTTAGATTAGCCTTTTTCCTGGACAGCGGAGGCCATGTGTGTTCCGCACAGTGCGGCTTCCGCAAGTTCCACTCCACGTCGGATGCTCTGCTCCGACTGGAAAATGCCGTCTGCGAGGCTTTCCTTCGTAGACAGCACTACGCCACGGTCATTTTCGATCTGGAGAAGGCCTATGATACCGCATGGCGATACGGTATCATGGAGACTCTCCACACGATGGGGGCGAGGGGACGCCTCCCAATGTTTATATCTGAATTTTTGCGTGATCGTCGATTCCGCCTACGGGTGGGGGGAGCCCTCTCCGGCCCAAATGAGCAGGAAGAGGGTGTCCCGCAGGGAAGTGTCCTCAGTGTCACACTCTTTGCCCTGAGCATTAACCGCATCACCTCGGTGCTGCTGGAAGTTGTTCTCGCTACGCTCTACGTGGACGACCTTTCGATATCTTTTGGCGCGGCCCAGATGCCAACTCTGGAGCGTCGACTCCAACAGGCATTGAACCGCGTCTCTCGCTATGCCGAAGCGCACAGGTTTCGCTTTTCTTTGGCCAAGACTAAGGTGGTGCACTTCTGCCGCCATCCACGGCTTCACCCCGACCCGGATTTGTTTCTTAATGGGGTGCGCCTGGATGTGGTTGAGTCGCACCGTTTCCTTGGTCTTGTATTCTACCGACGCCTCACCTGGGAGGCTCATATTCGCAGCCTTAGGGTCTCTTGTACCCGCGCCATGGACATTCTCCGTTCCGTGACGTTCAGCGCTTGGGGCGCTGATAGGGCTACTGCCTTACTTTTTTTTCGATCTCTTGTTCGTTCGAAGCTCGACTACGGATGCGAGTTTTATGCATCCGCAGCTGAGCGTTTATTGCGTTAAGTGGATTCGATCCACCACACCGGCCGGTGCCTTCCGCACTTCCCTCATTGAGAGCCTGTTGGTCGATGCTGGGGAGATGCCACTGGTTCTGCGCCGCGTGCAGTGCATCACATCACTCACCTGTACGCGCGATCCCGGCGCTTCCCTCAGTCGCCAACAGCTCTCACTGCATCCGCAGCTGATCTCGATGGTGCTTATGTCGCCCAGAGACGCCAGTAATACCGTAAGCCCTTTGGGTTTAGGGCTAGGAAACTCTTTCGAGAGGTACATATAGCTCTTGGGCCGGTGGCGCCCCTGGTTCTGCCCAGGTCGCCACCCTGGAGGGTACCACATTTGGCTATTTGTCGCCACGCCTCTGCTCCCAAAGCTTGTACTGCGCCGGGAGTATTGCGTTCGACCTTTTTAGAACACACATTGTGTCACGCTTGAACCGTGCCAGTGTATACGAATGGCGAAAAGTCCCAAGAGGGGGTCGGCTTCCACGCCCTATCCCCTCTGTTTGAAGTCAGCGAGGCTCTACCAGGCGCTGCGCCTGTCTTCCCGGCCGAGCTGGTGGCAATACACCACTCGGTACGGGAGATTACGCGACGTGCCCGGTTCGGAGACCGGATTGTGATCTATAGCGACTCACAAAGTGTCCTGAGTGCTCTCGGGGCAATGGAATCTCCGCATCCCCTGGTTCGCGATATCCGTGACGCCACGGTTTTGGCGAGCCGGGCAGATGTCGAGATTATCTTCTGCTGGGTTCCTGGACATGTAGGAATTGCGGGGAATGAGGGCGCCAAAGAGTCCGCGAGACTCTGCGACCGGACCAGTGTTTCGCTCTTCCTCACACCGACTACATGGCAGGAATACGGGCAGCTCTTTGGACTGCTTGGCAAAGAAGATGGGAGACGGTTGAAGGAAACTTAAAGTTGCGTGCCATTGCGCCGCGCTTGTTTCCATGGACCTATCCCCCAATGCCGCGGCGGCTTCAGGTAGCTTTCTGTCGTCTCCGAATCGGGCACACTCGTGTTACGCATCGCTATTTGATGGAGCACTCGCCTGCGCCCTATTGCAACGACTGCGTCGTCCCCCAGACTGTTCGGCACATTCTGGTCGAATGTCCCAGTTTGGGTGATCTTCGCGCACGATACCGGGATGGGCGGAGTCGCTACCGCCTGTCCCTTGTACTCGGGCCGGATTCGTGCACATTGACTTGTTGACTTTTTGGGGGAGGCTGGGCTTTCTCCCCTTTATTTAAGGTTCCTTCTTTTTTTGTTATTGTTTTGTTTGTAGGTTGCACCCTCATGCACCGGGGTGAGGGGGACCTCCCCCCGCTGCCGGAGATTGCTTCCTGATTGTTAAGTTTTTTCAATTTATATCATTGTTAAGTTTTCTTTTTTTTTTATTTTAAAGTAGCCTAGTTCTAGGCTGTCGTGTTTTTCGGCGACTTATGCCCAAGTGGGCAGTTGCCAGATGGGCTCTATAGAATTAAAAATAAAAATAAAAAATTGGCTCCTGTGTGTAATGGATGTTGGACGTAAGAATCTTAACTCATGGTTGCCCTGAGCAGTGAAGCTTTCGAGTGAAAAATGCCATGACTAAGTTAGGTATAAACAATATAATGGTAGTTTCCTGATTTTAGCTTGATCATGACACGATTTAAAAAGGGCAAAACCATCGTGTGCATATTTGCCATGAAATTTAAATACAGATTGCCATAGAAAGTGTCAAAGTTAGTGTGAAATAAAAGAATAGTCCGTTAAAGGAAAGGTCTGATCTGCAATAAATAACCAGATTGTTTTCCCATTTCAGTGTCGCCGTTGACAGACTGTGTCATGAAGCCAGACATAGTGTTCTTTGGAGAAGGGCTTTCGGATGAATTTCATGACCATATGTCTGAAGACAAGGATGAATGTGACCTCCTGATCGTCATTGGGTCGTCGCTCAAAGTCCGCCCAGTTGCACTTATTCCCAGTGAGTCGCAAGTTAAGAGTACCCATTCTTTGTAACCAGATTGTGACTCTTCCTCCAGAGAAAAGATCTTAATTAAATGTGAAGCGAGAGAGTCGTAAAAGTTCAAATTTAATTGAGAAAGGGGGCAATTTTTTAGTATTTCCACCCAGTGGTGACAGAATAATGGAAGATCAACTAGATGAAGTTGGTAATTTGACCTCACTAGTCCTTTTTTCAATATTTGCATGGCTATCTTGAGGATTTGATTGGGACCCTCAGCTACTTCATTTATGTTGCATCCCCATTCCTTTTTTTCCTGTTCTTTTCTTCATCTATCTGTTCTCTTATCCTGCATTGTATTATATTCATTTACTAAATTTAAAATTCCGCAGGTTCGATCTCGCCGAGTGTGCCTCAAATATTAATCAACAGGGAACCACTTGGTCACCTCACCTTCGATGTGGAACTCCTCGGTGATTGCGATGTCATCGTTAGCGAGCTTTGTCGCAGGTACCGTCATCCGCCAACACTTTTCGTGGTTACCGACGAAACATCTGCCTTAAGGGCTCATGATCTACTCAGTTAATGGTACCTCAGGGTATCTCCCGAAGGCAATGCTTTTTATCAATTTTTAACCGCGATTTTGAGGAATAGGGTAGATGCATGGTATTTTTTGTGTAATTTGTGGTATTAATATAGCTGGCGGTGGGAGGAAAGGGGGATGGAAAATAAGGCATGAATGCGAACATGGAAACGCTTCATTCATGATAGTATTGGTTGTGGGTGGTCATGGGCTGCAGGGTGTGTCAGCCATCACTGCTTATTGGGTTTTGTGTAGTGGGGTTTATCTGGAGTCTGGTGAGTTTCTCAAGCTCTCGTGTTAAGCAGGTTTGGTGTATGTGTTGTGGTGTTGGTTTGTTATTTTCATGGAATGTATTCATTAATGTGTATAAAGTAGAGCAACATGCCTATCTCAGCGGAGTTCTGAATGCGCTATGCTTTCCTTTGCCATCTATCACTTGCAGCTATGAGTGTTAAGTCTAAGTAAGCAGTGGTCTGATTAGTGTTTTGTATAGATGTATTTGTAGTCTCTTGGTGGCAGAGTAGTCTTGTGTATTTGGCTTTGTATTATGTGTAATCTTTGTGTGAGGTGTGTATGTTATTTTCATGGAATGTAGTCATTAATGTGTACAAAGTAGAGCAACATGCCTATCTCAGAGCGGAGTTCTGAATGCACTATGCTTTCCTTTGCCATCTATCACTTGCAGCTATGAGTGTTAAGTCTAAGTAAGCAGTGGTCTGATTAGTGTTTCGTATAGATGTATTTGTAGTCTCTTGGTGGCAGAGTAGTCTTGTGTATTTGGCTTTGTATTATGTGTAATCTTTGTGTGAGGTGTGTATGTGAGTCTTGTAGGTCTTGCTGGTTTAGGCCTAGTGTGTGAGAGTAAATCTGTAGGTTGTACATGTAATAATCGCTTGCACCATAGTGTCTTCTGAGGATTTGTAGCAATAAGCTACTCCTAATCTGTCCTTTCATTCTGTAATATTTGTACATGGCGTGCGATCTTTTCTGGTCCACCCACGGTCGCAGACGAGAATAGTCTCATGGTCGGCATGAGACACTACGTATGTGTGTTGGCAGTTTTCGGGCGGGCGTCATTTGTATAATTTGGGTGCCAATACACCGGAGTGTGGTGTGATGTTTTATTGTACCGGGTGACCCTCCCCGTCCCCCCAAGAAAAAAATGAAATGTTGCAAAGGTTTATGTCCTGCAAAATGGTCAATTACTCTAACACATTCCTCTTTGGGGATTTCCCTGATTTTTGCTGTGATTGCTGCCTTCAGTTCACCAATCGTTGGATGGTTGTTCTAGTACACATTATCCTTGTGATACTACAACAGATAAAAATCGCAGGGGGGGGGGGTAAAGTCCGGTGAATGCGGTGCACACTCATCGTCACATTCCCTGCTGATCAGTCTCTCCTGAAATCGTTCTCTCACCCAGGCTAGGGAGTCATTTGATGTGTGGGGGGTGGCCCTGTCTTGCTGGAACCACTGTTCATCTCAATCTATCCCTCTGCGTTGTCCCAGTGATGCCCCATAGCGCTCTGTATTCACCGTTTGAGGTCTCATTTTCATCTTTCAACCAATATGGTCCGATGATGCCATTTTTAGAGATTGCTACCCATGATGTGCACTCTGTTGAGTGTAACACATCCTCCGGTGCGGTTGTACCACAATAAACATTATTTTAGCTGTTTACATGTCCTGACAGCAGAAAGTGCATTCGTCAGAGAACCAAACATGATCCAAGAAGTCTGAATTGTCTTTGATTGTGTCACAAAACCATTCACACGGTTACGCATTTTTCCATGTCCGCCCTTCCGTAGGTTTTTGCTTTATTTGGATCTGGTAAGGATACAAATGATCTGATTTAAGAACACGCCTCAAAGACTCGAGAGATTCACAGCTCTTGACTGTGTCGTCGAAGTGATTTCTTTGGGCTCTGTCCCACTGAGTCCCGTACAGCATCAATGTTCTTTTCTGTCCTAGCACTCACCCACCGACTAGAATAGGTGTCCCTCAGACCTTTAGAATTAAGATTTTGCAGTTCCATATTCTCTAAAATTCTGCTTTTTGATGAACATGACGACCCTGAAAATTTGCTTGCGCTACAGTGTACGATTTGTTGGCGAAATAGGCCTCCCAAGCAAAATGTCTTCCTGGGTTGACCAAGACATGTTGGGAAAGAAAAGGTGTTCCAATATTTCATGCACAAAGTGCATGAAGTATTATTTAATGCGACACCTCTGGTCTGTGAGGTAGTGAGAGGAGCCTTCTGCTGCAGAAAGGGAGTGTATCTTTTGTTGTGCTTTTTGTATGATGTGAATAATGGTCACAGCTGCTTGAGTGGACCGGCCCCTCCTGAGGGGGAGAACCAGTCCCTCTTTTCATGGAAATTCCTGAGACGGTAGTTTACCATACATTTGAGGATTTTACCCAAGTGCTCTAACAGAGCAACGGGTCTGTAGTTTAGTTTTGGGGTCCTTTTCTTGTGTTGAAGTATGTTGTGGGAAGTGGCCTGGGGTGAGTGAGGCATTAAGTAGGTGTGTGAGGGTAGGAAAGATGTATTCAGGGAGGTGGTAGATTAATGTGATTAGTGGGCCATGGGTGTGTTTTATTCCTTTGACGGTGATGGGAGCAGTTAGTGTAGTTGTGTTATCAAGTGTCTCCTTTACCACCAGGGGAGTCGGCCCAAGTTCGTGATCATGAACCCGGCACCATTCCTCCACTTCTTGGCAGGAATACGGGCAGCTCTTCGGACTGCTTGGCAAAGAAGATGGGAGACGGTCGAAGGGAACTTAAAGTTGCGTGCCATTGCGCCGCGACTGTTCCCATGGATCTATCCCCCAATGCCGCGGCGGCTTCAGGTTGCTTTCTGTCGTCTTCGAATCGGACACACTCGTGTGACGCATCGCTACTTGATGGAGCGCTCGCATGCGCCCTATTGCAACGACTGCGTCGTCCCCCAGACTGTTCGGCATATTCTTGTCGAATGTCCCAGTCTGGGTGATCTTCGCGCACGATACCTGTCTCGGTACCGGGATGGGCGGGGTCGCTACCGCCTGTCCCTTGTGCTCGGGACGAGTGCGTGCACCATGACTGGTGGACTTATTGACTTTTCGGGGGAGGCCGGCCTTCTCCCTTTCATTTAACCCGGTTTTATTGTTGTTGTTTTTGTTATCGTTTTTTGTTATTGCTTTGTTATTGTTGTTTCCTGTTGAATTATTTTGAAGTAGCCTAGAACTAGGCTGTTTGTTTACGGCAACTTATGCCTAAGTCGGCAGTCGCCAGATAGCCCCTTAATAAAAAAATAAAAAAAATTGCGTTGGGGGTGTGTATTCACAGTGTCACACTGTTGGAGGGTGATAGGTTTTGCTGGTTCTGTGCCCAACATTTTCTTTTGCATCACCAGAAGAAGGAAGGTTCAGGGAAGCAAGCATCATCCTTGTTGCAGCTTACCTCATGCCACTGGCAGTTCCGGTCTAGCTGCGGGCATGTACAAGTTTACTGTTTTGTTGTTGTGCTTATAGAGAATGTGAAGTGTTTTATGCGAGTGAAGGTTTTGTGTGTTCATTATGGGCGGTTTCTATGCTGTCCATGATTTTGCACCAGTTGTCATATGTGCTTGGGATTGGTGTTTTCCAAGTTGAGCTTGTCTGGTGTTCTCAGTTATTTTTCTTTTGAACTCCTCCCAATTTGTTTTGTTTGTCGTAGTTGAAGAGGGGTAGTGTGGGTATAAGTATGGGCAGTGATGAGATAATGATGCTCTTAGACAAGTAGGGGCATTTTATGCTAACGGTGACAGGTCGCTGCCGCAGTTAATGCAGAGAGGCTGTGTTTTTGCAGCTAGTGTAATGGTGCCCCATTGCACTGCATCTGGAACAGACAAGGTCTGCTTGGCATGTGTGTGAATTTTATAAGACACCTTTTTTTTGCTTTTCCGTTTAGTTGTTTCTACGTTGTGACCGTATGCGAGGGCGCCGCAGACCTTTATGCACTGGTGCTCTGTAGTGTTCCTCGGAGAGTGGAATAACTGCCCATTGCTTGGTTAGGTTGAAGTAAAGGTCTTGGGTGGCCTCTCAGTACTCATGCCTAAGGTGGGCAAGGTCATTGGTTGGAAATGCCAACCATAAGAGGTTCATCATCTGTCGACCTACCTGGTGTGTCCTTGGTTAGAAGGTGAAATTTTGGGATGTCTTTTTGAGACGTGAACACAAGTGTGTGACAGTCTTATTGTTTGTCATAGGTGTGTTGAATGAGTTTGGGAGTTTTAGTATTGTTTGATGTGTAATCGTGTGTGGGTGTTTTTTGTGGGTTGGGGTTGCTTTTTATTTATTAACTTGGTGGGAGGTCCCCCACCTCCCCTCGGCCGCCCCAATGATAGATGATAAATGAGTATGAACCTGGCTGGGCTCAAGAAGGTGTAAAAACATGATGGACTTACTGATAGATGAGGGCTGAATCAACAACCCCCATCCAAGGGTGCCACCCCCTTAAACAGCTTTTGGTATTTCGTACTTACTCCCAGCATGCACAGACAGGTGTAGAAGCCCTCTGTTCCTGGCCAGACCCTTGGGTTACGGTGGGTAACCCCGCAGGTTGTAACTGTCCCATTCCAAGATGCCTCGTGACTTAGAGTTCTACCTACAGTGGCTCAACCATAAATCTCTTCCCTGAAGCCTGTAATTATGTCCTTTAAAAAAATGGCAAAGTTGCAACAAGGTTATGTGTGTGGAGTCTCATTCACGGGGCGACAGATTTAAGCCAACATGGTAGCACAATAAGTATTATCTCTGGGGTGGGGGTGGGGGCGCTATGGCATCCGGTGTGGCTGGTCTGCTTATTCCTCTAGAACGTCCAAACTTTGATATGGTTTTTGAGGCGAAGGCATTTTCCACCTAACTTTCCTATTTGCTTGCGTCCTGAATTGGAGGTCAGAGAAAGACCAAGTAACGAGTTAACGTTCATCCCTTTAGAAGTACTCAAACTCACCCCCTCTATGCACACTAGTAGAGGGTTGTCGTGGGTAATTTTTTGCCCAAATTCAATATAAAAAAAAATCTTTCATTTATAAAGATATATTTACCAAAATTGCATGTTAAAGACGAAGGATTATACTATTCACTTTATTCAATGGAATCGGGGTCGAAACCTGCTGCAGTCCTCGACAGTCACCCTGTTTAACTGGGTGAAAACTGGTGATCCTGGACCTAAGCTCCACCTTTGTGGTAGTCTCTCAGCTAGGCCTCACACATACTGGGGAGTTGAGAGGCCAGATGTGGGAGTGATGTGGCCAAAGAAATTGTCTGACAACCAAGATTGCTTGTCTGTCACGGTTCATAGTCCTGCTGCCACAAATACGGCCTTGTAGTGGCAACCACCTAGATCCAGGCACTTAATGAAGCCCTTTGTATTGAGTCTGACGCTTTCTGAGAAGAGAATCGGCGCATAACGTGCCCCTGATATCCACCACCATAGATGTAGACCAGGAACTTGGTCTTCCTGACTCTCACTACATCTTTGGGAGACAGCAAATGAGTGGTTATTTTGTGAGTTACCACTGTGTCCTTGCAGAAATTCTGAGGGGATGCTTCAGTATGGTCACAAAACAAGCTTCTCAGCACGTTCCTTCCGTTTGTCTTACATCCTCTGCCACAGAAGCTGGCCCTTTCTCATCTTGTATTACGTTGTGGAAGTCCCCATGCACTAACTGCCCGATGAGACTGTCACTCCTATGGACCTCTGACTTGTTGGAATCATAGTCACTGATGGCCTGGATCTCTGCGACAAATTCGGGGGTTCTTTTTGTATCGGAACGATTAGAGTAATGTTTCTGAGCCGCCCTACCATTCGAATCACAGTCTGACTCATCCCAACTCTTGCACCAACCTCAGATTGATACCCAAGCCCTCGGAAATCTTTGGATTGGAGCTCCCGATGTGAATCCCAAGCGGCACAGCTTGCCTTTTCAAATTTTGGGAGAGTGGAATTCAGCCATGGTATCGTTTCCTTCACTCAATGTACAACTGAGTCTACTCTGATAGGAAGAAGAGAGAATCAATGCCAGTCAATAGTCATGTGTGGAATTCAGAGTTGCCTCGCAACAAATTACCCGCTGTACCCTATACAGTTTCGAATGGTCATTTTAACCTATATTAAAGACATGCGACTGCTCCACCTCCCATTAATTTGGCACGTTTCTCAAGGCTTGGGTATAAGTGTGTTACCATAGTATATATCATTTCTCCCTCCCTCTGGCAACAAGACTTTTAACATACCCCTCTTTCTTTCCCCCCTTTTACGTTCTTCCACTGCCCTTTATTTCCCCCTCTTCCTTCACCTATCTAGTGGACCTTATGGATACCCGACCTCTGCTCGTTTAATGGATTGATTCCGAATTGTTCTTTTATGAAGGTGAAAGAGGTTAGGCATCTCCAACGCTTTCGTCTACCGAATGCCCAAGGAGAAACCCATCGTTGGCCCCTTTTCTCCGTGCCTTGGAGAACTCGGGAAGCCTCTTAGGTTTCTAAAGATGCTGTGGTAGATCCATATCCATTCTCCAAGAGGACATACCGGACGTAACTGATTGTATAGTTGCAGTAGTACCGGGCCCTTGTAGGCCTCCACGATGGGGAGTCCCGAGGGAGAATGCGAATTTTTTTTTTTTTCTTTTTTGCAACCCCGTAAGGGGCGCGGTGATTTGCCATCCTGGCCGCCGTGCTGACGGGATCCAGCGCTCCGTCCGGCCCCAGCTTAGCCTCTCTTGTTTCCTTCAGATAGCCCGATTTCTCCCCTACCTCGTTGCTTTTCATACAACCTCTCCCACAACTTTCTCTGGTCAGCCTCTAATTTCACAGGGTAGATGCTGACCTTCTTCTCAAGCCAACCACCCCGGATCGGGGCTGGGGGGAGAGGGGACATTGTTCCCTAACCCCTCAGCTCCGGTTCGGGATGGGGTTTTTTTAACAACCTGCTTCATCCCCACCCATACCTTCCTCACATCCCCTATTCTCTCCTCTTCACATTCTATCAATTTTACGCCGTGTCCAAGGTGGAGCCGCCATGCCGATGGACTGCCAGGCCACCAGGCGGGAGGGGTGGTCCCGAATGGCGGCGCCTGGCTCTGCCGGGCTTGTAAGCACCTCTCGCAGTGCGGGCAACTGCGAGAGGTGATGAGCTATTGCGTCCCGTATTAAAAAGAGGGTCACCATGCCCATGTAGGACAAAAAAAAACAAAAAACCCAACCCCCAACTTCCCCAAGAAAATCAACGGAGCCGCCCTCGGGCAGCTCCACCGAGAAAATGGAGGTCCCTCCCCTTGTGCTTGCGCAAGGGACCCTCCATAATTCTTTAACCGGAGAGGAGGCTTACTCCTCTCCTACGCCTACGGGTGTAGGGGACTCCCCCTCACCCCCTTCTCTGGAGGTGCTTTCGGGCACCTCCCTATCTCCAGCGGCAGTCCATCCTTTGCTTTCTAAGGGGACTGCCAAGAAAGCCAGCAGGCAGCCCATTGCCGACCGCCCCTCGTGCAAGCGGCTCGGTAGGGCAAACCCCCTTAGGGGGGAGAGGGAAGCCAGGCCCCTTCGGTCGCTTCCCTCAAAAGACCTGCTGGCAAGAATTTTAAACCTTGCTGGGGTCAAGGCCTGTGCCTCCCCACACAAGACTGGCGACACTGCCAAGGGGACGTGCGATGTCCTGGGAGGGGATGGCCAACTGGAGGCCCCTCCTGTGATAGACATGGTCCTTGAGGAGACCCAGCCTCAGATGGTAGGGCCTTCCATGGGGGGGAATCCGGGCTCGGCGCCAAGCACCGAACCCGAATCCGCCCCTATGCAAGGTCCCCCTCAAACGGCCGAGGGCTCCGAGGCAGTAAAAGGAGGGGAGGGATCTCCTCCGACGACCAGGACCTCCATTTCGGAGAGGGACCTGGCTGAGGCCGGCCCATCTGGCATGGGGGCTTCTGCCGGCGGAGGTGAGAAGCGGGTTCATTCCCCGCCCTCCTCTCCTAAAAAGACGAAGAAGACTCGGGGCTCCTCTCCATCCGCGGGGGCTGCGGGGACGGATGGGTCTGCTACCACTTTGGTAGGCGACCAAGCCAAGATCGGCACATCCGGCCCCTCTACCCCCTCGTGTGCGGAGCCCCTGACTAAAACTAACACCAAGAATGCACAGGGTGGAGCCTCGATGACATCGGGGCCCCTGATTCAGAGGTTACCTGGCGTTTTCGAGCCCGCTGGCTTCAAGTGCTTCCTCGTTATTCGCTCCACTGATGGCAGCATGTTGTCCAAGGGCAACATGATCCATCAGAGGAGAGGATTAGCTAGTGCAATTGGTAGAGAGCCGAAGGTAACCCGTTTCTCGGACGGGAGCCTTCTGGCGAATCCCGCCGATGCGGCCAAGATAAGTGCTCTTCGGACACTTCATGGCACCCCGGTGAGTGTGACGCCGCACTCTACCATGAACATTGTGAAAGGAGTAGTTTATGCGAGGGAACTCGTTGACTACTCCATAGAAGACATCACCCTAGAGCTGGCCGACCATGGGGCGGTCAAGGTCGAACGTGTGATGAGAAAACAGGGAGGGGCCTCGAGACCCACCCCTACACTCTTCGTCACGTTCGACTGTGACAAGCTCCCTGAGTCGGTGCGTGCCGGTTGGTACCGCTACCGCGTGAAGGCATTCGTGCCACTGCCGCGGCGGTGCTATTACTGTCACCACTTCGGCCACACGAATCGATCATGTAGACGTGCAATGTCGGGGTCACCCAAAGTCTGTGTAAATTGCTCCAAGGTCGCACACGATAAGTCCAAATCGTGTGTGGCCAAGTGTGTCAATTGCGGAGAGCCGCACCCTGCTTCTTCGAAGCAATGTGGTGCATATCTCCTTGAGAAAGAAATCCTGGCCGTTCAGGCCCAGGATCGACTCTCATTCCGCGAGGCTAAGGACTTGGTCCTGGCGTGCCCGGCTCTGCCTGGGACGTCATATGCCTCAATAGTTAGAAAGGCAAACCTCTGCTCCTGGCCCATCCAGGCCAACGAGCACGGTTGTTTCCGCGCCCATTCGGAGCCCTTCTGCGGGCTCTACTACACCCGGGCGCTCCCCTGGTAGAGCTGGCGGCAAAAAGGGTTCACACCCAGCCCCGGCTAAAACCAGGGCTCCCCCCTCTTCCCCCAGCGTGACCGTTTCCCGTAAGGCGAAACGGCCACGCGCCTCCACCGAGTCGTTAGACTCACAGGAGGCAACACCCCTGAAGATGGTCGCTAGGCTATCTTCAGGGGTTCCTAAAGCTGTTCCCCGAAAGGAGGACAGCAACAAAGGAGCTTCGGCTCCTTCGCCCACGCCCCGAGGTGGAGCGAGTGGCTCGGAGACGGTGGTTCCTCGAAAAGAGGGCCCCCCGCCTCCCAAGCCGCAACGCCCGCCTAAGGTTTCGAGGCGGAGGGAGGAAAAGACTCGCATGGCGAGCCCAACCTCCCCCAATAAGTCCTCGAAGGCGACAGCGCCTTCAGCGCTTTGTCCGGCCAACAGCGCCCGTGGTTCTGCCCCCGGGAAGCGTACGGCCATTCCCGTGAGGGTCTTCAATTCGAGGAGGGCCCCCGCGTCTCCTCCGAGCTAGGCCTGAAGGGCATATTCCTTCAATGGAATTGCCGTGGACTCCGGGCCAACTGGGAGGAGCTGCGGAGGCTCGTCCCGTTCCCCGTTAGCTATTTTTTTGCAGGAAACCATGCTAGGCGCGTGCCCACTGCCTGCCCTCCCGGGGTATAAGGGTCTTGCGACCCCACCACCGCGGGATGGCCGGGCTGGGGGATGCGCGGTTTACACCCGGCATGATGTCTCCGTTCTTCCTTTCTCTTTAGATACCTCCTTTCAGGCAGTGGCTGTTCAGCTGCACCTGGATAGGAGGTATACTATCATTTCTGCGTACATTCCACCGTCAGCTGACTTCGACGCGGGGGACTTCCGCCGCGTCGTGGCACGGTTGCCGAGGCCCTATCTCTTGCTTGGAGATCTGAACGGCAGGCATCCTCTCTGGGGAGATTACTCCATAAATCCCAGGGGACAAGTCCTTGCCGATCTGATCGAAGAGCTTGAGATGGGTGTCCTAAAGGTGGATGAGTTTACGCATCACTGTCCGAGAACCGCTTCATTTTCTTGCCTTGAACTATCTTTGTGCTCTTCGGATGCACAGCCTGATTTTGATTGGGGAGTGGTCGATGACCTCCATGGTAGTGATCACTTTCCTATTCAAATATCATTTTCAGGGCAACTGCCGCCTGAGAGACCACCTCGGTGGTGCTTGGCGCGGGCGCGGTGGCCTGCATTTCAGGAAATGACTGAATTCTCTATCTCAGTCGAGGAGTTTAGGTCGGTAGATGAGGCCGTTGAGTTCTTCTCCGGCAACCTCATCGCCGTGGGCCTGACTACTATTCCTAGGACGTCTGGCCGTTTTGCACACCGACCACTCCCATGGTGGTCGGCCGAGTGTGAGACGGACCTCAAACAGAAGCGTTATGCCTACATGCGCTATAAGCGCCGCCCGAACGATTTCACTGTCGCTGAATTTCGTCGGGCTAGGGCTAGGTTCCGGTATGTTTCGAAGCACGCCCGCCGCTCTTCTTGGCGGGCATACGTGTCTTCACTTAACGGGAAGACCCCTTTAGCTGAGGTGTGGAAGCGAGTCAAAAGGATTCGGGGCAAGTTCTCGCAGGACCCCCCTCCTGTTCTCCAGGAGAATGGGACCGCAATCTCGGACCCCGCGTCCGTGGCGGAATCCTTAGCGACCGCTTTTTCCGCATTCTCTAGCCGTGATGCTGCTCCGCCAGCATTCAATGCACGTCGTGATGTCGCGGAAGGCCACCGGCTGGACTTTACCTCCAGAGGCGGAGAACCCTTCAACGACAAGTTTACTGTGAGTGAGTTGCGTTCCGCTCTCGCTTCGTGCGCGGACACCGCCCATGGTCCGGACGATGTCCCGTACGCCATGCTTCGACACCTGGGTGAGCGAGGCATGGCCTTTCTGTTAGATTTGTTCAACAGGATTTGGGTGGAGGGTCTTCTCCCAGACTCCTGGCGAATCGCTACTGTGCCCGCCTTTCGCAAGCCGGGAAGAGATCACTGTACTCCGACCGGTTTCCGCCCAATCTCTCTAACCTCTTGCGTGTGCAAGTTGATGGAGAAATTGGTAAATGTTAGATTAGCCTATTTCCTGGACAGCGGAGGCCATCTGTCTTCTGCACAGTGCGGCTTCCGTAAGTTCCACTCCACGTCGGATCCTCTGCTCCGACTGGAAAATGCCGTCTGCGAGGCTTTCCTTCGTAGACAGCACTACGCCACGGTGTTTTTTGATCTGGAGAAGGCCTATGATACCGCATGGCGATACGGTATCATGAAGACTCTCCACACGATGGGGGCGAGGGGACGCCTCCCAATGTTTATATCTGAATTTTTGCGTGATCGTCGATTCCGCGTACGGGTGGGGGGAGCCCTCTCCGGCCCAAAGGAGCAGGGAAGTGTCCTCAGTGTCACACTCTTTGCCCTGAGCGTCAACGGCATCACCTCGGTGCTGCCGGAAGATGTTCTCGCTACGCTCTACGTGGACGACCTTTCGATCTCTTGGCGCGGCCCAGATGCCAACTCTGGAGCGTCGACTCCAACAGGCATTGAACCGCGTCTCTCGCTATGCCGAAGCGCACAGGTTTCGCTTTTCTTTGGCCAAGACTAAGGTGGTGCACTTCTGCCGCCATCCACGGCTTCACCCCGACCCAGATTTGTTTCTTAATGGGGTACGCCTGGAAGTGGTTGAGTCGCACCGTTTCCTTGGTCTTGTATTCGACCGACGCCTCACCTGGGAGGCTCATATTCGCAGCCTTAGGGTCTCTTGTACCCGCGCCATGGACATTCTCCGTTCCGTGACGTTCAGCGCTTGGGGCGCTGATAGGGCTACTGCCTTACTTTTTTTTCGATCCTTTGTTCGCTCGAAGCTCGACTACGGATGCGAGTTTTATGCATCCGCAGCCGAGCGTTTATTGCGGAAGGTGGATTCGATCCACCACACCGGCCTTCGCCTTGCGACCGGTGCCTTCCGCACTTCCCCCATTGAGAGCCTGTTGGTCAATGCTGGGGAGATGCCACTCGCTCTACGCCGCGTGCAGTGCATCACTCGCCTGTACACGCGAGCCCGGCGCCTCCCTCAGTCGCCAACCGCTCTCACTGCATCCGCAGCTGATCTCGATGGTGCCTATGCCGCTGAGAGAGGCCAGTCATACCCTAAGCCCTTTGGGTTTAGGGCCAGGAAACTCCTTCGAGAGGTAGATATAGCTCTCGGGCCGGTGGCGCCCCTGGTTCTGCCCAGGACGCCACCCTGGAGGGTACCAGGTTTGGCTATTTGTCGCCACGCCTCTGCTCCCAAAGCTTGTACTGCGCCGGGAGTATTGCGTTCGACCTTTTTGGAGCACACATCGTGTCACGCTGGTACCGTGCCAGTGTATACGGATGGCTCCAAGTCCCAAGAGGGGGTCGGCTTCCACGCCGTATCCCCTCTGTTTGAAGTCAGCGGGGCTCTACCCGGCGCTGCGTCTGTCTTCACGGCCGAGCTGGTGGCAATACACCACTCGGTACGGGAGATTACGCGACGTGCCCGATTCGGAGACCGGATTGTGATCTATAGCGACTCACAAAGCGCCCTGAGTGCTCTTGGGGCATTGGAATCTCCGCATCCCCTGGTTCGCGATATCCGTGACACCACGGTTTTGGCGAGCCGGGCAGATGTCGAGATTATCTTCTGCTGGGTTCCTGGACATGTAGGAATTGCGGGGAATGAGCGCGCCAAAGAGTCCGCGAGGACTCTGCGACCGGACCAGCGTTTTGCTCTTCCTCACACTGACTACATGGCAGGAATACGGGCAGCTCTTCGGACTGCTTGGCAAAGAAGATGGGAGACGGTCGAGGGGAACTTAAAGTTGCGTGCCATTGCGCCGCGACTGTTCCCATGGACCTATCCCCCAATGCCGCGGCGGCTTCAGGTTGCTTTCTGTCGTCTCCGAATCGGGCACACTCGTGTGACGCATCGCTATTTGATGGAGCGCTCGCCTGCGCCCTATTGCAACGACTGCGTCGTCCCCCAGACTGTTCGGCACATTCTTGTCGAATGTCCCAGTCTGGGTGATCTTCGCGCACGACACCTGTCCCGGTACCGGGATGGGCGGGGTCGCTACCGCCTGTCCCTTGTGCTCGGGACGAGTGCGTGTACTTTGACTGGTGGACTTATTGACTTTTGGGGGGAGGCCGGCCTTCTCCCTTTTATTTAACCCGATTTAATTGTTGTTGTTTTTGTTTTTGTTATTGTTATTTCTTTTTATTGTTTTCTGTTTAATTTTTTAAAGTAGCCTAGAACTAGGCTGTTTTTTACGGCGACTTATGCCTAAGTCGGCAGTCGCCAGATAGCCCCTTAAATTAAAAAAAAAAATTCTTTTTTGCAATGTCTAGCCATAAACCCAAAACTTCCCTTCTCGTAAGGGTTCTCGTGCCAAACGTTCCTTCGCTCCCCTTTCAGTCTTCCCTCGCTCGTTGGACCCCTACTCCAACGAAGTAGACCTAGATCTAGATTATCCTCGCTTTCTTGTCATGAATTCATCATCCCACACCCCACTTGCAAAAGTCGATGTGTTTGATGTCAATGAATCTTTTGAGTCCCGCTGTGGTGAACCCCGCCGGATGTGGTCAAGAGGTAGTGGTGATGTAGTCGAGGTGTCATCCCACTCCCAACACGACCTTGTCAAAGGTGTCGTCCGTTCAAACGAACTAAAGGACTATGACCTCACCCGCCTTCAGAGTAAGCTTAGTACCCAACGTGTCACACACGTACACAGGGTAACTAAAACATTAGGCTCCACTAGAGTCCCAACTGCCACACTGATTTTAACATTTGAACGACAAGAACTGCCGCAGTATATTAAAGCTGGGTACTTTCCTATCCCGGTAAGTCCCTACATTCAATTACCCAGACGCTGCTTCAATTGCAATCAATTTGGACAGTTTGGCCGTGCCTATCGGCACCCTCGAACCTGCGTGAATTGTAGCTCTACCATAGCCACGATTGTACCAAAATACCCCACTGTGCCAATGGAATTGCCAAGGCGTTCTTCCAAAGTAGGAAGAACTCAAAATTCTTTTGACGACTATCCATCCCGCTGTTATTTGTCTTCAGGAGAATAAACTGGGTATACGGCCCTTTCCGCCGTTACCCGGCTTTCTCACTTTCAACTTTATTGCTCTTGCTGGAAGCTCCTCTCATGGAAGGGTGTCAATCATGGTATCTTCATCCCACCATGTTTCTCCCATCCCCTACATACTACCCTCCAAGCTGTTGCCGTGAGGGATTTTCTTACTAAGGTTTTTACCGTTTGCTCTATTTACCTACCCCCTTGTTTATCATTTTCAAGACCCGATCTTATAGACCAGTTGCCCTCCCCATTCTTATTACTAGGAGATTTTAACGCCCGTCACCCATACTGGGGTGACATCACTCGAAATGTCAAAGGCAGTGTTTTAGAGTCTCTTTTATTATCTGAATTTTTTTTGTTTTTTAAATACTGGCGATTTTACCTCTTATCATGTCCAGACGGACTCTTTTACCTGTGTTGACCTGTCTGTTTGTTTCCCGGATTACTTCACGAAATTTCGATGGTCAATTCTTAACGATCTTCATGGAAGTGACCACTTCCTTATTGTCTTGTCGGCCCTTCAAATTAGCCCTCATACAACCATGCCCCTTAAGTGCGACTTGGGTCATGCAGATTGAGTAGGTTTCCAAGAGGCGTCCTTCACAAGTGCATCCTTGGGACCTTCAATGGAGTGGACGCAGCAATAGAATACTTTACATGAACTAACTACAATGCAGCAACACAGACCATCCCACGAAGGCGATCCGCCACGGGCCGCTCAACCGTGCCCTGGTGGACCTCGACGTGTGCAACAGCTATCAAAAATTACAAGTTAGCCCATACCCGGTTCCGAAAGAAGCCAATTTGTGCAACAAGGTTGACCGAAACCGAGCTCGTGCGCTTCGCCAAAGAACCCTTCGTAAGGCTCGCCGAAATTCATGGCGCCGTTACTATTCATCAATTTCAGGGCCGTTATGCTGATCATCATACCCCCACACTCAACTTAGACAGTTCCTTGGAGAATGGCGCCCCGTCAGCCGTTACGATAAGGCTTTTCAATCCTACAAATCAAAGGAAGAATCTCATTCTCTCAACGTCACAACAAAAACTAACCTTCCATATAACGCTCTATTCAACATCCATGAGCTGCATAGCGCTTTGTCCCTTGGCAGATCTACTTCCCCTGGTCTTGCCGAGATCTATTTCGATATGATTCGGCACCTACATCCACACTCTACTATCTTCTTACTTGATTTGTACAACCTTATATGGGTGAAGGGTTTGTACCCCTCAAACCGGGCAGGGACGGGTTGGACGCAAATCACTACCGCCCTATAGCTCTCACCAGCTGTTTGAGTAAGTTGCTGGAAAAAATGGTATTGGAGCGCCTAAACTGGTTCCTAGAAACCAATCACCTTCTCTCTCCATTTCAATGTGGCTTCTGCAAAGGTCATAGTACCCTTGACCTACTAGTACGTTTTGAGGGATCGGTCCTGAAAGCTTTCTCATTAAAGCACAGAGTCCTGGCTATATTTTTCGATATTGAGAAAGCCTACGACACAACATGGAGATACGGCATCTTGAAGCAGCTATACTTCTGGGGGATGCGAGGCCTTTTACCGTCACTTATTCAAAGTTTTTTAGCATCTCGATCCTTCTAAGTACGTGTTGGAGACGCATACTCTGACCTGCAACCTCAAGAGGAGGGAGTTCTTCAGGGCAGTGTTTTAAGTGTCCTATATGTTTTATAATTGCCATCAATGATATTATTTCGTCTCTCCCAGAGGGTGTATCGGCAACTCTGTTTGTCGATGATTTAGCACTATACTGTTCCTCACCTCGCCTTCCATCAGCACCGCGTTGGCTACAACTGGCGGTCGATGCTGTATCCAAAAGAGCACAACTTAAGCGATTCCGCTTTTCCACGAACAAAACCAAAGCAATGTATTTCCACCGAGGCAGAGGGGTTCTTGTTCCGCCCTCTATCTCCCTACAAGGCGAAGATATATAGTTTGTCTCCGAGTTTCGGTTCCTTGGAGTAACTCTCGATCCAAAGTTATCCTGGTTACCACACATACGCCGACTTCGAACAGGCTATCTGCGGGCTCTAGACATTTTGAAAGTCCTCTCACACACTTTTTGGGGCAGCGACTGACAAACGTGTGGACATTGTACACAGCCCTCGTCCAATCCAAATTGGATTATGGCTGTCAAATTTACTCATCGGCTTTCCCTCCAGTCCTTAAAATGCTGAACCTCATTCGAAACCTCGTAGTTCGCCTTTCTAGTGGAGCCTTCCATACTTCTCCTGTCAATAGCCTTTACTGCGAGAGTTGGGTACTCCCTTTGCCCTACCATAGACTTTAAATCTGCATGCGATACCTCTGCCGAGTACAGCAAGCCCCTGTATCAGACGTCTACAGATGCCTGTATGCTGCCGAATCAACGGCAGCATACGATAAGTTGCCATCTTTACCCCGCCCCTTAAACCTTCGCATAGGAGATCACCTCTCTAACCTGGGTGCTCGAAGGGTCCTTAGCCTTCCATCCTTACTGACTCCTAGTTGGCGTGCTCCTCTCCCCACAGTTTGTACAAACGTGTGGAGCCTAGAGAAGTCCTCCATGGACCCTCGCATCATTAACAGCCTGTTCTTAGAGCATTTGAGCTCACACAAACAATGCTGCCCACTATACACGGATGGCTCTTTGTCGCCAGCAGCATCCATTTTTACCGCTGAACTTTCAGGAATCCTTTTAGCCTTTAGATTCATCCAAATTTTACCTTTTAGTGATTTTGTCATTTTTTTCTGACTCCAGGAGTGTTTTACAGTCAATTAGATCTTTTAATGCGTCCCACCCCTTTGTCACAGAAATTTGCAACTGGCTGATCCAAAATGCGTCCCGATATAGAATTATTTTTTTTTGCTTGGTTCCTGGGCTCGAGAGGGCTGATCAGCTGGCCCGCTCACTACATTCTGTGTTCCCTGAAAACTCGGCTCTGCCTTTTAGGGACTACTTTCCTTCAATAAGAAAATATATTTTTCAACTGTGGCAGAATGAATGGGATTACTGTTTATCATCCAAACTATACAAAAATAAAAAATTCTATTCACTCTTGGCCCTCGAGCCGTCATAGAATGCGGTCGTTGGAGGTGGCCCTTTGTCAAGTTCGCATTGGCTACACAAGACTTACTCACCGCCATCTTTTTTCATGTGATGTTCATATCAGCCCTTGCTGTCATTTTTGCGGTGGGAACCAATCTGTTGCCCACCTTTTATTGGATTGTAGCCATTTCGCCATTCTCCGGTTGTCCTGTTTCCAGACCCTTTTAACTATTCCTCAACACACACCCGTCTTCGATTCATATTGGTGGAGGAATCTTTTAACCCGTTTTTTTTTTAAATTTTTGTCACAAAGTGGTCTCCTCCACCTTTTATAGATGATTTACCTCGTTTCATCCTATCTGCTATATAGTATCCACTTGGATTGGGCAGCAACCCACTGGTTCCTTACCTTAAACTTTATTTAGCATTTTTAGGTGCTTTTATAGTAAACTCTTAAATACAAAAATTGGACTGTTTTTGAAGGTCATGTTGTTTTCTGTAGCTCCCAGTGAGTAGATGGAATCTCTGCTCCCTCCAAGTGCTTGGGAGATTAAGGGAGAAAGCCCTTGACCCTACACCCTATGATGTAGGTCTCCGCAATTACCACAATTAGGTGGGAGCCACATTTTCTGAGACTTTCTTGAGGGACCAAGTTAGAGCGGGGGGCTTTTGCTTGCTGTGGGAATTTTATAGCATCTCCCTCCCCCCTTCATCTTCTAGACATCCAAAAGTGGATTGCATCCAGGTAGGGTGGTTGTATCATATCCACTTGGGAATGACTGACTACTCTACAACTCCATTTTTTCTTGCCCCACAGGGTGGCTAGAGTTTAAAAACACATCTTTGCTTGCTGGGCCAATTAATTACCAGGGGGAGGGGGGGGTCGGACTATTCATAGCTTCTATAAATTATAAAATACATATAATAAAATGGCAACCCAAATTCCATCATCCATAACTCATTCAAAGGGTGTTTATTTTATTTCAACATTATCTATTAGAAAATGTAGAACTTTCTAAAGCTTCCAGAATGCTGTAGAATTGTTGCTAAGCTGTGCAAAATATCTGGCCACAATTTTCTTTTCCACCTCACATTTGAAGGAATCACCCTCAAAGTAGAAGTAATATGTTCCCCCAGCAAATTAGGTTTTCAACCGAAGCTAGAAGCATCTAATGAAATGGTTGACATCTGCACTTGTTCAGGTTATGTATGACAAATAAGCAGAACTGATTGTAGATAAGATATTAGAATACCAATGATTGAGTTTGGATGTTTTGTCAGACAGAAAAAAAAACAAAAACAAACCAGTTAAGACACATGGGCAGAAAACATTGCCCAAAGAAGAACTCAAAAAAGGCGACGAACTTTAGAGAAAAGGGGCTGCAAAAATGTGCCTATATGTGAACAATTTGGATGATGCCTTCAAATGTGAGGTGGAAAAGAGAATTGTTGCCAGATATTTGCAGATCTTAGCAACAATTCTACAGTGTCTTTATTCAGTCTGGAAGCTTTAGAAAGTTGTATATGACACATTCGTCGGAGGAGGAATGTATTCAACATTTGGTAATTTTGTGGCAATCCACACTTTAAGGTTTTAGGCAGTTTTTGATCAGTTTTTATTTTCATGGTTAGGCGTAAGAAATTGTAAATGTAGGACTACCTTATACTTAAGTAAAATTATAATAATATTTATTAAGAATCTATTACAGCAAATATAAAGTTTTACAAAAACATTGTTGACAATTAGGTATTTAGTTACATAAATAAATAAAAATACTATAAATTTGGATGTGGTGAAAAATGTGTCATATTTTATAATAAATACTGATGAAATACACTACTATTTGAGTGACTCATGGCTACCTGAAATTTTTGTTGGATGTCCAAATCCAGAATTTTTGCCATTTTATTTTTTAATGTATTTTGTTTTTGTTTTTATTATATCTGTTAATAAGGTTGCACCCATCGCCCACCCCCCAAAGTAATTTGATTTTTTATCCCTATTATATAATTTTGGGGGTATGTAGAATTTCCAAACAGTTAAATTTTTCTATTTATGCAAGCTTACTTTTAAAGCATTTAAATAATAATAAATCTAAAATTTCTGTGTAATTAGCCATAGTAACACTAATGCAGTTGTACCAATTAATAACCTCCAAATTAGGGGGGAGGGGCATGCCAGGGATGGTCCCATGGCTTAATATTTAAACAATGTTAAACTTACATTGAACATCCTTATGAAGGAATATATTCACCACCCATAAGTTTCAGTGCAGGAGCCTGCCACCATATCTGCAAGTGTACAAACGCTCCAGTTATCCCATTTCTCCGCTGTAAGGCGCACTGTGATTTGCTGACAGGACTCAGTGCCCTGTCTGGCCCTAGCTTAGCCTCTTGTAGAAATCTGATGCCCTGTCATCTTACCCTGTCGCGGGATACCATGTAC
Organism: Ceratothoa steindachneri; assembly: GCA_963969495.1. Taxonomy (NCBI): domain Eukaryota; kingdom Metazoa; phylum Arthropoda; class Malacostraca; order Isopoda; family Cymothoidae; genus Ceratothoa; species Ceratothoa steindachneri. Next base: position 54,023,351 of record OZ018318.1, read on the forward strand.
CTACCACACTTTCACTAGGATTGGGGACTCAATGATTGGGAAAGCAAAAGTCCACTTCTAGCAGCAAAGGAGACAGATACGCAACCTCTACCCTATAAACTAATGGCAAGATAAATAGTATATGGAGATGTAACAGCCACATCAGCTTTACAATAACTCCAAGTTACAGACTCTACAACAAAATTATCAGGGAGAGTAAGACGTCTTTCGGATGAAGTGCTAAACTGGCTCTGTCTTCCACTCGAGTGTATCGGGGCATCCCCCTTACACAATTGGCTGAGCTGGTGGAGCCAAATTGATTTAATGGTCCGAATATCTTAGGGTGCAAGTCAAGAATGAGCTCCAGGAACTTGCCAAAAGTTACCCAACAACTGGAACAAGGTCAGCCAACTGGACTCCCCCCTTCCCTTCTAAAAAAAAAAAACTGCTGTCAAAGACTGGGTTGGCAATGGCCACAATAAATAAGCCCAGTGGCAAAAGATCTTGGCTAAAAATTAAATATCTCTTTTGTCAAAAGATTTACAAAATAGTATTTCCTGCAATGAGAGGAAAAAAAAATTTAAACTATATAAAAAAAACATCTATAATACTAATTTCTATCTACCACCTAATCTATCCCAAGCCCTCTTCCTAGCAAACACACACTCTTCTATCATAAACAAGAAAAAGTAGGGTAAAAGGACAGACTAAGGCAAAGTGGTGAAAAATCCATAGTGGACAAAATAGGGAGAATGGCTCCCGGATATGCTCTCCATTCACACATCAGCCATCCACCACAACCCTGCTTCTTCACGTTCCTTACAACTTTCTCTGGTCAGCCTCAAATGTCACAGGCTAGACACCAACCAACTTCCTCTCACCCTGGGAGGGGACAATGCCCCCTCATCCCTGAGCTCCGATTTGGGGTGGTGGGTTTTTAACAACCTGCACCACCCTCACCTTCCTCATACTCTTTCTCTCTCCTTTCATGGTTGTATCAATTTTACGCCCATCCAAGCTGGAGCTGCCATGCCAAAGGGTGGCTGGCCACTAGGTCTTAAATAGTGGCACCTGATTTTGCCGGCCCTGTATTCACCCTTCGCAGAGTGGGCTACTGTGTGGGGTGATTAGCGTTTGCATCATGTGATACTAATAGGGTCAGCATGGCTGATGGTGAAAAGGAGTCTTCCCCGTGCCTTCTCAAGGGACCCTCATGACTCCCCTTCTATGGAGCCTCCTTTCTGTGACTTGCATCTCTTCTACAGCCGCAGTCCCTCCTTTGCTTTCCTAGAGGGCTGCTAAGAGACTGTGCATGCGGCCCATAATTGACTGCTCATGGTGGTAGTGGCTCCATAGGACCAACCCCCTTAAGGGAGCAAGAGAAAAAAGAACCTGTGCCCCCTAATGTCCTGCTTGCATGCATGACAAGTTTACAAGGGGTCAGTGTACCTGCCCCCTTCTCTTCACCGTCATTAGAAAAAAAAGGGGGAAATCTGTAGTGTCTTGGGGGGGGTCACCTGGAGGCCCCCATGAGATGGACATGCTCCCTGAAGTGACCCAGCTCCAGAGAGTAGGGTCTTCCATGGGGTTAACATGGGCTCAGTTCCAAGCACAAAACGCAAGTCCACCCTTGTGCAAGCTTCTCCTCAGACGGCTCGGGTACAGGAGGCCTAACAAGGAGAGGAGGGATCTCCTGCCTGGCTAGAGCCCTTGTCACAACCAAGACCATCTCCATTTCAGAGAAGGATCTGGCCTAGGGGCTCCATCCGGTGGAGGAGAAAAGCCGGTTTATTCACCACCTTTCTTTCCTAATAAGAAAATAAACTAAGAATTAAAAAAATCGGGGGGGAGGGGCGCGGCTTCTCTCCCTCTGCCGAAGCCACTGTGATGGACGGGTCCGCTGCCGTTTCGGTAAGCGAACAAGCCAAGATGGGCGTGGTGAGTCTTTGACAAGGACTAAAATTGTAAGTGCGCAGAGTGGAGCCTGTATATTACAACAGGGCTACTCATTCAGAGCTAACTGGCGTTTTTGAGCTCGCTTTCTTGTTATTCGTTCCACTGATGTCAGCTTATTGGCCAAGGGCAACATGATCCATCAGATGAGAGCACTAGCCAAAGTGATTGGTAGAGAACGATATGTGACCCGTCTCTTGGACTGGTGCCTTCTCGCAAATGCGTCAAATCCCCCTGAGGCTGCCATCATTAGTGCCCTTCGGACACTTGATGGTACTCCACTGAGTATGCCGCCGCAGTCTACCATCAACTTGTGAAAGGAGTGGTTTATGCGAGGGAACTCGTGGATGTCATCTATAGATGGCATCCCCTTAGAGCTGTCCGACCATGGAGCGGTCAAGGTCGAACATGTGATGAGAAAACAGGGAGGGTCCTCGAGACCCACCCTTACACTCTTCAAGTTCAATCTTGACAAGCTCCCAGAGTCTGTGCGTGCCGGTTGGTAGAGCTACCGCGTAAAGGCATTCGTGCCACCGCTTCTGCCATACGAATCGCTCCTGTAGACATGCAAAGTCGGGTTACCCTAAGTTTGTGTAATTTGCTCCAAGGCTACACACAAGTCCAAATTGTATATAGCCAAGTGTTTCAATTGCGGAGAGCCGCACCTTGCTTCCTCAAAGCAATGTGATGCGTATCTCCTTTAGAAGAAATCCTGGCCATTCAGGCCCAGGATCGTCTCTCATTTCGCGAGGCTAAGAACTTGGTTCTGGCGTGCCCAATGCTGCCTGGGACATCTTATCCCTCAAGGTTAAAAAAGATACCCTCTGCTCCCCAGGCCTACGAGCATGGTCGTTTCGACACCCATTAGCAACCCTCTCCAGACACACCCCTTGTAGAAAAGGCAGCACAAAGGGTTCACACCTAGCATGACTGTTTGTCGTAAGGCAAAGTGGCCGCACACCTCCATCGAGTCGTTAGACTTGCAGGAAGCAACACCCCTGAAGTTGGTCGTTAGGCCAACAACCCTTCAATGACAGGTTTACATTGAGCGAGTTGCGTTCCACGGACACTGCCCATGGTCTGGACGATCTCTGTACACCGTGCTTCGATACCTGGGTGAGCGAGGGATGGCCTTTCTGCTAGATTTGTACATGATCTGGTTAGAGGGGATCCTCCTAGGCTCCTGGCTAATCACTACCGTGATCTCTTTTCGCAAACTGGGGTGAGATCACTCTAACCTCCTGTATACGCAAGTTGATGGAGAAATTGGTAAATGTTAGATTAGCCTTTTTTCTGGACAGCATTAGGCAACCTGTCTTCTGCACAGTGTGGCTTTTGCATGTTCCACTCCACGTTGGATGATCTGCTCCAGCTGGAAAATGCTGTCTGTGTGGCCTATGATACTGCAGAGCGATAGGGTATCATTGAGAATCGCCACACGATGGGGGCGAGGGGATGCCTCCCAATCTTTATATCTGAATTTTTTCAAGATCGTCTGGCCCTGATGTGAACTCTGGAGCATTGAACTGCGTCTCTCGCTAGGCTGAAGCGCAAAAGCTTAAGTTTTCCTTAGCCAAGACTAAGGTCGTGCAATTCTGCCGCCGTCCACGGCTCCACCCTGACCCAGGCTTGTTTCTAAATGTGGTTCGCCTGGAAGTGGTGGACTCGCACTGTTTCATTGATCTTGTATTTGACTGACGCCTCACCTGGGACACTCATATTCACAGCCTTAGGATCTCTTGTACCCGCATCATGGATATTCTTTGTTCCATGACGTTCACCGCTGATAGGGTTACTGCCTTACTTTTTCATTGATCCTTTGTTCGTTCGAAGCTCGACTACAGATGTGAGTTTTATGGACCCGCAGCCGAGCGTTTATTGCGGATAGTGGACTCGATCCACCTCACTGGCCATCGGCTGATGAACGGTCCCTTCCACACGTTATCCATTAATAGCTTACTTGTTGATACGGGGTGGATGCCACTCCCTTGAGTTTAGGGAGGGCTAGGAAACTCCTAAGAGGGAAATGGTTTCCACGCCGTATCCCCTCTGTTTGAAGTCAGCAAGGGTCTGCTTTCACGGCCGAGCTGGTTGCAATACACCAACTCAGTATGGGAGATAACGCGAGGGGCCTGGTTCTGAGACCGGATTGTGATTTATAGACACTCGCATCCCTGCATCCTCGAGTTCGAAATATCCGTGATGCCATGGTTTGGACGAGCAGGGCGGATGTCAAGATTATCTTCTGCTTGCTTCCTGGACATGTAGGAATTGTGGGCTATGAGGGCGCCAAAGATTCTGTGAAGAGTGGGTGACGAGACCAGCGTTTCGCTTTTCCTCGCACCAATTACATGGCAGGAATATGGGCAGTTCGCCACGACTATTCCCATGGACCTACCCCACAATACCGCGAAAGGCTTCAGGTTGCTTTCTGTCGTCTCCGAATTGGAGACACTCGCGGGACGCACTGCCATTTAATGGATCGCTTGCCTGCTCTTATTGTGACGAATGTGTTTTCATCACATTCTTGCTACCGCCTGTCCCTTTTACTCGGGATTGGTTCATGCACACAGACTTTTGAACTATATGACTTCTTAGAGGAGGCTGGCCTCCACTTTATTTGACCGTTTTTTGTTGGTCGCATCTTCCTGGGTGAGCGGAAGCGGGCGGGTGGGCCTACCCCGATCCAAGAACTCGCTTCCTTGTTGCCCTTCTGATTTATTTACTTTTTTATTTGTTGCGTTTTCTTTACCCTGTGCTTAGCCTTTGTATCGTTATTTGGTTTCTAATCTAGCGTAACAGTAAGCTAGGATGTGAGTACGGCCACCTTTGCCTTAGTAGTCAGGTGCCAGATGGGCTCTCAAAATTTAAAACAAAAAATATCCCATTTCTCTTCTTGTTATTATTCATGCATTGATTTTGTACAACCTTCAACCGAGACACATTTCCAATTCCATCCACCACCACTCATAATTCATTATTTCCCATGGACCTCCCCCTAATGCTGCTGCAACTTCAGGTTGATTTCTGTCGCCTTTGCACTCTCCGAGATATGAATGCACTGATATTCCCCTTAGTCTTCTGCTTTCCTTTCATTCTTCCTCGTAACATTTTCACTCACCAGTACATAGTGATCATTGCCCTTTCTCCTATTTCTCCCTTTTTCTGGCAATCATTTAACCAATTGCCTTTCTGCCAAGATAATTAACTCCTACTAATGCCCATTTAATTTTTAATCTACTGGTGGTAAAGTATTTCCTTTGAATATTCTTTTTCTTCTTTTTTTCTAGATTGGGTGACCGTTGGGCCAATTTAAGTACAGGAACGACATTGGATGAAATAACTTCGTTACCTCCGAAAACAGAGGCGGTGGAGAGCTCTTCTGAGGACAGTTTACCCCAAGCGAAACCAGCAGAAGCTCCCCACCCTAAGGATGAGAGTGACATTGAAGCACTGCGGGCCTGCTGGGCCCCCAAAGTGAAGGAGAGCCTCTCGCTCCGTCTACCCGGTGAGATTCTTGCCCTATTATGCAGTCTTCCTCACTGGGCTCACGCCCCCCCCCCTTCTATTATCCACTTGCTCCTCACTTTTTCTTTTTTAAATACTCATTGGGTAGACGGTGCTCCCCTCCTCTTTACTTTCTCAGGGAGCATCCCAAATGGGACTATGGGATCGACTCCCAATTGGGCTCTTCTTCCTAGACCCGTTCATCAATCGTCACATTCTTTGAGGTTGGCACGGACCATTAGGCCATGTACCTAAAAAATTGCCAGCCGGGATTCCTGATACCTTGGGAAGGCCGCCCCTCGATGCGAGCGAGGGCCCCAAGGCGGCTCCGCCCCAGATAGCAGGTTTTTCTTGGGAGAGGTCACTGCCCTGTCAGTAAAGACTCCCGAACCTAAGTTCTCTTGGCAGGACCCTCATAAGGGAGAGGGGGCGGATTCTGCCACGTCAGATACTCTATCTGCAACAGAATTTCACTGCAGTATTATTTCATCTGAAGAAGCCTATGATACTCTGTGGCCATAGAGATCACGTAGACGCTATACAATGAAGACGAAGAAATGCCTCACCAATTGATTGTGTGTGTGGGGGGGGGGGGCGTCCTACAAGGTGGACAATTCTGCATATGTCCAGGGAAAGCTGTCTGGACCAGTCCACTAAGGCAGAACAAGAGGTCCCACAATGGTAGCCTGATTGTTACCCCCTTTGTCGTGGGCTTCTGCTGTCGCTTCAGTGCTACCACAATATTTTCTCGGTACATTCCACACGTAGACGACTTTTCTATCTCTTTCGGTGCGGCCAAGATGCCTACTTTGTAGCACTGGCTCCAATAGGCCATGAAGCGCATGGTTTTCTGTTCCCTTTGGCTGAGACTTGTGGTGTGCTTGACCTTCTTGTATGAATTTGGGCTCTCCACCCTTCTACAGTGTCCCTCGATCTCTCTCGTATTTGATAAATCGCTACTGGACTTCTCTTGGGCTTTGTCCCAGGAGGATTTTGGTAGCGACCACTTCCCAGTTTCTTTCTTGCTCCTCCACACTAGCCCAATCGTTGCATGAGAGTTGGCACTTCCATAGGGTCGACGGGTCAGTTTCACTGCCAACACAGCATGCTTCCATAGGTTGTATGGTTTTTGCATAATTGATGAGGCTCTAGCTTTCCTTAACTCTAATTTTCACTTGCTTTCTTATCTATTCCCAATCTGGCACATTCCACCTTTGGGTGGAATGTGCCAGGAGGGTGCAACACACCCATACTACCACATTCAAAACAAGACACATAGACTCTTCAATAGCACCACTACCAGGGCTTAAAGAGGCTTGTCGCTGTTCTTGGAAGACTTGTTTCTAAGATTTCCATGTCTCTTCACCCAATGGTCCGGTGACTAGTTAGCTGCGTGATGAGGGAGCCCGCCCGCTCAAGCTCTCCTGTCCTGAAGGACGCATGAGACATTCTTTTTCGGTGGAGTGATTGCCGAGCTGCTGGCTTCCACTTAGCCTCAATCTCAAAGTCCTCATCACACAGCCCAATTTCCTTTTCCTAGCCTCCCACTAGTGATGACTAACCGGCTCATCTCTATTGAAGAATAGCGCCATGTCCTTTCCTCATGTAGTCCCTGATGGAATATCTTACTCCCTCATCCAACGCCGCCACGTATTGATGCTCTTCTTCCTTCTATATCTAGCTGAATGTTAGCTTAATCTCGGAATGGCACAGGGCAGATGGTGCCGTTCTTAAACCGGACTCAGGGTCCTCGTACCTTATCCTCCCTTGCAAGTTGCTGAAGAGGATGGTGACTTCGCACCTTTCCTTCCATGAAGATTAACCATCATTATTCATTGGCTGCGATGCTGGTTTCCGCCAATTTTACATTGTTTTAGGTCCCCTCCGCTTTAGCTAAGATGTCCAAGAGACATTCTCGAGCCACAATATAACTTTGGCTGTATTGTTTGACAAGTGCAACGTTTAGCACTGCTCGTTACTCCTCTATTATCAATACTTTGTTCTCACTTCGAGTCTAAGCTTCTTCCTCTTTTGTGATAGACAGGATCACCTACATTTGTAGCTCTTTCCACGTTATCACTGGCCGTCAAGTGGGCTGCTCCTCTTTCTTTCGTCCCTATTTCACTCCCGCTACTACAAACGTGTTGATGTTTCACCCGTACTTATTATATCCGTGATCCCTATAACGGTAAAGCAATCTGAGGTTTCTAGTTCTTATCTTTGATGAGGAGCTCACATCTCGCACTTTATTGCCCCCACCCGGTCCACCTGAGACTTCTATATCATTTGTCCCACAGTACAAACTATTTTTATTCTCTGGTGTGCAACTCATTATTAACCTAGTTCTCCTTGATTCAATTCTGAAGCAGAATTTTTGTTCTAGAATAGCCAGCCTTCGTGCGAAATACAATGGCCCTTTCCTTTCCAGACAGGTGCTCCTTCCTTTGCTTATGTCAAAATCTTTCGTTGTCAATTTCTACTTACAAGGACTTTGGCTCCGCTCTTTTTCGCCCTTCCATTCCCTCCCCAGTTCTATCAGACAACCATATCCTTCCAGGAGGAAAGTCCTTGAAACCGGTTAGGGTTCTATCACGGTTGTTCCTTGCCATGGTCTCCGACGCCAACAGAAATTGAATGGCATCTTGCTTTTCCGAACCGCACAAGTTTCGGTTTTTCCTTGGCCTATAAATACTAAGGTGGTGCACTTCTGCTGCCATCCACAGCTCCCCCCCGACCCGGTCTTGTTTCTAAACGGGATTCGCCTGGAAGTGTTCTTGTTTTCAACCGACGCCTCACCAGGGAGGCTCATATTTGCAGCATTAGAGTCTCTTGTACCCACAGTTGGGTTGCTGATAGGTCTAGCCTTCATTTTCGACCAATCTTTTGTTCTTTCGAAGCGTAATAATGGATGCGAGTTTTATGCATCTGCAGGCAGGCGAAGGTGTATTGCAGAAGTTTGACTCGATTCACCACTTCGTTCTACTCTGTACACAGTGTATTATGTATTTGTACGCCTGGAGCCGGTACCTCCCTCAGTCACCAACGGCTCTCACTGCATCCGCCGGCCATCCCGACAGTACATATGTCGCCGATAGACGCCAGTCATACCCTAATCCCTTTCGGTTTAGGGCTAGGAAAGTCCTTCTACTGCTGGGTTTAGCTTTCGGGCCGGTAGTGCCTCTGGTTCTATCCAGGGCGCCACCCTAGATGGTACCACCTCTGACTATTTGTCGCCACGCCTCTGCTCCCAAAGCTTGTACAGCGCCAGGAGTATTGCTTTCGGCCTTTTTGGAGCATACCAGGTCACTCAGGATCCATGCCATGTGTACCCGGATGGCGCCAAATCCCAGGAGGAGTTCGGCTTCCACGTCGTATCCTCTCTGTTTTAATTAAGCGTATCTCTAATTGGCGCTGCGTCTGTCTTTATGGCTGAGCTAGTACCCGGTTCGGAAAGTGGATTGTGATCTTTAGCGACTCACAAAGCCTTCTGAGTGTTCTTGGAGCATTGGAATCTCCTGATCCTCCCCTGATTCATAGTCTCCGTGACGCCACGGTTGCGTCTAGGCGGGCAGTATTGAGATCATCTGCTGGGTTCCTGGACATGTGGGGAATGAAGACGCCTATACTCCGCGAGGACCTGGCGACCAGACCAGCGTTTCGCTTTTCTCACACTGACCACATGGCAGGAATCAAGGCTGCCTTGCAAATAGGATTGGGGACGACCGAAGAGAACTTAGTTTCTTTTCATCGCGCCCTTAGTTTTTCCTTGCACCTACCCCACCATTGGCCCCTTCTTTTCACATGTGGACATCTTTAATGCAAAATGGTTAGCTGGCTGTCAAACTTCACCGCAGTAAACCCCAGCCTACACCTGGGGCACTATCGCAATGCAGGACCACTTCAGCTGTAAATTATGTCATTTTTTATTGATATGCTTTTTTTATGTGCATTAGTGTACTCGACTCCACCAAGGGCAAGCGGTTGGTGATGATGTATATTCCTCTTTCGAATTGCGATTTACTAGAATCGAGAGACCTCAAGAATTATAGGACTGAGTTTAGTTGGTTGAGGCATTGGATTAATGATTAGGGCGATTCTATTTCAGAGGGAAAATATCTGTTCGCGGGAGGACATCGCTACATCTTTCCCGGTGCAGAGGTTTACCCCAATGAAGAAGATGAAGACTCTGACTCAAAGACGTCCGATTCCGAGACAGAAGGTGAATTGGAGAATGACCTGGCGGCTTCTGGTATGGCAGCCCCTCCGATGCAAAAAAAGGACCCCAGTTCTACATCAGGGGTTTTCGTTCCTCCGGGTTTGTCCTCTCCCTGGTCCGATTCCGTAGATGGCTCCTCATCCGATTCGGCTGCCATCGGGACTTCACGGCGTAGTTCCCAGGCATTGTCCGAAGACGTTGACAGCCTATTGTCAGGGGCTTCGTCCTGCTACGGCGATCCCGCTTCGAACAATCTTCCTGACCACCCTTCCTCCGAAGTACCATCTTGGGAGAGTCGAATGAACGATCCTCTAATAGATCCCCATTCGACGCGTGCAACCGGTGGCACTGTCCAAGAAGATTGGGCGGTTCTGAGTGATAGCCTCACCCCAAGCAAAGCAAGCGCCACATCTACACCACCTCCATCCTCCGTTCCAGATGTAGGGAGTCCCTTTAGAACCTTGTCTGGTAGGCTGGAATCTGAAACGGCTGTAGTACCACTTGAACGGTCAGACCGGCCTCAGGTGGCACAGTGCTCCGTATGACCAGTGCAATCATCCTAAGCTTTACCAGAACCCTCCTCCCAATTACTTATTTATTCACCCATTTTCTTACTTTTTAACATTGAATGTGAACTAATTTGCTTTTGCATTATTTATATATGTAAATATTGTTATTCCTTTCTCTGTTTATCACAAATCTCTATTTTACTATTGTATAATCTTTATGATCAAAAGTTGATGCTTGATATCACCCAAGTCTATCAAACCGTCCTTTGTTATATATTTGTGTGTATATATATACATATTATAAATCATCAGGTACCTATGGCATTATTTAGTTTGGTGCCCAGTGTTCTAGAAATCCAAAATGGAAATTTGTTTTCATAAATATTCGCCATTTTTATCCTATGAAACCATATTCATTCAAGTGTACAAAACTCATAACTTGTGTAAACTGTTTCTGTAACTTGGATGTTTTGCATTTGCCCCTTCCCTCAAAAAAAAACCCTCCTTTTTTTTCCTCCCCTCCAAAAAAACCCTCCTTTTTTTTCCTCCCCTCTCTTTTTGCAGGCAGTATTTTCAGTTATTAAACGATCTCAGAACTTTCGCAGCCAGGCTAAGAACCATAGGTGGGGCTTTGTCATATATGCTGCTTGGATTTCGCAAAAATATATTTTTTTATTTTAGGGTCCAACTTAACTTGAGGGTAATGAGATGTATCTCATGGAAACGTTGAGTTATTTCACTCTTGTAAGATGGATTCTTCAATTCCTTTGTATTATCCATTTATAGCAATAAAAGTTTTTTTTATCTTCATTTTCTTTGATTCATTGGGGTTTGTATGTACAATTTCAACATTTTACCAGCATATGAGAGCAGAAACTATACCCATACCATTTTCCTGCACATGAGCCGCTGTGGTGGTAAACCCGTTTCCCAGTTTTGTTTCTTTGAGGGAATTCCGTGTTAATGGGTGTAGCTAGTGGGCATATGTTTACTTAGTGACACCCGCTTTATCCACTGAGGTTAACGGTCCCCACGTGGGTCCACACGTTCCTCGGTTAGGGTAAACTAGCCAATTAAGATGCACTTGTGAGAAAAAACTGCTCTTCAAAATCTTAATGCACACAATCCAAATCTTTTAGGTAGATTGTTTTAGATCATTTTGAGCAGAGTAGTTCTCACAAGTGCGTCTTAATTGGCTAGTGTACGCTATGTGATAAAATGAATTTTGTACTTGTGCGAGATAAGGGGCCTTCAATGAGAATGCATGCGTAAGCCTCTTCCAGAAAGTCTGTGAGGAAGTCTTGTGGGAGAGAGGAAGAACAAATCCTCTACAGACAACAAGGAACCTTTGGCCTGGGTAAACAAAAATACGAAAAGTTAGGATAGGGATCTCGGGACATTATGCGTGAATTTACCTGGTGGTACCACTACGTAAGTGCTCCGGCACTACCTATTTATGCCTGAAGCAGTAGAAAGATTTATCTAGTTAACTACCATTGTGCAGTACCGACCTTTCTTAGCTCAGTGGAAACACTGCTTCAGATTTAATCGAGGTTAAGCGATTCGGCGGGGGAGCTGCCAGTCGCCGGCTTAAGTTCTGAGTCAAAGCTGCTGCATTTTGGTGGAGAAGGCCTACAGCATGCAAGTGTCTCTTCACACTAACTTGTCCCTTGAGGACACCCTCACAGAAACCAGGGTATGGTAAGATTAGCGGGGCCCACAGCACAACCAGTAGGGTGAAAGCTTTCTCCCTTAATCTCCCCGTAAGGGGCGTGGCGATTTGCCATCCTGGCCGCCGTGCTGACGGGATTCAGCACCCCGTCCGAACCCAGCTTAGCTTCTTTCAGACAGCCTGTATTTCTCCCCTACTTAGTCGCTGTTCATACAACCTCTCCCACAACTTTCTCTGGTCAGCCTCTAATTTCACAGGGTAAATGCTGATCTTCACAGCCAACTATCCCGGATCGGGGCTGAGGGGGGAGGGAACAAGGTTTCCTAGGCCCTGAGCTCCGGTTTGGGATGGTGAGTTTTTATAACCTACTTCATCCCCACTCATACCTTCCTCACATTGCTTTTCTCTTCACACACTATCAATTTTACGCCTTGTCTAAGGTGGAGCCGCTATGCTGAGGGACTGTCATGCCACCAGGCGGGAAGGGTGGTCTTGAATGGCGGCACCTGGCTCTGCCAGGCCTGTACGCACCCCTTGCAGGGCGGGCTACTCCGAGGGGTGATGAGCGGTTGCTTTCCCTGGTACTAATAGGGTCACCATGCCCAATGTGAGAAAATAAAAAATCCCTCAATGTCCCCGTCGCAGCTCCACAGAAAAAATGGAGGTCCTTTCCTGCTGTGCTTGCGTAGGGGACCCTCCAAATTTCTCAAACCGGAGAGGAGGCTTACTCCTCTCCTTTGCCTATGCGTGTAGGGGACATCCCCCTCACCCCCTTGTCTGGAGATGCCTTCAGGCCCCTCCCTCTTACCAGCGGCAATACCCCCTTTACTTTCCAAGGGGACTGCCAAGAAGGCCAGCAGAGACCATAGCCGACCGCTTCCCATTGAAGCGGCTCGGTAGGGCAAACCTCCTTAAGGGGCAGGGGGAAACCAGGTCACTTCCCTCAAAAGAACTGCCGGCAAGAATATTGAACCTTGCCGGGGTCAAGGCCTGTGCCTCCCAAGACGAGACTAAAGACACTGCTGCCAGTAGGACCTGCGATGTCCTGGGAGGGGGGGGGGCTAACTGGAGGTCTTCCCTGAGATAGACGGTTCTTGAGGCAACCCAGCCTCAGACGGTAGAGCCTTCCATTGGAGCAAATCTGGGCTTCTCGCCAAGCACCGAAATCGAGTCTGCTCTTATGCAAGGTCCTCCTCAAACGGCTAGGGTTTCCGAGGCAGTACAAGGAGGGGAGGGATCTCCTCCGACCGGTGGCCTGCGACCGCCAGGACTTAGTCCATCACGGAGAAGGCCCTTGCTGAGGCCGGTCCATCTAGCCTGGGATCCCCTCCGGCGGAGGATAGAAGCGGGTTCATTCCCCGCCCTCCTCTCCATCCAGGGGGAAAGATGGAGATGCAGCCACTTAGGTAAGCGACCAAGCCAAGATCGGCATATCCGGCCCCTCTTCTGCCCCCACGCGGGTGCGGAGCCTCGATAACATCGGGGCCCCTCATTCAGAGGTTACCTGGCGTTTTCGAGCCTGCTGTGCTGGCTTCAAACGCTTCCTCGTTATTCGCTCCACTGATGGCCCCATGTTGTCCAAGGGCAACATGATCCATCAGAGGAGAGGATTAGCTAGTGCAATTGGTAGAGAGGCGAAGGTGATCCGTTTCTCGGACGGGAGCCTTCTGGCGAATGCTGCGAATCCCGCCGAGGCGACCAAGATAAGTTCTCTTTGGCCACTTCATGGCACCCCGGTGAGTGTGACGCCGCACTCTAACATGAACTTTGTGAAAGGAGTAGTTTATGCGAGGGAACTCGTTGAATACTCCATTGAGGACATCACCTTAGAGCTGACCGACCATTGGGCGGTCAAGGTCGAACGTGTGATGAAAAAAGAGGGAGGGGCCTCGAGACCCACCCCTACACTCTTCGGCACGTTCGACTGTGACAAGCTCCTTGAGTTTGTGCGTGCCGGTTGGTACCGCTACCGCGTGAAGGCATTCGTTACACTGCCGCGGCGGTGCTATTACTCTCACCGCTTCGGCCATACGAATCGTTTTTGCAGACGTGCAAAGTCGGGCTCACCCGATGTCTGTGTAAATTGCTCCAAGGCCGCACACGATAAGTCTAACTCGTGTGTGGCCAAGTGTGTCAATTGCGGAGAGTCGCACCCCGCTTCTTCGAAGCAATGTGGTGCATATCTCATTGAGAAAGAAATCCTAGCCGTTCAGGCTCAGGATCGACTCTCATTCCGCGAGGCTAAGGACTTGGTCGTGTGGCGCGTGCTCTTCCTGGGACGTCTTATGCCTGAATAGTTAAAAATGCACCCTCTGCTCCTGGTCCATCTAGGCCAACGATCACGGTTGTTTCTGCGCCCATTAAGAGCCCTTCTGTGTGGTCTACTCAACCCGGGTGATTCCCTGGTAAAGCTAGTGGCAAAAAGGGTTTATACCCAGCCCCGGCTAAAACCAGGGCTCCCCCCTATTCCCCCAGCGTGACCGTCTCCCGTAATGTGAAACGGCCACGCGCCTCCACCGAGTCGTTAGACTCACAGGAGGCAACACCCCTGAAGTTGGTCGCCAGGCCATCTTCCGGGGTTCCTAAAGCTGTCCCCCGAAAGGAGGACAGCAACAAAGGAGCTTCGGCTCCTTCGCCCACGCCCCGAGGTGGAGCGAGTGGCTCGGAGACGGTGGTTCCTCGAAAAGAGGGCCCCCCGCCTCCAAAGCCGCAACGCACGCCTAAGGTTTCGAGGCGGAGGGAGGAAAAGACTCGCATGGCGAGCCCAACCTCCCCCAATAAGTCCTCGAAGGCGACAGCGCTTTGTCCGGCCAACAGCGCCCGGGGTTCTGCCCCCGGGAAGCGTACGGCCATTCCCGTGAGAGTCTTCAATTCGAGGAGGGCCCCCGCGTCTCCTCGGGGCTAGGCCTGGAGGGCTTATTCCTTCAATGGAATATCCGTGGACTTCGGGCCAACTGGGAGGAGCTGCGGAGGCTCGTCTCGTCCCGTTCCCCGTTAGCTATTTTTTTGTAGGAGACCATGCTAGGCACGTGCTCCCTGCCTGCCCTCCCGGGGTATAAGGGTCTTGCGACCCCACCACCGCGGGATGGCCGGGCTGGGGGATGCGCGGTTCTTCCTTTCTCTTTAGATACCTCCTTTCAGGCAGTGGCTGTACAGCTGCACCTGGATAGGAGGTATACTATCATTTCTGCGTACATTCCACCGTCAGCTGACTTCGATGCGGGGGACTTCCGCCGCGTCGTGGCACGGTTGCCGAGGCCCTATCTCTTGCTTGGAAATCTGAACGGCAGGCATCCTCTCTGGGAAGATTACTCCATAAATCCCAGGGGACAAGTCCTTGCCGATCTGATCGAAGAGCTTGAGATGGGTGTCCTAAAGGTGGATGAGTTTACGCATCACTGTCCGAGAACCGCTTCATTTTCTTGCCTTGAACTATCTTTGTGCTCTTCGGATGCACAGCCTGACTTTGATTGGGGGGTGGTCGATGACCTCCATAGTAGTGATCACTTTCCCATTCAAATATCATTTTCAGGGCAACTGCCGCCTGAGAGACCACTTCGGTGGTGCTTGGCGCGGGCGCGGTGGCCTGCATTTCAGGAAATGACTGAATTCTCTATCTCAGTCGACCCCGTAAGGGGCGCGGCGATTTGCCATCCTGGCCGCCGTGCTGACGGGATCCAGCGCTCCGTCCGGCCCCAGCTTAGCCTCTCTTCCTTCCTTCAGATAGCCCGATTTCTCCCCTACCTCGTCGCTTTTCATACAACCTCTCCCACAACTTTCTCTGGTCAGCCTCTAATTTCACAGGGTAGAATGCTGACCTTCTTCTCAAGCCAACCACCCCGGATCGGGGCTGAGGGGGGAGGGGACATTGTTCCCTAACCCCTCAGCTCCGGTTCGGGTTGGGGTTTTTTTAACAACCTGCTTCATCCCCACCCACATCTTCCTCACATCCCTTTTCCTCTCCTCTTCACAACCTATATTTTTTACGCCGTGTCCAAGGTGGAGCCGCCATGCCGAAGGACTGCCAGGCCACCAGGCGGGAGGGGTGGTCCCGAATGGCGGCGCCTGGCTCTGCCGGGCTTGTAAGCACCTCTCGCAGTGCGGGCAACTGCGAGAGGTGATGAGCTATTGCGTCCCGTATAAAAAGAGGGTCACCATGCCCATGTATGAAAAAAAACAAAACCCCCAACCCCCAACTTCCCCAAAAACATCTACGGAGCCGCCCTCGGGCAGCTCCACCGAGAAAATGGAGGTCCCCCCCCTTGTGCTTGCGCAAGGGACCCTCCATAATTCTTTAACCGGAGAGGAGGCTTACTCCTCTCCTACGCCTACGGGTGTAGGGGACTCCCCCTCACCCCCTTCTCTGGAGGTGCTTTCGGGCACCTCCCTATCTCCAGCGGCAGTCCCTCCTTTGCTTTCTAAGGGGACTGCCAAGAAAGCCAGCAGGCAGCCCATTGCCGACCGCCCCTCGTGCAAGCGGCTCGGTAGGGCAAACCCCCTTAGGGGGGAGAGGGAAGCCAGGCCCCTTCGGTCGCTTCCCTCAAAAGACCTGCTGGCAAGAATTTTGAACCTTGCTGGGGTCAAGGCCTGTGCCTCCCCACACCACCTGACTAGTGACATTACTGCCAAGGGGACCTGCGATGTCCTGGGAGGGGATGGCCAACTGGAGGCCCCTCCTGTGATAGACATGGTCCTTGAGGAGACCCAGCCTCAGACGGTAGGGCCTTCCATGGGGGGGAATCCGGGCTCGGCGCCAAGCACCGAACCCGAATCCGCCCCTATGCAAGGTCCCCCTCAAATGGCCGAGGACTCCGAGGCAGTAAAAGGAGGGGAGGGATCTCCTCCGACAGGTGCCCCTACGACTACCAGGACCTTCTCCATTTCGGAGAGGGACCTGGCTGAGGCCGGCCCATCTGGCATGGGAGCTTCTGCCGGCGGAGGTGAGAAGCGGGTTCATTCCCCGCCCTCCTCTCCTAAAAAGAAAAAGACTAAAAAGACGAAGAAGACTCGGGGCTCCTCTCCATCCGCGGGGGCTGCGGGGACGGATGGGTCTGCTACCACTTTGGTAGGCGACCAAGCCAAGATCGGCACATCCGGCCCCTCTACCCCCTCGTGTGCGGAGCCCCTGACTAGGACTAAGACCAAGAATGCACAGGGCGGAGCCTCGATGACATCGGGGCCCCTGATTCAGAGGTTACCTGGCGTTTTCGAGCCCGCTGGCTTCAAACGCTTCCTCGTTATTCGCTCCACTGATGGCACCATGTTGTCCAAGGGCAACATGATCCATCAGAGGAGAGGATTAGCTAGTGCAATTGGTAGAGAGCCGAAGGTAACCCGTTTCTCGGACGGGAGCCTTCTGGCGAATGCGGCGAATCCCGCCGAGGCGGCCAAGATAAGTGCTCTTCGGACACTTCATGGCACCCCGGTGAGTGTGACGCCGCACTCTACCATGAACTTTGTGAAAGGAGTAGTTTATGCGAGGGAACTCGTTGACTACTCCATTGAGGACATCACCCTAGAGCTGGCCGACCATGGGGCGGTCAAGGTCGAACGTGTGATGAGAAAACAGGGAGGGGCCTCGAGACCCACCCCTACACTCTTCGTCACGTTCGACTGTGACAAGCTCCCTGAGTCGGTGCGTGCCGGTTGGTACCGCTACCGCGTGAAGGCATTCGTGCCACTGCCGCGGCGGTGCTATTACTGCCACCGCTTCGGCCATACGAATCGATCATGTAGACGTGCAAAATCGGGGTCACCCGAAGTCTGTGTAAATTGCTCCAAGGTCGCACACGATAAGTCCAAATCGTGTGTGGCCAAGTGTGTCAATTGCGGAGAGCCGCACCCTGCTTCTTCGAAGCAATGTGGTGCATATCTCCTTGAGAAAGAAATCCTGGCCGTTCAGGCCCAGGATCGACTCTCATTCCGCGAGGCAAAGGACTTGGTCCTGGCGCGCCCGGCTCTGCCTGGGACGTCATATGCCTCAATAGTTAGAAAGGCACCCTCTGCTCCTGGCCCATCCAGGCCAACGAGCACGGTTGTTTCGGAGCCCTTCTGTGGGCTCTACCCAACCTGGGCGCTCCCCTGGTAAAGCTGGCGGCAAAAAGGGTTCATACCCTGCCCCGGCTAAAACCAGGGCTCCCCCCTCTTCCCCCAGCGTGACCGTTTCGCGTAAAGCGAAACGGCCACGCGCCTCCACCGAGTCGTTAGACTCACAGGAGGCAACACCCCTGAAGATGGTCGCTAGGCCATCTTCCGGGGTTCCTAAAGCTGTTCCCCGAAAGGAGGACAGCAACAAAGGAGCTTCGGCCCCTTTGCCCACGCCCCGAGGTGGAGCGAGTGGCTCGGAGACGGTGGTTCCTCGAAAAGAGGGCCCCCCGCCTCCGAAGCCGCAACGCCCGCCTAAAGTTTCGAGGCGGAGGGAGGAAAAGACTCGCATGGCGAGCCCAACCTCCCCCAATAAGTCCTCGAAGGCGACAGCGCCTTCAGCGCTTTGTCCGGCCAACAGCGCCCGGGGTTCTGGCCCCGGGAAGCGTACGGCCATTCCCGTGAGGGTCTTCAATTCTAGGAGGGCCCCCGCGTCTCCTCCGAGCTAGGCCTGGAGGGCATATTCCTTCAATGGAATTGCCGTGGACTCCGGGCCAACTGGGAGGAGCTGCGGAGGCTCGCCTCATCCCGTTCCCCGTTAGCTATTTTTTTGCGGGAGACCATGCTAGGCGCGTGCCCCCTGCCTGCCCTCCCGGGGTATAAGGGTCTTGCGACCCCACCACCGCGGGACGGCCGGGCTGGGGGATGCGCGGTTTACACCCGGCATGATGTCTCCGTTCTTCCTTTCTCTTTAGATACCTCCTTTCAGGCAGTGGCTGTGCAGCTGCACCTGGATAGGAGGTATACTATCATTTCTGCGTACATTCCACCGTCAGCTGACTTCGACGCGGGGGACTTCCGCCGCGTCGTGGCACGGTTGCCGAGGCCCTATCTCTTGCTTGGAGATCTGAACGGCAGGCATCCTCTCTGGGGAGATTACACCATAAATCCCAGGGGACAAGTCCTTGCCGATCTGATCGAAGAGCTTGAGATGGGTGTCCTAAACGTGGATGAGTTTACGCATCACTGTCCGAGAACCGCTTCATTTTCTTGCCTTGACCTATCTTTGTGCTCCTCGGATGCACAGCCTGATTTTGATTGGGGGGTGGTCGATGACCTCCATGGTAGTGATCACTTTCCCATTCAAATATCATTTTCAGGGCAACTGCCGCCTGAGAGACCACCTCGGTGGTGCTTGGCGCGGGCGCGGTGGCCTGCATTTCAGGAAATGACTGAATTCTCTATCTCAGTCAAGGAGTTTAGGTCGGTAGATGAGGCCGTTGAGTTCTTCTCCGGCAACCTCATCGCCGTGGGCCTGACTACTATTCCTAGGACGTCTGGCCGTTTTGCACGCCGACCACTCCCATGGTGGTCGGCCGAGTGTGAGACGGCCCTCAAACAGAAGCGTTATGCCTACATGCGCTATAAGCGCCGCCCGAACGATTTCACCGTCGCTGAATTTCGTCGGGCTAGGGCTAGGTTCCGGTATATTTCGAAGCACGCCCGCCGCTCTTCTTGGCGGGCATACGTGTCTTCACTTAACGGGAAGACCCCTTTAGCTGAGGTGTGGAAGCGAGTCAAAAGGATTCGGGGCAAGTTCTCGCAGGACCCCCCTCCCGTTCTCCAGGAGAATGGGACCGCAATCTCGGACCCCGCGTCCGTGGCGGAATCCTTAGCGACCGCTTTTTCCGCATTCTCTAGCCGTGATGCTGCTCCGCCAGCATTCAATGCACGTCGTGATGTCGCGGAAGGCCACCGGCTGGACTTTACCTCCAGAGGCGGAGAACCCTTCAACGACAAGTTTACTGTGAGTGAGTTGCGTTCCGCTCTCGCTTCGTGCGCGGACACCGCCCATGGTCCGGACGATGTCCCGTACGCCATGCTTCGACACCTGGGTGAGCGAGGCATGGCCTTTCTGTTAGATTTGTTCAACAGGATCTGGGTGGAAGGTCTCCTCCCAGACTCCTGGCGAATCGCTACTGTGCTCGCCTTTCGCAAGCCGGGGAGAGATCACTCTACTCCGACCGGTTTCCGCCCAATCTCTCTAACCTCTTCCGTGTGCAAGTTGATGGAGAAATTGGTAAATGTTAGATTAGCCTATTTCCTGGACAGCGGAGGCCATCTGTCTTCTGCACAGTGCGGCTTCCGTAAGTTCCACTCCACGTCGGATGCTCTGCTCCGACTGGAAAATGCCGTCTGCGAGGCTTTCCTTCGTAGACAGCACTACGCCACGGTGTTTTTTGATCTGGAGAAAGCCTATGATACCGCATGGCGATACGGTATCATGGAGACTCTCCACACGATGGGGGCGAGGGGACGCCTCCCAATGTTTATATCTGAATTTTTGCGAGATCGTCGATTCCGCGTACGGGTGGGGGGAGCTCTCTCCGGCCCAAAGGAGCAGGAAGAGGGTGTTCCGCAGGGAAGTGTCCTCAGTGTCACACTCTTTGCCCTGAGCATCAACGACATCACCTCGGTGCTGCCGAAAGATGTTCTCGCTACGCTCTACGTGGACGACCTTTCGATCTCTTTTGGCGCGGCCCAGATGCCAACTCTGGAGCGTCGACTCCAACAGGCATTGAACCGCGTCTCTCGCTATGCCGAAGCGCACAGGTTTCGCTTTTCTTTGGCCAAGACTAAGGTGGTGCACTTCTGCCGCCACCCACGGCTTCACCCCGACCCAGATCTGTTTCTTAATGGGGTGCGTCTGGATGTGGTTGAGTCGCACCGTTTCCTTGGTCTTGTATTCGACCGACGCCTCACCTGGGAGGCTCATATTCGCAGCCTTAGGGTCTCTTGTACCCGCGCCATGGACATTCTCCGTTCCGTGACGTTCAGCGCTTGGGGCGCTGATAGGGCTACCGCCTTACTTTTTTATCGATCCTTTGTTCGCTCGAAGCTCGACTACGGATGCGAGTTTTATGCATCCGCAGCCGAGCGTTTATTGCGGAAGGTGGATTCGATCCACCACACCGGCCTTCGCCTTGCGACCGGTGCCTTCCGCACTTCCCCCATTGAGAGCCTGTTGGTCGATGCTGGGGAGATGCCACTCGCTCTGCGCCGCGTGCAGTGCATCACTCGCCTGTACGTGCGAGCCCGGCGCCTCCCTCAGTCGCCAACAGCTCTCACTGCATCCGCAGCTGATCTCGATGGTGCCTATGCCGCCGAGAGACGCCAGTCATACCCTAAGCCCTTTGGGTTTAGGGCCAGGAAACTCCTTCGAGAGGTAGATATAGCTCTCGGGCCGGTGGCGCCCCTGGTTCTGCCCAGGACGCCACCCTGGAGGGTACCACATTTGGCTATTTTTCGCCACGCCTCTGCTCCCAAAGCTTGTACTGCGCCGGGAGTATTGCGTTCGACCTTTTTGGAGCACACATCGTGTCACGCTGGTACCGTGCCAGTGTATACGGATGGCTCCAAGTCCCAAGAGGGGGTCGGCTTCCACGCCGTTTTCCCTCTGTTTGAAGTCAGCGGGGCTCTACCAGGCGCTGCGTCTGTCTTCACGGCCGAGCTGGTAGCAATACACCACTCGGTACGGGAGATTACGCGACGTGCCCGGTTCGGAGACCGGATTGTGATTTATAGCGACTCACAAAGCGCCCTGAGTGCTCTCGGGGCATTGGAATCTCCGCATCCCCTGGTTCGCGAAATCCGTGACGCCACGGTTTTGGCGAGCCGGGCAGATGTCGAGATTATCTTCTGCTGGGTTCCTGGACATGTAGGAATTGCGGGGAATGAGCGCGCCGATGAGGGCGCCAAAGAGTCCGCGAGGACTCTGCGACCGGACCAGCGTTTCGCTCTTCCTCACACTGACTACATGGCAGGAATACGGGCAGCTCTTCGGACTGCTTGGCAAAGAAGATGGGAGACGGTCGAGGGGAACTTAAAGTTGCGTGCCATTGCGCCGCGACTGTTCCCATGGACCTATCCCCCAATGCCGCGGCGGCTTCAGGTTGCTTTCTGTCGTCTTCGAATCGGACACACTCGTGTGACGCATCGTTACTTGGTGGAGCGCTCGCATGTGCCCTATTGCAACGACTGCGTCGTCCCCCAGACTGTTCGGCATATTCTTGTCGAATGTCCCAGTCTGGGTGATCTTCGCGCACGATACCTGTCTCGGTACCGGGATGGGCGGGGTCGCTACCGCCTGTCCCTTGTACTCGGGACGAGTGCGTGCACCATGACTGGTGGACTTTTTGACTTTTTGGGGGAGGCCGGCCTTCTCCCCTTTATTTAAGGTTCCTTTTTTTCTATTATTGTTTTGTTTTAGGTTGCACTCTCCTGCACCGGGGTGAGGGGGACCTCCCCCCGCTGCCGGAGATTGCTTCGATTGTTAAGTTTTTCTAATTTATATTGATTGTTAAGTTTTCATATTTTAACTTTAAAGTAGCCTAATTCTAGGCTGTCGTGTTTTTCGGCGACTTATGCCCAAGTGGGTAGTTGCCAGATGGGCTCTATAAAAAAAAAAAAAAAAAAAATCTATCTCAGTCGAGGAGTTTAGGTCGGTAGATGAGGCCGTTGAGTTCTCTCCGGCAACCTCATCACCGTGGGCCTGACTACTATTCCTAGGACGTCTGGCCGTTTTGCACGCCGACCACTCCCATGGTGGTCAGCCGAGTGTGAGACGGCCCTCAAACAGAAGCGTTATTCCTACATGCGCTATAAGCGCCGCCCGAACGATTTTACTGTCGCTGAATTTCGTCGGGCTAGGGCTAGGTTCCGGTATATTTCGAAGCACGCCCGCCGCTTTTCGTGGCGGGCATACGTGTCTTCACATAACGGGAAGACCCGTTTAGCTGAGGTGTGGAAGCGAGTCAAAAGGATTCGGGGCAAGTTCTCGCAGGACATCCCTCCCGTTCTCCAGGAGAATGGGACCGCAATCTCGGACCCCGCGTCCGTAGCGAAATCCATAGCGACCGCTTTTTCCGCATTCTCTAGCCGGGATGCTGCTCCGCCAGCATTCAATGCACGTCGTGATGTCGCGGAAGGCCGCCGGGTTGACTTTACCTCCAGAGGCGGAGAACCCTTCAACGACAGGTTTACTGTGAGTGAGTTGCGTTCCGCTCTCGCTTCGTGCGCGGACACCTCCCATGGTCCGGACGATGTCCCGTACGCCATGCTTCGACACCTGGGTGAGCGAGGCCTGGCCTTTCTGTTAGATTTGTTCAACAGGATCTGGGTGAAAGGTCTTTTTCCAGACTCCTGGCGAATCGCTACTGTGCTCGACTTTCGCAAACCGGGGAGAGATCACTCTACTCCGACCGGTTTCCGCCCAATCTCTCTAACCTCTTCCGTGTGCAAGTTGATGGAGAAATTGGTAAATGTTAGATTAGCCTGTTTGCTGGACAGCGGAGGCCATGTGTGTTCCGCACAGTGCGGCTTCCGCAAGAACCACTCCACGTCGGATGTTCTGCTCTGACTGGAAAATGCCGTCTGCGAGGCTTTCCTTCGTAGACAGCACTACGCCACGGTGTTTTTTGATCTGGAGAAGGCCTATGATACCGCATGGCGATACGGTATCATGGAGACTCTCCACACGATGGGGGCGAGGGGACGCCTCCCAATGTTTATATCTGAATTTTTGCGAGATCGTCGATTCCGCTTCGGGTGGTGGGAGCCCTCTCCGGCCCAAAGGAGCACAAAGAGGTTGCCCTGCAGGGAAGTGTCCTCAGTGTCACACTCTTTGCCCCTGAGCGTCAACGGCATCACCTCGGTGCTGCCGGAAGATGTTCTCGCTACGCTCTACGTGGACGACCTATCGATCTCTTTTGGCGCAGCCCAGATGCCAACTCTGGAGCGTCGACTCCAACAGGCATTAAACCGCGTCTCTCGCTATGCCAAAGCGCACAGGTTTCGGTTTTCTTTGGCTAAGACTAAGGTGGTGCACTTCTGCCGCCATCCACGGCTTCACCCCGACCCGGATTTGTTTCTTAATGGGGTGCGCCTGGATGTGGTTGAGTCGCACCGTTTCCTTGGTCTTGTATTCGACCGACGCCTCACCTGGGAGGCTGATATTCGCAGCCTTAGGGTCTCTTGTACCCGCGCCATGGACATTCTCCGCTCCCTGACGTTCAGCGCTTGGGGCGCTGATAGGGCTACTGCCCTACTTTTTTATCGATCCTTTGTTCGCTCGAAGCTCGACTACGGATGCGAGTTTTATGCATCCGCAGCCGAGCGTTTATTGCGGAAGGTGACTCGATCCACCACACCGGCCTTCGCCTTGCGACCGGTGACTTTCGCACTTTCCCCATTGAGAGCCTGTTGGTCGATGCTGGGGAGATGCCACTCGCTCTGCGCCGCGTGCAGTGCATCGCTCGCCTGTACAAGCGAGCCCGGCGTCTCCCTCAGTCGCCAGCAACTCTCACTGCATCCGAAGCTGATCTCGATGGTGCCTATTCCCATGAGAGACGCCAGTCATACCCTAAGCCCTTTGGGTTTAGGGCCAGGAAACTCCTTCGAGAGGAAGAAATAGCTCTCGGGCTGGTTGTGCCCCTGGTTCTGCCCAGGACGCCACCCTGGAGGGTACCACATTTGGCTATTTTTCGCCACGCCTCTGCGCCGGGAGTATTGCGTTCGACCTTTTTGGAGCACACATCGTGTCAAGCTGGAACCGTCCCAGTGTATACGGATGGCTCCAAGTCCCAAGAGGGGGTCGGCTTCCACGCCGTATCCCCTCTGTTTGAAGTCAGTGGGGCTCTACCAGGCGCTGCGTCTGTCTTCACGGCCGAGCTGGTGGCAGTACACCACTCGGTACGGGAGATTACGCGACGTGCCCGGTTCGGAGACCGGATTGTGATCTAAAGCGACTCACAAAGCGCCCTGAGTGCTCTCGGGGCATTAAAATCTCCGCATCCCCATGTTCGCGATATCCGTGACGCCACGGTTTTGGCGAGCCGGACAGATTTCGAGATTATCTTCTCCTGGGTTCCTGGACATGTAGGAATTGCGGGGAATGAGGGCTCCAAAGAGTCCGCGAGGACTCTGCGACCGGACCAGCGTTTCGCTCTTCCTCACACCGACTACATGGCAGGAATACGGGCAGCTCTTCGGACTGCTTGGCAAAGAAGATGGGAGACGGTCGAAGGGAACTTAAAGTTGCGTGCCATTGGGCCGCGACTGTTCCAGTGGACCTATCCCCCAATGCCGCGGCGGCTTCAGGCTGCTTTCTGTCGTCTCCGAATCGGACACACTCGTGTGACGCATCGCTATTTGATGGAGCGCTCGCCTGCGCCCTATTGCAACGACTGCGTCGTCCCCCAGACTGTTCGGCACATTCTTGTCGAATGTCCCAGTCTGGGTGATCTTCGCGCACGATACCTGTCCCGGTACCGGGATGGGTGGGGTCGCTACCGCCTGTCCCTTGTACTCGGGACAGATTTGTGCACATTGACTTGTGGACTTGTTGACTTTTGGGGAGAGGCCGGGCTTCTGCCCTTGATTTAAGGTTCTTTTTTTGTTATTGTTTTATTTGTAGGTTGCACCGGGGTGAGGGGGACCTCCCCCTGCTGCCGGAGATTGCTTCCTGATTGTTAAGTTTTTCCAATTTATATCAATTGTTAAGTTTTCATATTTTTTATTTTAAAGTAGCCTAGTTCTAGGCTGTCGTGTTTTTCGGCAACTTATGCCCAAGTGGGTAGTTGCCAGATGGGCTCTATAAAATTAAAAAAAAAATCCGCTTTTTCGTAGCAATGTGGTGCATATCTCCTTGAGAAAGAAATCCTGGCCGTTCAGGCCCAGGATCGACTCTCATTCCGCGAAGCTAACGACTTGGTCCTGGCGCGCCCAACTCTGCCTGGGACGTCATATGCCTCAATAGTTAGAAAGGCACCCTCTGCTCCTGGCCCATCCAGGCCAACGATCACGGTTGTTTCCGAGCCCATTCAGAGCCCTTCTGTGGGGTCTACTCAACCCGAGCGCCCCCCTGGTAAACCTGGCGGCTAAAAGGGTTCATACCCAGCCCCGGCTAAAACCAGGGCTCCCCCCCCCCTCTTCCCCCAGCGTGACCGTATCCCGTAAGGCGAAACGGCCACCGAGTCGTTAGACTCAGGAGGCAACACCCCTGAAGTTGGTCGCCAGGCCATCTTTCGGGGTTCCTAAAGCTGTCTCCCGAAAGGAGTACGGCTCCTTCGCCCACTCCTAGTGGTGGGCTGAGTGGCTCGGAGACGGTGGTTCCTCGAAAAGAGGGCCCCCCCGCCTCCGAAGCCGCAACGCCTGCCTAACGTTTCGAGGCGTAGCGAGGAAATGACGAGCCCAATCTCCCCAAATAAGTCCTCGAAGGCGACGGTGCCTTCAGCGCTTTGTCCGGCCAACAGCGCCCGGGGTTCTTCCTCCGGGAAGCGTACGGCCATTCCCGTGAGTGTCTTCTGTTCGAAGAGGGTCCCCGCATCTCCTCCGAGCTAGGGCTGGATGGCATATTCCTTCAATGGACTTGCCATGGACTCCTGGCTAGCTAGGAGGAGCTGCGGAGGCTCGGCTCGTTCCGTTCCCCGTTAACTATTTATCTGCAGGAGACCATGCTAGGCGCGTGCCCCCTGCCCGCCCTCCCGGGGTATAAGGGTCTTGCGACCCCACCCCCGCGGGATGGCCCGGCTGAGGGATGCGTGGTTTACAACCGGCATGATGTCTCCGTTCTTCCTTTCACTTTACATAACTCCTTTCAGGCAGTGGCTGTGCAGCTTCACCTGGATAGGAGGTATACTATCATTTCTGCGTACATTCCACCGTCAGCTGACTTCGACGCGAGAGACTTCCGCCGCCTCGTGGCACGGTTTCCGAGGCCCTTTCTCTTGCTTGGAGATCTGAACGGCAGACATCCTCTCTGGGGTGATTACTCAAAAAATCCCAGGGGACAAGTCCTTGCCAATCTGATTAAAAAGCTGAAGATAGGTGTCCTAAATGTGGATGAGTTTACGCATCACTGCCCGAGAACCGCTTCATTTTCTTGCCTTGACCTATCTTTGTGCTTTTCGGATGCACAGCTTTATTTTGATTAGGTGGTGGTCGATGACCTCCATGGTAGTGATCACTTTCCCATTCAAATATCATTTTCAGGGCAACTGCCGCCTGAGAACCTACCTCGGTGGTGCTTCGCGCGGGTGCGTTGGCCTGCATTTCAGGAAATGACTGAATTCTCTATCTCAGTCCAGGAGTTTAGGTCTGTAGATGAGGCCGTTGAGTTCTTCTCCGGCAACCTCATCACCGCGGGCCTGACTACTATTCCTAGAACTTCTGGCCGTTTTGCACGCCGACCACTCTCATGGTGGTTGGCCGAGTCTGAGATGGCCCTCAAACAGAAGCGGTCTGCCTATATGCGCTATAAGCGTTACCCGATCGACTTCACTGTCGGTGAATTTCGTCGGGTTAGTGCTAGGTTCCGGTATATTTCGAAGCACGCCCGCCGCTCTTCTTGGCGGGCATACGTGTCTTCACTTAACGGGAAGACCACTCTAGCAGAGATGTGAAAGCAATTCAGAAGGATTCGAGGCAAGTTCTCGCAGGACCCCCCTCCCGTTCTCCAGGAGAATGGGACCGCAATCTCGAACCCCGCGTCCGTGGCCAAATCCTTCGCGACTGCTTTCTCCGCATTCTCTAGCCGAGATGCTGCTCCGCCAGCATTCAATGCACGTCGTGATGTCGCGGAGGTCTGGCGGCTGGACTTTACCTCCAGAGAACCCTTCAACGAAAGGTTTACTGTGAGTGAGTTGCGCTCCGCTCTTGCTTCGTGCGCGGACACCGCCCATGGTTCGGAGGATGTCCCGTATGCCATGCTTCGACACCTGGGTGAGCGAGGCATGGTCTTTTTGTTAGATTTGTTCAACGGGATCTGAGTGGAGGGTCTCCTCCCAGATTCCTGGCGAATCGCTACTGTGCTCGCCTTTCGCAAACCGGGGAGAGATGACTCTACTCCAGCCGGTTTCCGCCCAATCTCTCTAACCTCTTCCGTGTGCAAGTTGATGGAGAAATTAGTAAATGTTAGATTAGCCTTTTTCCTGGACAGCGGAGGCGATCTGTTTTCTGCACAGTGTGGCTTCCGCAAGTTTCACTCCACGTCGGATGTTCTGCTCCGACTGGAAAATGCCGCCTGCTAAGCCTTCCTTAGTAGACAGCACTACTTCACGGTGTTTTTCGATCTGGAGAAGGCCTATGATACCGCATGGCGATAGGGTATCATGGAGACACTCCACACGATGGGGGCGAGGGGACGCCTCCCTGTCTTTATATCTGAATTTTTGCGAGATCGTCGATTCCACTTCTGGGGTGGGGTGGGGGGGAGCCCTCTCCGGCCCAAAGGAGCAGAAAGAGGTTGCCCTGCAGGGAAGTGTCCTCAGTGTCACACTCTTTGCCCTGAGCATCAACGGCATCACATCGGTGGTGCCGGAAGATGTTCTCGCTACGCTCTACGTGGACGACCTTTCGATATCTTTTGGCGCGGCCCAGATGCCAACTCTGGAGCTTCGACTCCAACTGGCATTGAACCGCGTCTCTTGCTATGCCGAAGCGAACAGGTTTCGGTTTTCATTGGCCAAGACTAAGGTGGTGCACTTCTGCCGTTATTCACGGCTCCACCCCGACCCAGATTTGTTTCTTAATGGGGTGCTCCTGGATGTGGTGTAATCGCACCGTTTCCTTGGTCTTGTATTCGACCGACGCCTCACCTGGGAGGCTGATATTCGCAGCCTTAGGGTCTCGTGTACCCGCAACCTGGATATTCTCCGTTCCGTGACGTTTAGCGCTCGGGGCGCTGATAGGGCTACTGCCCTTCTTTTTTATCGATCCTTTGTTCGTTCGAAGCTCGACTCCGGATGCGAGTTTTATGCATCCGCAGCCGAGCGTTTATTGCGGAAGGTGTATTCGATCCACCACACCGGCCTTTGCCTGCGACCGGTGCATTACGAACTTCCCCCATTGAGAGCCTAGTAGTCGATGCTGGGGAGATGCCACTTGCTCTACGCCCTGCACATTGCATTATTCGCCTTTACGCGCGAGCCCGGTGCCTCGCTCAGTCGCCAATAGCTCTCAATGCACCTGCGTCTTAAAGTTGCGTGCCATTGCGCCGCGACTGTTTCCATGGACCTATCCCCCAATTCCGCGAAGGCTTCAGGTTGCTCTCAGTCGTCTCCGAATTGGACACACTCACGGGACGCACCGCTATTTGATGGAGCGCTCGCCAGCGCCCTACTGTGAAGACTGGCTTGTCCCCTAGACTGTTCGGCACATTCTTGTTGATTGTCCCGGTTTGCGCGATCTTCTCGCACATTACTTTTCCCGGTGCCGGGATGGGCGGGGTCGCTACAGCCTTTCCCTTGTACTCGGGACGAATTCGTGCACACTTAATGGTGGACTTATAGACGTTTTTAGGGGGGGGGGGGGGCTGGCCTTCTCCCCTTTATTTAACTAGTTGGGGGTTCGGGGTTATTTTTGTAGGTCTCACGATCCTGCACCGGGGGTCGGCGGGCCTTCTCCCAACGCTGGAGCTTGCTTCCTGCTTATTGCCTTTTGCTGTTTTATTATTATTGATGGTTTTTGTTTGTTTTTTTTTGCATCCTCTTTTAAAGATGCCTAATATTAGGCAATGTTTAATACGGCGACTAATATCCAAGTAGGCAGTCGCCAGAAGAGCTCTAAATATTTATTAAAAACAAACAAAAAAACGCACCTCTTGCAGAGCGAGCTACTATGAGGGTTGATGAACATCTGCATCCGTAAAAAAAATTAAGGTCACCATGCCGAATGATGACAAAACTAAAAATCTCCCCCCAATTTCCCCTCGTTCATCGTCGGAGCCGCCTTCGGGCTGCTCCACAGAAAAAAATGGAGCCCCTTTCCCTCCCACTCTGCTCTCGCAGGAGACCATCCAAATCTATCTAACCGGAGAGGAGGCTTACTTCTCTCCTTCGCTTACGGATGTAGGGGACTACCCCTCACCCCCTTGTCTGGAGGTGCCCTCGGGTGCCTCCCTCTTTCCATCGGTAGTTCCCCCTTTACTTTGCAAGGGGACTGCCAAGAAAGGCAGCCCATAGCCCACCGATCCCCATTGAAGCGGCCTAGCTTCCCAATCCCCCCTTAGGGGGGATTGGGAAGTCAGCTCCCATCGGTCGCTTCTCTCAAAAGACCTGCTGGCTAGAATATTAAACATATCGGGGATCAAGGCCTGTGCCTCCCCCGACTCATTTTGTGACACCGATGCCAATGGGACCTGTGATGTCCGAGGTATACATGGTCCTTGAGGCGACTCAGCCTCAGACGGTAGGGGCTTCCATGGAGGCGAATCCGATTGGCCGTTTACGCCCAATCTCTCTAACCTTTGCGTGTGCAAGTTAACGGATAAATTGGTAAATGTTAGATTAGCCTTTTTTCATGGAGAGCGGAGGCCATCTTCCTTCTGCACAGTGTGGCTTCCGCAAGTTCCACTCCACGTTGGATGCTCCGCTCCGACTGGAAAATGCCGTCTGGGAGGCCTTCCTTCGTAGACAGCACTACGCCACGGTGTTTTTCGATCTGGAGAAGGCCTATAATACCGATTGGTGATATGGTATCATGGAGACTCCACACGATAGTGGCGAGCGGACGCCTCCCAATGTTTATATCTGATTTTTTGCGAGATCGTCGATTCCGCGTACTGGTGCGGGGGGGAAGGGGGGAAGGGAGCCATCTCTTGCCCAATTATGCAGTAAGAGGGTGTCTGCAGTGTCACACTCTTTAGCATGATCATCAACGGCATCACTTCGGTGTTGCCGGAAGATATTCTCACTGCGCTCTACGTGGACGACCTTTCGATCTCTTTTGGCGCGGCCCAGATGCCAACTCTGGAGGGTCGACTCCAACAGTCATTGAACCGCGTCTCTCGCTTTGCCAAAGCGCACAAGTTTCGGTCTTCCTTTGCCGCCATCTACGGCTCCACCCTGACCCAGACTTGTTTCTTAATGGGGTACGCCTGGAAGTGGTTGAATGGCACCGTTTCCTTGGTCTTGTATTTGACCGACGCCTCCCCTGGGAGGCTCATATTTGCAACCTTAGGGTCTCTTGTACCCGCGCCATGGATATTCTCCTTTCCGTGATGTTCAGCACTCGGGGTGCTGATAGGGTTACTGCGTTACTCTTTTATCGATCCTTTGTTCGTTCGAAGCTCGACTCCGGATGCGAGTTTTATGCATCCGCAGCCGAGCGTGTATGGCGGCTGGTGGATTCGATCCACCACACGCCTTCGCTTGGCGACCGGTGCTTCCGCACCTACCCCATTGGGATCCTACTAGTCGATGCTGGGGAGATGCCACTCGCTCTACGCCCTGCACATTGCATAATTTGCCTGTACGCGGAGTTTGGCGCCTCTCTCTGTCGCCAACGGCTATCAATGCATCCGCAGCTGATTTCGACGGTGCCTATGCCGTCGAGAGACGCCACTCATACCCTAACCCCTTCGGGTTTAGGGCCAGGAAACTCCTTCGTGATCTAGATTCAGCTCTCGGGCCGGTGGCGCCCCTGGTTTTGCCCAGGACGCCTTTCTGGAGTGTACCACCTTTGACCATTTGTCGCCACTCCTCTGATCCCAAAGCTTCTACAGCGCCGGGAGTATTGCATTCGGCCTTTTTGGAGCACACTTTCTGTCACGCTGGTACCGTGCTAGTGTATACGGATGGCTCCAAGTCCGAACAAGACGGTGTCGGTTTCCACCCCGTAGCCGCTTCGTTTGAAGTTAGCAGGGTTCTGCCAGCCGCTACGTTTGTCTTCACAGCCGAGCTGGTTGCAATGCACCGCTCGGTACGAGAGATAACGCGACGAGCCCGGTTTGGAGACCAGATTGTGATTTATAAGGACACAAAGCGCCCTGAGTGTTCTCGGAGCATTGGAATCTCCGCATCCCCTGGTTCACGATATCTGTGACGTCACGGTTTTGGCCAGCCGGGTGGATGTCGAGATTATCTTCTGCTGGGTTCCTGGACATGTAGGAATTGCTGGGAATTACCACGCCGATGACGGCGCTAAATAGTCCACGAGGAATGGGTGACTAGACCAGCGTTTCGTTCTTCACAGCGACTACACTTACAGGAATATGGGCTGCCCTCTAAGCGGCTTTCAAAAAAGATGGTCGATGGAAACTTAAAGTTACGTGCTATTGCGCCGCGACTGTTCCCATGGACCTACCCCCCAATGCCGCGACGGCTTCAGGTTGCTTTCTGTCGTCTTCGAATTGTACACACTTTTTGGACGCACCGCCATTTGATGGAGCGCTCGCCTGCGCCTTACTGCCATGATTGCGTTTATGCCTCACCCCTTCCCCCCGACTGTTCGGCACATTCTTTATGATTTTTTTCAGTCCAGGTGATCTTCATGCACGTTAGTTGTACCGGGACGAGCGGGTTCGCTACCGCTCGTCGCTTGTACTCTGGATTGGTTCGTGCTCATCGACTCGTGGACTGTACGACATTTTGGAGGAGGCTGGCCTCCTTCACTTAATTTTACTCTTTGTTGTGAGCTTCCTTTGATTTGGTTTGTTTTTAGCATATGATCTTTTTATCCTTGTTATTTGTTTTTTTTTATATTGCCTTGTCGTGGGCTGTACTGAGTACGGCGGCTTATGCCCAAGTAAGCAGTCGCCAGATGAACTCCTTAAAAAAAAGGTTTGTTTGTGTGGCGGGTGTTTCGTATGGAAGTGTCTGCCTCTCTTCCAAAGTTACTAATTTGGAGATCAGTGAATGTGCGATAATTGAGGGTCACGTAGTCTCCAGGATATACTCTGATTGTATCCTGTTGAAGCATTTCGTTCTGACGTTCGTCATCCTCGCTTGTTTTATCCTTGAAGGCCGATTTGCATTTGCTTTCTTTTATTGCTTTAACAATGTAAGCTTGTTTCTTCCCTCTGGTTAGAAGAAACTCTTCCCTAATATATGTTTTGACGTTGATCTCAGCTGCCTTAATCCAGCGTAAGTAGCTTTTCTCTTTTTTTTCTTTCTTTTCTTGCATTTGTGGCACGTTATCCGCAGTTGAGACAATTTTTCTTATTACATTCTTTCCAGTAATGTCTAAATTTCTTGCATTAAGAAAACTTACCTGTTCTTTCTTTTGGCATTGTTTGGTGGTATGGTTTATCATTTGCTAACAGTTGAAGCATATCTGAATATTTATGCGCTTCTCTCTTTCCATGTGTTCTGGGGGGGGGAGGGATCTCATGTTAAACAATAACAGTCAGTTTTGTGTTATTTTTTTGGTCTTTTCAGTCTTTGCACAGATGATCTTGAAACGCATGAAACTTCCAAATTTGATGACCTCCGTTATTCTTATTCCTGTGTGGTTCTCTCAATTTCCCCTTCCTTATGGGAGCTTACCCATATGTCCATTTTTAGATACACTAAGCTTGTTTGCTGTTATCTGAGATAGGATTCTTGTAGTTTTTTCCTCCCACTCTGTTGTAGCTCACGACGTATTCGTTGGTGACATGTATTATCCTTTAGTTGTCTGTAGATTGCTTCGAAGAGTTTTCCTTTATCTGGTCTTGATTCTTGTTCGATGTTCCTTAGTGGTGCGTGTAGGCATGAGAGCCTACCTCCATTGTTATTCGCGGGGGATGTACCCGCCTTGCTTTTATTGAATGCCCATGGTGCTCTTTTCTTTTCTTATGCCTTTTTTTATTATTTCTGTACCACTCACTACTCAGTTATATCTGGAAAAGAAAGACAGGTAAACAGGTCCTACTCTGTTAAACGGCCATGGGCCCCTGTTTACCTTCTTATTAAAGTATCACTCCTCCACTGCACTACCTAATTAGACATACTTCTACTAGGGCTTGCCCCTCATGGTGCTAAGGACCCATCTTCTTCGCGCTCCCTAACTGGGCTTCTTTTCTGGTTTCATTAGAGTGATTGTGGGCCCAGTGAGGGGCGAGTTATCTTTCTTTTTGAGTATATGAAAAAGCGTGGAAGATGATGAGTGGGAAAGTAGGCCAAAAATAAAGATAGTTCTCCATTTAGCTACCCCATTCACTGAAAGGAGGAGGAATCCCCAATCAATCAAGTGCACGTATATTGCTCTTCTTGATGAAGTGTTTTTAGAGTCGCTTTCCAAATTTACCTCCTTTACATGAACGGTTACTTTATTCAGTGAATGCGTGAAAGGCGGGTCAAACAGGCATCAATGAAAAATAGTAGATAAAATTAAGATTTGAATATAGGTATTTTTAGTGGTAGAAAGTAGAAAGATTATAAATTTTGATGTAGAGTTTGTCCTGATTGTGAAGGTATTACTGTTCTTCCCTTTTTTGTTTTATTTTATTTAGTTTGTTTTTGGTAAGTTTGTAATTAATACTTTGGATTTCTGTATTATTTTGCTTCTTTTTTTATCTTTATTTTTTTACAGTTAAGCCTTTGTTTTAGCTCAGTGCTGAAATTTTTCCTGTTTTTTGTTTTTTTTAATTAAAGATTTCCTCCGTTTCTTCGGTAGCGGTATACCTACCGCTCGGAAACTTAGCTCTTCGATTTATTAGGTTGCGTGTTCAGTTGAAATATATCTCTGAGACGTGGGTGAAATTTGTTAGAATTCCGTTTTCTATCTTTTCCCACGTCTTTTTCGCTCGTCTTTGTACATGCTTTTGATCGGTTCGAGGTCAGCCCTCTGATGTATGATAGTTCACGTTGGAGATACTTCCCGATCTTCTTCCTTTGTTTTGGACCATCTGCATGTGATTTAGAGACTTGTTGATAGTAGTTTGTGTGCCAATCACTGGATCTACTAACTTAGCTATTATGTGACCTACGAGGGGCGGTCAATAAGTTTTGCGAATCGGTAGGGCAAAACAAAGGAAGGGGGATAGCTGTTTAAGGGGGGTGTTAGGACATGTTATGACAGGTCAGGACCTGCACCCGCACGCTCCTGCCTCGTCTATTTAAGAAGCAATAGCTGATCGCAGATCGTCATTCACAAATTTTTCAACAATGGAGAAGGTTGAGCACCGCGCAGTGATCAAATTTTTGACCAAGGAAGGCAAGAATGCAAGAGAGATCCATGAACGCATGGTTGCAGTGTACACCGACACCGCCCCTTCCTGTGCAACCATTGCTCGCTGGAATAGGGAGTTCCGCCATGGTCGTGAGTCCCTTGAAGATGACCCCCGTCCAGGACGCCCGTCAGACGTGACCAACGAGGACAATATGGCCCGTGTGGAGAGGATGGTCCTCCAAAATCGATGGGTGAAGGTCGAAGAAATTGAGCGAGAACTTGGAATATCACATGGAAGTGTTATGAACATCATCCACGACAATTTGGCCATGACCAAGGTTTCTGCCCGTTTGGTCCCTACAAAACTCACGCCCCATGATCGACTTCAATGTTGTCAAAGTTCGCAAGGCCAGAGTTGTACAAGCTGCCCTGCGCGAGTGCGGATTCGAGGAGCTCAAACATTCCGCCCTACAGTCCAGATCTGGCCCCTAGTGACTATTTTTTATTCCGCCAGCTCAAGACTGCACTGCGTGGACCCCGGTTTGGGGACGATATAGATGTCCAGCTCGCCGTCCAGGAGTGGATTGAACATCAGTCGGGAGATTTCTGGTTGTCGTGAATTCGAAGCCTCAGGGACAATGGCGTACGCGCATTGAAGTCGAGGGTAGTTATATTGAAAAATAATAAAACACTTTTCCTTATATCTCGTTTCCTCATATCCGAATTGCAAAACTTATTGACCGCCCCTCGTAAGTAGTTTTTTTTATGTGTTATGGAACTTAGTTCTTGAGTTTGTACTTAAATGAGGTAAAATTGAGCCCAAGTACGGTGCCTTCTGTACTGTAGCGGCAATGTTAACTGTCGAAGCTAACGTCCTACAACAATTTTGTGCCGGAAATGGAAATAATTTTGAATTTGGGTTTTTTTGTTTTTATTTTCCATTTCCACTCGTACAAGTTAATGATTCTTATCTCCGTCACCGTCTCTCTATCTTGCACCCTTTTGTTCTTGTATTCGGGTCATTTGCGTACTACCATAAAGTCTTATTTTTCTAGTGAGGGCAAATCCATGGTAAATATGAGGTACAGCGGAGGACTGCGGCAGTTACCTTGGGGCAAGCCAGACTCTACGTTTAACGCTTGCCATATGCGCCCCTCTATTATGATCTGGGTTCATCTCTCCATTAGGAAGTCACAGAGTACCTTTGGATGACCGAGTCCCCGTAAGGGGCGCAGCGATTTGCCATCCTGGCCGCCGTGCTGACGGGACTCGGCACCCCGTCCGACCCCAACTTAGCCTCTTCTCCTTCCTTCAAAACACTTTTTTCCTTGCTTTTCATACAACCTCTCCCACAACTTTCTCTGGTCAGCCTCTAATTTCACAAGGTAGATGCCGACCTTCTTCTCAAGCCAACCGTCCCAGATCGGGGCTGAGGGGGAAAGGGACAACGTTTTCTAACCCCTGAGCTCCGGTTCGAGATGGGTTTTTTTAACAATCTGTTCATCCCCACCCATACCTTCCTCACATCCCTTTTCCTCTCCTCTTCACAATCTATCTTTTTACGCCACGTCTAAGGTGGAGCCGCCATGCCGATGGACTGCCAGGCCACCAGGGGGTATGAGTGGTCTTAATTTGCGGTGCCTGGCTCTGCCAGCCCTGTAAGCACCTCTTGCAGTGCGGGCAGCTGCAAGAGGTGATGAACGATTGCATCCCCTAAAATAAATAGGGCCACCATGCCCATTGATGAGAAACACAAAAATCTCCCCTTAATTCTCCCTGTGTCAACAACGGAGCCGCCCTCGGGCAGCTCCACCGAAAAAATGGAGGTCACCGCCCCCTGTGCTTGCTCAGGGGACACTCCATATCTCTCTAACCGGAGAGGAGGCTTACTCCTCTCCTTCGCTTACGGGTGTAGGGGACTCCCCCTCACCCCCTTTTTTGAAGATGCTTTCGGGCACCTCCCTTTTTCCAGCGGCAGTCCCCTCTGTTCTTTCCAAGGGGACTGCCAAGAAAGCCAGCAGGCAGCCCTTAGCCAGCCGCTCCACATCGAAGCGGCTCGGTAGGGCAAACCACCTTAGGGGGGAGAGGAAAGCCAGGCCCCTTCGGTCGCTTCCCCCAAAAGACCTGCTGGCAAGAATATTAAACCTTGCCGGGGTCAAGGCCTGTGCCTCCCCACAAAAGACTGATGACGCTGCCAAGGAGACCTGCGATGTCCTGGAAGGGCATGGCCAACTGGAGGCCCCTCCTGTGATAGACATGGTCCTTGAGGAAACCCAGCCTCAGACGGTAGGGCCTTCCATGGCGGAAAATCCGGGCTCGGTGCTAAGCACCGAACCCGAATCCGGCCCTATGCAAGATCCTCCTGAAACGGCTGAGGGCTCCAAGGCAGTACAAGGAGGGGAGGGATCTCCTCTGACCGGTGCCCTTGCGACCACCAGGACCTTTTCCATTTCGGAGAAGGACCTAGCTGAGGCCGCTCCATCTAGCCTAGGGGTTTCTGTCGGCGGAGGGGAGAAGCGGGTCCATTCCCCGCCCTCCTCTCCTAAAAAGAAGAAAAAGACAAGAAAGACTAAAAAGACTCAGGGCTCCTCTCCATCCGCGGGGGCTACGGGGACGGATGGGTCTGCTGCATCTTTGGCAATCGACCAAGCCCACCCGGGTGCGGAGCCCCTGACTATGGCAAAGACGAAAAGTGCACAGGGCGTAGCCTCGATGACATCAGGCCCCTGATTCAGAGGTTGCCCAGCGTTTTCGAGCCCGCTGGCTTCAAACGCTTCCTCGTTCTTCGCTCCACTGATGGCACCATGTTGGCCAAGGGCAACATGATCCATCAGAGGAGAGGATTAGCTAGTGCAATTGTTAGAGAGCCGAAGGTGACCCGTTTCTCGGACGGGAGCCTTCTGGCGAATCTTGCCGAGGCGGCCATGATAAGTGCTCTTCGGACACTTCATGGCACCCCAGTGAATGTGACGCCGCACTCTACCATGAGCTTTGTGAAGGAGTAGTTTATGCGACGGAACTCGTTGACTACTCCATTGAGGAAATCACCCTAGAGCTGGTCGATCATTGGGCGATCAAGGTCGAACGTGTGATGAGAAAACAGGGAGGGGCCTCGAGACCCACCCCTACACTCTTCGTCACGTTCGACTGTGACAAGCTCCCTGAGTCGGTGCGTGCCGGTTGGTACCGCTACCGCGTGAAGGCATTCGTGCCACTGCCGCGGCGGTGCTATTACTGTCACCGCTTCGGATATACGAATCGTTCTTGTAGACGTGCAAAGTCAGGGTCATCCGAAGTTTGTGTAAATTGTTCCAAGGTCGCACACGATAAGTCCAAATCGTGTGTGGCCAAGTGTGTCAATTGCGGAGAGCCGCACTCCGCTTTTTTGACCCCGTAAGGGGCGCGGCGATTTGCCTTCCTGGCCGCCGTGCTGATGGGACTCAGCACCCCGTCCGACCCCAGCTTAGCCTCTTCTCCTTCCTTCAAAACACTTGTTTCCTCGCTTTTCATACAACCTCTCTCACAACTTTCAATGGTCAGCCTCTAATTTCACAGGGTAGATGCTTACCTTCTTCTTAAGTCAACCGCCCCGGATTGGAGCTGGGGAAGGAGGGGACAATGTTCCCTAACCCCTGAGCTCCGGTTCAAGATGTTTTTTTTTTTTTAACAATCTGCTTTATCCCCACCCATACCTTCCTTACATCCTTTTTCCTCTCCTCTTCACAATCTATATATTTTTTACACCGTGTTCAAGGTGGAGCCGCCATGCTAATGGACTGCCAGGCCACCAGGTGGGAGGGGTGGTCTTAATTTGCGGGGCCTGGCTCTGCCGGGATTGTAAGCACCTCTCGCAGTGCGGGCTACTGCGAGAGGTGATGCGCGATTGCATCCCGTGTCAAAAAGAGGGTCACCATGCCCAATGATGAGTATAAAAAAAACCCTAACCCCCAACTTTCCCTATAACATTGACGGAGCCGCCCTTGGGCAGCTCCAGCAAAAAAAATGGAGGTCCCCCCCCTGTGCTTGCTCAGGGGACCCTCCATATATCTCTAACCGGAGAGGAGGCTTACTCCTTTCCTTCGCTTACGGGTGTAGGGAACTCCCCCTCACATCCTTCTCTGGAGGTGCTTTCGGGCGCCTCCCTTTTACCAGCGGCAGTCCCCTCTGTTCTTTCCAAGGGGACTGCCAAGAAAGCCAGCAGGCAGCCCTTAGCCAGCCGCTCCACATCGAAGCGGCTCGGTATGGCAAACCCCCTTAGGGGG
Source organism: Ceratothoa steindachneri (assembly GCA_963969495.1). NCBI lineage: Eukaryota > Metazoa > Arthropoda > Malacostraca > Isopoda > Cymothoidae > Ceratothoa > Ceratothoa steindachneri. The sequence goes on from OZ018318.1 coordinate 54,062,462, forward strand.
GAGAAGAAGGCCAGGCCCCTTCCGTCGCTTACCTCAAAAGACCTGCTGGCAAGAATACTGAACCTTGCCGGGGTCAAGTCCCATGCCTCCCCAAAGAAGACTAGTGACGATACTGCCAACGGGACCTGCGATGTCTTGGGGGGGGGATGGCCAACTGGAGGCCCCTCCTGAGATAGACATGGTCCTTGAGGAAACCCAGCCTCAGACGGTAGGGCGTTCCATGGGGGAAAATCCGGGCTCGGCGCCAAGCACCGAACTCGAATCCGCCCCGATGCAAGGTCCTTCTCAAACAGCTGTGGTTTCCGAAGCAGTACAAGGAGGGGAGGGATCTCCTCTGACCGGTGCCCTTGCGACCACCAGGACCTTTTCCATTTCGGAGAAGGACCTGGCTGAGGCCGGTCCATCTGGCCTAGGGGCTTCTTCCGGCGGAGGGGAGAAGTGGGTTCATTCCCCGCCCTCCTCTCCAAAAAAGAAAAAGACAAAAAAACTCTGGGCTCCTCTCCATCCGCGGGGGCTGCGGGGACGGATGGGTCTGCTGCCACTCTGGCAAGCGACCAAGCCAAGATCGGCACATCTGCCCCCCCTCCCCGGTTTCGGAGCCCCTGACTAAGACTAATACCAAGAGTGCACAGGGCGGGGCCTCGATGACATCAGGGCCCCTGATTCAGAGGTTACTTGGCGTTTTCGAGCCCGCTGGCTTCAAACGCTTCCTCGTTATTCGCTCCACTGATGGCACCATGTTGTACAAGGGCAACATGATCCATCAGAGGAGAGGATTAGCTAGTGCAATTGGTAGAGAGCCGAAGGTAACCCGTTTCTCGGACGGGAGCCTTCTGGCGAATGCGGCGAATCCCGCCGAGGCGGCCAAGATAAGTGCTCTTCGGACACTTCATGGCACCCCGGTGAGTGTGACGCCGCACTCTACCATGAACTTTGTGAAAGGAGTAGTTTATGCAAGGGAACTCGTTGACTACTCCATTGAGGACATCACCTTAGAGCTGGCCGACCATGGGGCGGTCAAGGTCGAACGTGTGATGAGAAAACAGGGAGGGGCCTCGAGACCCACCCCTACACTTTTCGTCACGTTCGACTGTGACAAGCTCCCTGAGTCGGTGCATGCCGGTTGGTACCGCTACCGCGTGAAAGCATTCGTGCCACTGCCGTGGCGGTTCTATTACTTTCACCGCTTCGGCCATACGAATCGCTCATGTAGACGTGCAAACTCGGGGTCACCCGAAGTCTGTGTAAATTGCTCCAAGTGTGTCAATTGCGGAGAGCCGCACCCTGCTTCTTCGAAGCAATGTGGTGCATATCTCCTTGAGAAAGAAATCCTGGCCGTTCAGGCCCAGGATCTACTCTCATTCCGCAAGGCAAAAGACTTGGTCCTGGCGCGCCCGGCTCTACCTGGGACGTCATATGCCTCAATAGTTAGAAAGGCACCCTCTGCTCCTGGCCCATCCAGGCCAACGAGCACGGCTATTTCCGCGCCCATTCGGGGCTCTTCTGCGGGCTCTACCCATCCCGGGCGCTCCTCTGGTAAAGCTGGCGGCAAAAAGGGTTCATACTCTGCCCCAGGTAAAACCAGGGCTTCCCCCTGCGTGACCGTTTCCCGTAAGGCGAAACGACCACGCGCCTCCACCGAGTCGTTAGACTCACAGGAGGCAACACCCCTGAAGATGGTCGCTAGGCCATCTTCCGGGGTTCCTAAAGCTGTTCCCCAAAAGGAGGACAGCAACAAAGGAGCTTCGGCTCCTTCGCCCACGCCATGAGGTGAAGCGAGTGGCTCGGAGACGGTGGTTCCTCGAAAAGAGGGCCCCCGCCTCCGAAGCCGCAACGCCCGCCTAAGGTTTCGAGGCGGAGGGAGGAAAAGACTCGCATGGCGAGCCCAACCTCCCCCAATAAGTCCTCGAAGGCAACAGTGCCTCCAGCGCTTTGTCCGGCCAACAGCGCCCGGGGTTCTGCCCCCGGGAAGCGTACGGTATTCCCGTGAGGGTCTGCAATTCGAGGAGGGCCCCCACGTCTTCCCTGAGCTAGGCCTGGACGGCTTATTCCTTCAATGGAACTGCCGTAGACTCCGGGCCAACTGGGAGGAGCTGTGGAGGCTCATTCCGTTCCCCGTTAACTATTTTTTATCAGGAGACCATGCTAGGCGCGTGCCCCCTGCACGCCCTCCCGGGGTATAAGGGTCTTGCGACCCGACCACCGCGGGATGGCCGGGCTGGGGGATGCGAGGTTTACAACCAGCATGATGTCTCCGTTCTTCCTTTCTCTTTAGATACCTCCTTTCAGTCAGTGGCTGTGCAGCTGCACCTGTATAAGAGGGATACTGTCATTTCTGCGTACATTCCACCGTCAGCTGACTTCGACGAGGGGGACTTCCGCCGCGTCGTGGCACGGTTTCCGAGGCCCTATCTCTTGCTTGGAGATCTGAACGGCAGGCATCCTCTCTGGGGAGATTACTCATAAATCCCAGGGGACAATTTTTTGCCGATCTGATCGAAGAGCTTGAGATGGGTGTCCTAAACGTGGATGAGTTTACACATCACTGTCCGAGAACCGCTGCATTTTCTTGCCTTGACCTATCTTTGTGCTCTTTGGATGCACAGCCTGATTTTGATTGGGGGGTGGTCGATGACCTCCATGGTAGTGATCACTTTCCCATTCAAATATCATTTTCAGGGCAACTGCCGCTTGAAAGACCACCTCGGTGGTGCTGGGCGCGGGCGCGGTGGCCTGCATTTCAGGAAATGACTGAATTCTCTATCTCAGTCGAGGAGTTTAGGTCGGTAGATGAGGCCGTTCTCTCTGGCAACCTCATCGTCGTGGGCCTGACTACTATTTCTAGGTCGTCTGGCCGTTTTGCACGCCGACCACTCCCATGGTGGTCAACCGAGTTTGAGACGACCCTCAAACGGAAGCGTTATGCCTACATGCGCTATAAGCGCCGCCCGAACGATTTCACTGTCGCTGAATTTCGTCGGGCTAGGGCTAGCTTCCGGTATATTTCGAAGCATGCCCACCGCTCTTCTTGGCGTGCAAACGTGTCTTCACTTAACGGGAAGACCCCTTTAGCTGAGGTGTGGAAGCGAGTCAAAAGGATTCGGGGCAAGTTCTCGCAGGACCCCCCTCCCGTTCTCCAGGAGAATGGGACCGCAATCTCGGACCCCGCGTCCGTGGCGAAATCCTTAGCGACCGCTTTTTCCGCATTCTTTAGCCGGGATGCTGCTCCGCCAGCATACAATGCACGTCGTGATGTTGCTTGGAAGGCCACAGGCTGGACTTTACCTCCAGATGCGGAGAACCCTTCAACGACAAGTTTAGTGTGAGTGAGTAGCGTTACGCTCTCGCTTCGTGCGCGGACACCGCCCATGGTCCGGACAATGTCCCGTACGCCCTCTTCGACACCTGGGTGAGCGAGGCATGGCCTTTCTGTTAGATTTGTTCAACAGGATCTGGGTGGAAGGTCTTCTCCCAGACTCCTGGGGAATCGCTACTGTGCTCGACTTTCGCAAACCGGGAAGAGATCACTCTACTCCGACCGTTATCCGCCCAATCTCTCTAACCTCTTGCGTGTGCAAGTTGATGGAGAAATTGGTAAATGTTAGATTAGCCTTTTTTCTGGACAGCGGAGGCCATCTGTTTTCCGCACAGTGCGGCTTCCGCAAGTTCCACTCCACGTCGGATGCTCTGCTCCAAAGGGAAAATGCCATCTGCGAGACTTTTCTTCGTAGACAGCACTACGCCACGGTCTTTTTCGATCTGGAGAAGGCCTATGATACCGTATGGCGATACGGTATCATGGAGACTCTCCACACGATGGGGGTGAAGGGACGCCTCCCAATGTTTATATCTGAATTTTTGCGAGATCGTCGATTCCGCGTACGGGTGGGGGGGAGCCCTCTCCGGCCCAAAGGAGCAGGGAAGTGTCCTCAGTGTCACACTCTTTGCCCTGAGCGTCAACGGCATCACCGGTGCTGCCGGAAGATGTTCTCGCTACGCTCTACGTTGGCGACCTATCGATCTCTTTTGGCGCAGCCCAGATGCCAACTCTGGAGCGTCGACTCCAACAGGCATTAACCGCGTCTCTCGCTATGCCGAAGCGCACAGGTTTTGGTTTTCTTTGGCCAATACTAAGGTGGTGCACTTCGGCCGCCATCCACGGCTTCACCCCGACCCAGATTTGTTTCTTAATGGGTTGCACCTGGATGTGGTTGAGTCGCACCGTTTCCTTGGTCTTGTATTCGACCGACGCCTCACCTGGGAGGCTCATATTCACAGCCTTAGGGTATCTTGTACCCGCGCCATGGACATTCTCCACTCCGTGACATTCAGCGCTTGGGGCGCTGATAGGGCTACTGCCTTACTTTTTTATCGATCCTTTGTTCGCTCGAAGCTCGACTACGGATGCGAGTTTTATGCAAACGCAGCGGAGCGTTTATTGCGGAAGGTGGACTCGATCCACCACACCGGCCTTCGCCTTGCGACCGGTGCCTTCAGCACTTTCCCCATTGAGAGCCTGTTGGTCGATGCTGGGGAGATGCCACTCGCTCTGCGCCGCGTGCAGTGCATCGCTCACCTGTACACGCGAGCCCGGCGTCTCCCTCAGTCACAACAGCTCTCACTGCATCCGCAGCTGATCTTGACGGTGCCTATGCCGCCGAGAGACACCTGTCATACCCTAAGCCCTTTGGGTTTAGGGCCAGGAAACTCCTTCGAGAGCTAAATATAGCTCTCGGGGAGGTGGCGCCCCTGGTTCTTCCCAGGACGCTACCCTGGAGGGTACCACATTTGGCTATTTCTCGCCACTCCTCTGCTCTCAAAGCTTGTACGGCGCCGGGAATTTTGCGTTCGACCTTTTTTGAGCACACCTCGCGTCACGCTTGAACCGTGCCAGTGTATACGGATGGCTCCAAGTCCCAAGAGGGGGTTGGCTTCCACGCCGTATCCCCTCTGTTTGAAGTCAGCGGGGCTCTACCAGGTGCTGCGTATGTCTTCATGGCCGAGCTGGTGGCAATACACCACTCGGTACGGGAGATTACGCGACGTGCCCGGCTCGGAGACCGGATCGTGATCTATAGCGACTCACAAAGCGCCCTCATTGCTCTCGGGTCATTGGAATCTCCGCATTTCCTGGTTCGCGATATCCGTGACGCCACGGTTTTGGCGAGCCGGACAGATGTCGAGATTATCTTCTGCTGGGTTCCTGGACATTTAGGATTTGCAGGAAATGAGGGCGCCAAAGAGTCCGCGAGGACTCTGCAACTGGACCAGCATTTCGCTCTTCCTCACACCGACTACATGGCAGGAATACGGGCAGCTCTTCGGACTGCTTGGCAAAGAAGATGGGAGACGGTCGAAGGGAACTTAAAGTTGCGTGCCATTGCGCCGCGAATGTTCCAATGGACCTATCCCCCAACGCTGCGACGGCTGCAGGTCGCTTTCTGTCGTCTCCGAATCGGACACACTCGTGTGACGCATCGCTATTTGATGGAGCGCTTGTCTGTGCCCTATTGTGACGACTGCGTCGTCCCCCAGACTGTTCGGCACATTCTTGTCTAATGTCCCTGTCTGTGTCATCTTCACGCACTTTACCTGTCCCGGTACCGGGATGGGCTGGTTTGCTACCACCTGTTCTTTGTACTCGGGACGGATTCGTACACATTGACTGGTGGACTTGTTGACTATATGGGGAAGGCCGGCCTTCTCCCTTTCATTTAACTAGGTTTAGTTGTTGTTTTTGTTACGTGTTGTTATTGTTATTTCTTTTTATTGTTGTTTCCTTTTCAAATTTTTTAAAGTATCCTAGAACTAGGCTGTTTGTTTACGGCGACTTATGCCTAAGTGGGCAGTCGCCAGATAACCCCTTAAAAAAAAATCGATGACGGAGTTTAGCTGGAGGTTAAGTATTTTATACTGTATTTCTCGTATCCAAATCTTGTTGAAGGCGTTCTGTACTTCTCTGAAGACTACATCGACAAACTTTCCTTTTGCCCTGGTCTTGGCAAGTTTTTTCGGTTAGGAGGGCGATTGAGGGATCAGTTCCAGCCCCCCTTCCGGAAACCGTTAGTAGAGCTACTGTTAGCTGGTCCTTCAGCCTATTCGTTATGATCTTTTCGAATAACTTGCCAATAAATTCTGGAAAGGAAATAGGCTTGTAGTTCAGGAGTTGATAGTGGGATTTGCTTCCCATGCGGATAAATATAATCCTGGTAAGCTTGCATGCGGCCGGAAAATAGATGCTGTTTAAAGTGGCGTTCATCATATTTGCTATTCTCCGGAGTACTTGTGGTGGTGTGTGGGTTTATATTGTTCTTTATTATCCCAGACCATCCTGGTGCCCTTTGTTTGAAGGTCTTTAGGGTTTTCTCAAGTTCCTCTGTGATTATTGCCCGCCTATGACCCGTCATTTTTCTCTCTTCTGAGAGGTAAGGGTAAGGGAAAATGCAGTCGATTACCTGGCCCTAAACTCCAGGTCGAACTCTTCATTTTGTTTCGGTGTAATGGAGAAGACATCTTTCTAGAACTATCTGAACTTTGCTTCTAGGTTCCTTGGGTCTCCTATGTACTATTCTTCATCTTGATTCCCATTTTCCCATTCGATTTTTTTCCCCTGAGGTTTCGGACGTTAGTCCAAAATTTAGCAGTCGGTCCCAAATTTCTATGTTTTTCTACTATAATTCTCTTTAGGTCGACTTTAAACTAGCCTATCCTGTTGACTACTCCTCGGTTTGTTCCAGATATCCATGTTGAATGCCATAAATCTATGTGCCCCCTATAGGTTTTAGATGAATATTGCGTCAATATCCTAGATAGCTCTTATAGTACATGGTTATTCATGGGATAAATTTTCCGTTAATAAATCAGCCTAAATAGCGTTTCTAAAACCATAACCATAAATTTGTTTGATCGAAGTTGTCGCCAGATAGTTTTTAGCCTAAGACGAAAGCGAATTAAATTTTGAAATAATGAACGGGGTTTTAATAAAAACAATTAAACAAATATAAATATATTCATAGAATCAACGAATGTACAATGAGATAAATTGGATTAGGTATACAATCTAAGATATGGTAAAATATGATTTACAGTAACGAGATGTGAAGAGAAATGAAGTATGTGAAATAAATAGGAAATAATATGGTGACTATGATGGACTGTGAATTAAGGGCTTTATACCGAGAATGGCGAGAGTAGAATGGGAAAGAATTTTGTGCTATTTGGTCGAGCTGAAAGCGTGTGTTTGTTTGTGTGTAAAATTTTAAGAGATGTTTGAAACAGCAGTACGTTGAATGAATTGACAATTAAAATAAATAAATTAATTAATTATTAAGTTTTACATAAAATATGATTTAATTTACAAAGGTTAAGTAAAATAATTGCATGATATGAATTTTTTATAATGATGTATATATATATATATATATATATATATATATATATATATATATATATATATATATATATATATATATATATATATATATATATATATATATATATATATATATATATATTTAAGTTTCTCATCAGGATTTTATTATAGGAATGCCCAGAGAGCATTGTTATACTCTGATCACAATAAACATAAAAACCTATATTTCGTTATTCAAGGGAATGAAGTTAAATGAGAACGCGAAATCTAAATTTTTGCAGACGAATTTCTTAGGCCTAAATCTGGGTGGCGCTGGGGCAATACGTGAATTAAAAACAGAGTTAAGAAAAATATATATTGTTGAAGAAAGTTATTATTGAAAAGTGAAATTATACAGTAACAGTTTATGATTGGATTGAATTACGCGTATGAATTAAATTTGCGTGACTTAACGAGAATGGTTAAATAGTAATTTGTAAATAGGTTAATAAATAGATTGATAATTTATAAATACCCCCTCACTCTCTGGGATCTTTTCTTCAAGGGTTGTTTCCAACAAGACTTTTAACATACCCCTCTTTCTTCCCCCCCCCCCTATTACGTTCTCCCACTGCCCTTTATTTCCCCCGCTTCCTTCACCTATTCAGTGGACCTTATGGATACCCGACCTCTGCTCGTTTAATGGATTCATTCCGAATTGTTCTTTCATAAAGGTGAAAGAGGCTGGGCATCTCCACCGCCTTCGTCTACCGAATGCCCAAGGAGAAACCCATCGTTGGCCCCTTTTCTCAGTACCTTGGAGAACTCGGGAAGCCTCTTAGGTTTCTAAAGATGGTGTGGTGGATCCGTATCCATTCTCCAAGAGGACATACCGGACGTAACTGATTGTATAGTTGCAGTAGGGCCGGGCCCTTGTAGGCCTCCATGGTGGAGAGTCCCGAGGGAGAATGCGAAGTTTTGTTTTTTTTTGTAATGGCTAGCCATAAACCAAAAACTTCTCCTTCTCGTAAGGGTTCTCGTGCCAAACGTTTTTTAGCTCCCCTTTCAGCCTTCCCTCGCTTGTTGGACCCCCTACTCCAACGAAGTAGACCCAGATCGAGATTATCCTCGCTTGTCATTAATTCATCATCCGACACCCCACTTGCAAAAGTCGATGTGTTTGAGTCCCGCTTTGGTTAACCCCGCCGGATGTGGTCAAGAGGTAGTGGTGATGTCATAGTCGAAGTGTCATTCCACTCTCAACACAACCTTGTGTGAAATCTATCTTCGATAGCTGAAATTCCAATAACTGTCTCTCCTCATCCGCGTCGGAATTTTGTCAAAGGTGTCGTCCGTTCAAACGAACTAAAGGACTACGACCCCACCCGCCTTCAGAGTAAGCTTAGTACCCACGTGCCACACACGTACACAGGGTAACTAAAACATTAGGCTCCACTACATTCCCAACCGCCACACTTTTTTAACATTTGAACGACAAGAACTGCCACAGTGCTGCGTCAAAACTCTGCTCTATATTTTTATATGAAAAGGAGGTGCTCGCTTTGCGCGACTTTCTACGTCTAGATATAAGAGAGGCCCGCCAGCGTGCTCGAGTACAAACCTCACCACTCGGCCGGCTCTTTGACGTTTTATGTGACGCTGGACGAAACCGACCATCACGCGCGAGTTCCGACCAGCCTGAAGCACTTCATCCTACATCTACTCGCAGCGTCGGAAACATTCAGAATATGCAGTCGAAGCATCGCTCTCACACCGAGATAACCAATGTATCCCCGCCTATTTTCATCAGCTCTAGCTGTGATAGACGCTCAGGGTGAGACACTTGAAGACATCAGACGCTATTTGAAAGAATCCTCAACATCGACCAGGGAAGGTTCATCCACCCGGCCCCTAGACCCAAAGCCCAGTGGTAAGAGGAAGGATTCCTCACCTGGGTCATCGACGACCAATAAGCGGGCAGCCTCTGGAGCTGACTCAGACGAGCCCCGAGGAATCTTCAATGGACTCCTTCCCTATGGCTGAACATTCTATGCCCTTAAGTCCGCCAAGCCC